>OY856415.1:145386079-146586079 GCA_963693085.1 Alisma plantago-aquatica
CTGAAGATTTTGTGGATGACAAGTTCCTCATGGTTTGTTTAATGAACTATGAGTTGCAAAGATAGCACAAGAACATGGATGTTATTGAGATGGTTACACATCTTAAGAACATGACCCAAGATCTGGCAAGATAGGGTTATGACTTCTCTAAGGCATTATTCAAATGTAATATGGTAGAAGGAGATCAAGTAGGTCCTCATGTACTCAAGATCATTGGGTATGACTTTTCTAGACTAGGATTCCTCTTGGGTCAAGAGTTGGCCACTGATGGGATTCTACAATCTCTTCCAGAGTCATACAGTTAGTTTGTCATGAACTACAACATGAATGATTTTGGCAAGCAATTGACGGAGGTATTAGGTATGTTGATAACAGGTGAGACACAGATGAAGAAAGACAAACCAAGTTTGTGATGATGATCAGTAAGACAAAGGGAACGCTAAAGGCAAAGGCAAAGCTAAGAAGAGTTTTAAAGCTAGCCAAGAGCCCAAACCTTTAGATCTCAAGGAAGATGGAGGAATAAATAAAAGAGGAAATTGTCACCATTGTCATCATCCTAGACAATGGAAAAGGAATTACCCTCTCTTCCTAGAGGAACTAAAGAAGAAGAAGGAAGGAGCAGAGGCCTCTACTTTAGGTATAAACATTATAAGATAGATTTGAATACTTCTCCATCTTGGTATGAGATATTGAATATCGATCTGACATACATTGATGTGCAGGATCCGACCAGAAGTAAAGCCTTTTTGAAAGGAAAAGGATGGACTATGATAAGCAAGGTTGTTACAACTTCATTCTGCATTTGAAATTTATATTATCCCATTGCACATGTAATAGAGTTAGTTGAACTGCTATTTCTTTATGCCAATAATAGAAACATTTTACTTTATTCATCTTGTATGGTCAAGGATGATTATGAACAAAGAGTTGTTAATGCTTCTATATCAAATATATGATCTTGTATGGCAATGCCCTAAATGTCTTATGATCTTTATATGAATGGATCAAAAAGATGAATTTTTATAATGTTTATACCTAAAAGATTACAATCTAGATCTCAAACAATAAGTATCTATAGCATTGTCATATAGAGCACACATATGAAAAATGCATTTCTAGAATTCATATTGATGTTTGTCTAGACCTTTTGGTTATGTAACCAATAAGAGGCATGCAAGTCTTATATATGAGCTACATGATAAAACTACCTCTCACTGGGAGTTGTGGGAGAATAAGAATTCTATAAGGACATGTACATAATGATGTAAAAAGATCTTTGGAATAAATGCTACTGATAGCTTGTTATACTTCATAGCATTTACTGATTATATGGTAATATGCATTCATTAGAATACAAATCTCTTCAAGTATTACAGAATATTATATATGAAGTACACAATTTACTTAATAGTATTAAGATGCTTTAATATGATTAAATATTGAAATTCTTTATAGGAATAATTTGAGAACCTTGTAGAGATACTATGATAGTGTATCACAATAAACTCCACCTGAAACATGGGGATGTATAAGAAAGAAGGAATCACAACTTGATGTGTCATGATGTGATTATCATTTAATCTAATCTTCTAAATTTCTTAAAAGGAATATGCTAAGCACTAAAACAAAGTACTATTTAAATGGTTTAATAAGACAACATATGAGATATGGAATGGGAATGTCCTAATGTATCTAAAGGATTGAAACTTATGCAATAAGATAGTTTCTTGAATGTATTTAATTACATAAAAGTTATTTTGTTGAACACTACTATTCTCAATCTAATAACAAAGATGCTTGTTGATGGGATAACTAAATTCTAAAAGTTGCAGTGGGAGTAAAGTAGAACTCATTAGTCATGATATATGATATCAAACCATGCACACAGATACTTGTTAGAGAATAGTGCATCAGCCAGAACCACCTTGAGAGTGACACATGGAAACAATAATTGGTGGTCATAGTCATCTCTCATAGTGAAGGGTGGTGATTTTGGTTCTTAGACCTGAAGACACTACTCATCACACGTCGCTTGTATTCTTTGACGTAACCCTGAATAAGGATTGCCATAATGGTGATGATTGGGTAGATGCGACACACGAGGATTGACTGTGAGTCATGTAGATGGGATTTTTCCCTCCCAGATGAGTCTGACATCTTGGCCACTTGATAAGGAAGAGTTAGAAAAGCATGTACATGCGCATGTGAATCAATATATGATATTGATTTCACATATATCTCAGACAGTCTACTCTAGTTCAAGGAACATAGATTGAATATTGGAAGGGGGATGTTTCCATGCCTCGAGTTCAATCTGGATATCAGAAACAAAGGGATTATACAATCACTATAACACCTATCAAAAATTGTAGGTTGACTTTATTATCCAACTTTACATTTACTTGGGTAGCAATGATGTGTGACTAGGCACCACTCTTTTCTTGGGATGTCATAAAGAAGTTATGGACATTCACTACCAACATAATATGGGACCTATACAGTCACACACATAGGATACACTTGCAATAGGACTTTGTCGATGAATGATGTTTAAGTTGATTAATAAATATGTTTAGGTATTCAATTAAACAACCAATTAACTGACTGGACTTAGAATCATCAAGGTCAAGTGTTGAACTGACTGGTTGGAGTGTCAGGTTGATTGGAAATTGAATTAGCTGAATTTTGCTTGAGTCAGGGCACCAACCGATCAGCTCAGGGTTGGTGAGTCAATGGTTCACCTAGTGAACCGAATGGCTTGGTTATACCAACTGAAGCTTCTAGTGATTTTCCCAATTCATGAGACTAGTTCATCATTTCACTTTGTACAATTCAAATGGTACAAGAAATAATGTTGGACATTAATTGGAAATAGGTTGTGAATTCAATTGTGATTAAGGGAACAATATGAAACATATGGTTCACTATGTGAAACAATTGGCTTACACTCCCAACATATCGGTTCACCAACGAACCACCTGGTTCACTTGTTGAAGAATAACTATTTCATGGAAATTATGGACCCTTCTACTCCACCACAGATTTGAAACCCAGACCCTAACCCCTCCTATAATAGAGGGGTACACAACTCAAAACACACGACTCAAAACATCAGTTTCTCTAACAGTTGATGTCTTCTCTGGTTGTGGTAGTCGAGAGAAGTCGAGCAAGTCCTACCCGATAAAGGAGGGGACAATGACGGAGGACATCTATTATAAAGCAAGTTGGTGTGGGAGAGCAAGTTGTTGACTAGTAGACCAATAGAAGGGGATGACTCCTTCTTGTCCCTTCTACTAGAATGACAAGAGTTCCCAGTGGTCCGTGTGGACTACTATAGAGGTGAGGACGTTTTTGCATGCTTCTCAGGAGGGCAACTTCAACTTGTTGTCTGTGGTGATCAACCAGGAGGCCAGCGTGGATGTTGTTCAGGTGCAACTTCAGGAGAGTGTGCACAACATCGACAAGGAGATTATCGCTGGACTTGCTCTAGGCCCAGTATATCCTCATAAATCATCCTTCCCACTACAAATTTATTGAGCCAATTTGTTAGTTCAAGGGGAATATGGTAGTAAAAAAAAATTACACTGACTTAACTGTCGCTATATTTCCCTATAGTCATATATACATGTGAATAATGGTATATGAAGGATTTCTAAAGGGTCTGATATTGTGGAACAAGGGGGATTGAGTTAAAAGGATACTTAGTCTCCCCCCTCCCTCAAATCGGTGCCAGATCCTAGTTGACCCCATGAATTGTAAATATCATGTGCAACAGAAGGTTTCTAACTGGGGTCCCCCAGGGAGGACAAGTCGGACCGAACCATCTATGCTACATTGGCCAGGTGGAATAAGGGGGATTATCTTTTACATTTGATAAGAACAATCTAGATTGATCAAGGTGGTATGCATGAAATTGAGGATCATCAACAAAATATAAGGAACACATCACAATGACAACAAGAAAGAAGGCCTTGTCGATTCTAACATAGAGAAGGTCATTTTCTTGTGGAAAAAAACCTATAAATACTTGTTGTCCATTTTAGATAGAACAGACATGATAGATTCTTTTCATGATGAGGATATTATGAGTTCAAAGCTTGTATTCTAGATCCAATGAGGCGGTTGACATGTGTTTGAGGTTGCATCACTAAGTGGCAGTATATAACTTTTTCACAAATATTGACTATGAATCTAGGAAGGTGTGGTTCTTCTTGATAAAAGTCATGGAGTGAGGTATTTTGTGTTTTAGAATTTTCGACCATTGTTGGAGTGGATGACTAGGAAAACATTTTAGTGTCTCTAAACATACATTGGGTAGAGTCCTCTAGGGAATTTCAAAAGCATAGTGTACAAGGTGGAAAATGACATGAAATGATAGACCTAGGGAAACTACCACTCAAAAATATATGTAAGTGAATGAGTGTTATAATTGGTAGTAAAGTCATATGATTGTTGAATATTTTATAGTTTCCAATAACATATGTGGATGAATTCTTGAGGACCTCCTACTTTTTTAATAATTGATCCCGTAATTTTTTTTGTATCATATACTAAATCAATTATATTCTTACATAAGAGTGTTTGGAAGAAAACATGTGGCCATATTACAAAGGAAATGTGAAACAAAATGGTTATATAGAATCAACAAGTACATTTTATGAATATAGATATTGATTGTTTCACTATAGGTTATGGGATAAAAAAAAACTTACACGGACACATAAACATGACATTACATGAGGTCAAGTAAGTGATTAAGTATGGCGATAATAGGACATAGTCAATAAGACAATGTGATGATATTATGATAATGGCAGTAGTCTACAAGCATATTTGAGGTATTAAGAGTTCTAATAAGACATTCTTAAGAAACAAGGCCACTGTCATCACCAGGAACAATCCACAAAGAAATTTTGAGGAGATTTGTTCGAAATCATCATCTATCATAAATAAATCCAACTTTAAAGAAAAATTTGCTTAGACTAAGACCCTACACCCTAAACCTTTTAGGATGAATAGACTCTAGATACAAAGCATATCGTCATTAAAGGATGTAGGGAAAGGTGGAATATTTATAAATGAGTATACCTATGAGTCCTTTTTGGTTTATAAGGAAAAAACAACATTAAGGAACAAGTAGATATACATTATGAAGGATGATGGCCAACTAGAAAAAATAAGTCAATATCTGAACCAAATGTCAAGGGAGGTCAATGATGGATTTGATGAACAATTTCATCTATAATGAAGATGAATTATTTATGTAATGAACAATGTAGCAGCATATGCCAATCTGGATCCCTACAAAGAGGGTAGTGTCTTATAGTACCAGTGGTTATTTTTTGTGTGACAAACCCCTCATAGGTGTTTATTCAAAGATGAATGGGAATTAAAAGATAATATTTGGCCCAAGATTGACATGTTACATCCAAGCCAATTGGGGTTGTGTTGCATCTATAGGTTTTATATTGTGCATCTCATACATGAAACAAATGTTTGACTTGAGGGTTATACATTGCACATATTTTCATGAAAACTTCACCATTTCATTCATTTGTATCTAACATTTTTGAGATAATTTGAGATCTTTAGGTACACTAGAAGCATTTTGATTCATAGGATCTAGTTCATGAAATTACAAGTCAAAACAACACAAAATCAAAGATTGAAGAATACATAGAATTTCACTTAGATTTTTGCTGTAAATCATTTCTAATGACATTATGACTTGTAACTAAGCATAAATAATAATTAATATAGTTTTTGTTCGATTATTTATGTACTTGTCCACATATGATCAAATTGCATCATAGTGGATTTAACCAATTTAGATTATCCTAGTACACATCTCGGTCGGCGATCTTGATACTTGATCATGCACGATAATTGGACAAGATTCTGACACTCATATTATGTTGGCCAATGAAACTAAAAGACTTGTCTTTTGGTGTCATAACTCAGATATTCTCCTAGAACTTCGATCAATAAAGCTATAGTTGTAAAGTAAAAACTTTCTATTAGAGAATGATATAAAGTGAATTACATCTATTAGAAGATTTACCAACCTCTCTAAACTGGCTACAACTCCAAACTAAATAGTCTATAACAAGTGGGGTCCCTCAACTATAAATATAGACCTTTAGACATCATTCCAAGATTGACTTTCATGTTTATAAGGTATAGTTCAGTGAAAAGCCCCTAGATCCTCAAAGTCATTCTCATGCTTGATTACATACCATTTTTCATTATTAGTGATCTAGGATTTTCTATAAGAGAGATGTCTTATTGTAATCTTGTTAAGAACTAAAACTCTCATTCCCAAACTCTCTCTCAAGCGGTTATTTGAAGATTGCTTCCTTGAAGAAGGAAGATAAGGATTCAAGGTCAAATATCTTCTTCAAGAATGAGTAAGTCCATGGTGAAGCCTAAAAACTCTTGATAGGTAGATATGTAAGTCCTTTGTTATGATTTTTTGGCTCCCTTGTCCTAAAAGGGAAGCTAGTCTTAAACTTGGTCTAGAAAATGTTGGTCTTGTCTATATCTCTTATAAGGGAATATAAGGTGGTGATCGTAGTTACAAATCCTAAAGGTTTGTCTCTCTGGGTAGTGGATGTACATCTTTAGGTGTAGAAGTTGAGACCACTATATTTGATTATGTTCTCTGTGCTTGTTCAATCTATGTCATCCTTTCTATGCTTGTTTAGTAGTACATACATTTTAAAATAAATTGGCATTCTAACCATTTCTATATGAGTGTTCTTAGCTCGATACACCCTCCCCTCTAGATCTCATTGATCCAACAATTGGTATCAGAGGAGGGTCTTCACCAACAAACTACTCTAATGAGTAAGAGAAGATGGGTGACACTAAACATTGTTCTCTCAATCTAGAGGATGGATTCTCCATGCATCCACCTTTTTTAGGCTGCATCAACTTCCTTTATTGGAAGATAAGGATGCAATTCTACATTTAAGGAATGAGATTTGACAATGTCAAGGTAGTTTGTCTCTCCTACACCCATCTCTAAGGAGGGATGATCATATGAGTGAATCAATCTTAAAGAATGCTCAACTCATTGCTAAAGGAATTATCCTCTACTCCACTCACACCTTAACTGAATTCAACCAAAAATCTACATGGGACAAAGATAATGAGATATGGGAGAATATTTGCATCTCTTTTGAAGGATTGAAGAAAGTCAAGGAAAACAAGGTCTACATGCTTACTGAGCTCATTGAACCCTTTAAGATCAAAATGAAAGAAAGTGTGGTTGAAATGTATGCTAGGATTGACAATCTTGTGAATGGAGTTGTATCTTTGGGTCATGTTATGAATCAAGGAAATGCTAATAACAAGATCCTCCATTCTCTACCTTACCAATGCGACAATAAGGACACAACCATACAAGAAGCCAAGACCCTCTCTGATGTCCTATTTAAGAACTCATAAAAAATCTTAAATCCTATGAGGTGAGACTCAACTCTTAAGAGGAAGAAGACTACAAAGAAGAGAAGGAATCTAGACAACTAGGAGCTGACTTAAAAGCCCAAGTTGAATACCTTGTGTAACAACAAGTCATGAGACAATCTACTCCTTCCTCAAGTGAAGATGGGTCCTCAAGTGATCTTAAAGCTCGCTACTCTAAAGGAAAACATTTCAAGGGTAAGCCTTCATCTTATACTCCTAAGTGCTATGAGTGTGGAAAAAAGGGCACTACGGGAGTGAATGTCAAAAAGTAAAGAAGCATCACCACAAGAGAAGTCATACAAAGAAGGAGGTTTAAAACAATGGGAGATACAAGAAAAGGGACAAGGCAGATAGAAAGGGAAACAAAACAACCCATGGAACTTGGGTCAATTCATCGTAAAGTTACCCAAGCTCAAATGAAGGTGAATGTCACATGGCCCCCACGACAAGAAGAAGTTAGGAAGTGGTTGAGGCAAGTGAGTTAAATCACAATAAACTTTCCAAAGATGCTCTTATTCAAATAATACATGATTCATGGTCTGTTACTTGAAAGGCAAGTCTAGAAATAACAAATTATGCAACACTATTGATGACTTGTACCCTAGAATAAAAGTTTAAGAACAAATCAAAATACTTCAAAAGGGAGCATAGATTCTTTGCTAGAGAAATTTCAATATCATGAACTTCAATATAATGGTGTATAAAATGAATATGGTGTTTATCTTTGGCCGGTCAATGTGCTTAAAGTTGAAAACCAAACTCATCTAGGTGATCTTGTTTTTTTAAATTGAAAATGTTAGATTGCTTGCCAAAGTTAATGATCTTGAATTTGGACCTATTTTCCTAATAAATAAGTTGCTAGTATAACACTTGAGTAGGTTTATAACCTGACTAAAGCCCTCTATCTAGAGGCCAATCTTTTACATGCTCAATATGATCTTTCTAGTCTTTTGTCTACCATAATTTCTCTTAGCAATGGAAATCACATTTTGAGAGCTTCCTTGCATTGATTACTCAAAGGGACGAAGTTCTTCAAATGAAGTCCTAGTGCAC
This sequence comes from Alisma plantago-aquatica, assembly GCA_963693085.1. Classification (NCBI taxonomy): domain Eukaryota; kingdom Viridiplantae; phylum Streptophyta; class Magnoliopsida; order Alismatales; family Alismataceae; genus Alisma; species Alisma plantago-aquatica. The sequence continues at coordinate 145,394,600 of OY856415.1, forward strand.
TCTACTCGACAAGTAGGTAGAATTTGGTTGGGGATTTGAGGGTAGCCAAAAAGGAAAGTGAAAGATTAAGATAAACAAAAAGGGTTAGGGACCTCTAACACACCCCAGAGAGTCTTCCAACTATAATCCAATGTGGTATGTGGGTGTAAGGGTGATGATCATTCTTCTATTTGTCTTTATAAGAAAAATTGGACCAACCCAAACATGAAATGGGTCCCCTAGCTAACCCTAGATCCCCAAATATCCACCAACCTTTCCCTTTATTGTAGGCTAATGAAAAGTGGATCGTTGATAGTGGATACTCCAAGCACATGGTCAAAGAAAAGACCCACTTCAACACTTTTACTAGGAAAGATGGATAGGTAATATTTGGGGACAACAAGAAAGGTAAAGTTATAGATGAGGGTGATGTAGGTGGATCACTATGCTGAAAGAATGTACTTCTTTTGGATGGGCTACATTACATTTTCATTAGTGCAAGAAAACTTTGTGATATGAGGAATGATAAACTTATAGGTAATGGAACCAAACAAGTCGTCCTTCAAATCCAAAGGAATCATTAGCACTAAAAGATATGTTGAACTTCTTTACATTAATCTAGTTGGGCCTATGAGGACTCAAACGATTTGTGGTAGCAAGTATTTTTTGGTGATTTTTTATATTTTTTCTCATCGTACTTGGATCTTTTTTGTTGAAAAGAGTGATACTATTGATGTTTTCTCTACTTTTTGCAAAAGGATTAAAAATAAAGGTTGTCGTTAGATTGTCTCTATCCATACTAATCTTGTGGAGGAGTTCAACAGTGATTTTCTTGAATCATATTTTGAAGAATCTGATTACATTTTTATTTTCCCCATACACCTCAATAAAATGGAGTTGTATAGATGAAGAATAGGTCCTTAGAAGAAATGTCTATGACAATGATTTTGGAGTATGATACATGTAACAGTTGGGCCCACTACCCAAAGCCCTAGTAGAGTTTTAGGAATGATGAATGGCCCCATAGATCACCACTATCCTTTACTACAACCTTTGTCTTCACTCACGGGCAAGCTAGGATAAAATTCTTGACTGGTCAGCCATCCTAGCTTCTGGGTTGAGCACGATCAACTGTAGAGTTCTTTAGTGATGGGCACCCTAAAAAGGAGGTGCACTTGGTGATAAGGATAGCCCCAATAATTCCTTTTAAGATCATTTTATAAGCAGTGTTAAATCATAGGACGTCACAATCTTCCCCACATCGACTCTTGACATCCTCGTCAAGGTTCGATTGTACAAACTCATAATATTTTCCTATTTGAGTGCAATTCCAAAATGACCCATTGACACACATCTCTCGATCATAGAATACCAACACAAGGGTGGCTACATCACCATGGACAACCCTTTCCAACATGCCAAAATGGTACGGCTCAAGACTGGCATTCCACATTCTGATGTAGGGCCTGACTACTAGAGGGGTTATGGATATGATACCATTTGTAATGCCCTGGCCACTGGCCAAGGCTCTAGTAGAGTTTTAGAAATGATGAGTGGCCCCAGAGATCACCACTAGCCTTAACTGTGCACTTTGTCCTCACTCATGTGCAATCCAGGATAAAATTCCTGACTAGACACCCCTAGTACTACTCTTGGTTGAGAACGCTTAACAACTATTTATTTAGTGATGGGATCCCTTAAAAGGAGGTACAACTTGGTGATTTGGGTAGTCCCAATCATTCCTTTTAAAGTTATTTTATCTGAGGCATTAAATCGTGAGATATTACAACACTCCCAAGAAGTTTTAGGCTACAGTCATTAGCATTGCTTATTTTGTACAGAATTGTGTTTTCAAACATCCTTTACTTAAGAAAACCATGTATGAGTTATGGTATGGTATAAATCCTTCTATTGACTTATTTGTTATTTTTGGTTTTCCACGCTTTGATTTGAAAACCAAAGATTCTCCCATAAATGTGATGAAAAATCCTACAAGGCTTTCCTACTTGGATATCGCACTAATAGTAGATCATATTGTATCTTTAACAATAAAAATCTAAAGTAGAAGAATATATCAATGTTAAATTGTGATCATAGGCATTAAATCATAGTTGAAACTAGCATTGAAGAATATGGTAGTCCCTTCCTATTTCACATTAATCACCTCAAGGTATTGTTAGTCTATCATTGTGATTTTTATTATTTGATTTTACTAAGTAAGAAGTTGATGAATTTTATGCTAATCTGTCTTTGAACTACTCAGTCAAACTTCTCCTATTGATTAACCCATAGTTTTGATGTCCAAGATCGCAAGTATTCACTTTAAATTTTATGCGTTAAGCCTCCATAAATAACTTTGTGAGTCTAATTTTGAAGTTATCAAAAAATCTAGGTATGATGATGTAACAACTTGATTTTTCTCTCTCCTCCAACTATGCACACTTTGACTCATAAGGCCCTCATTTTGGTTCAATGACTTCCATTATCCTCATTTTGATGTTTTGGAATCATATATGGCTCAATAGTTGAGATATGGTTGATGTTTGCAATTTTGAACTTGATTATGCAATGTTGATGACTTACTATATGGATGAGTTTGAATTTTTGAGACTATTCAACATCTTGATCTTGATCTTAAACCTTTTTCATTATATATAGGATGAAATTTTTTATTCAATGGTGAATATTTCACCCAAATCGGAGTCTCGAGGAGAATGTTATGGCTAAAGCAATTTGTGCTTTTTTCTAGCTTTTCTTTCACCTTTTTTAACATTTGTTCAGCCTCGGTCCTTTGCCCTTTTGCTGAGCTGGGCCACCTGAGTGCAAATGAGGCCTCTGGTCTTTTACTCCATGAACCTAGCTCATTGATCTAAGGGCCTCAAGACCATCCACACCTATCGCACGGTTGGGGATGCGCCCAAAGTTAGCAGCTATGGTGGCTTCCATACCCCTAGGCCGCCACCCACGCACTCCCTTTTGACTCCGTTGGTGAGTTTTTTTCACCAAAGTCATTTCCCATGCTCCCATGACCCTGCCTCTACTCATTCCTAGTGATATGGTCCATCATAGAGGCATGGGGCGCCCCTCCACCATGATCGGCCGTCATGGCCAAGGCCACAATGGTTGGCGCAATATGGACCTCCCTCGAACCCTCTTTTTAAGCCAAATGAAATCGCAAAGCCTTTTTCTTTTCTTCCTTCTTGTTTCCACTTTCTATGGCACCTTGTATCCCTCTCTTCCACTTTGTCTTCTTCCTTTAGCTTGTTGGCGCCACCACAGCAACCCTTTTGGGCATTTTGCTTCAACACATCCTAGCCACGATCTGAAGCCACCATCACATTTTCTGACCCAAGGCAAGCTAGGGAGGCATGTTTTCCTTGTCTATATGCCTCTATGCCCCTCTTTTCTTCATGCCCTGATGAGCTAGAAACCGTAGTGCCACCATGGCTGGCCCGTTGTATGTGTAGCCTTTTGCTACTGACAAGGGCGATGGGCGAAGGTAGCTAGGGTCAAGAAATCACTGGAAACCACCCATGGGTGGCTAGAAGAGGTGGCCAGCCACAACGGACTGGTCAAACCATGACCCATAGACATGTTCCATGCTGGTGAGAGAACCCATCTCCAGCCAATCATTACTCACCATGTCACCATCCCTTGGGTATATCCCCCTCACTCTGAAGCATATATCTCTTAATCATACAAAATTCATAGAAAATCATTTATAGCACAAAATGAGACATGTTATATGTGAAAATTGATCTACTCAACAAGGTATGTCCAATGATCCTTGTTTTAGATCCTAATTCCTTTTGTAGATCTGGATTTGTTAAAAATGGCATCAAAAGCATCTCTTTTACATATTTAAATGATGTGCAATGCTCAACTATGATCATTTAATCACTCCACTTGACTTTTAAGTCCCTGATCAGTTACATGTGCTATCTTGTACTATTGTAATCAAACTTCATCATGCTTAGCCCTTTAAATTGCTCGAATTCAAGATATGGATCATGAAATGTGCATCATTTGAACTTTAATGATAATTATCATAATTTTGATGCTCAAATTGATTATATGCACTCCAAATCATCATGTTTGATCTAGATCAATAACTTATAATCTTTGTTGTATAACGTAATATATATGTTCCATACTTGAAATCTGTTGCAACTTGATAATATGAACAATGACATTTAATGGAACATTTATGGACTTATCATGATGATCTTTAAAACCTCGTGCTAAATGTTGATCAAATATGTTCGAAGCTATTTTGTGAACACCAAATCAGTAAATTTACATGTTTTGATCATCTAAATGTCTTATGGGTCAATCTTTCCCTATAATGACTAAGTGACTTAAATGTGACACTTAATGTGATCTTGTCGCATGTGTTGATCATATGCTATCTAACCTTGTGCAAGACTTGCCCTAATTATGACCCATGCTATTTTATGTAATAAAATCAGTAACATGTTGATATGCATGACACTAAATCAATCTTGATCTATCATGTGTACTCTAATGTTGACCATCTTGCATGATAATGACTCAAAATGACTAGTTTGACAATGTTGATATATATGCTGCTTAATCATGCTCAAAACTCATGTTTTCTCTATTAAGATCATGGCAAACTAAGTTGGAAATCACTAATCTTGTAAGGATGTTTCACTCTAAGTAAAATGATATATGATTTAGTATGTAGCTTGATGATGAATATTGCAATGAACATTGGAGATGTCAAAATCATCGGTTGAGAAATATGGAACCTAGATTAAATGAAACATCCACCCTTGATGAATATGTTCTAGATTACCTAAGTCTTGTGGTGTTAATCATACCACACTTGCTTGTAATGTCAGGATATCTTGATGGACTCTTTTCAAAGATCGAATCATGTTATAAAAAAATGCTAGTTCTTACTCTAATCAAGGTATGTCTATCCTCCTATTAGCTAGACTAGCAGTATTGACATTGATTGTATGTATGAATTATAAGATGCTTGGCTTATATACTTGTTTGAGCTACATGTTCCCTACAACTACTATGTTTTGGTCTTTATTATATATGTTGAATAAACTTGAAAACATAATGATAGACGTCCATTATCCAACCTTGTGTACCTGCCTGTATTCTCTAGGTAAGGACATAGGGCTGGGTGTCCTACTTGAGTTAACATGTTAGGGAAGATCATATTGATACAAGGGATAGCTCTTGGCAATGGCTTTGAGGTCCCTTACGAGTAGGGTTAACTCTCGACGTTTAGTCTTGTAGTCGCTCATGTTGAAATAGGGTAGCTAATCTTGAACACCCTCACGGACCCCTTCTTTTGAGAAGTTGGTCAAAGGCCTTATGATAATGTTGGTATAATGGAAATGAACATAAAACACACTTGCATGTTAATAAGAAAGTCTTTAAATGTTTTTGCTTCTTTCTTGTTATCTACTTTATGCTTTTTCCAAGCAATATATGTTCTTAAACCTACGCTTTTATATGTTTTCCAGTGTACTCAGCATAGTTGTGTTGATGTGTACCCATTTTATGATTTTAGGTAATAGGTACACAATGAATCTCTAATGATGATCAATGCGTCCACACTCAAGAAAATCTACTTGTACTCTGATGATATATAATGACATGCAAATGGAATACACATGCTTGATATATGGGACCTAAGATCTTACCAGGTATTAGTTTAGCATTCTTTTATGCTTTCTTGTCTCATACCTTAGTTGTTGTTTGTGGTTTTATTCATGCATATGTTATGTGATCTATCATATGTATGGATGCTCAGGTCCTCTCACCTTTGTCTTTCTAGACATTAAGAGTGAGGATTTGGGTAACAAAAGGTTCTGTGACAGATGGTATCAGAGCAACCACATATCCTCTATGCATGTTTAATAACCCACTTACTCGTATGAACCTTGGGAAAACCTAAGTCCATAATGGTGAAGTTGAGATGTCTAGGCATATCACTACATGGGGGTTGATACACCTCCTATCTGCCTAGTTGTGGTAGTTGGGGTCTCCCTTGTAACCTGGCTGAAGTGAATCCAAGACTGGATTAAGGACTTTTCCCTAAAAATCTTAGAGAGTCTTCTAGCATATCATCTCTTCATTAAGGACTACCCTAAGCCACCCATTAAATGAAGATTAGTTAGTCTCTCATCTCCTCATGTGATCTCTCTTATGACAACTAATCACATGATGTATCGATTATAGGAAGCTTATGTATGGGGAATGTAAAATTTGAATGAATTGTTAAAAGTTGATTAACAATGATAATGATGCCATGATCTGACCTTAATTCAGAAAATTGATTATGATTAAAGAAAGAACACTTGAAGTTAAGTACTCATGTTTAAAATCTCAGATCATGTAAACTCAATTTTATAAAATACGACCCATGTGCTTCCTGTGTTTGAGGTAAATGATAATGATCCTTAATATGATGATATAAGGAGAACTCATGTGTTATACCTCATTGTTGATGAGGTCCCTATTGATTAAGTCTATGTTGGCCCTATTGTTGCTTAAACCGCAAACATGATTAAGAAAACCTTTACCCTATTTGTAAACATGTATCAAGACCATGATTTAAAATGACTATGACTTTAGACTCTCAAAATCCTAATGAAAATTTTGATACAAGAGGCAAAATCCACTATTGGTTATAAGGCCTCATTTTAAAACTCAACTTTGATACGACAAATATGAGATCTCGATCATACCTTGAAATGCTCAAAACATTGAAAAAGCCTATATTGACATCTCCATTTTCATGTATACCCCCTTGCTCTTAATTACAAAGAGAAGGAACACTATAATGACCTAAAATATATATGGAATCTTGAATCACTATTGCTCTATTAAATAAATTTTCTTTGATCTCATGACCTTGTGAAATACAAATCGATAATTGATGCTCTTCCTATATGATGTATTTGACACTTCATGATAACTGAGGATAAATGTTCAAGTTAGGGTCGTAGTTTGTTTCACAACTCCCCTAATTTAGGTCCCATCCCTATTATGATTAACTCTAAATTTTCACCATGTTGTTTATTTATATTTTGTAAAGGTAACCCCTTCCATACGATTTTGATCTCTTGACCTAAGTCTCTAATAGGTCCAATCTTATTATGATGTTGAAACTCGATATTGAATCTTGATGTTATGATGATCTTGAAATACGATGATGTTGACTATAGCTTGTGTTTAAGTTTCCTAGAAGGACCTAGGTCTTGATCATTCATCAACCTTGAATACCATGATAATGAAATTGATGTCGATATCACAAAATGTTTCTCGATTGTTGATTATGGATGAATGATCTCTCCTATTGTCTAATTAGGAGTCTTATACTCTAGCTACAAAATTTTGTACCTAATGATTTTTTTTGTCCAAATCATGACTCTCGATATTGATTGCAAAATCTTGACTAATGATGATTCATCTTGATTTTGGTTTGACTCCTATGATCACCCTATTTGGATCTTAAGATCACCCTCAATTCATGATTGATGACTTTCATGTTCCCAAACCTGAAATTTTTTGAAATGATGATTATGTTTATTCATTTGATTTATGACTTAGGGATAATCTCTCATGTGGACTATGGTGGTACCTTCCTTTGATTTTGATATGAAACCACGATATTGCAATATGATGTTTGCGTCGAAATGTTGCAATACGAAATCTCAATCCAGGATGTATAACCCCACCTAGATCCAATATAGATGCTAACCCTAAATTGTTGGGATTGGAAGTCATGCTTTACTCTTGAATAAAAGAGCCATATTCATTTGAGTAAATTGGTCATCTATCCACATTTGTAATTTTTTGTATCAGAGTGGCGCAGTGGAAGCGTGGCTATGTTTGTACTTTGATATTTGGTATTTTGATATTGGAATAATATTGATGATTGAAGGATGATGATAATATGGAGTTTATGATGGATATGACATGGTATATGAAGTCCCAATGTCATTCGAGGATTTGCTTTAATTTGTGGGACAAAATTCCTTTTAAGGGGGGAGGATGTAGCGACTTGATTTTTCTCTCTCTGCCAACTATGCACACTTTGACTCATAATGCACTCCTATTGGTTCAATGGCTTCCCTCATCCTCATTTTGATGTTTTGGAATCATATATGGCTCAATAGTTGACATATGGTTGATGTTTGCCATTTTGAACTAGATTATGCAATGTTGAGTGACTTACTATACATGGATGATGTTTTGAATTTTTGAGACTATTCAGCATCCTAATCTTGATCGAAAACCTTTTTAATTAGATATAGGATGAAATTTGTGATATAATGGTGAATATTTCACCCAAGTCAGAGTCTCGAGGAGAAAGTAATGGCTTAAGCAATTTGTGCTCTTTTCTACCTTTTCTTTCATCTTTTTTTAACATTTGTTGGGCCTCAACCATTTGCCCTTTTGCTGAGCAGGGCCACCCACATGAAAATGAGGCCATTGGTCTTTTACTCCATGAACCTAGCTCACTGATCCAAGGGCCTCGAGACCATCTGCATTGATCAGATAGTTGGGGAGTCATCCCCAACCTTGCGCCTAAAGTTAGTAGCTATGGTGGCCGCCATACCCCTAGGTCACCGCCCACACACTCCCCTTTGACTCTGGTGGTGAGTTTTTCTTTGCCAAAGTCATCTCCCATGCTCCCATGACCCTGCCCCTACTCATTCCTAGTCATATGGTCCATCATAGAGGCATGAAGCGTCGGCCTTTTGCTTCAACACATCCTAACCACGATCTGAAGCCACATTCACTGGCCCAAGGAAAGCTAGGGTGGCATGTTTTCCTTTTCTGTATGCCTCTATGACCCTCTTTTCTTCATGATGTGGTGCGCTAGAAATCATAGTGCTACCATAGCTATCCCGTTGTGTGTGTGGCCCCATGCTGGCTGACGAGGGTGATGGGCGGAGGTGGCTAGGGTTTAGAAATCGTTGGCAACCACCCATGGGTAGCTAGAAGAGGTGGCCAGCCACGGTGGACTAGTCAAACCACGACCCACAGACATGTACCACACTCGTGTGAGGAACCATATCCATCCAATCATCACTCACCATGTTGCCATCCCTTGGGTATATCCTCCTCTCTCTTAAGCATATATCTTAATCTTACAAAATTCATAAAAAATCATTTGTAGCTCAAAATTAGACATGTTATATATGAAAATTGATCTACTTGACAAAATATATCCATTGAGCCTTGTTTTTTATCCTAATTCCTTTCTTAGCTCTTGATTTGTTAAAAATGGCATCAAAAACATCTCTTTTACATATTTAAATGATGTGCAATGCTCAACCATGATCATTTAATCACTCCACTTGACTTTTAAGTCTCTGATCAGTTACATGTGTTATCTTGTACTATTGTAATAAAACTTGATCATGCTTCTAGCTGTCCCATTGTGTGTGTGGCCCTTTGCTGGCTGACGAGGGTGATGGGCGGAGGTGGCTAGGGTTCAGAAATCACTGGCAACCACCCATGGGCAACTAGAAGAGGTGGCCAGCCATGGTGGACTGGTCAAACCATGACCCACAGACATGCACCACACTGGTGCGAGGACCCATATTTGGCCAATCATCACTCGCCACATCACCATCCCTTGGGTATATCCCCCTCTCTCTCAAGCATATATCTTAATCTTGCAAAATTCATAAAAAATCATTTGTAGCTCAAAATGAGACATATTATATATGAAAATTGATCTACTCGACAAGATCTATCCAACGAATCTTGTTTTGTATCCTAATTCCTATCTTAGATCCTGATTTTTTTAAAATGGCATCAAAAGAATCTCTTTTACATATTTAAATAATGTGCAATGCTCAACCATGATCATTTAATCACTCCACTTGACTTTTAAGTCCCTGATCAGGTACATGTGCTATCTTGTACTATTGTAATCAAACTTGATCATTCTTAGCCATTTGAATGGCTCTAGTTCATGATCTGGACCATGAAATGTGTATCATTTGAACTCTTATGATAATGATCATTATTTTGATGCTCAAATTGATTATATGCACTCCAAATCATAATTTTTGATGTAGATCAATAACTTATAATATTTCATGCATCAAAATCCTATATGTTTCATACTTGAAATACATTGTAACTTGATATTATGAACAATGACATTTAATGGAACATTTATGGACTTATCATGACGATCTTTTAAACCATGTGCTAAATGTGGATCAAATATGTTCTAAGCTATTTTGTAAACACCAAATTAGTAACTTTACATTATTTGATCATCTAAATGTCTTATGGGTCAATCTTTCCCTATAATGACTAAGTGACTTAAATTTGACACTTAATGTGACTTTGATGCATGTGTTGATAATACGCTATCTAACCTTTTGCAAGACTTTTCTTAATTATGATCCATGCTATTTTATGTAATCAAATTAGTAACATGTTGATATGCATGACACTAAATCAATCTTGATCTATCATGTGTACACTAATGTTGACCATCTTGCATGATAATGACTGAAAATGACTAGTTTGACAATGTTGATACATATGTTGCATAATCTTGCTTAAAACTCATGTTTGATCTATTAAGATCATGACAAACTAAGTTGGAAATCCCTAATATTGTAAGGATGTTTCACCCTAGGTAAAATGATATATGATTTAGTATGTAGCTTGATGATGAATATTGCAATAAACATTGGAGATGTCAAAATCAATGGTTGAGAAATATGGAACCTAGATTAAGGGAAACATCCACCCTTGATGAATATGTTCAAGATTACCCAAGTATTGTGATGTTAATCATATCACACTTTCTTGTAATGTCAGGATATCTTGATGGAATCTTTTCAAAGATCTAATCATGTTATATAATGCTAGTTTTTGCTCGTATCAAGGTATGTTTTATCCTCTTATTGTCCAGACTAGCAATATTGAAATTGATTGTATGTATGAATTATAAGATGCTTGGATTATATACTTTTTTGAGCTACATGTTCCCTACGACTACTATGTTTTGGTCTTGATTACATATGTTGAACAAACTTGAAAACATAATGATAGATGCCAATTATACAACCTTGTGTTCGTTCTTGTATTCTCGAGGTAAGGACATAAGGTTGGGTGTCCTACTTGAGATGTCATGCTAAGGAATACCATGTTGGTACAAGGGTTAGATCTTGAAAATGGCCTTGAGGTCCCTTACGAGTAGGGTTAACTCTCGACACTTACTCTTGTAGTCCCTCATGTTGAAATAGGGTAGCTAATATTGAGCACCCTCATAGACCCCTTCTTTTGAGATGCTGGTCAAAGGCCTTAGGATATTGTTGGTATAACGAATATGAACATAAAACACACTTTCATGTTAATAAGAAAGTCTTTAAATGTTTTTGATTCGTTCTTATTATCTACTCTATGCTTTTTCCACGCAATATATGTTCTTAAACCTGCGATGTTATATGTTTGCTAGCGTACTTAGCATATTTGTGCTAATGTGTACCCATTATATGATTTTAGCTAACAGGTACACTATGAATATCTAATGATGATCAGTGCTTCCACACTCATGATAATCTGCTTGTACTCTGATGATATATAATGACATGCAAATGGAATACACACATTTGATATATGGGACCTAAGATCTTACCAGGTATTAGTTTAGCATTCTCTTATGCTTTCTGTTCTTATAACTTACTTGTTGTTTGTGGTTTTATTCATGCATATGTTATGTGATCTATATTATGTATGGATGCTCGGGTCCTCCAGCCTTTGGCTTTCTAGCCATTAGGAGTGAGGATTTAGGTAACAAACGATTCCGTGACAGATGGTATCAGAGCAATCACATATCCTCTATTCGTGTTTAATAACCCACTTACTCATAAGAACCTTGGGAAAACCTAAGTCCATAATGGTGACGTTGAGGTGTCTAGGAAGGTCACTACATGGGGGCTGATGGACCTCCTATTTGCCTAGCTACGGTGGTTGGGGTCTCCCTTATATACCTACCTAGTTGAAGTGAATCCAAGACTGGATTAAGGACTTTTCCCTAAAAATCTTACAGAGTCTTCTAACATCTCATCTCTTCATTAAGGACTACCCTAAGCCACCCATTACATTATGTTTAGTTAGTCTCACATCTCCTCATGTGATCTCTCTTATGACAATTAATGACATGATCTCTTGATTATGGGTAGATTATGTATAAGGAAAGTAAAATTCAAATGAATTTGTAAAAGTTGATTAATGATGATAATGATGCCATGATCTGACCTTCATTCAAAAACTCAATTATGATTAAAGAATGTACTCTTGAAGTTAAGTACTCATTTTTAACATCTCAGATCATGTAAACTAAATTTTACCAAATATGACACATGTTCTTCCTGTGTTTGAGGTAAATGATAATGATCCTTAATATGATGATATAAGGAGAACTCATGTGTTATACCTCATTGTTGATGAGTTCCCTATTGATTAGGTCTATGTTGCTCCTATTGTTGATTAAACCCCAAACATGATTAAGCAAACTTTTCCCCTATTTGTAGACATGTATCATGACCATGATTTAAAATGACTATGACTTTGGACTCTCAAAATCATAATGAAAAATTTGATACAAGAGGCAAAATACCCTATTGATTATAATGCCTCATTATTAAACTCAACTTCAATATGAAAAATATGAGATCTCGATCATACCTTGAAATGCTCAAAACATTGAATGAACCTATATTGACTTCTCTATTTTTAATGTATACTCACTTGCTCTTAATTATGAAGAGAAGGAACAATATTATAACCTCAAATATATATGGAATCTTGAATCATGATTTCTCTATTATAATAAATTATCTTTGATCTCATTACCTTGTGAAATACAAATCGATAATTGATGCTCTTCCTATGTGATATATTTGACACTTCATGAATAGTGAGGATAAATGTGCTAGGTTAGGGTCATAGTTTGTTTAATAACTCCCCCAATTTGGGTCACATCCATATTATGATTACTTATAAATTTTCACCGTGTTGATTATTTAGAGTTTGGAAAGGTAACCCCTTCCATACGATTTTGATCTCTTGACCTAAGTCTCTAATAGGTCCAATCTTATGATGATGTTGAAACTCAATACTGAATCTTGATTTGATGATGATCTTGATATATGATGATGTTGACTATAGCTTGTGGTTAAGTTTCCTAGAAGGACCTAGGTCTAGATCATTCATCAACCTTGAATACCATGATAATGAAATTGAAGTCGATATCACAAAATGTTGCTCGATTATTGATTATGGATGAATGATCTCGCTTATCGTCTAATTAGGAATCTTATACCCTAGCTTCAAAATTTTGGACCTAATGAATTTGTTGTCCAAATCATGACTCTCGATATTGATTTGCAAAATCTTGACTAATGATGTTTCATCTCGATTTTGATGTGACTCCTATGATCACCCTATTTGGATCTTGAGATCACCCTTAATTCATGATTGATGACTTTCATGTTCCCAAACCTCAAAATTTTTCAAATGATGATTATGTTGATCCACTCGATTTATGACTTAGGGATAAGCTCTCATGTGGACTATGGCGATACCTTCCTTTGATTTTGAAATGAAACCACGATATTGAAATACGATGTTTGTGTCGAAATGTTGCAATATGAAATCTCAATCCAGGATGTATAACCCCACCTAGATCCAATGTAGATGCTAACCCTAAATTGTTGGGATTGAAAGTCATGCTTTACTCTTGAATCAAAGAGCCGTATTCATTTGAGTTAATTGGCCATCTCTCCAAATTTGTAATTTTTTGTATCAGAGTGGCGCAGTGGAATCATGGCTATGTTTGTACTTTGATTTTTGGTATTTTAATATTTGAACCATATTGATGATTGAAGGATGATGATAATATAGACTTTATGATGGATATGACATGATATATGAAGTCCCAATGTCATTCGAAGATTTTCTTTAATTTTAGGGACAATATTCCTTTTTTGGTGGGGAGGATGCAACGACTTGATTTTTTTCTCTCCGCCAACTATGAAAACTTTGACACATAATGACCTCCTTTTGGTTCAATGTCTTCCCTCACTATCATTTTGATGTTTTGGAATCATATATGGCTGAATACTTGAGATATGGTTGATGTTTGCAATTTTGAACTCGATTATGCAATGTTCAGTGACTTACTATACATGGATGAAGTTTTGAATTTTTGAGACTATTCAACATCCTGATATTGATCTAAAACCTTTTTCATTAGACAGAGGATGAACTTTGTGATCCAAGGTGAAGATTTCACCCAATCAGAGTCTCAAGGAGAAAGTTATGGCTTAAGCAATTTGTGCTCTTTTTCTAGCTTTTCTTTCACCTTTTTAACATTTATTGGGACTCATCCCTTTGCCCTTTTGTTGAGTCGGGGAACCCGCGTGAAAATGAAGCCTCTGGTCTTTTAATCCATGAACCTGGCTCATTGATTCAAGGACCTCAAGACCATCTGCGCCGATCAGACAGTTGGGGAGTCATCCCCAACCTTGCGCCCAAAGTCAGCAGCTATGGTGGCTGCCATACCCCCTAGGCGGCCGCTCACACACTCCCCTTTGACTCTGATGGTGAGTTTTGCTTCACCAAAGTCATCACCCATGCTCCCACGAACCTGCCCCTACTCGTTCCTAGTGATATGGTCCATCATAGAGGCATGGAGCGCCCCTCTACCATGGTCGGCCGCCATGGCCTAGGCCACAATGGTTGGCGCCATATGGACCTCCCACAAACCCTCTTTTTAAGCCAAATGAAATCGCAAAGAATTTTCCTTTTCTTCCTTCTAGTTTCTACTTTCTCTTGTGCCTTGTATCCCTCTCTTCCACTTCGTCTTCTTCCTTGAGCTTGTCGCCATCCCTTGGGTATATCCCCCTCTCTCCCTCAAGCATATATCTCGTAATCTTGCAAAATTCATAAAAAATCATTTGTAGCTCCAAATGAGACATGTTATATATAAAAATTGATCTACTCTATGAGATGTATCCAATGAGCCTTTTTTATATCCTAATTCCTTTCTTATCTCCTAATTGTTAAAAATGGCATCAAAAGCATCTCTTTTACATATTTAAATGATGTGCAATGCTCAACCATGATCATTTAATCACTCCACTTGACTTTTAAGTCCCTAATCAGTTACATGTGCTATCTTGTACTATTTTAATCGAACTTGATCATGCTTAGCCCTTTGAAGGGCTCTGGTTCATGATATGGACCATGAAATGTGTATCATTTGAACTCTAATGATAATGATCTTTATTTTGATGCTCACATTGATTATATGCTCTCCAAATCATCATGTTTGATCTATATCAATAACTTATATTCTTTTATGTATCAACATTCTATATGTACCATACTTGAAATCCGTTGCAACTTGATATTATGAACAATTCCATTTCATGGAACATTTATGGAATTATCATGATGATCTTTAAAACCTTGTGCTAAATGTTGATCAAATATGTTCGAAGCTATTTTGTGAACACCCATATCAGTAACTTTACATTCTTTGATCATATAAATGTCTTATGGGTCAATCTTTCCCTATAATGATGAAGTGACTTAAATGTGACACTTAATGTAACCTTGATGCATGTGTTGATAATATGCTATCTAACCTTGTGCAAGACTTTCCCTAATTATGATCCATGCTATTTTATGTAATCAAATTAGTAACATGTTGATATTAATGACACTAAATCAATCTTTATCTATCATGTGTACTCTAATGTTGACCATCTTGCATGATAATGACTCAAAATGACTAGTTTGATAATGTTGATACATATGTTGCTTAGTCTTGCTCAAAACTCATGTTTTCTCTATTAAGATCATGACAAACTAAGTTGGAAATCCCTAATCTTGTAAGGATGTTTCACCCTAAGTAAAATGATATATGATTTAGTATGTAGCTTGACGATGAATATTGCAATGAACATTGGAGATGTCAAAATCAATGGTTGAGAAATATGGAACTTAGATTAAGTGAAACATCCACCCTTGATGAATATGTTCAATATTACCTAAGTCTTGTGATGTTAATCATATCACACTTGCTTATAATGTCAGGATATCTTGATGGACTCTTTTCAAAGATGTAATCATGTTATATAATGCTAGTTTTCTCATATCAAGGTCACTTTATCCTCCTATTGGCCAGACTATTAGTATTGAAATTGATTGTCTGTATGAATTATAAGATTCTTAGCTTATATACTTGTTTGAGATACATGTTCCCTACGACTACTATGTTTTTGTCTTGATTACATATGTTGGAAAAACTTGAAAACATAATGATAGATGTCCATTATACAACCTTGTGTACCTACCTATATTCTCGGGGTAAAGACACAAGGATGGGTGTCCTACTTGAGTTGTCATGTTATTGAAGACCATGTTGATACAAGGGTTAGCTCTTGGAAATGGCCTTGAGGTCCCTTACGAGTAGGGTTAACTCTCGACATTTAGTCTTGTAGTCCCTCATGTTTAAATAGGGTAGCTAATCTTGAGCACCCTCACAGACCCCTTCTATTGAGAAGTTGGTCAAAGGCCTTATGATATTGTTGGTATAATGGAAATGAAAATAAAACACACTTGCATGTTAATAAGAAAGTCTTTAAATGTTGTTTCTTCCTTCTTGTTATCTACTTTATGCTTTTGTCGTGCAATATATATTCTTAAACCTGCGATTTTATATGTTTGCCAGTGTACTCAGCACAGTTGTGCTGATGTGTACCCATTTAATGATTTTAGGTAATAGGTACACTATGCATCTCTAATGATGATCAATTCTTCTGCACTCATGATAATCTTCTTGTACTCTTATGATACATAATGACATGAAAATGGATTACACACAGTTGATATATGGGACCTAAGATCTTACCTGGTATTAGTTTAGCATTCTTTTATGCTTTCTTGTTTCATACCTTAGTTGTTGTTTGTGGTTTTATTCATGCATATGTTATGTGATC
Source organism: Alisma plantago-aquatica (assembly GCA_963693085.1). Lineage (NCBI taxonomy): Eukaryota > Viridiplantae > Streptophyta > Magnoliopsida > Alismatales > Alismataceae > Alisma > Alisma plantago-aquatica. Next base: position 145,411,618 of record OY856415.1, read on the forward strand.
TGTCCTATGGATGGACGCTCGGGTCCTCTCACCTTTGGCTTTATAGCCATTAGTAGTGAGGATTTGGGTAACAAACAGTTCCGTGATAGATGATCCCATTAATCTTCTATATCCTAAATTTTTTTATGAAAGTTATGATCCTCATTTCTGTATGCATGACATTCACATGGTCATCAAGAATCTTGAGTTTGACTATACCAAAACATCAACCCTTTTCTCTTTTTATATCACACCTCATGCTATACACTTAGCTTCCCTGGTCGATTCCAATATCCATTCAAAGAATAAATAGAGTAATATTTTGAAAATATTACTGCCTTGATCATCTCTTTCTAGCTAAATGTGATTACAGTCAAGTAGACTAGGTATGTCCTACATAGAATGACTGGTTTTGATTATAAGAAGAATACCTATCCAACCCATCAACCCTCCTAGAATAAGATCTATGGACTCTTCAAAAAGCTCAGTGGAAATGATTTATTTCTTGAATTGAAGTATTCCCCAAATAGGCGAGGCACTCCAATCAACATTTAGTAAGAAATCTCTCATCAACACCAAGCTCAATCCTAATGCTTCCTATTCCATATCATAACCTTGTAGCTCTACCACACATACATCCCAACCCACCCATCTTATTCCTCCACCTTCACAGCCTATACCTCCACATCATTCTTCATTTTATGCATCCAATAAGCAACACATGGGGTGCATGATGTATGAGAAAGGCTACCATAGGCAAGGTAAATCCCACTTACAAGATGACTTAACACATATCATGTGTTCCATGAACTTTCCTTGTCCACATCAGTATCATGCATACTAGCCTTCTTTCCACTCTAAATGATTAGTTCTACCCAGCTACTGACTACCCATCCTCCACTGACCATGTCAATGCTACTGATTCTATTCCACCTCCATCATATATAAATACAACTACACCTCCTTCTCGTCACGTTGATATGTCTCTATCCATGATTACCTAAGTCGTTCTTCCTGTTGAGCTTGTTCACTACCATAAGGCCACTAACCAAACTTCCAACAACATTGTTCCCTTGTTGCACAAGGCTACATGAATGAGGCACATTTCTTGCTTAGTGGCCGTGTCATGATATACTCTCTAAGGAGGTGATATGTCCATTCATAAGGTCCTTGGAGAGATTGATGCTTATGAAGATGATGTAGATGGTGATGATGGTGAATATAGTGATGTGGATGTGGAAGAAGTTATTAAGAGTTCATCTCACCACCCTTCCACTATAAGACATGAGGAATATGATAGTGAATATGATTCTTCTATAGATTATTATTCTTTGTTCAGAGTGTACCATTATTTTGTGAACTTATCATGTATTAGATAAGGACATGTATTTTGATATCTTGTTTAATATTTGCTTTCTCTTGTTGTATTTCACTTTAGTTGTATGTTTTGTGTCATTAGACTATTTCCACAAGTATCTTTCAGCTTACCATGTTGATGTACTCAAACAAGATTATTCTATGCATATATTCATAGTTTGAGTTACTTGAGTAATTATAATGTGTTACTTGTGGAAATTTCCATATTTTAATAAAGAGAATGCCTCTCTTTATCTTTATGTTATTGGTTGATAAGGCCTTTTATGTGGTCTTCTATCCCCTTAATTTTTTGAATGAAAAAGGGCGAGGAAGAGTTACAAAATCTTGGAATAATAATATATGGCATATTCTTGTATGAAATGCTTGAAATGACATGAAATGGATATTATGTGTTATAATTTGTGGAGACTAAAAAAAGTTAGGGTAAGCATAGATTTATGGGAAGCATTCCATGCGAAACATATGTAAACCCCCTCATAAATTTTAAGGTAAAGAATTTCAGTTTCATTGTTTTCCAGTATTTTTACAAACAATTCGTCATCCTCCAAAAAGGGGAGAATGTTGAGTTGAGGATTGTACATTGATCACATTTTGCTTAAGATTTAACCATTAAATTCATGTGTAACTAACATTTTCTTTCATACAATTTCATATCATTAGGTAAAATCAAAGCATTCAAATTCACAATTCCCTAGTTTGTGAAATAACAAGTCAAAAGATCAAAATCTAAGATTGAAGAATGTATAGAATTTTTCTCATTTTCTAACATAAATCATTTGCAATGACTATATGACATGTAACAAAGATTAAATGATGATTAAATTTTTTTAATGATTTATGCACTTTTACCCAAATGATCAACTTTCATCATAACATATTTCATTGGTCGAGATTATCTTGATACACATCTCTGTCGATGAGTTTGTTGCTTTATCATACATGATGATGGGACAAGATGCTAACTGTCATAGGATCTCAATTAATGCTACTAAAATACTTGTCTTTTAGTATCATCCATCGAGATACCCTCCTTGCATCTTGATAGGTGACATTGTAGTTGTAAAATGCAAACTAGTTGTAAGAGAGTGATATAAAGTGGATTAAATATATTGGAAAATCTACAATCCTTTTTAATATGCTAGAAATGGAACTTGTATAGGATATTGTCTAATGGGAACCCTCACATATATATAGACCTTTGGACATCATTCCAAGATTGTGTTTCACACTTATATGCTATAGTTGACTGAAAAGCCCCTATAGCCTCCTAATGATTTTCAATCTTGATTAGATCACATTTGTCATTGTGAGTGATCTAGGATTTCTATAAGAGAGCTACCTCTTTGAAATCTTGTTAAGATCTTAGATTCTCCTTTCCCATCCCTTTCAAGTGATCATTTGAAGACCTTCCTTAAATAAGGGAGTGAAGGATTCAAAACCAAAGATCGTTTTCAAGAGTGGGTAAGTCCTTCATGAAGGTTGAAGTCTCTTGGTAGGTGGATTGGTAAGTCCTTGGTTATGGTTGTTGACTCCCTTGGCCTAAAAGGGATGCTAGTTGTAACATACCAGATCTCAAACCCTACCCTAAAAGTTTGACCTTCTGGGCTTAGCCAAACAAGGTTGAGAGTTAGACCTAAAAAGATGTTTAGTAAAATCTTAATGAACTAATGCATGAATATATTACCCTAATGTAACCTAATGTTTTCACATTAGTCTTAGAATGATAATGGATATATAAAATATGTCACATAACTCTTATGGTGATAATATGAAGATAAGGAGACCAGATGGATGAGCAATAATGATAATAGTGAAATAATATAATAATTTGATAATATTGGCCATATATATTAATTGTGTCATAACCCATCAAGGGAAACCCCAAAATGAAGTCTAAGTTAAAAATCGTGTTCCTTGGGTCCAAATTACCTTGGGAGTCAAGTTTCACATTATTCACTTAATAATAATTACTTTAATTCAAATTGGAAAAGAAGATGTGTGTTTTCCCCAAAATATCAAATAAAATAATAAATGACTCCAAAAGAGGAAAATAATCTTGGATTCACAATCTACATATTAAAATATGCCTTTGGGTGAATTTTCATCAAATTTGGAGAAAGTTTTCTTAAAAGGTGAAATCAAGAGTGCCAATCCCAAACACATGGTGATATGGATAAGGATCCCACGTCTCCCTATATTTCTCTACCAAACTCAGTTCCTAGAGGAAGTCGGAGACACAATAGGGGAAACAATCAAGGTGGATTCAAACACTAACCAAAGAAGGAGAGGGAAATTTGCAAGAATTACAGTTAAGCTGGACACCAGCAAGCCATTGGTGCCTGAAATCATGGTACAAGGAGTGAGGTACAACATTGAATATGAGAACCTAACCAGCATATGTATGTTTTGTGGCAAAGTCAGCCACTTGACTGAGGAATGTATTGAGAGGAAGGCGGCCATTGAGGTCCAAACAAATGTAGGGAAACAGACGGACGGGTCGGAAGTAACAGTGAAGCCTTTGGGGAAGTTCTCGGAGAGCTTACACGCACAACCCTTTCTCAGGCGTCCGAGGAAGGAGGACACACAAGGTAGAAAAGGAGGTATTCCAACGCACAACAGGTTTGTGGACTTGGATGCGGAGGTGGAGCAGTCGGAGGGGTCACCACCTGTAGGGAATGTTAGGCCGAAATCGGGATTTGAATGGCGCCAGTGGAAGACGATGAATAAGAAGAAAATGTCGTTTGAGGAATCCAATCATCCAAGCACCAACATGGCACAGAAAAAGGGAGGACAGATGAGCAAATTCGGGAACAAGCAGAATCATATGGTCGTATCCTTAGAGGGTGAGAACACGATGGTCATACCGGATGAGGAGACATGTCGAGGGGAGGGGTTAAAATTCGCTATGGGAGAAACACAGACGAGAAGGACCACAGTGGGTAGTCTGAGTAATACGATGATGTTTGGGGAATCAGTAGGTATACACCTCAGGAACAGGAAAGTGATCAATTCAAAGGACCTTACAAGGAATGGACCAAGGAAAAAGAACAGAAGGAGCTATGAGGTGACGGAGGATAGGGAACCCGGCAAGGAGGACCTGAGATCTTCTGTGATGGCTACCCAATGAGGGTGGCCACTTGGAATGTCCAGGGTATCTGCGGGAAGGATACCCAAAATACAATAAGAGATCTAACCTGACTACATAAGATTGACGTGCTAGAAGTCCTGGAGACTAGGACAAGAGGAGCTAAAGCTGACAGGATCGTGAAATCATTAGGGTTCGACAGATCCTATCGAGTTGAGGTGACACGCTTCTTTGGAGGCATATGGGTGCTGTGGAAGAGAAGGATAGGGGTGTTGGAGATAGTATCCGGGCACAAACAATTCATTCACTATAGAGTTAACAAACAGGTGAGGTTGACTTTTTGTATGCGAGCATGAAGAAGGCTGGCAGCCGACTACTGTGGGAACACCTACACACAATTGCAGATACTTCACATTCACCGTGGATGGTTGCAGGCGACTTCAATGCGGTGTTAAGGGCTGATGAAAAGGTGGGGGTGAGCCCATCAAGATGAGCAGCTGCATGGAATTTGTGATGGGTCTCATGAACGCCGGACTGGAGGAGTTGGGGGCGTCAGGCCCAAAGATGACCTTCAGATGAGGATGGTTGATGGAAAGGCTTGATAGGGCGGTGGCCAATCATGAATGGTTAGAAGCTTTCCCTTCAACTAAATTTGAAGTTCTACCAAGAATCAACTCTGATCACTCTCCAATACTCATCACTACGGATGACAGATCCAAGCGGTATGCGTATCGACCTAAGATGAGTACTATCTGGCACACTAGAGACTCGTTCCAGGAGTTCATGAATGGAAATTGGGAAAATAATATACCCTACCATGAGGCAGTGGCCAAGCTGATGAAGAGTTCGATAGAGTGGGATAGAGAGGAGTGACGAAAACTCACAGCGAGGAAATGTTCGTTGTTGATTGGGATAAACAAACTCCAGGCTGACAATGTGGGGATGGAGAGTGAGACGCATGATGAACAGATAGCGCAACTTCAGGTGGAATACAATGAAATACTACACAAAGAAGGAGAAGAATAGCGACAAAAGGTGAGGTGTGATTGGATGAAGGCAGGTGATGCTAATACTAGATATTTCCAATCACTGGTGAGAGTCAAGAGACAAAGGAACAAGATCACTAGACTGAAGAACGTAGATGGATCTTGGGAGGACGATGAAGAGGCCATCAAAGCTGCGGTGAGGAGGTTCTTTCTCGACCTTTTCATGAGAAAGGATAGGAAGACAAGAACCAATGCCATTGTTTCATATGCGGGCAGTTTTCCACAAATTCAGGAGACAGACTGATCATACATGGGACGTGCACCAACCAAGGAAAAAATCAAGGAAGTTCTAATGAAGATGAACCCTATCAAAGCTCCAGGACCCGATGGAGTGAATGCCAGTTTCTTACAACAGAACTGGGATCATCTAGGAGACTCCATTACGCTAATGATAGTTCATTGTTTTGTAGGGGGATCGATTGCAGACTGCCTAGCAAACACAACCCTAGTATTGATTCCCAAAATTCTAATACCGGAGAACTGCAGCCAGCTGAGACCAATAGCTTTAAACAATGTGGGACTTAAACTGCTATCCAAACTCATGGTGGAGCGTATAAAACCTTTCCTTCTCGAATGGATATCGCCTGCACAAAGCAGCTTTGTTCCTGGTAGATGAATAACTGACAACATCATATTGTTCCAAGAGATAATTCACTCCATGAGAACCAGGTCGGAGAATCGCACAACAATGGAAATGAAAGTGGACTTATCAAAGGCATACGATAGAATAGAGTGGGAGTTTATTGAAGACACACTGAGAAGGACTGCTATACCAAAGGAATGATCACTGTCATCTTAGATATCATCAAGGTAGGGGAAATAACGATCACTTGGAATGGAGAAAACCTCCAACCTTTCAAAGTATCTCGCGGGGTGAGACAAGGAGACCCGCTGTCTCCTTATATTTGTGTACTTTGCCTCGATAGACTAAGCCAAGCAATCGTTGTAGAAGAAAGGGAGGGGCGTTGGGTGCCATTCAGGCTACTAGACGAGGAGTGGGCATATCCCACGTCTACTTTGCAAATGACCTCATTATGTTTGGGGAGGCGACACAACAACATGCTCGAACAATGATGAAGGTTCTGAAGACCTTTGAAAGAGTGTCAGGACAGATACTAGCCAAAGAGAAATCTACTATCTTCTTTTCCAAGAACACTTCCACTCCAGTAAGAAGGGCAATCATTAGGATCACAGGAATAGGGCACACGGAGAATATTGGGAAGCATTTGGGAGTTCCTATCATTCATGATCGGCCAAAGAAGGATCTATACCTGGACATAATCCATAAGATTGAGAACTGAATCTCAACATGGGCGAATAGGTCACTATCCTTAGCGGGCAGGACAACTCTGATCAAGTCAGTTCTCAACACATTCCCCGTATACATCATGCAATCGACGGCCTTGCCTATGGCAGTGTGTGACAGTATCGATCAAGTGGTAAGAACCTTCTTTTGGAAGGGGGCGAAGAGATAGAGCGGCATCCACCTGGTAGCCTGGGACAAGGTTAGAACCAGCAGATGTGAAGGAGCACTAGACATTAAGAGGGTGAGGATCCAGAATGAAGCTTTACTAGATAAAACATGTTGGGACTTCATGTCGAATAGGGAAGCGGTGTGGAAAAAAGTGATGAAGGAGAAATACTTACATAAAGCTAATAAGGGATTGGCTTGCGCGTCAGGGCTCTAGAGATCGATAACCAGAATATACGTTGAACTGATTACTGAAACTGGTAAGATAGTACTCTCAGGAGTGAACACAAGGGTGTGGATGGACATATGGCTCGAGGGTGGTCGAACCCCAGAATTGAGGCAAGGCAGAATTATTCCAGATGAACTCAGTGAACTTACTGTCGAGTCAATGGTAGACTTGTAAGGTAACTAGGATGAGGAGTTCACTCGCCATTGGTTAATAGATGACTCAGTGCACACCATTCTGTCAATGCCCCCACCAGATCCTGAAGCGGGAGCCGATGAAGCTTGGTACCTACAGGATGGAGCCAGAATGATTACTGCAAAAAGGGTATACATAATCCTACAAAAGGAATATTCGATGAAGACACCCAAGAGGTGGAAGACCTTATGGAAATTAGAGGTACCGCAAAGGGTAAAAACCCTACTATGGCTAGGGATGCATGGTGGGATTATGACAAATGAGGCAAGAGCAAGGCGAGGTTTCACTGAAGATACTCAATGTCCATGCTGTAGGAACGGGAGTGAATCTCTAATGCATCTTTTTGCCACCTATTCGGAAAGTAGGAAATTGTGGAAGCTAATCTAGGACACTACTCAAATCGCACTGAAACTAGGCCAATCCTTTGAGCAATGGTTAAGCGTCAACCTGAGGAAGACAAAGGACACTACGGACTGGAACACCTGGCTAGCTATTACGATTTGGAAGATATGGGGTAATCATTGTGAAGCGGTGTTTCAGGAAACTAGGACAAGTGTATAGGGGCTATATGCATCAATTAAGAAGGAGGTGAGGACCCGCAGGAAGGTGTTTGCTAAGGACAAGATTCTGACAGCACCCACAGAAGAACCAAAATGGACACCGCCTAGGGAGGGACATGTAAAACTAAACGTGGACGCTACAGTGAAGAGGAGGAAAATGGCTTCAACCTTTATAATTAGAGACCATGTAGGACGATGGCTTGGAGGGGGATATGACCAAGGTGCTATCTCAAATATTCTCAAGTTAGAAATGCGAGCTATTTCCTATGGCATTCAGGAGTGCAGTGGAAGATTCAACAATTTGTAGGTCGATTCGGACAACAAGAGTGTGATCAACATGATACAAAGTCGAATGGACACCCCAATACACTACAAGCGGGAGTGTAGGTTCATTAGGAAACTTGCAAGATCCTTCCACTTGGTTGAGTTCAGCTTTAAGAGGCGCCCTTATAATAAGACAACGGATCTAATTGCCAAATGGGGTTGAGTTCAGGAAGAAGTTCGAGGTTGGTGGCAGCAATGTCCAGACTTCCTCTCGGAGGTGATCAGAGGGGAAACTACATTGAGCCAAACTATACATCCAAATGATGTTGAGCCTGTACTGAGGGAACAGGATGAATAATATTATCCCCAAGCTTTCCAAAAGAGAGAGAGAGAGAGAGAAAGTGTGTGTAACCTTCAAAATATTAAATAAATGAACAAACAACTCCAACATGTAAAATCAATGGCAAATTCGTATCCTACACATTAAATATGACTTGTGTGTAAAGTTTCATCAAATTTGGAGAATCTTAAAGTCATTAATGTATGAGGAAAGAGAAAATAGTATTTGATTTATTTAACACATTAAAAGCTTCGAAAAGGAAAAATGAATTGTAAAATCAGAATCTGCATGCCTAATTTAACCTATGTGCAAAATTTGTTTTAATTTAGATAATGATAAAACTCTAAACCAAAGAGAGAGAGAAAAAGGTGCATTAATGTGACCCCACTTTGGTTTAATCGGAATCGACTTTGGTTTAAATGTCATAATTTATATTTTTTTGGATTTGGTTAAAGTTCTTATCATGTGCAAACTTCTTATATTTTAGATGTGTGGGTTGATCATGACCATTCAAAATTTGATCGTATGGCTTAGACATCGTCTTCTACCCAGAGTCAGACTGGGTTTAGAGCTGCGATTTTGTAACTCGTAATTTTCGATCTTTCTTGCTCTCTACTTTATGGTTTCTTGATATTATTGCTTCAATAGTTTCCTCTTTCGATATCACTCAGAACAATCCCAACTTTGTCAGGTTTTCCTTTGTTGTATCTCCTGTTCGACCAAGGAGTTTCCCATTTCCCTATTTTGGATCTCCTTTGGGTTTCCTTACTTCTTTGGGCCTCGTCACCTATTTATGAACCTATGTTCACCTTTGGGAAATCTAGGTGAAGTTTTTTTTTGTTTTATTTGGTCTTCATTCATCCGAGTTTGGCTTCCCCTCTTTCAAGCTTTGGCGGCGGCTTTTGGGATCTCGTTGTGCTTGCGGCGGCGTCGAGCGCGGCTTTTTTGTGCTAGGAATCTCTCTTGGAGCTGCCCGAAGGTGACTTCCCCTCTAATTGGGTGCCTCAGGCTTGGCTCTGAATTTGCCCAACTCTCACCATCGATAAGATGCTACCAAGGCACAACTATCTTGGGAAGAAGATGGGCCAGGGATGTTTTACCTATCTACCCTCCCGTCTTCTTCAGGTTTTCTTCCTCAATCGAGGGTACTTTCGTCTTTTCGCCTCCATTTTTCTTTTGTTTGGTTGCAAGTCACGAGGGCCTTTGACCGAATGACATGTCCTCCTCTGATTGGGCCACGTCAGCTAGGTCGGCCTGACTCCTCTCGCTCTTTTGCTTTTTCTCGATTATTTACTTATGTGGCTTTTTTTTATTGGTCTAGCTTTGAAAATTCATAACTAATTATTTACTTATCCAGACATTACAAATAAATAGTCATTAAATTCAAAAAATAAGGGCTATCTAATGGAACCAATTTTTTTGCTCAAATCTAATCTTGAAAATATGTTATTTTAATTAATTTACCTAAATATATAATAACTTACAAAATTCATAACTAGATATATATAATTTAAAAAAATGTAATAAAATATGTTTGGACTCAAAAAAATGTAACCTAAAATGTGGCATGGTTTTGATAACCTAAATTGCATATAAAAAAGGTAATTTTTAGGGTTTATGAAATCAATGTAAACCTAACCCTAATTTTACATACATGATTAATAGGTGTTTTGGAGACCTAGGATTGAACTTGGACATATGTAGATCTCTTAGAGGTATGATGTATCCCCTATTCTTCTATGTTGAGCAATTTACCAATCTTATCATTCGTTTGACTTTGGCCTACACATCTGTCATATCTCTTGATATCATGGTTCATGTAAACTATTTTTCTTGTTGTGGACTTGGATATTCTCTTGATATCTATCTTGTGCCTTGGTGCATGTTGGTATTATATAATGATATGTTCCCACTTTCAAGCAGATGTTTAAATGATTGTGTTGTCCATTGTGTGATGCCAACATTGTATAATTCTGACTATACTTTTTACTTGCCTCTACATTTTACATGCTATGTGATTCAGTAGTACTAGAGTAGTGTAATTGCATTAGTTTTTGGGCGTGCACCCCTACTTTTGGAATGGAGGTGGTGGTGATCCATACCCAATTTTCAAGGATGTGAAGCCTTGGCTCAACTTTTATATATTGGGAGTTTGGCAGTGCGTTATTCTCTATCAAGTTTCAAGGATGTGAAGCCTTGGCCGCCTTTGTCTTTATATTGTTCTAGGGCTATGTTTATATCACATGCATGTAGGTTGATGATTATGAGGTGTGTGCCCTAATTCTTTATATGTGCCATTATGGAACGATTTTATTTGTTTGGTTATAGCAAGTATCTCTTTTATTGTTGTTCTTTTTATTTTATGCCCTCTTTGGGTAGTCCTTGTCTTTTCTATGGGAAGCCATTTATTTTGATGTCCCTTATTAATGATAAATTGCTCAATTTACTTTTTAGTATGCACATACCAGCCTTTGCTGATGTCTTCTATTTTTCTCTTCTTACTGGGGTATGCTTCCAAGCCTAGGTGAAGGACATGGAGGACATGACATAAAGATGTGGACATAGCTTAAGGAGTTAAAGGTTGGAGACAAAATTGTTATGATTTAGATTTCCCTCTGCATGGAACCTTATGTTGTAAGTTTAAGATGTTCCCTTGTTTTATAATTGAATATAATCTTTTTTTTCTACTACTACACTTTCATTGTTTCGTATACCATTAATAAAGATTTGAAAATTTTACACCCACACCAAGCATACTTTTGAAGTGTGTTTGGAGTGGAGGTTCTATTGTTCAAATTTTTAGTAGAGAGGTATTTCACTTCTTTACACAAGTTTATTCCTTTATCTAAAAAGGGTTGTGTTGTGTGTATCTCCTATAAGTGAATATAATCCAGTGGTCATAGTTGCAAATCCAAGAGGTAGACCTCTCTAGGTAGGGGATGCACATCTCTAGGTTTAGAGGTTTGAACCACTATTAGTGATTGTGTTATTTGTAATTTCTTATTCTCTCTCATCCTTGATATGATTCTTTAGTTGCATTCATATTTTAATATACCTTCAAGGTTTAACAAGTTTTGTGCAAGTGTTGTGAGCTCTATTCACCCCCACCCTATAGAGCCCATTCATCCAACAAAAATAAGAGGCAAAGTATTAACGAGTCACAACTTATTTAAATTAGTAAACTAGAAAGATATTAATAAGGAAGAAGAATAGGGAAGGATATTTATGCATTTGATAATATCTATATCTATGTTTCTATTTGTGATTTTTCTAAATTTTGGTTCAAAAATTTGAGACAAAATAATGTATTGATGGTTTTATTATTATCTATGTTTCAATTAATTGTTCTATTTTCTCATACTATATGAAGATTTTCGTTGGGAAATTCTAGTCTTTTATGTGTTTCATAATTTCTTGGAATTGTTGACTCATGATTGTTTTTGGTATTTATCCATATCACATGTAGTGGTGTTAATCCATTGCACATATCCTAATGCATTGGTGCATAGAGAAAAACCTTTTGTATTCAATGCAACCCATACTAATCTTTGTGAGCATGACACCTCAATTATTCATCCTAATAGAGGGATCTATTACTTTTCAATACTCATTAGAATCCTAGGTTGTGTCATCTTATAAAGACACAAGTGTGGCTTTGAACCAAAATTGGCTAGAACAAGATCCATAAAATATTTTTTCTCACTATAATGTACACAAAGTAGAACTTGCAGACTCTTTGGCTTAGGGTAAATTGGGGAACTTGCCCTGCATTGAATGCACACACACACACACAAATATATATATATATATATATATATATATATATATATATATATATATATATACATACATACATACATGCATATATATATATATATATATGTGTGTGTGTGTGTGTGTGTGTATATATGTATATATATGTATATATATATATACATATATATATATATATATATATATATATATATATATACATACATACATACATACATACATACATATATATATATATATATATATATATATATATATATGCATGTATGTATGTATGTATATATATATATGTATGTATATATATATATATGTATGTATATATATATATATATATATATATATATATATAGAGAGAGAGAGAGAGAGAGAGAGAGAGTGAGGCTAAATACACTCGAGTGCATTCAGAGCAGAATACACTCAAGTAGTTTTTCATGATGTAATATATTTTTCAAAATTCTAATCTGTTAATCTTCTTAAACATCTTTTAAATAGCTCATATATAAAATTTGAGTCCATTTGGACATTTATAGGTCAAGTTATGAAGATTATAAAAATTATACATTTCAAATTAGTTTCGTGCGTCTATTTTGTTGCCCTCAAATGAGTGACTTACCTCAATCAAAATGGGCTCAAAATTCTTGTGAAACCTAGTTATAATATGGAAATGAAGATCAATGGTTTAAATTTTATGAAAAAGTAGTCGTGATATGCAAACACAACTTGAGTGTAACGTGCGATCCGTACACTTGAGTGTATTCTAACCTCTCTCTCTCTCTCTCTCTCTCTCTCTCTATATATATATATATATATATATATATATATATATCCAAGTGAGGATAGGTGAGTTGGTTAAGACCCTTAATGTGTAACCAAGAGGTCTCAGTTTCAACCCCTGGCCACGGGATGAATAGAATGACAAAATTACTCCTAAATTGGCTTCAGTTACTATGTATGCATGTGTCACATACGTTTTGGAACAAAGAGGAGAATCTAACATAGTTTCTAATTCCAAAAATAGCAGCACCGAAAAAGTATAGTTCACTACCGAATGGTGGACTGAAACTGGACGAAAGTACCCGTCAGTTCAGTTTTAATCTCCTGTGTTAGCAAACATAAAGTGAACTGAAATGCAGTCACATGCATCACTGATTGACAAAAGTCATACGCTAATTTGAACCCGAGTTCAATGCTATGTCAAACATGCCTAATGTGACTGAAAATAGACTACAAACTAATCCCATAATCCCATACTAATTCAATTCATCTTAAATAGCTTCTAATCAGAACAAAATTAAAATGATGTCCTAATCATAGGACTAATGTGTGTCTACTTTTATACATCACAAATTCAAGTTATGGGAAACTATAATCTGAATTCTACGTGAATGTCTTGGAGCGTTTCTAATACAAGAGATTGTACGTGCTTATCAATTTTGTAAATTATATTATATATGTTGCTGAATATTTCCAAGATAAGCATGCGGGTTGAAAAAAAGTTGATTTCTGGCTAATTACTTATCTAAATTGAAGTGAAATACATGTATCATTTATTGACAAAAGTAAGACTCTAATTTGAATTCGAGTTCAATGCTATATCAAACATGCCTAATGTGACTGAAAATAGACTACATACTAATTCCATAATCCCATACGAATTTCAATTAATCCTAAATAGCTTATAATCAGAACAAAATTCAAATGATCTCCTAATCATATGACTAATGTGTCTCTACTTTTATACATCACAGATTCAAGTTATGCGAAACTATAATATGAATTCTACGTGAATGTCTTGGAGCGTTTCTAATACGAGAGATTGTACGTGCTTATAAATTTTGTAAATTATATTATATACGTTGCTAAACTTTTCCAAGCTAAGTATGCGGGCTGAAAAAAGTTGATTTCTGATTAATTACTTATCTAAATTGAACTGAAATGTAGTCACATGCATCATTTATTGACTTAAGTCAGACTCTAATTTGAATCTGAGTTCAATGCTATGTCAAACATGCCTAAATGAGACTGAAAATAGACTACATACTAATCCCATAATCCCATACTAATTACAATTAATCCTACATTGCTTCTAATAAGAACAAAATTCAAATAATGTCCTAATCATAAGTCTAATGTGTCTACTTGTATACATCACATATTCAAGTTATGTGAAACTATAATCTGAATTCTACGTGAATGTCTTGGAGCGTTTCTAATACGAGAGATTCTACGTGTTTATCAATTTTGTAAATTATATTATACATGTTGCTCAACTTTTTCAAGCTAAGCATGCGGGCTGAAAAAGAGTTGATTATTGGCTAATTGCTCATCTAAATTGAACTGATATGCAGTCGCATGCGTCATTTATTGACAAAAGTCAGACTTTACTTTGAATCTGAGTTCAATGCTATGTCAAACATGCCTAATGTGACTGAAAATAGACTACATACTAATCCCATACAAAATTCAATTATTCCTTAATAGCTTCTAAACAGAACAAAATTCAAATGATGTCATGATCATGGGACTAATGTGTGTCTACTTTTATACATCATAGATTCAAGTTACGTGAAACTATATTCTAAATTCTACGTGAATGTCTTGGAGCTTTTCTAATACGAGAGATTGTATGTGCTTATCAATTTTGTAAATTACATTATATACGTTGCTAAACTTTTCCAAACTAAGCATGCAGGCTGAAAAGGAGTTGATTTCTGGCTAATTTGCCTATCTAAATTGAACTGAAATGCAGTCACATGCATCATTTATTGACAAAAGTCAGACTCTAATTTGAATTCGAGTTCAATGCTATGTCAAACGTGCCAAATGTGACTGAAAATAGACTACATACTAATCCCATAATCCCATACCAATTACAATTAATCCTAAATAGCTTCTAATCAGAACAAAATTCAAATGATGTCCTAATCATAGGAATAATGTGTGTCTACTTGTATACATTACAAATATAAGTTATGTGAAACTATAGTCTGAATTCTACGTGAATGTCTTGGAGCGTTTCTAATACGAGATTGTAGTGCTTATCAATTTTGTAAATTACATTATATACATTACTTAACTTTTCCAAGCTAAGAATGTGGGATAAAAAGAGTTTATTTCTGGCAAATTGCCTATCTAAATTGAACTGATATGTAGTCACATGCACCATTTATTGACAAAAGTCAAACTCTAATTTGAATCTGAGCTCAATGCTATGTGAAACATGCCAAATGTGATTGAAAATAGACTACGTACTAATCCCATAATCCCATACCAATTTCAATTAATCTTAAATCACATCTAATCAGAAAAAAATTCAAATGATGTCCTAATCATGTGTCTACTTTTATACATCACAGACTCAAGTTATACGAAACTATAATATGAATTCTATGTGAATGTCTTGGAGCGTTTCTAACACGAGAGATTGTACGTGCTTATCAATTTTGTAAATTATATTATATACATTGCTCAACGTTTCCAAGCTAATCATGCCGGCTGAAAAAGAGTTGATTTCTGGCTAATTGCTTGTCTAAATTGAACTGAATTGCAGTCACATGCATCACTTATTTACAAAAATTAGACTCTAATTTGAATCCGAGTTCAATGCTATGTCAAACATGCCTAATGTGACTGAAAATAAACTACATACTTATCCCATAATCCCATACTAATGTCAATTAATCCTAAATAGCTTCTACTCAGAACAAAATTCAAATGATGTCTTAATCATAGGACTAATGTGTGTCTACTTTTATACATCATGGACTCAAGTTATGTGAAACTATAATATGAATTCTACGTGAATGTCTTGGTGCGGAGAGATTTTACGTACTTATAATCAATTTTGTAAATTATATTATATACGTTGCTCAACTTTTCCAAGCTAAGCATGCAGGCTGAAAAAGAGTTGATTCTGGCTAATTGCTTATCTAAATTAAATTGAACTGAAATGCAGTCACATGCATCATTTATTGACAAAAGTCAGACTCTAATTTGAATCTGAGTTCCATATTATGTCAAACATGCCTAATATGACTGAAAATAGACTACATACTAATGCCATAATCCCATACCAATTTCAATTAATCCTAAATAGCTTCGAATCAGAACAAAATACAAATGATGTCCTAATCATAGGACTAATGTGTGTCTACTTTTATACATCAAAGAATCAAGTTATGTGAAACTATAATCTGAATACTACGTGAATGTCTTGGAGCGTTTCTAATAAGAGATATTGTACGTGCTTATGATCAATTTTGTAAATTGTATTATATACGTTACTCAACTTTTCCAAGCTAAGCATGCAGGCTGAAAAAGAGTTGTTCTGGCAAATTGCTTATCTAAATTGAACTAAAATGCAGTAACATGCATCATTTATTGATAAAAGTAAGACTCTAATTTGAATCCGAGTTTGATACTATGTCAAACATGCCTAATGCGACTGAAGATAGACTACATACTAATCTCATAATCCCATACCAATTTCAATTAATCCTAAATAGCTTCTAATCAGATTAAAATTCAAATGATGTCCTAATCATAGGATTAATGTGTGTCTACTTTTATACATCAAAGATTCAAGTTATGTGAAACTATAATATGAATAGTACGTGAATGTATTGGAGCATTTCTAATACGAGAGATTGTAAAAGCTTATGATCAATTTTGAAAATTATATTATATACGTTGCTCAACTTTTCCAAGCTAAGCATGCGGGATAAGAAAGAGTTAATTTCTGGCTAATTACTTATCTAAATAGCCAGCTCGTTAATATTTATATGTAACGCAGAAATGAAAAGCACTTGCAGATCTTAATGTGGAAAACGACGTTATATATCACGATATGGGATATACATTCTATATTATTCTTTTGTGGTTTTCTCCTCCGTTTATAGTTGTTTTACTCCTATTCCCCGAGTAACGATGTGGTGTAGGTTCCCAAAGAGTTAAAATTTGGACAACTTCACGCCCGTCACGCCCAGTTTTATGTGCATCTAAAACAGTCCCAAATCAGCCTCAAACCGCCACCACATGGCAGATGGTGATTGGGTATTTTTTTAAATTATGCAATAGGTAAATAAATTTGTTTCACTTATAACTTTTGAACCGTAATGAATTTTTTAATGAAACAAAAACCGTTGGTTTCGTTACGAAAAATGCAATCTAAAAAACTAATATTGACATATTTTTGATAAAAAAATAATATATATAGTTTAATTGACAACCAACTATGGTGTCCATAAATTGTTATTGACACTCAAAAATGGTTAGTTGACGCCCAAAATAGTTCATTGACACTCATAAGTATAAAGATGACGCCCAAATAAGGTATTGACAACCAAAATTAATATTTAACCATTTTGGGCGCTATTTAGCCATTTTTAGATGTTTGGACGCCCGTAAATGTCTACTTACACGCATAAATGGTTACTTGACGCCCAAAATAGTGCATTGACACCCAAAAATATAAAGATGGCGCCCAAATAAGGTAATTGACACCCAAAATGATTCATTGACACCCAAAAGTTTAAAATGACGCCCAAATAAGACATTTTTGGATGTTATGGCGTCCATAATTGGTTATTGATTGACACCCAAAAGTGGTTGATTGACGCCCAAAATTATTCATTGACACCCAAAAGTATAAAGATGACGCCCAAATAAGATAATTGACGCCTAAAATGGTTTTATTGACACCTAGAAGTTTAAAATGACGCTCAAATAGGACAACTAAAACAACATAACGACACCCAAATAGGTCTGTTTGACACCTAAGAACCACTTAATGACGCTCAAAATGGTTCATTGACACTTAGAATTATAATGACGCTCATTAATGACTAATGACACCCAAAGATGGTTAATTGACGCCAAAAATAGTTAATTGGCATCCAGAATAACATATTCATATCATTTTTATATTTTTTTTGTTAAAAATATATCAATGTTAGTCTTGTTGAAATGTATTTTTCATAACGAATCTAATGTGTTTTGTTTCGTCAAAAAATTCATCACGGTTCAAAAATTATAAGCTAAATAAATTTATTTACATATTACACAATCTCTATCAACCCATCTAATTAAAACTCGCCACGTCATCACCCCAAATCAGCCTCTCCCCCAATCATACCACTCTTTGCCGTCAGTAAGCCGCGCTTGATTCTCGTCTCTCTCGCGTGACTGAAAATTTCCGGTCCCCAAAAGGTGTACAATTGAAATGACTGGATATGAGATTAATTCAATCTAGATCATGTTTCAATATACCATGAAAGATTACAGATAAGAGTAGCTAGAGTTTTACAAAATATACTGCCGGTATGGACTGCAAGGTGCCGTTTGGATGGGGTGATATAGAACACCGGTAGTCTTATACAGATAGACGTCTTTGTCTAGTGGCTAACCAATATTTCTGCATTTTACTCTGCTGCATATTACAGCAGAATGGTGGGTTTAGAAGCCTGCCTGTTCTGGCAGAACTGAAAACTACAGCTTCTGGTCCACGTGTAGCGTGTTTTGTATGTTGACCCGCAGTCACCAACGTGTATTTTTTGCCCGTCAGCACCTGGTGCCGTTACAACAAGTACCACCTACGTACAAGTCTACCGGGATTTATATTGCGTGCGTCTATCCGAACGGCCCCCAAGATACCATAAAAAGCAGGGTTATGAATCATATTATGACTTAAGTGGCTTTGTGTAGGTGGAGTGTTTGGATGAAAATCTCTGTCCGGATCTTCTCACAACCAAAGGCAATAAATAAAAGATGAACGAATTGAATACATATGATTAATACCTGTCGTTCTCGGGCCTCTCTGCTTGTAGTTGTTGCATAGATAACTTCCTGGCGTGTTGAAGCAGGTTCCATCGCAAGGATAGGTGGATGGCTCTTGACACTCGTCGATATCTGGACGTTTTGGCAGCAATATATAAACAACTGAAACGAAAACAAAAAATATGGACGCAATTTGTAAAATCTTGGCTCAATAACTTTGAAGTACTTACCATGGCATCCGTCTACGAGGTATGGGTTTCCGCGGTATCCTCGAGAGCAATTGCAGAAGTAGCCGACTGTTACGTCGTAAGTCGGTGCATATTGTACATCACTGCAAACACTATGGCGGTCTTTACACGCATAGGTTGAGATGTTTGTTCTGGCTTTTTCGCACGCCCCGACTGTTCCTTTAAAATCTGGATCGTAGATGGAGAACTCAAACACCACGGGAAACGTTCGATTACCACTCCAGGAGAGGTGGGATTTCTTAAAAGTATAGTTGGCAGCTTCCACAATGAATACGTATCCGCATGACAGACTGCCATCTGGGTCTTCGTATTTAATCCCAGTTGTGTTATCAGGGTTGAGATATACAAGAACCGGACCAAAAATGCGCGGAGGGATGGACGCTTGGCAACAACCAAACCCAGAGCAGATGTCGTCTGCCACCAGGCTGTCAGTGCGGTTTGTGCAAGTGGCTAAGCAACCAAAGGCCATAGTTTTATCAAGGGTCACATACATTGTTCCAAGGGTGTCGCAGCCAACGGCAGTGAGTTTATTCTTGCTGTGCGAGAATCTCATATTACCATAGACTGGAGAAACTAGGAAATCAAGCGATTCATGGCACATTCGGGTATTTTGCACAAGGACTCTAACCTCTCCTGTCGCAATCGATATATCCGCGATTTCATAGTAGCCTTCTTTCGATTGCGATGCCATATAAGGCTTATTATCTATGCATTCTACACGGAATCTTACATCCCAAAAGCAGTTTGAGACATTCGGGCCGATACCGAAAGGGTAAGGAATGAGAACACCGTTACCACAATCCTGCGGACATCCGGGCAAAAATAGCTGAGACGAATTGGCGGCGGCGGCAGCAAAAACTGTGTGATTCTGTTCCTCCGCTAGCAGCAGGGATGTGAAGAACAGAAGCGCCATATGAACTCTCATATTTGCAGCCACACGTAACATTTGAACCAAGAGACTCTCTTTCTCTCTCTCTCTGCCAAATTGTTTACACTGTGGCGTTGTGTTTATGTCCATGCCCATATATAGGGTTGTTTCCAAAGAAAAATTCTACCCATAGCACATCCTATACCCGGTCACATACCCGCTCCTCGGGAATACTCATCTGTCGTTTTCCTCCACTAAGTCCTGCTGCTGCGCCAGTCCATTAAGACCTGCTGCTGCATGCCTTTTCATTAAGTGGATATCTCCAGCAGCCATTTTGCATGTCTTTTCATGCAAAAAGGATGCATGATCTCGTAACCAAATAAAAATCTAACAGATATGAATACGTACATATAACAGATCTCGTAACCAAATAAAAATCTAACAGATATGAATACATACCGTACGTAAAATAGTTACAGACCATTCATTTATTTTTGTTCGAAAATTTCTTTTTATGCATTTGTATAAGTATTGTACGTATCATAATCAGGATTCATTCACTTAACCATAAATGGATTCAATTCAGATTTGTCTAGTGTTCTAGTAATTTGCATAACGATACGTACAGTACACAATTTCTACAACGCACTCTTTTATACAGCTGTATAAGTATTGTACGTAAAGAGATTCAATTTCAGATGTGTCGAGTGTTCCAGCATCTTGTATAATTATACATACAGTACACAATTTCTACAACCCCCTCTTTTATGCAATCGGCCAAGTACTGTATGTAACATAGTTACAGACCATTCATTCATTTAAGCTGTATAAGTACTGTACGTAAAGGGATTCAATTCAGATGTGTCGAGTGTTCCAGCATATTGTATAATTATACGTACAGTACACAATTTCTACAACCCCCTTCTATAAGTACTGTACGTAAAAGGATTCAATTCAATGTTGTTATTGTATTCTGTAGGTACTGTACTAATACGGGAATACAGGTGGGTGGATTAGAACGGGAGAGAATAATTATAAAAGAAAAAACGAATTAATACACTTTGCATGGACTTTGCATGTAGAGACATAATGTTGCATGGACTTTGCATGAGAAGTTTGGGAGTCCTGGCCGTCTTTTCGGCTTCCGAGAATAATTACGGCTGATTGCAGGTTTTTGTATGCTATCAAGAAACCGGGTGGACTGCCGGGTCTATAATGAATGGTGGGTAGCGTAACTCTTTCGTATATAGCAGTTCTACTCAAAAGATTCTGTGTGATGTCTTTTTTTCCTTGGAGTTTATTAGCAATCTGGATAATAGGCACCGGTGAGAATAATAATAGGCACGATTGACGCGGGTAAGTCAATGGATGCTCTGGTGATGACAGCAACAATAGGATAAACACGCCGTAGGTGCGACAGCTCTGTCAATGGCTGCTTTGAAATAATACTCAGCCTTACAGCTCTACTATTGGCAATGACGACGGTTCCAAAACTGTAACTTTAACCTGAAAAGGAGGTTTTACAAGTTACAGCTGGACTTGAAAATTGCTTGAGGTCTCCGCAGGAAAAGTCATCAACGCAGGGTGAAGAAGACATTGCACAGAATACCGAGAAAGTGTGACCAAGCGAGATGCAAACCAGCACAGGCTGACGCGGAGGGACAGGGCCCTATCATTTCAATTCTTAGTATTTCTATATATCAACGTTAGTTCATTCCCGGGTCACTGGTTTGTGAGGCTGATCATTAATTTTCAGGTCCAGTGCATCAGCTTAGCACACTAGGCACCGGTCCGACGAGTGATTTTAAGTATTTCAAAATATGAGTAATGCTATCCACATCTTTTTTTTCCAACCGATCACACACCCAGTCGTTGGTAACGAAATTACTGTTGATGTGGTGGACAGTCCACTTAGATACAAAAACATAAAAAAAGAGAAAATTATTTTGTTCATAATTATTAATTTGAATAAGTTTTTTATAAAAATAAAATACATCACATTTGCTATAAAAATGTTCTCTAACAAAATCAATGTTGACATAATTCAAAAAATAGTAGTATGAGAAAAATACAATATTTGCATTTTTTAGTAAATGTCAATGTTTACGTGTGCAGTATCTGTGGGTACAGTACATCAACAGTAAACATTCGTATTGTACCCTAAAAAAGGGAGTAATGTACTTCAAGACACGATTATTGTACATGTAAGTATATTACTAATATTTTAGGGTACAATACCTATGTTTTGGTGGGGTGCAACAATCTCCTATTATGGAGGTATAGTACTCGTTTTTTGGAGGTATGGTACCCACATTTTGAATGTACTATACTTGCACAAATAAACAAGAAGAATACAACATCCGTATTTTAGGTATATTGCTTTTATTTTTGAGGTACATTAAGAATATATATTTGTTGACATATTGTAGCGCAAAATACGAATATGTACCCCAAAACGAGATACTTTAAACATGAGTACTATATTTTTCTCATATTATTCTTTTTACGAAACAAATCAACATTGATCTTGTTGGGAAATATCCTTTGTAAGGATTGTAATGCTTTTTGTTTCATCAAAAAATTTCTTATAGATTGAAAGTTATGACAAAAATAATTTTCTCTCTCTTCTATATCCTACTTCCCTCCTCATTGTTGTACAATGACAAGTTCCCAACAACACCAACTTTTAAGGAACTGGGTGGGTGGATGGTTAGTTTGTTGGTATGTAAGCCCAAAGAGCCAATAACATGATGATTGAGATGTGCATTAGATACCTTATTTGATAATAATAAAGGTGATTTTCTCTATTACATTTACCTCAGTCATGAGATGATGACACATACATAAGTAGATGTGTAAAGATGATGTTACTCGATGAAGTATGTCTTCAAGTAAGTGACTTGAACAATGATATCATACAAATGCAATCTGTACATACCTTCTTGTTATGTCCTTAGTCGAATATTACTATGGAAGAAAAATAGACAATAATAATGTATAAGACTAGAGTGTATGTTGTAACATTGCTATTATTTGGTCTCTTTTTGTATATCATCATTTGAGAGAAAAATTATGCCTATTTGAGAATGCTTGAAAGTACATTTTGATAGATGATTTATTCTCAAATTAAATAGGGAGTGGATCCCCTATCAGGTCCCACTCCTTATAAGATGGTACCAGAGCCATAGTGGTCGGATTTCTAAGTATTTCAATTTTCACCCAAATTAGAACCCTTGCCTTACATAGTTACCCTCTAAGTAAGATGTTGACCCTAGTATTGGCCTATGATATTTGGGAGAAGATGAAAGGATCAATTTATAATTCTATGAGGTACACATAAGAATCATGGTTAGTAAAGCCAAAGATATTAAGGATTTAGATGAACTTACCTTATAATGTAGGTTGGTGGTGATATATTCCTCTGGTTGTCAAGATCTAAATTTAGGATTCAAATATGTTATGAGATTGAAGAAATAGTTGGTAAGGAGATTACCTGTGGATAAAATTGTGACTTGGTTTATCACATTGATTTTGAGCTCATTTTGTCTTATGCCTGTTGACTTCTCAAAGAAAAACTTATTTTCCATTATACTACTATATGTAAAAAAAATTATCTAATTTTATCGCAACTTTATTGAACTAAGTCATAATAAAAATTGTATGAAGTTTGGGAAGAAAAACCCTAAAATTAGTTAGAATAGATATCTCAACCCTAGTTTTGACTGTTAAGTGGTGACTAGGGATATGCGACATAATATGAAGGTTTAGTTGACCTACCCTTCTATACAATGACCTTTTTTGTTTTAGTGAATCTAAGGGTTGTTAGGTTAGAAACACAAGGACCTAAAGGTCAACCCTAGTTTTTTATGACATGTTAGTTCTATACATGTTTTATGAATGACATAAACACCTAAAACGTTCACAACTAAAATATACACAAGTAACCCATAGCCTCCTAAATAGACTTTAAACATATGTTTTTTGTTCTGCATGATACCTTAAATATGAAAGTGATGAAGTACATGAGTTATGGAAAGACTTTGTTGAACATATATTGTTGTTTGACTTATTAGGTAAAACTTTTTAAAGGGGTGGAGTATAGGTGATTGTTTATGTTGGAATAATTAGACTTCAAGGACAAAATCTTTTAAAGGGATGGAGTGTTGTAACTTATTTCATGATTAGGAATCTAGTTAGATTTGTTCTTTGGATGTGACCAAACAAGGATTCAAATTTATAATACATTTACATAATAATTCGATGATGGGACAACATGTAAATAAAGTCATGAAATATATTACATATATTTTCTTCACCAACATAATGGATGAATAAAAATAAATAATTTTCATTGATGTAACATTTGGTGTTTTTATGTCCAAAAATATTAAAATTTTGATATAATTTAAATAACTAAGGAATTAATGGAGATAATGTATAAAATAAGAAAAGTGAGAATTTCGTACATAATCATATATATAACTCTTTTTGTAACAATGTCATATAAATAATACTTAATTACATAAGTGTTGATATAATGTTTTGATATATATATAACGATGATATGTCAAAATTCCTAATGGTTCCATAACTCATAAAAAATAAATATCAAAATCAAAATAAAATATTGAAAACGTGTTCCTTGGGTGTTTATTGCCTTGGAAACCAAGTTTCACATCATTTGCATAATAAAAATTATCTTAATTCTTTTGGGAAAAATAAATAAGTTAAAATCCAAAAATATTTAATTAATTATTAGAAGTCGCCAAAAGTGGAATTTAACTCCAAATTTCAAAATCTATATGTCAAGATTAGCCTACGTGTGAATTTTCATCTAATTTTGACAATATTAAATATTTTAGTTTATTTAGGAGAGAAAATATATTTTAAAGAACACAAATATAAAAAATATGTTAATAATTAATTAATGGCAAAATTATATTCCCCATATTTAGTATTTCTTTAGATCAAGTTTCATATTTTGGGAGATTTTCTAAATGCCTCCAATGCATAATAAGTGATAATATTAAAAATATTTAGTAAAATTATTAAATTCATCAAAAATAAAAACTAATGTAAAAATCGGATTCCTAATCCCATAGATAACTAACATACCAAAATTGGGCTTATTTGGACATTAAATGCACCCTCAAATGATCATGGAAAGTTTTCTTCATCTATTTCATCAAAGGAATATAGTTATGGGAATTTAATACTTGCTCGTTTGGTTCCATGGCGGTTGCCAACCGCTCTGGTTGCAGATCGAGTAATCCACTAGTCATCTTCAACCTTCCAAACATGAATAGTAAACCAATTAGAAGGGTCTAGTTTTTTTTTCATACCATCCTCGTTTCTTAATGAAACTTCACGAAACGAGTTGCATTGAATTTCATATTGAATTCCACATCTAACTAGTACAAGATCTAAACTTTTAATCAAATATCCATGATATGCCCAATCTTCTTGGCAAGCCTATTTTGGAGCTCTGACTCTAGACACCATGAAACCTAATCTTATATATATCCAACCTATCCTAGGGTTTTGCATCACCCAACCAAACATTCCTCTCAAGTCAATTCTTTCCTTCGTTATGCTTTGTTCTGTAGCCAAGCCGAACTTCACCCTGACCTTGTGGAGCATCTCCCGGGTGGTGTGCTTCACCAACAATGATCTGTTTTACAAGTGAGTTCTTAATGTAGCAATCTTTGATTTTGTATCTATGCAGCACGAGCTGCTGGGATAGATCCCTCCTTGTGTTCTTACTCTTTTTCCCTAATCATGATTCTTTCCCCCTTATTTTCTCACCAAGGGTGTTGTGGTAAATCACCAAGAAAAGTTTTTTTTGTGTCTCACATATAGCATGGATGGAAAAAGGCATTCTTTCCCTATCACACACCAACTTCTGATATCCAATCTAGGGTCAAATCGGTATTTTGTGGTTTAAATCATATATTATATTGTTAGCTACAAAAACTATAAAAAAATGTCTTGAATTCCTTGGAATGTTCTTTATTTTGTGGTACATATTTCATTGCTTAGTTCACCACTTTTAAAGATCGGATTTCTAGGGTTCTAAATAATCATAATACCACATTAATAATATAAGATATGTTTTAAAGGATAAAATTTAAACATTAGAGTCATATCTGTAGTCGTAACCCTGATCTAACTCACTAAGATATAATCCAGCATCAATCTAAGGTTTTCTCTACAAATTTGAGTTTTAGGGATTGGTTTCACGTGTGATCATGAAAGAAAATATAAAATTTATAAAGTTATAATTTTAAATCAAGAATTATCTTCAAGAAACCCTAGGTAAGTTCTGGATCAAACTCAAGAATCAAATTAGGATTCACCGACCAAACTTGGTTTTTAGGGTTTTGATCACACATACATCCTTTAGCACATAAACCCTAAGTAAAGGATCTAAACAAGCTTGTAGGTTGAGTTGACCATAGATTTGGAAGGTCAAGATTCAACCTCTAATTTAGCGACTCTAGATTAAGGTATGTGTATCCTTTCTATTGTCTAGGCATTGGCTTTATGACCAAAATAACCTTTCCTACATGAGACATGAATAGGTGTATCTTTGTCATCATTTTAAATTCTTCTTTTGTTAGACAATACTTGTGGGTCCTTTGACCCCACATGCTTTATGATTGGATGCTCTCATTCTGTTATTTCTTATGGAATAAACTTGTACTTGCCTTTTCCTATTTATGTGCATGCTTAGACTATCTTTATTTCTTGTAGTGGTACGTTTGTACAACCATATTTATAGGGGCGTGCTTTTTCGCCCAGGGTGTGCTTTTCCACCCATTATTTACAGAGGCGTGCTTTTCCACCTAGGGTGTGCCCTTCCACCCATATTTTTAGGTTGGGATCCAATGGTGTATCAACCCTTCTTGAAATAATTTTAGTCTTTGCTTATTACATGCACAAATTTATTGTTGTTTTTATTAATGGAAAATTTTAAAGGCAAGATTCCCTACATGACATTCTTTAGTAGAGATTCCTCATCTTTTAGCCTTATATAATTCTTTTGGCACTTAATCCTCTCAATCATCCTTTAATTTGATGCTCTTCTTTTTATAATTTCTAAAGTAGTGCCTAGTTGTTATTTTCTGCACATACTCAGTTTCTGCTGACGTCCTTTCCCTTATTTTCTTCCTCATGGGTGTTGTTTTTCAACCCACCTAGGGGTAGGACAACCTAAGGAGTTGGACATGGAGGACTTTGCATGGAGACATAGTCTAGCTAATGGAGAACACTCTGAATGGGAGGCAGAGTTGAGATAGATTAGACCTCCCTCTACTTAGATCCTTATGTTCTAACTTTCATGTAACCCTATAAGGGGGATGATGATGTACTTTTGTAATCAAATTTAAATTGAATATAGTTAGGAAATTTATTTCCGTTGCTATTCTTTGGTCTCTTTTTGTAGATCATCATTTGAGAGAAAAGTAATGTCTATTTGAGCATGCTTGAAAGTATGTTTTAATAGATGAGTTTATTCTCAAATTAAATAGGGAGCAGATCCCTTCTCAGGTCCCACTCCTTACACTTAGTTTTCTTTCTTTGGAAGCTGTAATTAACTAATTTAGGGTTAAATTAGGGTTTCACTTTTTTTGCTTCCTTTCTTTCTTTCTTACATGAACCTTAGTGTAATAAAACCAAAACCAACTTTAAACCCTAAAAACCCTGATCTTCACTTGGAACATAGCTTAATGTAACATATCTCTATTGCCCTCTCTCTCCCTTTAGATTGACCCCTCACCTGCCACTCACCTATACTACAATTTGATCTTGTACACATGCGGTTGACATATTATAGTCTATGTGAATGTGTTTGTATATGGCCAATTACAAATGTGAAACATTCATGTTGTGTGGTTGAACCCCTAGGGTTGCATCTAGTCATCATTCTATTGATTAGTGTGTGGCCCTAGGTAAAAACGCACATATATGCCATTGTAATGATCATATGATCATCTATCTAGGCATACATACCAACACAAACTGATAGAACAATCTCTTTGTGGCTTGGGTCTAGTGTAAATTTTATGCCTCTTTTTATGTATGCTGAGATGAATTTTGGACACTTGGAGCTGGCTAAATGCACACTGAAATTGTTAGATCATTATGTCAAGATTCCCCACACATGGATTGATTATGTGCTTGTATGACTTGATGATGACACATACACATTCTTACATACTGATTTATTGTGTTTGACATGGAGAAGGACACAAGAAAGGTGCCTATTATCTTGGGAAGACCTTTTCTAGACACATCTAATGTAGTGAACGTGTGAGGACTAACACCACATGTGTGATTTCATGAACATGAAGATCCAGCTAAAGATCTTCAAAGAATCCTCCAAAGCCGCAGTGATAGGTGCTATAAAAGAGGATTTCTATCTTCTTGACTATGTAGAAAAATTGTTGATGAATGCCTAACTTCATGGATTGAGACTCCCACAAAGGGAATAGGTCTAGAGCCAATTTTTGAGTTGCTAGATGAGGATAGTGAAGAAAAGAGTGATTATTCATTAGTTTCTCCATGTGAATGCTACTGATAACATACAAATTTAGGGTTTTATGCTAAGTATTTATCTATAGTTTCACATTTTAATATCTGTAATATGCCCAAATTAACTCTAGGCTCTTATATTTTTGCAATTTGTATCTATTTGAAGATAAAGTTTCTCAACTAGCCTAGTTTGGGACGCACTGACACTGACCTCAAGAAGACATTAATTCTCTAGATTTTTCCCGCTGAACATGGTCGGGTTTACCTAAAGCCCATAGGGTTACCTAAACCTGATCAGATTCATAGCCTAACTTTTTGTAGCAGTACACGCCAACACTTAATCAGTGACAACTCAAACCACTAGCCACCACCAAAGATATCAACAAACCTCTAAAGCCATAATTTCCCATAGCCATTTAACAAATCAATGACCACTAGGAATGAATCCTGTCATGTTCAACCAAACCCAGTGAGATTCACTGATGATTATCCCAAACATGAAGTCAGTGACCATAGAAACATTAACAACTGCTAAAAAGTCAGCTACTATCAAAACATTAGTGACGACCTAAACATCAAGGACCACTGAGAAGCCAACAACCATCAAAACATCCATGATCACTGAGAAGCCAACGACCACCCTCTGAAGGCCTAAACCCCATCAAGTTCATCTGACTTATCATAAAAATCCACCTATCCCTATAAATACCCATCCCTGCTACCTAAGAGGGTTCTGACATTTTGTTCTAATTTGTAGTTTCGGCGGCCATCGGTTTCTAGAGCTTCATGGGAGAGCTCGAAGGTCTAAAGGGTTGAAGACCACACCCTACATCCACCCCTTCAGTTTTCCTTGATACACCATCTTTTTGCACCATTTCTAGCCATTCCAAACCACCTTCACCTGCAAAAACACATCGAAGTTTCTGTTTGGGGTGGAATCAAAGAGAAAGGAGGCCAAGGAGTGTCAAAGATCAATGAGGACGACCCAAGGATGAGATTCAGCCTTACTAATGGCTAAGGAGAGAGAGCAACCTCAATTCCACATGCTAAATCTCTTCTTCAACCTCTCTCTTCTACTTTTGTCCTTAGTTTCAATACAAATGATGTTCTTCCATCTTTTCTCGGTGCTAACTATGCTTTTCCACGGCTAATTCAGCTCCTTTTAGGCTATATAGCCCATTTTGGACATGTTTATGCATGTCTACCTTAAGAAAGTAGTTTTATTCCAGATCTAGTGTGTTTTCT
The DNA here is from genome assembly GCA_963693085.1 of Alisma plantago-aquatica. Taxonomy (NCBI): domain Eukaryota; kingdom Viridiplantae; phylum Streptophyta; class Magnoliopsida; order Alismatales; family Alismataceae; genus Alisma; species Alisma plantago-aquatica. The sequence goes on from OY856415.1 coordinate 145,441,602, forward strand.
ATTCTATCTTCTTTTTAGGTTATAATTGTCGGGTTGGTTGATCTCTTTCTTTCTTGAACCTTCATTTCTACCCAGATCGAGAGGTTAGTTGTAAAAATGAATAAGAGAAGGGGGTTTGAATGGTGATCCTAAAGGAGGAGGTCCAAGGGAAGATTTGTCCAGAGCACCTGTCAGAAAGATTTGACCCAAACCTTAGAAATAGTCGTGATCATTTGGAAACATCCATGTTCAACCGAACCCGACCGTGTTCAACTCTACCCACCCTAGTATCGGTTTGTGTTATGTACAAATCCTCTATTATTCCTAACATCTTTGAATATTTTGGATGTAAGAGGGTATCTGCAATATTAAGGGGTGTTGATTCACTATCCTTGAGATAGGCTTTAGATTATTGATTAGGTGTTAACCATGTGTCATGAGAGTGAGTGGGATGAGCAGCATAGGGATAAAAACATGAGACATTCTAAATTTGGAGGTAGACACTTGCTTGGGTGTTCTAGGGTTATCTACGCCCAAGAGTGGGTTCATATACTGCCCAACTTATGGTTACACAACTAAGAACTCCTTGTCTTGATTAATAGGATTCGACAGATTGTGTTTTCTTTACTTTGTTTTATTTTGTTTCATATCATTTCCCTAGATAGTTCTAGTTCTCTACACATATCATCGCATAACTGATATAGGAGCGAGATCTTAAGCACCAAAAAGATCCTTACACCCTTGTGTTTGAACCCACATATCTACTTCAACCTCGTATTGTGTTGTGGGGGTCCATGAAGGTTTGAGGTTATAAATTTAAAAGTCTAATTCACCTTTGGAATCACACCTCCACTTTTATGATTCACTCTCAGGGTTGATCAAGTTTTTGGCTCCATTGTTGAGGATGTGGTTTTCCACATTCACATGCCCAAAGATTTTTTTCTATCACCCTAATTTTGAACATACATGCATTGTTCTTTTTTTTTTGCACATATTTGTTCATATATACTGTATAGTTTTTTTCTTTCATACATTGACCTTGCTTGTGCAAGATAGGTTATCTTTTCCACCTATCCTCCTAAATTGTTTCACAGTCCAGAATGTTGGTAAATAATTGAAAGTTGTGCACTTCAACTAGTCGTACTATATTCCCCTCAATCATCGTCTTATGTAGACATTTAAAAGAAAGAGACAGTCGATCAACCTTCGACCTCTGTATTGTTCTCGGATCAAGAGCTTAATAGAGAAGTGGTGTTAGCTGGATAAAGTGTTGATGCACTTAGCACCGCATCTCCAAGAAAAAGTGATATGCTTCAACAACTACTACAGAGGTCGGATCTTCAGGTCCAAGTAGCAACAAAAGTTGCAACCCTTGATAGAAGCATGCTTCAAAATATTGCACAAAGAGACATCTAAGCACAACAGTTTGAAGAAAAGGAGATCCCAGAACCGTGGACCGCAGTAATGGCTATTCTTGAAAGTTCTTTAGTTCAATTCCAACATCTCCAGGATAAGGTTGTTGACTATAGCAAAAGACTCCAAGACATAGTTGGTTTAGTTATCACTTCATTGCAAGTGCAAGAGTAAGATAACCATAATTACAATCATCAAGACCACTTCATTGAGCCTAATGCGGAACTTATTTCACCCACCTATTTAGTATATCTATTAGACTAATCTGGATTCTTCTGTGAAGACTCACCCACTTAGGTAAGTTCTTCATTTTATCAAAATGATTCAGCTGAGCAATTATTGGAGGATATTGTCACAGAACTATTTGTTACCAAAATCCCAACTCCAAATGACTACAAAGTCAATGGTGATAGGACCTAGGCGTTCGTCCCTAGCAAGGTATTAATAAAGCACGAATGCATAAGTGTAAAGCTTAGCAAACATGAACATATCACAAGATAAAAGCACCATTATAAACTCAACATTGAATAAGCATTATCAAACAACATTATTTACTACAAGATTACATTTACATATTCAAGAGTACATTTTACAAGTTTTCCCATGTACACTAGGGATCTTACAACAAGTACACCTGACACAGCTCACCAATTCCATCAATTTCTAGCCATCTTTGAACTTATAAAATATGTGAAACAAGGCAGGTCAAGCACATGAGGTGTCGAGCACAAGGCTTGAAAAATACATATATATAAGCTTTGTACAATTTGAAAAGATTTGGAGAAGTAATAAACATGACTAAACAAGTTAAGTATTTAGGAAAATGAGATCTTGTGTTTTATGTTATTTCACTCAAATTATACAATCATTTCATGCATTCATCAATATCATGTATTCGTAAGGCTTTTTATGGACAACTTCTCATTGGAAGAGTCTATGAGTGTGCTCAAGATTAGCTAACCCTTTTATCAACAATCCACCCTATCTTGATAGCTCAAGCAGGACACCCATCTCCATTTCCTTAAGCCAAAACTTCAGGCATGTGTATGAGGTTTGTATATTGGAGTTTCTAAATTATGTTAGCAAGTTATAAAACAACGATACAAGACAAATATCGCATACAACACTAGAATACTACATAAAAATATTTGATCAAGTAAACAATCATACATATGTATCACATTTCAAAAAATAGATCCATAGTCATATAATTATTTAAATCCCATACCTAATTCATAGATTTCATAACATAACTTATCCTTGACAATATAGCCATAAGCAACACCTAATTAACAACAAGATTACATACATGTATTAGATTCTCATCATTAATCGTAACTATCTCCATTTTAGGGTTTTGGTCAAGTTATGTTCAATATTGGATAATTACATGTTTTATGATATAGTAGTGACTTAGTGCCCTTCATAAAGGTATGGTTCATGTTTCATGTCATTTTGATGTTCCATCTATTTTCTATGATCACTACAAGATTTGAGTCACATATGTACAATTTACGATCAAAAGACTCTGAACAGGGCAAATAAGGTTGTGATCATCAAGACTCTAGAACAAAAAATCAAAGATGGTTTAGGTCAACAAAATTACTTCATAAGAAACACATTCCCAAAAATAAGTGGTTGTCCCCCTAGTGTCTAGGGATCATACTCCCAACCTTGCTTATCAACATTTCAACATATATGCAAATAATATACCATTAGGGGTCAACATGATATTTGGTGGACATCCACAACAAGATGATCAGGAATAAAAGAATCAAATATGATTTAATAGGAGAGATCATAGTAATATAATTCTCATTTGATTAGCACAAAAGGAAGATAAATGTGCAGACATTTATGTCGAAAAGGTGCACATACATCATTATATCATAAAAAAAGTTGGCCTTAGCCCATGGGTCATAACAATCACAAATTACTAATTTTAGACATCTACTAGAGTTGGAGGCATCAAGGGGTCAAAGGTATCATTTTGGATCAAGTATAACCCAGGCTATACATGTATGGGACATTTGCATGCATATGATGGAATATTACCTAAACAAGAGAAAAGGAGGTTTCATAGTGATACAAGAGTCCTGGAGATTCATATAATTACTGATTTTCCAAGTTAGGAAAGCTTAGATGGCACAAAGAAATACGATTAGCAATCTATGGTAAGGTCCATCGTTTACACTAAAGCCCCAATCCTACCATCCACGACTGTGATAATGGAAGAAAGGAGAAGGCACTAGAGAAAAGGGGGATTATAGGGCATGAAAGAGATGAACAAGGAGTGAGAATGAAAGGGGGCAAAGAAAAATGAAGTTTGGCGGATTCAATTACCCAAAGCAATCAAGGATCGGCCCCCATTGGTCGCGCAATTATAGTAATTGTGGGCACCTTGTACTGACCAAGGGAGGAGACAACTTTAGATCCATCAGATCGAGATCTACGGTCAGAAAAGAAAGAAAGAAATAGGGTTTTCACAAGTAAAGACAGAGCCGCACCCCACCCCAAATGGACCTATTAAAACTGAAAACAAATAAGATCAAATGATTCTATTGAAATTTGAGATGATTTTGAAAAGCCATAACTCGAGTTATGAATGTCAGATTGAGATGATTTTTGAACAATTGGAAAGATAACTGAATCATATATCTCATGAAATATATTGCAATATGATCACACTAATAAGGTTTAATTTTAGTGGCAAAAGGGTGAATCATTAAATAATGAAACTTAGATCAAAAGAGCAAATTAAGGACACCTAGTGTGAAAATGGTCATAGATGTGATCAGAATAGATAATTATCACACCTCCTTTATTAGATTAATATCCAATTGAGTCAGTTGAGTAACAAAAGAGAGACAAAATGTACATGCTATAAGTGAGAAAAGTCAGGCTGTCACATCCTTCCCTCCTTAAGTAGTTTCATTCTCAAAATGTGTACAAGATCATAGTTAGGGGTTAAAGCTTGAGATCAAGAGTCCAAGTCAACATTTCATCATATTTAGATGACCAAGGCTTAGTATTAATGCATCTTCCACCATTGGGTGCATACTTACGTTTCCATAATTAAGGGTGTACAAACCCCATTATGTATACATTTTATTTAGTGTTCCACCATATTATGACATCATCACGACATTACGCTTTTCCCATCCCTTAGTATCCCTACATTAGGGTTTTTGTTTATATATTTACACAAGACCAAGGTGTATTATCAAGATCTATATTTTGAATTCTCAAATGAACACGTTCCCAATCATGATTATCACATGGGATCACCATTGAACGTGTGTATTTTATCATTATACTAGATTTCATGCATATTTTAGTTTTCTCCAAAAAATCTACCAATTGGGAGCAATTATGTTCATCATTTTTCATTGTTGAATCTGAAATTAATTAATTTATTCATCACGTTTATTTGAGTTATGACACCAAGAGCATCGTCATATTGAGTTAAACACTCCTCATTTTTGTATGAGATTAGGCATGTTACCAATGATTATTCAAGCAAAGATACCTAGGCATCATCGTATCAAGTTTGTGATTTCAAAATTACATCTTTTATGCAAGGTATCCTTTCATATTAGGTCTAGCTTATGAGAGTGACTTATCATATGTATTCAAAGTTTATCATAAGTGAGAGTATTTTATGTATCATGCATCATTTGAGGTACAACATTATCATCGACATCCGGGTTTCAAAATTATCCCACTTGTATATCAAAAGAGCTCCAAAAGCTCATGCCACTCAAGCAAATACCTATCTATGTCCAGGAAAAACATGCTAACCACCAACATGTACACATGTCAAATCTTTGCCCAACATACCAAACTAGAGCAACCCATATATTCCTTAACATCAAACTACTAACCCAAGTATGTGGCTCATCATGGAGATAACATGACATGTGCATGATTTTTGGGTCTTGGGACATCTCCCTCACCTATACAAGAAACATCATATATTCAATTTCCTTTTCTCCAGGGCTAGATCTTTTCATAGGAAATTTAGGGTTCAACATTTTCTGGGGACCACAAACAAGGTGACTCAACTCATATACTTAGAAGTATTCTATCTAGGGACTCATCATCATGTGTTTTAGTATGCATAATTATCAACATTTCATAAGTTTTAGAGGTTAGGTACTCTTACCTTCTCCCAGGTTAGATCGACTCATATCAAGAGTTTACAATTTTCATATGTCCCATGCTAGAGGTCCTTCTTTGTAAAGAGATTGAGTCCCATATTGGTCTCAAATCGTGTGTCACATATTGTATCTCATCATATACAAGATTACACACAAGCAAACATGCCAACCCACTAGCTATGCTTAACACCTCAACCAAGTCATATGTACCATACATGGTGCTAGGTATAGCTAGGGTTGCATGGTCAATCTCTACGCATATCATCAAGCATAACTTGAATCATCTTAAAACATCTCATAACACCACATCAACATCATTATCATGGTTGTCATCATCATCATCATCATCGTCATCATCGTCGTCATCATCATCATCATCATCATCATCATCATCATCATCATCATCATCATCATCATCATCATCATCATCATTATCATCATCATCATCATCATCATCATCATCATCATCATCATCATCATCATCATCATCATCATCATCATCATCATCATCATCATCATCATCATCATCATCATGAACAACAACAACAACTTAGGTCATCTAGGCTACTTACCAGCCTAACCTTTATCATGGATCTATACAACTCTAGAGACCAAATCTATCATCTAAACACTCTCTTCTCAACTTGATGTTACATCTCTTTCTCTTAGGCTACATGGACAATCACTGCATTTCTATGTGTGGTAACATTTTTCATATGTACATATACTAATACTTGAAATGGGTTTTCTCCAACATTGAAACATGCGATGAAAACCACCGTACACCATTCAAATAAAACCAAAACCAAAATGACTTACCACACTCATTAGGCAGTCTAGTAACATGAGACCTAGAGAACTAGTATGAACATGGTGTAGACTTATGTAGCTACCCTAATCACATGTCGCGAACATATGTCTAGGGTTGTAGTAAGATCTACCTTTTCTCACCCTCTTGCACCTACACCCCATACTACATGAAAAAAGGAGGAGAAAAGAAGGATTTTAGGGATTACACAAGCCTATAACTAGTCCTAGAACATCTAGGTTCTAACCTAGAGGCTAAGTCATCTTAGTCCACAAAGGACGTCTTATTTAGTTTCTAGTGTTGAGGTGTAAATTTGTGTTCCATGTGAGTAATATTTGGTGTAGTTATTGTTCATCCTCTAATACCATCTGTCACAACACCATTTTTAACCTAAATCCTAAATCCAAATGACTACAAAGTCAATGGCAATAGGACCTAGGCGTCCGTCCCTAGCTTGGTATTAACAAAGCACGAATGTGTAAGCATAACACTTAACATACATGAATAGATAACAAGATAAAAGCATCAATTATAAACTCAACATTCAACAAGAATTATTGAACAACATTTTTTATTACAAGATTACATTTACATATTTAAGAGTACATTTTACAACTCTGTTCATGTACACTAGGGATCTTAGAACAACTACACCTGACATAGCTCACCAAATCATCAACTTCTAGCCATCTGTGAACCTATAAAATACGTGCAACAAGGCAGTTCAAGAAAATGAGGTGCCGAGTACAAGGCCTGAAAGATACATATATATAAGCTTTATATAATTTGGAAAGATTTGTAGAAGTAACAAATAAGAATAAAGAAGTTAAGTAGCTAGCAAAACAAGAGCCTATTTTATGTCATTTCACTCCAATTATACCATCATTTCGTGCATTCATAATCATGTATTCGTAAGGCCTTTTATGGACAACTTCTCACTGGAAGAGTTTATGAGGGTTCTTAAGATTATCTAACCCTTTTATCAATGATATGCCCTATCTTGATAACTCAAGTAGGATGCCCATCCCCAGTCCTTACCCAAAACCTTTAGGCATGTGCATGAGGTTTATAGAATGGATTTTTTATATTATGTTTGTAAGTTATAAAACAACATATGAGGCAAACCTCGAGTACAATACTAGGATACTACATAACAATATTTGAGCAAGTAAACAAGCATATATATATATGTATCACATTTCAAACAAAAAAGGCACATTCATATAATTATTTAAAGCCCATACCCGATTCATAGATTTCATAACTTAACTTATCCTCGACCATCTAGCCATAAGCAACAGCTGATTAACAACAAGATCACATACATGTATTAGATTCTCATGATTAAGCCTAACTAGCTCCATTTTAGGGTTTTGGCCAAGTTAGGTTCAAGGTTGTATAGTTACATGTTTGATGATATAATAGTGACTTAGTGTCCATCATGAAGGTGTGGTTCAAGTATCATGGCATTTCGATGTTCCATCTATTTTTATGATCACTACAAGATTTGAGTCACATATGTACAATTTAGTGTCAAAAGACTCAAAATAAGGTAAACAAGGTCATGATCATCAAGAATCTAGAACCAAGCATCAAAGATGGTCTAATTCAGAAACATTAGGTCATAAGAAACACATTTCAAAAAAATAAGTGGATGCCCCCTAGTGTCTAGGGATCATACTGCCAACTTTGAGTATCAACATTTTGACATATATGCAAACAATATACCATTACGTGTCAACATGAGATTCAGTAGACATCCACAACAAGGAGATTAGGAATAAAAGAATCAAATATTATTTGAGAGGGAAGATCAAAGTAATAATATTCTCATTTGAGTAGGGCACAAGGAAGACAAATGAGTAATGTGTGGACTTTTATGTCAAAAAGGTGCACATACATCATTATATCATGAAATAAGTTGGCCTTAGCCCATGGGTCACAAAACTTCACAAATTATTGATTTAAGAGATCTACTATCTTTGGAGGCATCAAGGGATCAAAGGTATCATTTTGGATAAAGTATGACCAATCATATACATATATTGGACATTTGCATGCATATGATGGCATGTTACCTAAATAATAGAAAAGGGATATTAATGAGTGATACATGAGTCATGGATTTCATATAGTTACTAATTTTCTAGTTTAGGAAAGCTTATATGGAACAAAGAAATAACATTAGCAATCTAGGATAAAGTCCATCATTTACATTTAAAAAAAAGTCACATGAGTGAATTGAGTACATCATTGAGCAAGAAGGGTGATTATGATTCTCAATGCTCAGGATTCCTATAAGATATTGGTTTCATAGTTAAAAAGTAGATTAAGAATCAAGATCCAAGATTTAATCATAATAATGCATTAATTATGTTCAAAGTAGTCAAAGATCACATCTTTAGAAAAATTAGGGAACTAAAAGTGGATTCATTGTATAAAAATAATCTCTTTGTGTAGGGATTGTCGAGCTGATCAATTTGATATACATTTTTTCTATATTTGGCTTTAGGAGTTGATATATATCATTTTTTGAATTTTAGACTTAAAACTATACAATATCGAGTAGCATACCATGATCATCATGTGCTAGATCTCAGGTGTTCACCCTAGATCCGACGGTGCTAGCGCTTTGCACCGACGCACCCACACAACATCTTCCTTAGATGTGTGGCACCTCCTTATTTGCTCGCGCTCCATGGCCCACCACTACCTATCAAATGCCAGAGGTTCCGACCACTGTCGTCCTTATCCAACTGGCGGCCTGTGGTTCTGAGCCTCCTTATACCTCCGTGCATTGTCTATTGAGTTCAGGAGCAATTGTCAAAGTTGGTGCTCAGACTGGAGGGGATCCTTCATTGAGGATCGTTGGATGGAGATCATGTTGGATCAATGGGCTCTAGAGGGGGGGGGGTTGAATAGAGCTTCACAAACTTCAAAAAAGTGATTAGACCACCAAATTATATTAAGTGCAGAACTTAAACCAAAACAGCAATTTGATGTCCTAAACTAGCATACAAAGCAAGGATAAGAGATAAGGAATATCATGCACTTGGACAGGTGGTTTAGAGTGGTTCCATGTCCTAAAATTAGGAGCAATGTCAGTCCACTACCTAGAGTTGGTTAGGCTCTAGGATTTGTAACTTGGTTCTCTTATATATATCACACAATAAGATTACAAGCTACAACTACCAACCATCCAAGGACTTATATATCAAGCCAAGATCTTCTACCTCATCAAGGACTTACCCACCAAGCAAGTAGTCTTCCACCTTCTTCAAAGGACTTACCCACTCTTGCTCTAGTCTTCGGCCTTGCAGGATTTACCTATCTTGCTTGAGCTTTGCCTTGCACCTCTCCTTCACTTGGAGAGCTTTAGCACCTTCCTCCTTCACTCGGAGGCCTGGAGCAGCTAGCCTTCTTCTCCTTCACCCGGGGAAGAACAGCAACCTTCTTCTCTTTCACTCGGAGAAGAAACTTCAATCAATCTTCATAGAGAATGGAGATGGGAGAAGTGGAAAGGAGAGCTTTACAACATTACAAATGGTATCTCTCATACATGGGATCCTAACTCACTCATACTCACTAATTTGCTTTGAAGGTAGAGAGAGAAAGGGGCTCAAAGGATTAGAAACCACTCAACTAAGGCTAGGACCAAGCATATGTGAATGAGCAACCTTGGAATGAAGTCCAAGAGGTCCTATTTATAGTTGAGGGTGTCCCTTTGAGGTTGGGAGAGTTAAGGGGCACAGACTAGCCATTTTACAACTTGCAACGGATCTATTTTGAGTCCCACCTACTCCTCCAACGGTTGGAATTGCTTTTTCTGCATTCCTGTACAGTCTGATCGGCCGAGTTTCAATAAAGGCAACTCGGCCGAACCACTAAGCGACAAGTCTGAAAGATAGACTGTCGGCCGAGTTCCCTTGGAGAAACTCGGCCGATCGGTCGACTTTCAACTTGGACCGATCAGTGGATCGGCCGAGTTTCCCACCATAGAAACTCGACCGAACAGGGATCGGCTGAGTTGGTAACTCGGCCGATTGCCCAGAAAATTCCAGAATATATGGATCGGCCGAGTTTGGAATTCGGCCGACAAAATCCCTGTTATGGGTATTTTGGAATTTTCATAAAACTGTACAAATGATGGATTTTTGAGTCCCAATCAATTTATCCATCTTAGTTACAATACAAAACATGAGTATAAGTGATTACATCAATTGTTCTAAGCCTCTAAGGGCTATATTACAAAACGATCAAAAGTCACATGTTTTGCATGTGCTGGATGAGTAGCTTTGGAGTTGAATGTGATTCTTTTCTTGTACCTAATGTCTGAAACAAAATCAAATAGATTTTTTAGATACATATGAATGGAATGGTTAAGTCATTATCAAAATATGGGCAATGTGCGACACCTAGGTCAACAGATCAAACTGTGGCTGTACTCACCCATGATCAAGGTTTTGAGATCCACAAAAGCTTGGCTTTGCTCCTTATCATTTTAGAGAAACATGCCAATGCCCCTGGTTCACCGAGAATGTGAGTCCAATGGCCCCTGAAAAAGTGTCGCCGATGCACAATGAAGCCTCGCGAGTTGAGATCCAATCTCAAAGAAGAAGGTGGGAGTTCAAAGGACAAAGCCCCAATACTACCATCCATTGCAGTGGCCATGGAAGAAAGGAGAAGGCACCAAGGAGGGGGGGTTCTAGGGCATGAACTAGAGGGCAAAGGAGTGAGAATGAAAGGGGGCAAAGAAAAATGAAGTTTGGGGGATTCAATTTCCCAAAGCAATTGAGGATCAACCCCCATTGGTCACACTGCTACAGTAGTAGCAAGCACCTTGTATGAACCAAGGGATGAGACAACTTAAGAACCATCAGATAGAGATCTACAGTCAGGAAATAAAGGAAGCAATAGGGTTTCCACAAGGGGCGGAGGTTGGACCGTGCCTCACCCCAAATGGGCCTATTAAGGCCGAAAACAAAAAAGATCAAATGATTCAATTGAAAATCGAGATGATTTTGAAAAGCCATAACTCGGGCTATGAATGTCCATTTGAGATGATTTTTTAACCATTGTAAAGATAATCGAATCATATATCTCATGAAATATATTATAGAGAAACATGATCATATTAATAAGGAATTTAAGTTCGAAAATGATGAATCATCAAAGAATGACACTTTGATTAAAAGAGCAACTTAAATACATCCATTGTGAAAATGACCATAGATGTGATCAAAATAGAGCATCCTCACACCTCAATTATTAGACTAATATCCTTTGGTGTCAGTTGAGTTACAAAAGAGAGAGAAAAAGTACATGAGATAAGTGAGAAAAGTTAGGTTGTCATAGATACATATCACCTACTAGAATGGTTTGACAATGATCACCATTACTCTCCTTAGGGAAGTCAAACAACTGCACAATGTAAGGAGTCGTTTGAGTGACCTGATTCAACATTTATCCTAAGTCAAAGTGGTACCTCTATTTTGAGACTTGTCACTTTGTTTCAACCAATATACATACTCTGGTTTGGAATAATTTGTTTGAGGATGATGAACATGACTACTCAGTTTGGGGGAGTGAGTATACCGATAAAAAAATTTGGAGCAGAATGAACTGACATTTGCTACAATTCCCTTACAAGTAGTGGTTGACATTGAAGGAGTAGAATGGACAATTCATCAGAACATGGATGTATAGTATGATGATGACACGAACCCCAACGAAAATGACAAGCTTGGGGTAGTAGGATCGCAATTGAACCAATATGAGGTCACTTCATGTTCAAACTGAGGTTGAGGGATTCAGATCTTCAATGATGAATTTTGAGACCATCAACCGTCAAATTCAAAGGTGGAATCATCCATCTCACCCTACATGGATACTTTTGCTTGTACACATCCAAATACTTACATCTCGGAGAGATGAATATTTTCAATGTCGAGGGCTTCACTCTCGTGTAGTTCAATGACATTTCAACACAAGGAGGAGTACAGTGGAACAAGGCACAATACCTCACTATGTCATACAATGGATATAAATTCTTTATTTCTAAAAATAGTCTACATCAGGAATACGCAGGTAACCCAGAACCCAAAACTACAAATTTGGGATTTGAGAGTGGGAATTGTGGGGCACCCTCTTCCCTACACAATTTTTCTTTCTCAATTTTACATAAGCATGTTGTTCAAATTTATTTATCATTAGATATATCTTTCATCAAATTGTTTAGACTTAGTTTTTCTTCCTTGCATTTTCTAGATATTTATTATTACATTGCATGCATTTCTGCCACTTCACTAACCCAATTGTTGTGGTGCAAGCTTTTTGAATGGAAAATGTCTTTACATATCTCTTTGGATCGGATGAAATAATTTTTTTAAGTTTTTCCTATGATTTATGATTTTCAACGTTGAATTCGACCACCTGGGGGGTTGAACCCGATCAAGTTTTGGTTGAACATGAACAAATTTCGATCGAACCCAACCACCTCATGACTGGATTCAACAAGATCATTCGAACACCTTATCCCCTTGTTTAGATAAAAATATCCACTTTTTTCCCTCTTGACCATTTGTCTTGGTTTCCATGAAGATCCCTTTTCCATTTTCTCTCTTTTCCAAGGTGCAGAGCTAGATATTTGGGGATGAAATCGATCGAGTTTGACCAAACCAGGTGGAATTCACCCTTTTTTTGTCCCATCTTTCACCGACTAGTCAGTCAAAATATGAAAAGTTGACTGAAAATCTATCAAATCAATAGACTAACATGTCTCACAGCCGCTTATAGGATTTAGTATGACATGTGTCAGTTAGAGGAACTTTTAACCAATAATATAATCTTGTCAGTCCCAGGTTCACACCTTTGCTTTTGATAGTGTCCTTTTGCGTGCACACAATGATCAAAAGGACAAAAAGTGTGTCACCCTTTCCATCTGGTATTTGTTGATAGGTGTTAGACTAATTGGTCTAGAGACCAACTTTTGACAAATCAAATTGACCATTTTTCCCGTTGAAGTTTTTTTGCTGAACACGCCCGACTTCATCCAAAAATGGTTGGGTTCATGCAGAGTTGTCTTTCTCCTAGCCCATAAAAATGGACGTGGTGTGCTTAATCTTTTCATCAACATGTGCATCCACCCTTCTAACCCTAGAAGCGTCCATTGCTACTACTACATCAAGCACCACTAGTTTGCCCCCCAGCACACCTTCCCTCATCACCTCGTCGCTGGAGAAATCACTATAGGCACCAAATTGCCCTCACCACCTTGACCCCACCGATAGGCAGAGCAACATCCATGCTTCTTGTGCGTCGTTCAACCACTGCCAATAGATATAGATGCTAGCCACATACCATCCAGTCTGCCTCCACACAACAACAACATTGAACCCCATCACACATTACTATCCACCACCATGTTGTAGCAACAGTTGTATCCGCAAATCAACACACTTTGCCTCCCACATTGTTGACAACAGGATGCCTCCCCTTGTTATGCTATGATCAACATCCACATAAATCATACTGGACTCATCGTGCAGCCAAGCACGCTAGCTAACATGCTACCAAAATCTTAGTGTGTGCTAACTTGCCAGCACTGACAAACACCTCTTTGTCTCTGACCACCTGACCGCTTCCAATCCAACCTAGTCAGGTACAACCTCGATAGTAGGCAAAAAAACACCACAACCCAATTGTGTTCAGCCCAAAATGGTCGAGTTCATCCTTGTCCTTTCCTATAGTTTACTTTGCCCATTAACTACAACATTGATGTGATGAAGAATAGTCTGAGGAGATTCAAATAAATAGTGATAAGAAATAGGAGAGAAGGGAGATCTTCTTCACCAGCGGGGCATGATGGCCATACGCACCTCACTCCATGAGGACCACAAACCCGAGACCATGCATTCAACTTCGATAGGGTTTAGGTCACCCAAATCCAACCTAGATTACAGACATTTTTCTATCACACAAAAGGACACATTCAATGGAGAATCAGATGCCTTGAAGGAGGTTTCCATTAAGATGTGCTCGCAGTTGCACAATGACTCGAGACTATGTACTTCAGCGGGACACTAAAACAATCTATCATGAGGGACGACACATTGAGCCTCGTCAGTAGAATATCATCATCGAGATTGTGCAAAGAGGTTAGTGTCTTTACGTCGATTGACATAATCACACAATTCATCTCCTACCAATTGGCCCAGACTAACACCCTCAAGTGTTTCCCTAAGCATCCTCCTTTCTCATCAGTTCTACTTTGTAAAACAAAAGCAATAGTTTGACGTAGTGAGGAAGGATAAGCTAAAGCTCGTGGGACCAAAATATGTGAACCCACACCTTCATCTCCCTTGAAATACAAGTCCAGGTCAATAAAATACCTAGTAGCTATCAGCCTTGACATTCTGGCATACACATAGTGTGATACATATCATAGACTTACATGTGAAATCTATGCGAAACTTGACACTCCCGAGGATGCACATCACAAGGTCCTCAGTTTTTGCCTACTAAACCAAAACCATCATGTCTCTGAAGACTAGTTGAACAAGTGGGTGGCACATTCTATAGAAGTCTATATAGAAATGTCCATTGGGTGGCTAGAGATAAAAGACATCATCATCAACCCCAATCAAGACTAGAAGATGATCACTAGGGAGGACACATACATTGATAGCTCATCTAAAGCCTCACACATACACAACCCAACACTTCTCTATCTACACTGGTGATTGTGAACTACATCCTAGAGAAGTAGGACTATCAGGGGGAAGTGAGCATGGCTAGCCTCTACATTATGTGGTGTGCAATGAAAGGAAGGAAGGTGAATATGATGACCCTCATAATTTTCCACTTTCACAACTCCTTTAAGAGGCAACAAGACTTTATGGGCGGTGTGATCACATAGATGGTGTGCCATCTTGGGGTTGGTAATGACCAGTTCACATTCATGAAGGATAAAATTATGTGGTCCATGTTTGACTTGAACTACCTAATGCATGATGCAGTGATAAATACCTACAACAAAGGGTTTCTCTATATCTTTGTTCACAATAGCTAGAATGTTTTATTGGCAGCAAATGTTGGGTTCACATGTCAGACACTGGTCATGGGTGTTTCTCTCTAGGATTCTCAAGGCAATAATATGACAGGTTAGCGGAACTTTAGGTGCATCTTCTTTACCAGCGCAATTACTAGGATCCAAGGAGACAAAGAAACATGTCGAGGCAACCTTCCATGACGTTTTGCATCAGGAAGTGATCCACACCGAGGTGTCTACTACTTATTATGACAAACACCACATCCCGATCAACACACCCCAAACATCAACATGGGGAATTTTTATGAGATACACACGAGCTTTCAAGTAGATTCAAGTTAATGTTTTGATGTGCTAAAGCAAGATGTGTGATACCTCAGGTAGAGGTTTGACATAGTCTTCCCACCGCCACCACCTCTGACCTACAACAACCATTTCAGTATCCATCCAAATACTTTGGCTAGTCATTTTAGTACTAGCAGAGGATGCACCCCTGAGTGCAATCATACATCTTGAGCCAACACAGATTTCAACTAGTACTTCAACAATGATTACTAGTAGTGGTTGTATCCCCTTCCATATACAGTTTGATATCTGTTTGAGCACAAGAAATTTTTTAAGATTGGGAGTAGAAGGGTGTACCACCCTCTTTGTTTCCCACTTACCACTTCCCTTTTATCTTTCCTTATGCATGCATGTTATCTTTCATATCCCTGGCATCTAGAGTAAAATTTTCAATTCTATAAAACTTTGTATTGTAATTTGTAGCTTTGCAAGTTAGACTATGTGATGTGAACCTTATATTTAAATTCTTATCCATGTGCTTAAATTCACAATTTTCATCGAAAATTGCTTGACCTCTTGGTTGACTAGCTCTTTGACTTTTTCCCTTAAGTTTAGCAATCAATATAACATTTTTTGGCCTTTTTCACAGTGTGAAAACGCCATTTGCTTGATCTATATTGTGAATGAAAATCCCAAGATTATGAATTGGTGGAAGAACCAGAGCTGGATCAAAACTTGAAGATGCATTATTCACAAACTTGCCTCTACTCTAGGGACACTTGAGTCATATCTATTATTAATCACAGTGGTATCGAGTAGGTAATAAAGAGATTTTAAGCTATAATCAAGTAAGATTGTTTCCAGTGATGGTCACTGTACCCTCTCACCTTAAATTGAGTCAAAAAGATGGAAAAAAAAACTTGTAATAGAGTCTTGGCCTCCCATAAAACCCAAAAATATTTAAATTTAGTTCTCACCCAAGCCTATAAATTAGAATGTAGAGAATAAAAGCTTGAGTGAGAGTAAAATTATGAGTGTTTGTTTTATCTTTCAGGAGAGTTAAGGGTGGTTCCCAACGAGTGTATGACTACATTAATGAATGTGGACATGCTATGCCTGGTAGTGCCACTAAGAAAGCTCATTCTAGAGTTACTAGAAATCCCAAAGAGACCTATGATGTCATCCAAGTGGCAGGGTTGCTTTGAGCGTAGTATGAGGAGTTCATCTCGTTGCTTTGGGCCAACTGGGTCAGACTATAAGGATTGTTGCTTGTTACATGGACCAACCTGATGCACATTGAAATCCTCAAAACTCATTGGAGTCTTTATCTTTTTCATTACTTCTTAGGACCTTAATAAGTGTGAGGTATTTTATTCCTGATCGGTCTACATGAATACATGACACTGGATCATTACTTGCCTCCATCACCTGATGGATCATCTATGTGGTAATGGTTTAATGGAGAATTATTGTGATTCAAATACTCATGAGTATTTACATGTTATAGTGAACTCACTTAATCTTTCTTGGATGCTCTTAGATCCTACTTTAGTAGGTTTTCCTTGATTGGTGGAGGTTCGTTATGTAACAACATGGAGCATGATAATTACTATTTTAAACTATTTTTCTTACACCTTTGCATTTATCGTGAAGCTTAATTTTGATGTTATTTTTTGTTCTTTGAGTACAATCTTTCTTGAGGAAAAGCAAAGTTTAATCTTATGGTGGCTTATAACACCCAAATTTAGGCATTCTTGATAAGTATTTATATATAGTTTCCTCTTGTTATATCCTTAATACGCCCAAAATAACTCTAGGTTCTTATCTTTTTGGAATTTATATCGGTTTGAAGATAAAGTTGCTCAAATAGACACTTTTGGAACTCAAAGGCACGAAACGACAGAAGATATTGATTTTCTAGATTTTTCCTACTGAACACGGTCGAGTTTACCTGAATTTGAGAGGGTTTAGACGCTAATTGTTTGTCATAGTACATGCAAACACTTCATCAACAACTGTTGAAACCACCCACAATCGCTGAATGTATTAGCGACCTGTTAAAGTCATCAACAACCCTCTAAATCCATCGACAACCATTGCCACCTAATAAAACGACAATGTTAGGAACAACCATGGTTGTGTTCACTGATGCTTATCTCATGCATGAACTCAACAACCACCAAAACATCAGCGACAACTGAGAAGTCAGTGACTATCAAACATTAGTGACTGCTGAAACATCAATGGCCGTCAAGAAGTCAGTGACCACTGAAACATCAGCTACCACTAAGAAGCCAACTTTCACCAAAATATCAGAGAATGTTGAGAAGACAGTGACAACCCTCTGAAGACATGAATTTGGTCAGGTTCACCTGGACTCGCTTAGGTTCAGTCCACTTACCATAAACAATCTACCTATCCCTACAAATTCCCACCCCATGTTACCTATGTGGGGGTTTCAAATTTTTGTTCTAATATTTAGTTTTGGGGACTATAAGTTTCCAAAGCTTCGTAGGAGAGCTCCAAGGTCCAAAAGGGCTTTAGAGCACACCCTATGTCCACAACATGGTTTGCTTCCATCCACCATAATTTTCCACCATCATCTACAATTTTCGGCGAGTCCCAACCACTTTCACCTCCATACACACATCCAAGTTATTATTTGGGTTAGAATCAAAGAGAAAGGAGATGAAGGAGTGTTAACGGTCAAGGAGGATGATCCAAGGACAAGATTCAGCCTTCCCAAAGGCTAAGGAGCGAGAGTAACCTCACTTGTACGAGCTAAAACTCTTCTTCATCCTATCTCTTTTACTCTTCTCCTTTATTTTTGTACAAATGATGTTCTACCATCTTTGTTCAGTGCCAACTATGCTTTTCCATGGGTAGTTGAGATCCTTCTTCGTCTATCTTCATTTTTCGATTCTGATTGGCAGGATGGTGGATCTCGTTCTTGCTTAAACATCTATTTCTACCAAGATCAAGAGGTTGGTTATAGAAATAGATAAGAGAAGGTGATTTGGATTGAGATTTGAAAGGAGGAGATCCAAGGGAAGATTTGTCCATAATAACTATAGGAGAGATCTGACTAAAACCACGAGAACATTTGGGATCAATTAAAAATGGTCATTTTCAACTGAACCTGATCGTGTTCAACTAAATTTGATCATATTCAACTCTACCTTCCCAGATCCATAGTCCATATTTTGTGAAAATTCTCTATTGTTCCTAATATATTTGAATATTCTAGACCTGAGAGGGTATCAGGAATATTTAGCGGTGTTGGTACTTTATCCTTGAAAGAGATTTCAATTAATTGATGGTGTTCTAATCACACTGCATGAGAGCGAGTGGGGTGACCCCCACAGGGATAAAAACCACGATACATGCTAAATTTTGAGGTAGACACTTTCTAGGGTGTTCGAGGGTTGTCTACACCCAAGAACAGGTGCATAGATTGTCGTTACATAGCTAGAAACTCCTTCTCCTGATTAGTGGATTTTAAGGACTCTATTTTATTTTGTTCTGTACTATTTTACTAGACTAGTTGTAATTCTTTACTCATATGAACTATATGTTTTCTATATTTGACATAAAAGAATGATATTAAGCATCCTAAATGATCCCATGTACCATTGTTTGACCCTATATATCTAGTTCAAACCTATATATAGTTGTGGGGTCCTTGAAGGTTTCAAGTTATAAATTGAAAAGTCCTATTCACTATTGGGATCACACCTCCACTTTTCATAGGCACTCTCAGGGCTGATATTCTACCCTCTATTTATGTAAAACCCTTAAAGAATTATATTGAGGAAACTCATGTTCTTGAGTTTAAGATGCTTCCTGAAGGTTTAACTAATGCATTTCTTGGTCCCAATGACACGCTCTGGTTGATCATTTCTTCTATTCAATTTTTGGACCTGGAAGATTCCCTCATCGATGTCTAAAATAAGAACATTCAAGCTATTAGGTTGTTTATTTCGGATTTTAGGGGTGTTGACCCCTCCATCTTTGTGCATAGAATCTATCTTGAGGCTAATTGCAAGACCAAGAAGTAAAATCCAAAGAAGATTGAATCACAAGTTAAAAGAGGTTGTCACTGGGGAGGTGGTAAAGTTACTTGATGGTAGGAATCATCTATCCCATTTCTGATAATCCTTGGGCAAGTATTATCCATTTTATACCCAAGAAGGTCAGGATCATTGTTTCTGTTGGAAAATATGGGCACGAAGTAGTCAACATGAATAAAAAATTATCTATCCATATTCCCTAGAATATCAAGAACGTTGATAACCTCCTATTTTAGTTGATTATCTTAGTCCTTTTCTTTAGTTTTCCATACTCTTTCTAAGTTTAAACTATACATAATCCTAATTTTACCGTTTTTTGTAAATATACCATCAGACTAAATTTCCTTTCTATATATGCAGAAAAAGCACAAAAAAATCATAAAAGAATAAATCAACCTCAAGACCGCATGGATTCAAACGGTCCCAAGACCGCATGAAGCCAATCGGTCTCGAGACCGCATGGAGTCAAACGGTCCCGAGACCACATGGAGTCACACGGTCCCAAGACCGCATGAAGCCAACCGGTCTCGAGACCGCATGGAGTCACACGGTCCCAAGACCGCATGAAGCCAACCGGTCCCGAGACCGCCTGGAGTCAAATGGTCCCAAGACCGCATGAAGCCAACCGGTCCCGAGACCGCATGGAGTCAAACGGTCCCAAGACCGCATGAAGCCAACCAGTCCCGAGACCGCATGGAGTCTCTCGGCCTCAAGACCGCATGAAGCCAAACGGTCCCGAGACCGCATGGAGTTCAAACGGTCTCAAGACCGCATGAAGCCAACCGGTCCCGAGACCGCATGGAGTTCAAACGGTCTCAAGACCGCATGAAGCCAAACGGTCTCAAGGTCCAAACGGTCTTGAGGTCCCAAACGGTCTTGAGGTCCAAACGGTCTCCAAACCGTTTGGACTTCACTCAAGGCCTATAAATAAGACCCTAAGGGTCCTACATCGGATATCAAGTTTCAGACGTCCAAAGGTTGCCTCAATCATTCCAGAGCTCTTGCTACTTCCATCCTCCGCCCTGGGGCTGCCGGTCTGAGACCCATACTCCATTCTGAAGTTACTTTCTCCTTCTTCACCAAAGAAGGTGGGAAGGGGAGATCTCATCGTCGTGCAACCTGTGAAGACCGGTGGATCGTTGCTCTCTCTCCAAGGGGTTGACCTTCCTCCATCCTTTATGGGGATGATGCTCTCTCTCTCATCTTGCCTCCTTCTTTGTCCTAGTCATGAGCGAGGAGTCTCCTTCACTAGGGTGCGGGGAGTAGCCCCGCTACCCATGATTTCATATCATGTAAATTTAATCCTTAGGTTGTAATATAGAGTTCTTATCTTTGTCAGTTCGACATCAAACGATTAATGAATGCATGTTGCTTGATCTCCAACTTGTGTTATCTTTTATCTTTTAGTATGAATTGTCTACGTTTGTACTATTAGATTCGAAACTCATTTGTATGTTGGTTCTTGGTGCATGTATCCACCATGCATCTGTTTCGGTATCTAGAAGTGTATCTCAATAAGTGGAGTAAACTCACTATCATCCGTTGCATTTTCATACTATGAAATGGAATCAGTTGACGTATGGAAGTGCAACCTTGGTAAGTCGAGGAACACACTTTGCGAGGGGAATGATGTAAAGTAATGTGACCATTTGATCGGGAATGGCTGGCGTTGCAACATTCCCGCACTTCTCATAGTTAGATTCTCCGAAAGGACGCTAAGTCTACAAGGATACTAACTGACTGGTCTCTTTTTGCAGGTTAAGTTTTGCTTTGCATGTGTTGATCGATGTGTAGTGGCGGTGAAAAACCGATCACACCATAGTGATCTTTTATCATAGTTTAACTCATTAGATTTACTTGCTTTCTTTACTTTTTATGTTCTTAGTTTAAAACATCAAAATCCAACCTTCGATATAAGTGCCTGCTAGTAAGTAACTAAGTGAAATTCCATACGTTTTCTATCTTGTTGCTTGCAACAAGACCGTTGTCTTTTGGGTTCGATCCTAAATCTGTACTACGATAAGGCTTCCATACTCTTATGGGGTTGGAGCATTTATCTAAGCACCAGTTTTAGGTAAACCTAGGGAAGACATAAACTCTCTAGGATTTTTGGTGCATATTTGGGACTCCCATTGGAAGAGTAATCTTTTGGTGTAAGTCCCAGCTCCATCAAAAAATGGCGCCGTTGCCGGGGACAACGGAACGTTGTAATTTCACTTAGTACCTTTCTAGTTGGTTAGGATTTTACACTTTCTTTTTAATCATAACTCTATATCTTCTTGAAACTTCCATATTTTCACTATTATCTAAAGGTGTTCTCTTTTCTCTACTCAGGTAGAACACGTGCATGTGATCATCGCATAATCGCGGATTCTCCCCTGATCCAGAGTTCGACTCCGAGGTTGAGAGAAGTTTCCACCGTCGAATCCATCTCAATCGCCAACGAGCCAGACAAATGGCTGACGAACAACACCAGGCTGCTTTGGTGATGGAGAGGGTAAATGCTGCCATCGCCGCACAACGGGCACAACTCATCGCAGACACCCGTTCCCAAATACAAGAAGAGATACGTGCAGAAGAGCAAGCCCACATACGAGCTGAGACTGAGGCATCAACCCAAGCTGCTCAGCTGGAGTTAAGGAACAAACAACTGAGGGACTACACTGTCCCGAAGAACTATGAGGATAACCACCCGGTCCGACCTCCGATTATCAATATCCCAAACTTCGAGATTCGGACCCAGTGGATCCAGAGTATGCAAGGCATCTCCTTCTCCGGAGGTTCAAGAGATGATTGCATGGACCATTTGAAAAGGTTTCAGGCGTTATGCCGCCTAGTCCCGCAAGCTGGTGTCGCTTTTGATGCGATAATGCTCCATCTGTTCCATTTCACCTTATCTGGGAGGGCCCTGAGTTGGTACAACTCACTGGACAGAGAGCCCATAATAACCACTTGGGCCCCCCTAGAGGAAAAGTTCTTAGAGAAGTTGTTTCCACCCTCATTGACCTATGAAATCAGAGGGAAAATCAATCGCTTCTCTCAGCTACCCGCAGAGACCCTTTCTGAGGTATGGGAAAGATTTAAAGAACTTCTGCGCAAATGCCCCCATCATGGAATTTCCCAGAATCAACTGATAGAAACCTTCTACCGGGGAGTAAGTGATGATATTAAACAGTTTTTAGATTCCTCATCTGGAGGAAACTTCATGAGGAAGAATTATGAGGACGCATGGAAGATTGTTACTCTGGGAGCTGAAAACCAGTCCAACTGGGGACGGTCAGCCGGTAAAGGTGTCCTTAAAGTTTTCAAAGCTGAAGAATCTATAGAAATGAAGGCAATAGCTGAGGCCTTGAAAACAATTGTTCATAAACAGCAAGCTCTCGAGACTTCTCTCAGAGAGATTGATAAGAAGAAAACTCCGCTAGTTCAACAAGTCAAACCCATCACAGGATCCTGTGAGGCTTGTCACGCTTCTGACCATCCGACTCTTTCCTGCAGTATGCTGTATAATGTGATGATGGATCTGCATCCACCATAATAACCATATGAGCCTATCATTGATCAGTCGGAAGAACAACTATCAGAACAAGTCAACTCCATCCACACTATTCCTGGAAAAGTCTACTACAATCCCAATCAACCGAGGAATCACCCTGGATTCCAATATGGGAACCCTTCTGGAACTGCTAACCCACAGCATCAAGCGCAGGGAGGATCTGCTAGTAGGCTACCACCTGGGTTCCCAAACAATTTCAACCAAAATCAAGGGAATCCCAGGAACAACTCCCCTAGGGCCAACTACCCCAGGAACCCATCATCCTACTACCATTACCCTCATCTCCATCCGCAACTGCATACTCAGCAACCCCAGATGACGCTACTGCAACAACAATCTCAACAAGCCCAAAAACAAATTCCTCTAAAAAACACTCTTGCCCAACCAGAAAATGAAATATCCTTGATAAGGCAGATGTTGCAATCACATCAAACTATGCTTGCTAACCAACAGGCTCAGCAGAAAGCAGTTGAAGCTCAACTCGCTCAGATCGCTGCATAATTAAAGCCCCCAGCAGGTATGTTTGCTGGGTAGCCTGAATCAAATCCTAAGCATGGGCAGAACAGACATGAATAGTTGAATGCCGTCACCACAAGGTCGGGACGCATTCTCCCTGAGACAACCAAGATCACTCTGGATGATGATGATACGCCCGTTTTTATGACAAAAGAGAACTCGCAACAAGGAATTGAGAAACCCTCCGAGGGCACAATGGACAAAAATAAAGAACAAGTGTTCGCAGAACCCAAAGTCTCGCAATTTAAACTGAGGATTTCGTATCTGGGCAGACTGCAAGAAACAAAAATGGACACCAGGTTTCAAAAGTTCAAAGAGGCAATGAAGAAACAGTACATTGACATCCCGCACCTTGACGCTCTGTCCGAAGTGCCAGCATGGGCAAAGTATCTCAAAACGTTGCTATCAAGAAAGTATATCACCAAGGAGTAGGAAACTGTCAAGCTTGCTTAGACCACTTCTGACATCATCCTAAACAAATTGCCCAAAAAGAAAAAGGACCCCGGTTCCTTCGGAATCCAATGTTGCATTGGAAATGCATCCACGAAGAAAGGATTAGCTGACCTTGGGGCCAGCATATCCATTATGCCTTACTCAATGTGCAAACGTTTGGGTTTCACCGAATTGCTACCTACATCAATGACTATTCAACTTGCTGATTCCACCATAACCGCACCCATGGGGATCATTGAAGATATTCCGGTGAGAATAGGCAAAGATGCTTACGTACCATGCGATTTCGTTATCATGGATATTAAAGAAGACCTAAGGTACCCAATCATTTTTGGCAGACCGTTCCTCGCTACTGCCAGAGCGCTTATTGACGTCGAAGCTGGGACCATCATTCTTAGGCTAGGAAAAGAAGCAATTCAATTCCGAGTCTTTGATAGCATGAAAGGTCCCAGCATCCAAGAAGAAGTCTTTCTTTTGGACACAATTCAACAAATGTTGCAATTAGAAATCTCCGAGCCAATTGACGAACTTGAAAATGCTCTTATCAATCCAGAGGTCAAATTTTCTGCAAATGAACTAGTTCAGCAATGTCTCCAATATCTAGAAAAGATCGAAGAAGCGCCAAAGGCCACTTTTGAAGAGCTTAAAGCCGTTACTATTATAGAAGCAGTCGAGCCACCGAAAGCCCCCGAATTGAAGACTTTACCTACATGGCTTAAATATGTTTTCCTAGATGAGGAAGAGCTATGCCCAGTCATCATCAGCTCCACCCTTATCGAAGATCAAGAAGTAAGGCTTCTGGATGAGCTGAGGAAGCATAGAAAGGTCATTGGATATAAAATAACTGACCTTACATGCATAAACCTGACTCTGTGTATGCACATGCTTCCTATGGTTGAAGAATTCAAACCCTCTCACGAACATCAAAGAAAACTGAACCCAAATCTGAAGGAGGTAGTTCGTCTGGAAGTCCTTAAATTACTCAAAGCTGGCATGATCTATCCTATCTCTGAATCTCAATGGGTCAGCCCGGTTCAAGTTGTTCCAAAGAAAGGGGGCACTACTGTAGTGATCAACGATAAAAATGAGTTAGTGCCTACCAGGACTGTAACAAGATGGCGGATGTGCATTGATTATAGGAAGTTGAACAAAGCCACAAGGAAAGACCACTACCCTCTGCCTTTCCTTGATGAAGTCCTGGAATGCCTGGCTCACCAAAAATATTTTTGTTATCTTGATGGTTACTCCAGGTTCTACCAGAGGACCAGGAAAAAACCACCTTCACCTGTCCCTTTAGGACATATGCATTCAGAAGAATGTCGTTCGGGTTATGTAACGCGCCTGCCACTTTCCAACGTTGTATGTCTGCTATCTTCGCCGGTTTAACTGAATCTGTTATGGAAGTATTTATGGATGATTTCTTAGTTTACGGAGACTCCTTCGACAACTGTTTAATCAATCTTGGACGAGTTCTGCAACGCTGTGAGGAAACGAACCTTATCTTGAACTGGGAGAAATGCCATTTCATGGTAACAGAAGGTGTCGTCCTCGGACATAGAGTAAGTGATAGGGGAATCAAGGTTGATAAAGCAAAGATCAATGTTATCTCAAAGTTGTCACCTCCTAAGGACATAAGAGGAGTTCAAGCTTTCCTGGGTCATGCAGGATTCTATAGAAGATTCATCAAAGATTTCTCGAAGATAGCTAAACCCATGACCCAACTCCTGACCAAAGATGCTGAGTTCATATTCAATCAGGAGTGTATGCAAAGCTTCTCCACCCTTAAAGATGTGTTAATCTCCGCACCTATTCTAAGGGCTCTAGACTGGTCGTAGCCCTTCGAAATCATGTGTGACGCAAGTGATTATGCCATAGGGGCTGTTTTAGGACAGTGGATTGATAAGAAACCCTATGTCATCTACTACGCATCCAAAATGCTAGACAAAGCGCAGAAAAACTACACCACCACGGAGAAAGAGTTTCTGGCTATCATCTACGCGTTTGAAATATTCCGCTCCTATCTAATTGGCTCTAAAGTAATCGTTTACACCGACCATTCTGCTATCCGATACCTGATTCAGAAATAGGATGCCAAACCCAGGCTTATCCGCTGGGTGCTAATGCTTCAAGAATTCGACTTGGAGATCAAAGATAAAAGTGGCGTAGAGAATGTTGTGGCCGATCACCTCAGCCGGATCGAGGTTGAAGAAAAAGATAAAATCCCTATCAGGGATTCTCTTCCTGATGATCAGCTTATGAAGGCCACTCACGGTTTCCCTTGGTATGCTGATATCGTTAATTATCTGGCCACCGGGATTATCCACCCATCTGCTTCCTACCAGAATAAAAGGAAGTTCCTTCATGACATAAAACGTTATCACTGGGATGAACCCTACTTGTTCCACCTTTGTGCCGACGGACTTTTCCGTCGCCGCCTGCCAGAAGAAGAAATAACCCCAGTCCTCGAACATTGCCATTTCGGACCCACGGGGGGGCATATGAGTGCCAAGAAAACTGCTATAAAAGTTTTACAATCTGGTTTCTTCTGGCCCACCATATCAAAAGATTCTTATGATTTCATGAAAGCCTGCAACAAATGCCAATTTTCGGGCAACATATCAAAAAGGGACGAAATGCCCCTCACTATGTGGAAGGAAATTGAACTTTTTGATGTATGGGGGTAGACTACATGGGCCCTTTCCCCTCATCTTATGGCTTCTCTTATATTTTGGTCGCAGTGGACTACATCTCAAAGTGGGTCAAAGTTGTACCCACTGTGTCCAGCGATTCCAAGCCTGTTATCAAATTATTCAAAGATATTATTTTCCCAAGATTTGGAGTTCCGAGAACTGTCATATCAGATGGTGGGACCCATTTCTTGCAGCGAAGTTTTGACGCCTTACTGAGAAAATACAGAGTCCATCACAAAGTCGCCATGCCTTACCATCCACAAACTAGTGGCCATGTAGAGGTATCCAATAGACAATTAAAGGCGATTCTTGAAAAAACGGTGAACAAAAACCGCACAGATTGGTCCACCAAACTTCCTGATGCCCTTTGGGCATACCAAACTGCTTATAAAACACCAATCGGAACAACCCCGTTCCGTTTGGTGTACGGGAAGTCTTGTCATCTTCCAGTTTAGCTGGAACATAAAGCCTGGTGGGCCATCAAGAAATTAAACTTCGATCTTAAAAGTGTAGGAGAAAACAGACAACTCCACCTACAGGAGTTAGAAGAGCTCTGAATGACAGCCTATCACAGTGCAAGAATCTATAAGGAGCAAACAAAAATGTGGCACGATGGTCACCTTAAGAGAAAAGATATTGTCGTTGGCGACAAAGTGCTCCTTTTCAACTCCAAGCTCAAACTATTTCCCGGAAAACTTAGAACAAAATGGTCTGGGCCCTTCACTATAAAACATATCTACGCAACTGGAGCTGCCATTATTATCGACAACAACGGAGGGGAAAGGACGGTCAACGGTCACCGTTTAAAAAGATATTACACTCCAGAAGACAAAATGCCACGACAAACTATCGATATCAGAGATGCTACGCCAACAGCATAACAGCTTTACAACTTCGTCAATCCAGCGACGTAAAACCAAGGCACTACTTGGGAAGCAACCCATAATTTCACGAATTAGTTTATCCGCAGCCCTTGTCCTAACTACTTCTCACCCTATCACTATGACACTCTGAGGACAGAGTGAGTGATAAGTTTGGGGGGTACATTAGACAAGGGCAAGGTATCTTTTTTCTAAAACCCTCTTTCTCCATTTTCTCCTTTTTAACCTTTTTAAATTAAGTCACCCAAACTAACTCTAGAATCATGTTATTCCCTAACAGTAAATAGCTCTTATACATTTAATGGCGATTTAAATAATGTTCCTCCACTATTGATTTTCATGCTTTTGCTTCAATTCTTTATCTGACTCTCCACAGGTCAAAATCAAGGCAGAAATAAGCCAAGCTCTCAAGGATGAGAGGGGAATCAGGCAACTTCCAAATCAAGAAGTTCTGCAAGTGGACCACAAACCAAATAAGTGCATGTTGGAAAACTCTAAGAACAGCTTTCCTCTCTTCAAAATAAAAGAGGCTTGGCCGCCCAAAATAAATTCCCAAACAAAAACCCCAAAACCCAAGCCTGCGAGTTATCGAATAAAAGCCAGAGAGATGAATAAAATTATGAGAGTTGTGCCATGAATAAGGATCTATATAAAGAACCGATGAAGGTTTCACCCGGCCGGCACATTCCTCTGCCCTCACAAAGGCAGATGTGTCGTTCCCAGTAGTGAAACCCTAAGGTATCTAAATATATGAAAGGTTCATAAAGGACTCACCCGGCCGGTACATTCAGCTGCCCTCACAAAGGAAGATGTGTCGTGCCCGCTAGTGAGATCCTAAAAGCATAGACAACCCCTCCCCCACTTGAAGGGGGAGCTACACCTCAAGCCTTTAGCCAACCCTCATACCCTCTCTAGCTTCCAGTAGGTCTCTTAGAGAGGTATAAAGCTGATCAGAGTCAACAACATGCACAAAATAAAGGTGGTCCCAATGCGAACTATGAAATACGGAAAGAACCTGAGACCCAAGCAACTCTCAAAATCTGAAAGAGTCAAGGCAAGCAATAAGACTTGATATGACCTTAGGGGAACTCAGGTTAAGAATTGAAGCAAGAGTATGGAAATCCTAATTAAATAAGATCGCCTCGCCATTACATGTCTCAACTCTACCTAACTTGAGGACAAGCTAGGCTTTAAGTTGGGGGGGTGATAACCTCCTATTTTAGTCGATTATCTTAGTCCTTTTCTTTAGTTTTCCATACTCTTTCTAAGTTTAAACTATACATAATCCTAATTTTACTCTTTTTTGTAAATATACCATCAGACTAACTTTCCTTTCTATATATGCAAAAAAAGCACAAAAAAATCATAAAAGAATAACTCAACCTCAAGACCGCATGGATTCAAACGGTCCCAAGACCGCATGAAGCCAATCGGTCTCGAGACCACATGGAGTCAAACGGTCCCAAGACCGCATGAAGCCAAACGGTCCCGAGACCGCATGGAGTCACACAGTCCCAAGACCGCATGAAGCCAACCGGTCTCGAGACCGCATGGAGTCACACAGTCCCAAGACCGCATGAAGCCAACCGGTCCCGAGACCGTATGGAGTCAAACGGTCCCAAGACCGCATGAAGCCAACCGGTCCCGAGACCGCATGGAGTCAAACGGTCCCAAGACCGCATGAAGCCAACTGGTCTCGAGACCGCATGAAGCCAACCGGTCCCGAGACCACATGGAGTCACTCGTCCTGAAGACCACATGAAGCCAAATGGTCCCGAGACCGCATGGAGTTCAAACGGTCTCAAGACCGCATGAAGCCAACCGGTCCCGAGACCGCATGGAGTTCAAACGGTCTCAAGACCGCACGAAGCCAAACGGTCTCAAGGTCCAAATGGTCTTTGAGGTCCCAAACGGTCTTGAGGTCCAAACGGTCTCCAAACCATTGGACTTCACTCAAGGCCTATAAATAAGACCCCAAGGGTCCTCCATCAGATATCAAGTTTCAGACGTCCAAAGGCTGCCTCAATCGTTCTAGAGCTCTTGCTACTTCCATCCTCCGCCCTGGGGCTGCCGGTATGAGACCCATACTCCATCCTGAAGCTGCTTTCTCCTTCTTCGCCAAAGAAGGTGGGAAGGGGAGATCTCATCATCGTGCAACCTGCGAATACTAGTGGATCATTGCTCTCTCTCCAAGGGGTTGACCTTCCTCCATCCTTTATGGGGATGATGCTCTCTCTCTCTTCTTGCCTCCTTCTTTGTCCTAGTCATGAGCGAGTAGTCTCCTTCACTAGGGTGCGGGGAGTAGCCCCGCTACCCATGCTTTCATATCATGTAAATGTAATCCTTAGGTTGTAATATAGAGTTCTTATCTTTGTCAGTTCGACATCAAATGATTAATGAATGCATGTCTTGATCTCCAACTTGTGTTATCTTTTATCTTTTAGTATGAATTGTCTACATTTGTACTATTAGATTCGAAACTCATTTGTATGTTGGTTCTTGGTGCATGTATCCACCATGTATCTGTTTCGGTATCTAGAAGTGTATCTCAAGAAGTGGAGTAAACTCACTATCATCCGTTGCACTTTCATACTATGAAATGGAATCAGTTGACGTATGGAAGTGCAACCTTGGTAAGTCGAGGAACACACTTTGCGAGGGTAATGATGTAAAGTAATGTGACCATTTGATCGGGAATGGCTGGCGTTGCAACATTCCCGCACTTCTCGTAGTTAGATTCTCCGAAAGGAGGCTAAGTCTACAAGGATACTAACTGACTGGACTCTTTTTACAGGTTAAGTTTTGCTTTGCATGTGTTGATCGATGTGTAGTAGCGGTGAAAAACCGATCACACCCTAGTGATCTTTTATCATAGTTTAACTCATTATATTTACTTGCTTTCTTTACTTTTTATGTTCTTAGTTTAAAACATCAAAATCCAACCTTCTATATAAGTGCCTGCTAGTAAGCAACTAAGTGAAATTGCTTACGTTTTCTATCTTGTTTCTTGCAACAAGACCGTTGTCTTTTGGGTTCGATCCTAAATATGTACTATGATAAGGCTTACATACTCTTATGGGGTTGGAGCATTTATATAAGAACCAGTTCTAGGTAAACCTAGGGAAGACATAAACTCTCTAGGGTTTTTGGTGCATATTTGGGACTCCCATTGAAAGAGTAATCTTTTGGTGTAAGTCCCAGATCCATCAATCACATCAACAACTATGTAATTAAAATGATGGTTTTAATGAGTTCATACCTAGTCCTCAAGCAAGTCCAACGACTATAACTCATTGCAGTAGTTTTGCACTCCTAGTTGTAGTGGGACTCATCTGCATCAGCTCCTCCATGGACTGCTGGCTGATATTTCCCTCCTAGAAATAGGAAAAGGCCACCTCGCCTCTATGGAAGTCTGCACGGACCACCTAGAAGTCTTTTCATTCTACTAGATCAAATAGGAAGGAGTTGTCCCTCCCATTGGTGTACTAATCACCAACTTGCTCTCCCACAATTGTTTCCCCCTTGCTATCCCTCCCTTTAGAGGGTAGAAATTGCTCGGGCTCTCTATTGGTTACCACAACTAGATAGGACAACAATTGTTAGAGATAATTGAGTTGTGTCCCAAACCACCTCTATTTATAGGAGGGTTAGGAATGGGTTCCCAGTTTGTGTGGGAGTGGAAGTGACTGGAATTTCTGTGACAGGTTAACTGATCAGTTCACTGGTGAATCGATCAGATGGGATAGTGAGCCAATCACCTAACTCAATGATTCGATCATTTCACATGTTTCCCGATCCTAATTTGAATTGACAATTCATTCATTTCCAATTAATATCTATCAATAATTCCTTGTACTAATTAAATTGAACAAGTAAAATGATCAACTAATTTGATAAATCAATAAAATCACCAGAAGCTTCAGTTGGCATGATCGAGCCCGATCAGATCATTTAGTGAACCATTCGTCTCACCAACCTTAGTTGAGTTTACCCAGTGAATCAATCAATTGGTATCCTGACTCAAGTAGAATTCAAAAAATTCAATTTCTAATCAACCTAACACCCTATGAGTCAGTCCAACAATTCAGCTAGGTGGTTCTAAGATTGGTTAGTTAACTAGTGGTTAATTGAATACCTAATAATCTTTTATAATAAATTAAACATCATTGATGGAGAAACTCCTCTTCTAGATGAATTCATTTGTGTGTGATCCTATGGGTCCAATATCACATTGGCAGTGAATGTTTATAACAAGTTTATGGCATCAAAAGCAAAGAGTGGTGCCTAGTCGCACATCAGTGCTACCCAAGTGAATTCAAACTTAGAGAACAACTTCAACCTACAATCTATGTAAGGTGTTATAGTGATTGTCTAAATCTTTGTGCCTGATATCCGGAGTGAACTCAAGGCATGGAATCACCATTCTCTTCAACGTTCAATCCATGCTCCTTGAACCTAGAGAAGATTGTCTAAGATATATGTAATATCAATATCATGTATTAATTCACATGTGCATGTACATGCTTTTCTCAGTCTCACTTATCAAGTGGTCAGGATATCAAATTCTAGTAGGAGGGACAAATCCCATCTGCATCACTCACAGTGAGTCCCCATGTGTCACAACTACCCAATCATGACTGTTATTGCAATCCTTATTTAGGGTTATGTTAGAAGATGTCAAAGTATACCGAATGACATGTGATGAGTGTCATGAATTTAGGTCTAAGAACCAAAATCACCACCTTCACTATGATAGATGACTATGACTGACATGCATTGTTTCCATGTGTCACTCTCAAGGTGGATATGTTTGATACACTATTCTCTAAAAAGTATATGTGTGCTTGGTCTGATAGATCATATCATGACTAATGAGATTTTGTCATCAACGAACACACACTCCAGTCTTATGTGTTATTGTTATCAATCTTCCTTCCATACTAACAACTGACCAAGGATATAATAACAATGTACATACTCTTAACATCCTTATGATCTCATTGTTCAGGTCACATATTTGAAGACATACATCATTGACTATTGCCATTCTTTAGACATTGATTATGTTTCCTCATTATCTCATAATTGAGTGAATCAGAATGAATTGAAAGCTTTCCTTCATTATTATTAATCAAATCCTTTATATGATATGCCATCACAACCATCATATGATTGGCTCTCTAGGCATATATACCAACATATTCCCACTTCCACTTAGAGCCAATCACCAATGTATCATATTCTTAGTGATTTAAACATGTCCATCATGTTTCTGCTGCACAAGTGCTAATGTAGTGGGTTAGCAACATTCGCCTACATTCGGTATATTGCATGTTTCACATCTCTTCACTATATGATTTCTTGTGCGAGACGGAACTGTCGTAATATGCTATCTGATATTCATTGCCTAACCAGTATATCTATTGTTGTCATAGTAATTCTATCATGTCATTAATGGTTAGAACATCTTTAAGTTCAACCATATTAACTTCTAGATCCATATAGTATCAAATATTATGTTCATAACACTAGGATACTCGACTTCGATTGTAGAATTGAATTTATGGATTGTAGTTTAGAACCTTTCCAACAAACAACACGTTTCTTGAAAATTAAACATATTTTATATTGTAATCACTTTTGTCATTCTGAAATCTTGCATTGGTGTAAACCTTTACATCCAGCACTTCCTCATTTCTATCACTAGCAACACTCTTAGTTCTTCTCAATTACTAATGGATGTTTTTTATTGACATTCTAATAACCCTCATTGGGAAATAATACCATCTTGTGATGTCCAATGCATAAAGGACTGTGGGATGAGTACATTATATAGCATACTTGATAGATCCAATTTCTAGTGCATGTGCCATCTCACTCATGGTTTTCAATTCTTCATAAGAATCAAAACATAGGGTTCATAAGAGACTAATCCCATGAAACATGGATACATTCTCTCTCATTGATCCTTCATGCTGAACTCTTTCAACATCTTGCTATTATATGTCTCCATACATATGTTATGAGTATGTCAGAAACTATCATTATAGATCTTGATCCCTATTTCATAGGATGTTTCACCTAATCCTTCATCATTGAAGGTGATTTCCATGCCAAGTCTCAATATTTACATTATTGAGATGTTATTCACCGTCAATATGTGGAATATTCATATATTCTCCCACAAAATCTTTTGTAAACACAAATTTCGTCTTTTATCTTGATTCAAGTCAAACTCTTTGACAATCTTGTCAAGCCAAAAGATCCCATCTTTGAGATGCTTGTTTCAATCTCTATATTTAACTTTGTAGCTTATAGACTTTATTTGCATTGATTAAGTTATAAGACCTTTAGGTTGTGTCACATACACATCCTCTATAATATTCCTTTAAGGGATGTCATTTTAATCTTCATTATGCCAAATCTCACAATCTATTCAAGCTAAAATAGCAAGCATGACAATTGGTGAAAGTATTTCTTCATGTTCAACAATCTGAACTGATTTGAAAACCTTTGCAACCAATTTGTCCTTTAAGGTTATCCATGCTGGTATTTGTGATGTCCCTAGATTTTCTAAAACTTCATATAATGTGTGACATCAAAATTGAAACCCTCACCTTAGTGAGAATCCCAATTTAAACACCCCACACTAGGATAAGAGAAGGAAATCAGAGAAAGTAAAAACGAAACAACAGTAGGACATGCACATGAACAAGAATAAATCCATACAATACATGTTCACCATTCAACATATATTTACATAATGAATTGTTGCAACATTTGATGTTACATATTGAACAACAAACTTTATATATACATGTACTACCACTAAATAAAAGGATCTTAAGACAACAAGTCCACCTGTACATCAGCTCGCCACACAACTCTTAACTATCCTAGTTCTTCAAGATCACATGTCGACAACCTAAACAAAAGATTACATGCGGTACATGTCAACACAGTATTTGAGAATATTGTACTGAGTACGCCTACGTGTCTTTTATATACCTCTCATTACTAAGCTTGGAAATAAGATAAAACAAGAACTTGGCAGTTATAAGGAAATATAAGAAAAATCATATACTTGCACAAAGATGTTCATTAACAAAAGAGAACATTTTTTAAGCTCATTTTCCATTATATCATCCATGCATTTACTACTTGAGAGTTGAATGCATTAAGACCTTTATGATTTACTACCAAAGAGTTGGAAATCATTATACATGTGATTTACTACCAAAGAGTTTGAGATCATTTCCAAGTTACTACCAAAGAGTTGAAGTACTTTACTTTCCAGAACCGTACTACCAAAGATTTGAAGCACTTGGATATAATGGAACAAATATATTATGTTTCATGTGTTCATAGCCAAAAATATAGAAAATCAAGAAAGATGTCATACAAGAACAATCATTTCATCCAATATCATATGCTAAGTGTTTACTACACATATAATGCAAGCATATTGTATAATAATCCAACTGATAGGTGATGACGTACCTTGATCAAGATATTCTAAACCACATTGCTGATATCAGATTTATCCTCATGTTAACTATATCTTTGTCAAACCCCTAGTTAAGACAAGATCAAATATCACCATCAGGTTCTCATCATCATTAACCCTAGTTATGTCCATTAGGGTTTAGCTTAGTTCATTAGGATATGTGCATCATTACTTGCATTCTTGTCTTAGAATTATCTTACTGATGTCGTTTTCTAGATTATGGTTCATTATATGACCATTAGGTTCCATATGTATTTTGTGCACATATTAAACCTAGTTTATAACGATTATTCAAATTAGGGTTACAACCCATGTATTAAGGGTCATCATCATATAACATGAATTATGTATATCATCATGATCTCAGAGTTTGATATAAGGTTACATATTTTGATATGATCTTACTCTATAATTCCAAGATTTCTTGAGAATCTTAGTAATTATTGCACATTAATTAGGGTTATTAGCCCTAATTATCCACACTAAGAAAATTACATGGATTCGAGCATCAAGATTACAATATATGACAACAAGTTGATTATACATACCATTTAGGAGTTACATACACATTCTCATATTTTTAGACCATCATTTTATATTTATTATCCATTAAACAAGTATAATACATATTACTTGATATCAATGAGATTAAAGCATAAAAGGACTAATATGATGGTTCCATGTAATTCTACGCATTTGTAACATACTAGATCTCAGATCCAACCCTAGAAGTTGACATTTTGAACTTGTCCAAACAAGGTTGAAGGTTAGACCTAAATAGATGTTTAGTATGATCCTAATGAGCTAATGCATGTATAGATCACCTTAATGTAACCTAATGTTATGACATTAATCTTGGGTTTATAATGGATACATAAAATATGCCACATAACTCATTTTTGTGGTAATATGAAGATAGGGAACTTAATTGGATGAATAATTTAGATAATGGGCCGTTAATGGGTCATATCATGTATCTCATAAAAAGAAGTCTCAAAAATGGAAACAAACTTCAAATTCAAAATCTACATATCAAAATTAGCCTACATGTCAAATTTCATATAATTTGGACCACCTTGAAATATTAGGATAAGTTTAAGAGAGAGAAAACAAGTAAAAGACATCAATAATGAATAATATGATTATATAACTTAAAAATATGGAAATAATGGCAAATTCATATTCAACACATCAAAGATAACTTGTGGATGAAGTTTGATCCAATTTGGATGTTGTTTGTGCAAGTTATGCAATTTTAGGTACATTCTAGAGTTTTCTGCAATTTACAGAATTGGGAGGTTTTCTTTGCAAATTGTCACATGCATTATAATCCTTATATATTCACTTACCATTCTCGAGTTTTTGAACCATAGGGTTCCTAGTTGCACCTTGGTTTTAAGGTGTTTCTTTCCAAGGCATTTTAGGGATTACTCTCTATAAATGAGCTCATCTTTAGAAGCTATCAACCAATGGGGTTATTTCTTTGATTGGAGGTTGGTTGGGATGGACTATAAGTGTCCATACACCAACATTTGAAATTCAAGAAGCCTCTATGAAATGTTCTCTTGCATGGCCATGAAATCCCTAGGCTAAGGAAATATGAAAATCTCCATGGACACCTCATGCTTGACTTCTTCCTTATTCATAAAGGTTTGCATGTCCATAGGCACCCTTAGCATTGGACACATGGAAAGTAACTTGACACCCCATGCTTGACTTCTTCCTTATCCATAAAGTCTTGCATGTCCATGTACACCCTTATACATAACACATGGAAAGTCTCATAGATAGCTCATACTTGACCTCTTTCTTTATATAGCCATATCTACCCCTTTCCAACTCTCAATTCAAAAACTCTTGCTCTCCTTTATTTCCTCTAGCTTAGAGCATCGTTCCTACTCTATTTTTCCATGAAGGTGCCATCCCAAGGTAAAAGGAGGTGCCTACCTTGGTGAAGAAGGCTCCTAGGGTTCCAAATTTCTCTATTTAGGATTTCTTAAGCTCCTCGTTGGTGATTTTGACAAAAACTAGTAAGTATCCTCCTTTCCTTCCCTATTTTCATGTTTTTAGTATTCATTCCACCTTACTCCAGGTTAGAACCATGGCCTTACATGGTGAAACCCCACCTAGAACCGATAAACACCTCATCTCCATGTTCTTTTGTTAGGGTTTTTCACCTCTAAAGTGAAGAAGGTGCTTCTTTCTCGAGATAGGTGCTTTGTTGGAGAATCCAACCTCTATAAGATTGGGAACCTCACTTATTGGACTTATGCACCTTCCCTAGAGGTTCTTTGGAGGCCTAGGCTTGGATCTAGGACTGACTCGGATTGTTTAGACATTGAAGTTGTGGTATGATGTATCCCCTATTCTTCTATGTTGAGCAATTCACCTATTCTTATTCATTCTCTTTGTCCTATGCACATTAGCCTATACACAATGTCTTTTCTTTTGAAAATCATGTTTCATGTGAACAACCTTATTTGGTTGATCATGGATATTCTTTTGAACTCTTATCTTATGCTTTGTTCATTATGGAACTCTAAAAGATAACATGTGATGTCTTTTGCCCACTTATGAGGTGGATGTATATGTTGGTCACTTATGTTGGTGACTACTTTATATATTTTGACTATACTTTATACTTTCCTCTACATTTAACATGCTATGTGATTCAGTAGCACCAGTGTAGTGTAATTGCATTGGTTTTTATGGCAGATGTGTTATTTCATGCCGATCAGATGTGATAATTCCTACTCTTTTGGGATGGAAAGGAACCTCATTCCCAGGAAAACATGTGTGATTCTTGGCCCATCTTTTATATATTTGGGAGATTGGCAGTAGTCCTTTCTCTATCAGGTTTCATGTTTCTGAGACTTGGCCTCCTTTGTGTTTATATTGTTCTAGGTCTATGTTTATCTCACATGCATTCAGGTTGATGATATGGGGTGTGTGCCCTAATTCTTTACATGTGCTCGTGTGGCACTATCTTTATGTTTTATTAAGGGCAAGTATTCTTTTGTTATCATATGATTTCAATTCCTTTTCTCTTGATACCCATTTGGGTGGTCCTTATCCTTTCTATGGGAAGCCTTTTATAGTTGATGTCCTTTATTCCATGTATTGCTCAATTTCCTATTTAGTATGCACATACCAGCCTTTGCTGATGCCATCTATTTTCTCTCCTTACCGGGGTATGCTTCCAACCCTAGGTGAAGGACTTGGATGATAAGGCATGATGTTTTAGACTAGCTTAAGGAGTAAAATCATGGCGACAAAGTTGTTATGGTTTAGATTTCCCTCTACTTAGATCCTTATTTTGTATCATACCTGTGAATCCTTATGGGATATTATGATGTAATTTTGTAATCTTTTGTGAAAATTGAATATAGTCATTATTTTTATTCTGTTGCTATACTTTGGCTATTTTGAATACCATTTATTGAAATTTGAAAATGTCACACCTATTCCATCATACCTTTGAGTGTGTTTGGAATGAACGTTTTATTCTTCAATTTTGCTTTAGTAAGGGGGTGATCCTGCCTCCTTACAGCATTTTTTTGAGAATTTTGGTACCTTATTTGTAATTTTTTGATAATCGAGCTAGTTTCTATGAATTTTGTAAGATCTGACTAATTTATTGAGATTTTACCTTTTAGAGCCAATTGGCTGCCACCACGTGGCTCTAAGGGTGTGTCTCACTTACTTGAGGTGGGTCGGTCGGTTCGATGATCTGGACCTGGTTCTTTACTGGTTTGGCTAGACCGGACCTAGTTCATCCTTTCCTTTTTCCTCCGTGATCAATCGCTTCAGCCGATGAGTTTGCAAGACTTCCTCGTCTGGTGTGCACGGCCACGGTACCCCCTGGCAAGAAACACGCTCTGCCTCAGCTTCCTCTTCATGTGGCCCTTCTCAGATAACACAACTCCCTAGGCTCTTCATTTGTAAGGGACTACAACACATAGGGAGGACAACAAGGAACCATGTGCCCTCAAGCTATTTGTTGTGGGTCCTCTGTCTACTAACTGTCACTACACAAGGGACTACTTCTGTGAGGAATTGTGTTCATCAAGGTTATGATTGACACACTGCATTCCACCAATAGCTCCAGTCGGGCCAGCTCTTCTCTTCCGGCCTATCTGGATAGCCTCCGGAGTCTCCTCCCGGTGGCTCGGAGATCCATTCATTGTTGGACTAAAAAAACTGAGAGATATCGACCATGGCTTCCTAGTCATCTCGTGCACCTTACACAACCATCTTCTCATCTTTCCTTGGAACAACTACGTAATGGGTAGTTCTGTAGTTCTCTGTGCTAAGACAACCACCCACTCGCTTGGTTGAACTCCCGGCTTACACCCACGATCAATGATCATGTAAGCATGATCCAACAAGGGATAAATTACCTCCTACATTGTGGCTTTGAACTGGAGTAGGGGATAACTTCTCAACCCTCTTGTGTATCCATCCAAGGGCTAAAATACACACTGCATTCCACCAATAGCTCCAGTCGGGCCACCTCTTCTCTTCCGACCTCTCTGGATAGCCACCGGAGTCTCCTCCTAGTGGCTCAGAGATCCATTTGTTGTTGGACTAGAATGACGGAGAGATATCGACCATGGCCTCCTAGTCCTCTCATGCACCTTACACAGCCATCTTCTCATCTTTCCTTGGAACAACTACGTAATGGGTCATTCTATAGTTATCTATGCTAAGATAACCACCCACTCACTTGGTTGAACTCCCGGCTTACACCCACGATCAATGATCATGTAAGCATGTAAGCATGATCCAACAAGGGATAAATGTCCTCCCACGTTGTGGCTTTGAACTGGATTAGGGGATAACTTCTCAACCCTATGGTGTATCCATCCAAGGGCCAAAATACCTCCACGCCACGAATCTACAACCTGATGGTTATGTATGACTACACTACCTACTAAGGAAAACAACCCATCACCCTCCCACTTCACCATGGCATGACAAGGGACATGTCAACAACTTATGCTAATGGGATCTACACTTGTTCATCATATACATCGATTATTACTCATTTAATTGACATTCAAACATCAATATCTCTCAATAGGGACATTATATATTAGTGAGGCTTCAAACATAGCTTTATCATAATTCATGCTACACTATACTAAAAGTTGGTTCAAAGCTTCGACTACTTGACCGATCCATCACTTCTTTCAAAACAACACCAAGTTAAGGGTGTTAATAGTGATATTAACATCGAAAGACTTCAAATTATCTCAAATCAATTGGAGTACCTCCATATGATCAAAACACACTTCAGGTACTATGCCATTGTAATATGTGAAACCAATTCGTATGACACTATTACGACTTATATATCATCATCATCATACATACATACAAACGCAAGTGGATCATTCCAATCTCTGATCCATGATCCAATTATTGAACTGAATAACCAAGAACCTCAAAGTTACACTTTGTCACATCTTACACACCTTCAAAGAAATATCATCCTCGAAATTAAGCCAAAAATCCAGTCCATCACATCATAAACATCTTAAAAGAAATTTCATCCTCCAAATTAAGCCATCCTATTACTTCTAGGAAAAATCAAAAGGTCTTCATCCATATTTAGGACACCACTCTATGTGCAACATATCCGAAAAACAAAGCCCCATATTCATATTCAAACCACTATTAGGAGGTTTAAAAAACATCTAAGGTGAATCACCCCTTCATAAAAGATTGAAATTACGGCTTAGAAATTCTGGTTATGTCATGACATATCTCATATTGATGTGTTGCATCCTTATATTTACTCATGCATTAGGGTTTTCACATCATATTACCATGTTCTAAAGGAGTTAACTAAATTTAACCCATTATATTAAGGTGCCATTAACATTTTATTCATCCAATTGTTAGAACATGTTCAACATTTACATATCCCTTTTAGGAGGGAGTTAACTATAATTAACCCACTTTATCCATATAGATCATATCGAGGTATCATAATCATTCTGTTGTGCTAACTGTCAAACTATATTTTTCATCTTTATTAAGCA
Organism: Alisma plantago-aquatica; assembly: GCA_963693085.1. NCBI lineage: Eukaryota > Viridiplantae > Streptophyta > Magnoliopsida > Alismatales > Alismataceae > Alisma > Alisma plantago-aquatica. The sequence continues at coordinate 145,483,016 of OY856415.1, forward strand.
CTAAGATTGACACCTCAAGTTACATGTGTCATTCATATGGTCTTATTTCATTACTCATAATAAATTGCATCATTTAGTAGTGATTTCGTTACACGATTAGCCAACAATATCACATTATCATCATTATTTATGTATATGGTTAACCATTTATACATAGAAATCTATCAAACTATACTCATTGTTCCATCATGCCATATATACTTATATCACATTTCAAGATAAGATCACATTCTAACTTTTATTATACCATAGTTGTTCTAAACAAACTTATACAAGTGGCTTTTTATACATATATTAAAACTTTATCTAGTCCAGTTAAGGTTCTCCTGACTCATATCCTGATGGTAGAACCATGCTCAGCCTCTCCGAGCTAACTCAACTCAATGAGTAACTCATATGCGTATACTTAATATATTCCTTCCTTTAGTCTAAGGTTCTCATATCTACCTCATTGGTACTAGTTGATAGCCTTACAAGCTCTAGCAACATAAGAACAAACCAAAACATTCTATGACATTCTATTCATAGGACATTATTTCCCAACTCTCTCTCTTATATACACAACCACAATATTCTACATGGAACCACCAACCCGATCTTGAGGCTTCATAGAAACTATAACACAGTTACCTCCTCTAGGGTCTTGGGACTCTCTCTCTCCCTCACCCAGATGATAGGTTCTCGTATTCATATTCACATGTGCACATATAACTAGCCTCTCTCTGACTCTAGGGTTTGGTCCTCCCAAGGACATCTAGGGTTTAAGACATCTATATGAATCATGCATTAAGTAACTCAACTTGATCATTCAGGAGTAGTCTAGTTTAGGACATATCGTAACACAAATTTCTCATAATTATCATATCTTGGAGTATAGGTTCACTGATCTTCTCCTTCTGGGTCTCGCACACTTTGGAGTTAACCCTATAACTGGTCCTAACACTAGAGGTCCTCTTTTGTGAAATAGATTGAGGGTCTTTTTGATTCACAACCTTGTCTTAACTTAGATTATCATATCTCTTCTTAGAAAATCATACATACTTTCATCATCAAAGCCTATCTCAAATCCTCAAAATTGAACCTTAATCCCTAAAGACAACATTGATCATCATAAACCTTCTTATATCATCTATATAAGACTTACATCATCATCAAATCTTATTTCATCTATTCCATCTATCACATATTCCAAACAAGGCTCTAGACATCTAATCTAGAACTACTCTCTCTTCTAGACTGATGTCATTGACTTTCGCTTAGGTTTCATGATCACCTCCTATCATACATGTGTGGAGACATATTTTTTTAATACATATATGTAATAAAATATTATATAGTTTTTTCTGATAAAACAAGCGTCATAAAAAACTATCGAGGTTCAATCTAATTGGAATCAAAAATCAAATCCACAAAATGAGTGGCCCACACATAGTAGAGAGTCTAGTGTCATGTCACCTAATGAAAGGGGTAATAACAAAGTGTAGAAAAGTGTAGATACCCTAAAAAATGAGCGCTATATGTCTAGGATTTCTCTTCCCTTGATGTACATCATTTCCAAATAATGCAATGTCCCATACCACTACACTATAAGGTAAGAATCACATCTATGGACCTTCTATACAACAAGCGCCAGTCTAGACCTAGTTCTCAGACAACTAGGTGCTAACCTAGAGGCTAGGTCAGATGTACTCTCTAAAAGACAACTAATCTAACCCTAAAGACTTATTTTAAGTTTTAGGTTCCTTAGTTTCAAGTTGCATAATGCACAAATGCCAAGCTTTGCTATTGTTCATGCTCTGATACCACTTGTGACGTCCCCAGATTTTCTAAAAACAACCCCAAAATTTCTAAAACTTAATGTGATGTGTGACGTCCAAATTGAAACCCTCACCTCTGTGAGAATCCCAATTTAAAACCCCACACTAGGATAAGAAGAAGGAAATCAGAGGAAGTCAGAAGGAAACAACTGTAGCACATGCACATGAACAAGAATAAAGCCATACAACACATTTCACCATTCAACATATAATTACATAATGAATTGTTACAACATTTGATATTACATATTGAACAAAAAAATTTACATATACATGTACTACCATTAAACAACTGGATCTTAAGACAACACGTCCACCAGTACATCAGCTCGCCACACAACTCTCAACTATCTTGGTTCTTCAAGATCGCATGTTCACAACCTAAACAAAAGATTACATATGGTACAAGTCAGCACAATATTCGAGAATATTGTACTGAGTATGCCTACAAGTCTTTTATATACCACTCATTACTAAGCTTGGCAATAAGATAAAACTAGAACTTGGCATTTATAAAGAAATATAAGAAAAACCATATACTTTCACAAAGATGTTTATTAACAAAAGAGAACTCATATTTTAAGCTCATTTTCCATTATATCATCCATGCATTTACTACCTGAGAGTTGAATGCATTAAGGCCATTATACATGTGATCTACTATCAAAGAGTTTGAGATCACTTCTAATTACTTTACTAACAAAGAGTTGAATTACTTTACTTTCCAGCACCCTACTACCAAAGAGTTAAAGTGCTTTGATATAATGGAACATATATATTATGTTTCATGTGTTCATAGAAATAAGTATATAAAATCAATCAAGATATCATACAAGAACAATCATTTCATCCAATATTTTATACCAAGTTTTTACTGCACATATAATGCAAGCATTTTGTATAAAAAGCCAAGTAAGAGGTAATGGCATACCTTGATCAAGATATTCTTAATCACATTCTTGATATCAAATGTATCCTCATGTCAACTATATCTTGGTCAATCCCCTGGATAAGATAGGATCACATATCACCATCAGGTTCTCATCATCATTAACCCTAGTTATGTCCATTAGGGTTTAGCTTAGTTCATTAGGATATGTGCATCATTACTTGCATTCTTGTCTTAGAATTATCTTATTGATGTAATTTTCAAGATTATGGTTCAATATATGAACATTAGGTTCCATATCCTTTTTGTGCACATATTAAGCCTAGTATACATTATTCAAATTAGGGTTACAACCCATGTATTAAGGTTCATATTCATATAACATGAATTATGTATATCATCATGATCTTAGAGTTTGATATAAGGTTCCATATACAAATATAAGCTTACTCTATAATTTCCCGGATTTCTTAAGCATCTTAGTAATTATTGCACATTAATTAGAGTTATTATCCCTAATTAGCCACACTAAGAGCATTACATGGTGTCGTGCATAAATATTATAATATTTGACATCAAGTTGATTATACAGACCATTTAGGAGTTACTTACACATTCTCATAATTTTAGGCCATTATTTGATATTTATTATCCATTAAACAAGCATAATACATCTTGCATGATATTAGTTGATTTAAGCATATGATGGTTCCATGTTATTCTACACATTTTTTTTAGAATTTTGGTGCCTTATTCATAATTTTATGATAATCGAGCTAATTTCTATGAATTTTGCAATATATGACTAATTTAATGAGATTTTACCTTTTAGTGCCAATTGGCAGTCGCCACATGGATCTGAGGGTATGTCTCACTTGATTGAGGTGGGTCGGTCAGTTTGGTAATTTGGACGTGGTTCTTCACTGGTTTGGCTAGACCGAACCCGGTTCATCTTTTACTTTTTCCTTCACAATCAATTGCTTCAACCGATGAGTCTGCAAGACTTTCCCGTCTAGTGTGTGTGGCCGTAACTACTCCCCCAACAAGCAACACACTCTGGCTCAGCTTCCTATTCACGCAACCCTTCTCAGATAACATGGCTCCCTAGGCTCTTCCTCTGGAAGGTGCCGACACACATAGGGAGAACGGCAAGGAACCTCGTGCCCTCAAGCTGTCTGCCGAGGGTCCTCCGTATACTAACTGTCGCCGCATAAGGGACTACTGCGGAAAGGAATTGCAGTCACTAAGATTATAATTGACACACTTCCGTACACCAGAAGCTCCAGTCAGGCCACCTCTGCTCCTCTGACCTCTCTGGATAGACGTCGGAGTCTCCTCCTGGTGTCTCTGAGATCCAGCCTTCGTTGGACTAAAAACACACTAGATCTAGAATAAAATGACTTTCTTAATGTATAAGTACATAAACATGCCCTATGTGCCTCGTTTCATCTAGGGATGGACCATTTCTAGTTTGAACAATATCCACATATATTGGAGGAGATTTTAATTCCTTGATGATATGTGCATCATAAGGCATCCACATATTGAGGCATGTTAGTTCTCTGTTGAAGAAGTAGCTTTGTAAGAATAGTGGTAGAAAAACTCCTATTATTGTTGCATGTAATTAGAGTAAATAATTAGCATAATATTCATTATCAATGTATTGTTCTATATCACTGCACAAGGTAGAATGTCTTCCCTTTTTGTTGTTTTGTCATGTAATTTAAGGCTATATATAAAATAAAATGTTTGTTTAAAATATTTTAGCATTTTTAAAAACAAGTATGAATTTTATGTTGCATTATATTAATATACGAAAGCTTCAATCAGTAATAATGTTTACTTTGTTGTTGTCAGGCTAAAAAAGATGTCTTTGTTATTGATTTTCAATTATATGATAAATTTGTTGTTTTAAGTAAATGCGACGAGATAATGTGTTCACTAATATTTTCAATGGTTAGTAATTTATATTGTCATTATTAGTATATAGATTAAATTGAATTATTGCCAATGACTATAAATGAATAAAAATGGTCTTTCTATGATTAGTATATGATGTGAATTAACATCATCATTAATACTATAAACAACTAAAAGTTTGGGTTTTCACCATTACCAATAATGATAATCTCTCCAATTATTTGTTACAACACTAACAATGATGTATCAAAAATTGTCATAATTATTATCATAAATGGCAAGACAATAATGTCAAGATGTGATAGATTGTTTTTTGTTCTTGTTAATAGTAATAAAAATATATTTCTCACATATATGGTGATTTTTTGTCTTCATTATATTGTTTTGCTTTCCATATAACATGAAGATATTTTTGATTAACTTTTTTAGGAGTGATGTGGAGACCATCTTTGAGGAGTATTCAATTTAACAATCCCAACTTGACAATTTAAAGCTCCCCTCCCCCTCAGCTATTGTAACATACTAGATCTAAAACCCTATCCTAGAACTTTGACCTTTTGGAATTAACCGAATAAAATTAGAGTAAAAGATGCATAGTATAACCCTTATAATCTAATGCATGAACCTAATGTTCTCACATTAGTCTTAGGCCAATAAAGGACACATAAAATATGTCACATGAATTATATAATCACACATAATCCTTTTGGTGATAATGTTAACATAAACGGATGAGAAATAATGATAATATGATAACCTAACTAATAATGTGATGTTAATGGCCACAAATATTTATTATGACAAAACTCATGAATAGGAATACCAAAAGTGGAATCTAAGTTAAAAATCATATTATTTGGGTCCCACCTTGGGGGTCAAGTTTCACATTATTCACATAATAATAATGAATATAATTCAATTTGGAAAGAGAAGATCTATATTTTACCCAAAATATCAAACAAAATAATAACTAACTCCAAAAGAGGAAAATAATCTTGGTTTCATTATATAAATAATAAATATATACTTTAGGTGAATTTTCATCCAATTTGGAAGATGTTTGGTTAAAAGGTGTAATCAGGAGAGAGAAAGTGAGTAGAACCTTTAAAATGTTAATTAAAATAAAAATTTACATAAAGAAATGGAAGTAATAGAAAATTCATGTCTAATGCACTAACAAGGACTTGTGGGTGAATTTTCATCAATTGTAAATAGTTTTATACATCTCTAATTCATTAGGAAAGAGAAAAAGTGTATACTTTAAAAGAATTAAATAAAATTGAAAAAGTCTCGAAAAGGGAAAATTAATGCCAAAACTAGATTTACCAAGTCCTAATTAGGTTAGGTATAAAATTTCATTTAATTAGGACCTGGTTTTTACCTTCAATTAAAGAGAGAAAAAAAGGAAAATAATTTAATCAACACTTTACAAAATTTGGATTAGGAAACATCAGCCGGCATAAACAGTAACCGTGGACCAAGATGCAATATTTTAGGCATAACTACTTAATTTATTAATGAAATTTCACAAAATAACTTTCGTTGCATTGCAAATAGAATTCCACATCTATGCATACCCTATTTGGAGCCGAACATGGAAAATATGAGAAACACCTAAACTTTTTCTTCAAGTCATCTAAAACAACTTCTCACACACCCCCACTTATAAATACCTCTACCCCAATTTTTCATGGTTGTTTTATGAACCTCATCTCATCTCAGTTTTATCCTTTCTTAAGTGTCTAGCTGTTGGTGGTCGTGCTTTGATTTCTCCTTGCATCGTCGTTTCACCCAAAAGTTGAACATGGTTCTTGGTTTGAGTTTGTGGCATCTCTCTTTGTCGTCATGTTTATTTTTGGAGCATTATTAGACCTCAGGTAAATAACTATGGCACTTTTTCTTCTTGATTGATTAGTTAGTTTCATGAACGAATGATGAACGAAGTTTTTCCCCAAACTCTTAGATAAGTTTCTCCTTGTATATCTGACCTCTCTTCCTCTCTCACAAATTCCCTACTGATTTGGCTTTTTCTAATTTTTTGATTGGTTCATCTTACAAAATTTATATATTTTAAGCTACTAGTCTACAAAATTATAAATAAATATATTTTGGATTTGGAAAACATTCTTTATGAAATAAAAAAACTTTTAGAGTCTGATTTCTATGTTTTTTAAAGGATGAATTTTGGAGAATAAAATACATGTCTAAAACTCATATAAATATAACTTAATCATTTAAACTATAAATTAGATAAAAAGATACATTTTCTTAATCAAGAGAATCTAATAAATCATTTGGTGATGTTTTTAGAGTTTAATTTGAATTTAATAAAAAGGTGATTATCTTGGGTTGCAATATAATCATCAATTAATGATTTGCATCTAATATGAAATTAGGTGAAGAGATATTTTGTTTGGATCTAGGGTGTGGACCCTAACCTAATACACACATCATTAAGGTATGTTTGCATCCCCTATTATTCTATGCTGAGCAATTCACCTATGTTTTTTTTCTCTTGGTCCTATGGACATTATCGTATACACAATGTCTTTTCTTTTGAAAATCATGGTTCTTGTGAACTACCTTATTTTGTTACTAATTTTGTAATCATTGATATTCTTTTGGACTCTTTACATATTCTTTGTACATGATGGAACTCTATACGATAACATGTGATGTCTTCTGCCCACTTATAAGGTGGATGTATATGTTGGTCACTTATGTGGTGACTAGTTGTATAATTTGACTATACTATCTCCTTGCCTCTATATTTTACATGCTATGTGATTCATTAGCACTAGAGTAGTATAATTGCATTGGTTATTGGGTTATGTTCCCATGTTAGTATTTTTGGGATGGCGGTTATGTGCCCCATACCCTGATTTCAAATTTATGAGGTTTGTCCCACATTCATATATTGGAAGTTTGGTTATGTGCCATTCTCTACCAGGCTTCAGGTTTATGAGACTTGGCTACCTTTGTCTTTCTATTGTTCTAGGGCTACACTTATCTCACATGCATGCAAGTTGATGTTGTTCATGATGGGTTATGTGCCCTGATTCCATGATATGTGCTTCATTTCCCACCATGGTAGTGGACTTATATACATCTCAATATTTTTTTGTTGTATTATGGAAAGTGTCTCCTTTGAGGTAATTCTTTTCTCTTGATACCCACTTGGGTGGTACTTTTCTTTTCTATGGGAAGCTTCTATTTACTTTGATGTCATTTACTTCATATATTGCTCAATTTACTTTTAGTATGCACATACCAGCCTTTGCTGATGTCATCTATTTTCTCTTCTTACAGGGGTATAATTCCAACCCTAGGTGAAGGACTAGGATGATATGGCATAAACTCTTAGACTTAGCTTAGGGAGTTAAAGCTTAGAGACAAAGTTGTTATGGGTTAAACTTCCCTCTATCTTAGATCCTTATGTTGTATCATACATGTAAATCCTATGTGGGAGATTATGATTTACTTTTGTAATCTTGTTTAGAAATTGAATATAGTCAAACCTTTACTTCCGCAGTTATACTAGTGGTTGTTTTGAATACCATTCATAAGATTTCAAAATTTACACCCACTCCAACTTATCTTTTGGGTATATTTAGATTGGAAGTTTTATTCTTCAATTTTTTAGAAGGGAATGGATCCCCTCTGGCTTTCACTCCTTACAACATGGTATCAAAGCCCTTGGTAGTCAGAATCTGACTATTTCAATTTTGTCTCCCTTATTTGAACCGTTGACTTGGATAGTGACCTTAAGGTGAGAAGTTTTGCCAAGATCTCCCCTAAGTTTTTCATAAGATGATCTTACCCTGCCATATAGGTTAATGATGATATATGTAAAATTAAAGAGGTGTTTTCTTGAGGAAGGAGTTATGTTTTGAGGATGAGATACTAGTAGGATGAAGAGATATAATTATGGAAATTGTGAATTGGTCTATCACATTGATTTTGTGCCATCTTTGTTTTAGCCCCAATGTTTCTTATCGACAAAAAATATTCTCATTATATTACTATATGTACAAAATTTCTTTCTCTGATTTGACAGTGATTTCTTGAACTAAGTCACAACAAAGACATATGTAAAGTTTTTCAGAGAAACCCTATAATTAGTTGGCGTAGAATCCCAACCCTAGTTTTGAAGAAGTGACTAGAATATGTGAGATAATGTTAAGGTGTAGTGTACCTACCCTTTGTACCCTATGAGTTTTTTGGATCTTAGGGTTGTTAGGTTTGTGACACAAGGACCTAAAACTCAACCCTAGATGGTATGACCTATTAGTTGGATACATGATCAACATAAATCTCTAAAATATTCACAACTAATATATATATGTGGGTAGCCCTATTACCTTGATGATTGTTTAGTTGACTTGTTTGGTTGAGCCGTTTAAGGGGTGGAGAGTAGTTGGTTGTTGATGTTTAGATCAATAGATTCTGATAATGAAATCATTTTAAGGGATAGAGTTTTGTAACGTACTAGATCTTAGACCCTACCCTAGAACTTTGACCTTTTGGACTTAACCGAATAAGGTTAGAGTAAAAGATACATATTATAACCCTTATAAGCTAATGCAGGAAGCTAATGTTGTCATTAGTCTTAGGCCAATAATGGACACATAAAATATGTCACATAAATTATATAATCACACATAATCCTTTTGGTCATAATGTTAACATAAATGGATGAGAAATAATGATAATATGATAACCTAAGTAATAATATGATGTTAATGGCCACAAATATTAATTATGACAAAAATTAGGAAAAGGAATCCTAAAAGTGGAATCTAAGCTAAAAATCATATTCCTTGGGTCCCAATTACCTTGGGAGTCAAGTTTCAGACTATTCACATAATAGTAATGAATCTAATTCAATTTGGAAATAGAAGATCTATATTTTACCCAAAAAATAAAACAAAATAATAAATGGCTCCAAAAGAGGAAAATAATCTTGGATTCTTAATCTACATAATAAATATAGCCATTGCATGAATTTTAATCCAATTTGGAAGATGTTTGATTAAAAGGTGAAATTAGGAGAGAGAAAGTGAGTAGAACCTTCAAAATATTAATTAAAATAATGAAAGACATAAAAAATTAAATAATAGAAAATTCGTGTCTAATGCACTTACAATGACTTGTGGGTGAAGTTTCATCAATTTTGGGTAATTTTATAATTCTCTAATGCATTAGGTGTTGGTATGTATGCCCTGAGAGCCAATCATGGTATGATTGGTGGGATACATTAAGATTGATTTGATAAACATCAAAGGCAAGCTTCCAATTCTTTCTGGTTTAGTCATATGAGATAGTGATAGAACAGATTGAATGTCTAGAGAATGACAATACTCAATGATGTATGCCTTCAGGTTGAGGACCTGAACGATGAGATCATACGGATGCTAAGAGTTTGTACGTACATTCTTGTTATGTCCCTAGTCGGATGTCATTGTGGAAGGTAGATAGACAACAATGACACCCAAGACTAGATTGTGGTGTTGGTTGATGACCGAATCTCATTAGTAATGATATAGTGATATCAAACCAAACACATAGGTACTTGTTAGAGAACAAGTGTACCGGACAGACCCACCGTGAGTTTGACACATGGAACCATGACATGGTAGTCACAGTCAGTACTCATAGTGATGGTGGTGAGTGTGATTCTTTGACCTGAAATCACTACACTCAACACATGTCGTTGGGCACACTTTGACATCATCAAACATAGTCCTGAAACATGGGTTGTTATAAAGGTGATGATTGGGTGGCTTTGACACATGGGGCTTTTGAGGGGTGAGTGATAGATATGGGATTTGTCTCTCCTGAGGGAGTTTGATATCCAAGGCTACTTGATGAGTAGGATTGAGATAGGCGTGCGCACGCATGTGTGAATCAGTATGTGATATTGATGTCATACATATCTCGTTCAATCTACTCTGAGATCAAGAAAGTGAATGAACGTTGACAGGATGACTGTTCCATGCCTCGAGTTCATTCAGGATATCATTGACAAAGGAATTATACATTCATTGTAACACCATTCACGGATTGTAGGATTGAAAGTTGTTCTCCAACTTTCTACTTTCACTTGGGTAGCACTGATGTGTGACTAGGCACCGCTCTTTGCTTGTGAAGTCATAAGTGTTATGGACTTTCACTGCCAACGTGAAATGGACCTGCAGGGTCACACACATGGGATTTAACCTGGAAGAGGAGTTTTGTCCACAAGCAATGTTTAGATTGATTACTAAAGAAGTTTAGTAGTTCAATTAAAAACTCAATCAAATGATAACTCAATATCATATTGTTCAAGGTGTTGGACACATTGATTGGAGTATCAGAGTGATTGAAACCGCAATTGACTGATTCTGCACAATCTCCACTCCCAACCGATCGGCTCATGAGATGAACCGATCGGCTCAGCTTGGTGAACCGTTTGGCTCAAGTGTTGAGTCGATCGGCTCAGGGACAAGGTGAAACGATCGGTTCAAGTGTTGAAACGATCGATTCAACTGGTGCAACCGAGCAAGTTGGGAAAGTAGGATTGGTGAGAATTTTCCTTGCATTTCACTTGCCCAATTTGATTGGAACAAGGATTGGTATTCGATACCAATTAGAAACAAAAGAAGGAAAGTCAACCGGGAACCGACCGGTTGAGGTGTCCCAGCCGATCGGTTGAGGTTTCAACCGACCGGTTCAGGTCCCCAACCGACCGTTTCAAATGTGAAACGATCGGTTCAGGTTGCGAGTTGGTTGTTTTGTGGAAAATCTCGAGCCCTTCTACTCCTACTTTTAGTCCCGCATTGCCCGGGATGGAGAACCCTGTCCCATGACCCTCCTATATATACAGGGGTATTGGGGGCTTCTCAAAGTACACCTCAGTCCATCCAGTTGATCTGGAAAGTTGTCATTCTCTCTGGTTTTGGTAACCGAGAGAGAGCCCAAACAAGTGCTTCCCACAAAGGGAGGTGTAGCAAGGGAAAGACAACTGCAGTTGCAACTGGAGGCAGGAGAGTTTGTTGGCGACTAGTACGTCAACAGGAGGGTGCGACTCCTTCCAATTCCTTGTGAGACAAGGAGATTGGAGTTCCAGGTGGTCCGTGTGGACTACTTCAGAGGCGGGAGGTTTCTTCCGCTCAGGAGGACAACTGTCAATCCCGACAGTCTTGGTGAGAGGAGGAGTCATCATTCCTCGTGCGACCAGGAGCTGCACAGACACCGTCCAAGACCAGAGGTGAAGACCGTGCAAGGCGCGAGGTATTGTCGCCGAACAAGCCTCGGGACAAGGTATGATTCCACAAACCATCCTTTCCTATTATATAGACGTTGAGGCGTTTCCTTGTTCTGGGTTTGGGAGAGAAATTTTTTTTCCGCTGCCTTCTCTGCCTCCCCTAAAACCCAATAGTGGTATCAGAGCCACGTCAACTGCTCTATACTTTGGGAATATCGATATGATCGATTTTGGTTTGTCGCCTTTATTTATTGCATAGGATGTGAATAAAATTGGCTTTATGCATGTCCAATCCTAAATCCACAAATCCCAATTTACATATATGATATGTATTATTAATGCACATGATACACGTCGCCCTTAAATCAGTTTTGTGGTGGATGTATAGCATGGTTATGGCTAATAAACCCTTTCTGCGTATGGTTGTATGTGGTTTCTTGCATCTCGGTCTGCGCACCGATCTTCCTTCTCCTATTCCTAATGTAACTCGAAATAATTCGAGATTTCTCTCCTACCTTTGCTCCCCTCGAATGTAACTCGAGGTTTCTCTTTTTACAATGTAAAATAGGATAGATTTTATTTCCTGTTATGTAAAAGAACGGAGGACATCGTGACGATAGCTGAAATGATCAGTTCAAGGCGTGAACCGATCGGTTGACGTTCCAGACGATCGGTTTAAGGAGTGAGCAGATTGGTTGATGACCGGTTCGAGGAGCGAGACAAGCGGGTGGCAGCCATGAAGAGATGCATGATGACCAGGCAAACCGATCGGTTGGAGGAGTCAACCAATCGACTGGTGGCACCCAGACGACCGACCAGAGAGAGCGGATCATTCATATGATGATTTGATCAACTCAGAAGGCAAAGCACAAAGTTCATCTTGTACAGGTTGCATGTGATGTATACCTAGATGACTGTGATTCCTCTTCGCTCGAGGAATCACATTAGGATGGCCATAATCATCGCTTTTATCACTTGTGCATGTTTTCTGTGGGATATAGCATGTATGTGATACGTACTATATATTGTGGTGATTGGATATGTATATGTATATAAAAACCAAATCCCTCATTATATATTAAGTTTTAGATGCCTTCCAAATGTGACACACGTGAAAAGCTTGATCGACCAAGTGTGGGCATGCCCTAGCGTGGTGCACCGTCTATCTCATCGAAGCGTGAAGGATGAATGTGTGGGTCTGCCCTAGTAGGGTGCATATTCATCGTGTTTGCTTTGGGTTGGACTTAACAAGGTGACCTAGATAGGATCTAGCACCTTGAGGCATGGAGATGATCATGGCAATGAGTTGCATATGACATCTTATCAAGAGTTGCATATGATGCAATTGGCAAAAGTTGCCTACCTGAGAGATCTATGTTGTGGGTGACAGCCCTAGCTGGTCCATGGCATAGAGGATTTCAGGATCTTGCCCACTAGAAGGTTGTACACTGCGATCTTCCGAATTGATGGTGAGGGCTATTAATTTGAAGTAAAATAGTGGGAGAGATAATTAATTAAAGGCCTAATTTTATCGTCAACTTTTCAAATCAATCAAACAAGTCAAAAAGAGTTTTGGACTAAAAATTGCATATATTTCCTTTTGTTAAAATAAATGGTTAATCAACAAATCACTTTATTTGTGATCGGTCCTTGAGACCAACAAATTAAATGGGAATAATTTCCATGATTGGTTAGGACGTTGAGAAGCGTTCTCAACCAAAGAGTGAAAGCTCTAAGTCCTAGTTATACCAGAACCAAATGAACTCGATCCCACCACATCAATGGCTAAAAGTATGCTTATGGAAGCATACCAAGGATGACATTGATGAGGAGTGCTTGATGTTGTGTTCTCTAAACTATGAGTTGCAGAGACAACATGAGACATTTGATGTCTCCAAGACACTGTCCTAGTATGTCATGATAGAAGGAGATCCAGTAAGGTATTCACACACTCAATGTGATTGGGTATGTGGAAAACCTGACTAAGAAGGATTCCCTCTGAGCCAAAAGTTGGCTATTGGTATGATACTGCAAATGTTGCGAGAATCATACAATTCATGATAAGCTACAACATGAACAACTTTGACAAGCGTTGACAGAGTTGTTGGACATGTTGAGGATAGAAGAGGCAAAGATGAAGAAAGACAAACCATAATCTTTGATGTGATCAAAGAAAAAGGTAATTCTTAAGGGCAAGGACAAGGGCAAAGCAAAGAAGTGTTCTAATGCTAGCCAGCAATCCAAGCCGTCTTCAGCCTCAAGGCACATGGGGAAAGGGTGTATGAGGGAATTGCCCTCTATATCTGGAAGAACAAAAGAAGATGAAGGAGGGGATGGAGATCTCCACCTAAGGTATCATGAAATGAACCGCTTCTATATCTGAGGTATATGATACCAAGATATGGATCTGTCATATATGATATGCAAGATCGGCAAAGAAGTGATGGCCTTTGTGAAAGGACCAAGAAAGGAGTACCCATCATTGGATCAAGTGTTGCTACCATAGATAGGAATACCTTTCTGTTTATTTCAGCCTAAAGGGCACGAAATAGAGTTTAGAACTGCTATTTCATATATTTCCAATAGATAGAAACACTTTATTTTTGCATATTTTATGACAATGATGGCAACTAATAAAGTTGATGTTTCAATCTTAAAGATATGATCTTTGTGGCAATGCCTTGTTTATCTTGTGATACATGGTATGCATAAGATAAAATGATACCTAAAAGTTATGATAACTCAAACAATCAAATTAGCATCAATCATGAGAAATTCATTTCTAATTTCCATGTGATGGATAAATCTAGACTCTTTTGGTTAGAGAATCAGTAAGAGACATGAATATCTTGGACATGATTAATCAATCTTCACTAATGATAGTGGGAGAATGATTGTCCTATTAGGTATAATACATGTGATGTATTTACATACCTATTGGAACAAATGCTAATACTTCAAATATGAATATCTTAAAGTGTTCAAGATTATCATAGATGTAGTAAAAATTTGGTAAAGTGTTAATTCTTGATGAGATCAATGAATGAAATATTTGGACCAAATGTTTGAGATCCTTATGAGTGATTATGATAGTGTATCATAGTGAACTCATGATTAAGGCATGGTGATGTCTAAATCAAGAAGGAATCATACTCTAAGGAGTTAGAGAATGATTATCGAATAATTGAATTCTTCTTAATAAAAGAATACCCCACACTAATAAAGGAAATTAAGAATCACAAGGGTTGTGAGTTCTTATATCCTTAACAGATACACCTCAATTATCTATGTAATGAGTTGTTCATGTGATGAGTCAACTATCTAGATGAATATGAGGAACCAAATTTTGAGTTATGGTTTACGATCATTAAATCCTAAATGACATCCATGTCAACCATAAGCTATGACCTTGATGGTAGCACTCATTGGATGAAATCCATAAGTGCAAATGAGTCTTAAGTGTTAAGACACATGGATAACATTTTAAAAGGATGATGATTGTTGATTGAAACTTAATGACTAAGGCATTTGGCATATGGATACTAAAACCGCACTCCTATGAGGAATAAAACAAGGATGTGTACGTGACACAACCTATAAGGTATATGAATCCACTAATGCAAATAAAGTCTATAAGTTACGATGGACTAATCAATGTGATTGATTGAGTACAATCAACTCAGAATTGGATCTTTACTTTGATGATATAGTCAAAGGGTTTGACTGATATGTCAAAGATAAAGAAGGGATCTGTGATTTAGTGGGAGCGTATTCACATTCCACATGTTGATGTGAAATGGAAATGTTCTAGAATGGAAATCCAAAGTGGAAATTATCTTTAATGAAGATAGAGGTTATTCCTATGTGATAGGAATAGAGATCTATAGAGATAGTTCTTGAAAAACCTCTTGACCTGAAAAAAGAAAGCATACATTGGCAATCTATATTGAAGGGTTCAGTATGCACAGATTCAGTGGGAGAAGACTTTCCATATTACATGGAGTTAGTATCCCAAGGCCAAGTGTCCAATTCTTATGAAGAATGGGAACACTAAGAATACATATGGATCTATCATGTATGTAATCATCCCATTATCTTGCATGGAAATATGATGTGCTCATCCTGATAACTCGTATGTAAGACATGACAAGTGGATGTCTGTCTACTTCCAGTAAGGGTTACTGGAATACCATGAGAACTTGATAAGTACTTGGGAAGTACTAGTTCTATGGAGATAAGGAAGAGTTTAATGTAAAGAGTTACATTGATGTGAACTTCCAAAAGGACAGAAAATTAATCGCAAAATATAGGATATATAAAAGTGAAAGTTTGTTGATAATTGGAAGTGTTCCAATAAAACCATTTTAAAGGAAATGCCGAGTATCCGTGTGTTAGATAACAGCAATGGATACTATATGGGTCTGGAAATTCATGAGATGAACTTATAGATATTCCTCTCATTGATGACAAGTATGGAATACTTGATCATGCAATGTGGCTAAAGGTTAGCAAAGGAATACTAGATCGTATATTACGGCAAATCCATCTCATACGTGTGACGTACAACGAAGAGATGAGAGACATGCAATTAATACTGACTTTGGCAAGGTGTTGCCATTACTCACTATGATGGCACTAGAGCACAGTGACATGTAGGACATGTTTGAAGATCACTATGAATACGATTCAAAGGTGATTGGCTCGCAGTGCAAGTGGGAGTCTGTTGGTATGTATGCCCTGAGAGACAATCATGGGATGATTGGTGTGATACATTAAGATTGATTTGATAAACATCAAAGGCAAGCTTCCAATTCTTTCTGGTTCAGTCATATGAGATAGTGATAGAACATATTGAATGTCTAGAGAATGACAGTACTCAATGACGTATGCCTTCAGGTTGAGGACCTGAACGATGAGATCATACAGATGCTAAGAGTTTGTACATTCTTGTTATGTCCCTAGTCGGATGTCATTGTGGAAGGTATATAGACAACAATGACACACAAGACTAGATTGTGGTGTTGGTTGATGACAGAATCTCATGATATAGATGTTGGTATGTATGCCCTAAGAGCCAATCATGGGATGATTGGTGGGATACATACAGATTGATTTGATAAACAACAAAGGCAAGCTTCCAATTCTTTCTGGTTCAGTCATATGAGATAGTGATAGAACAAATTGAATGTCTAGAGAATGACAATATTCAATGACGTATGCCTTCAGGTTCATGACTTGAACGATGAGATCATACAGATGTTAAGAGTTTGTACTTTCTTGTTATGTCCCTAGTTGGATGTCATTGTGGAAGGTAGATAGACAACAATGACACACAAGACTAGATTGTGGTGTTGGTTGATGATAGAATCTCATTAGTCATGATATAGAGATAACAAACCAAACACATAGGTACTTGTTAGAGAACAAGTGTACCGAACAGACCCACCGTGAGTTTGACACATGGAACCATGACATGGTAGTCACAGTCAGTACTCACAGTGATGATGGTGAGTGTGATTCTTTGACTTGAAATCACTACATTCAACACATGTCGTTGGGCACACTTTGACATCATCAAATGCAGTCCCGAAACATGGGTTGTTATAAAGGTGATGATTGGGTGGCTTTGACACATGGGACTTTTGAGGGGTGAGTGATAGATATGGGATTTGTCCCTCCTGAGGGAGTTTGATATCCATGGCCACTTGATGAGTAGGATTGAGAAAGGCGTGCACTCATGTGTGAATCAGTATGTGATATTGATGTCATACATATCTCTTCTAGTCTACTCTGAGATCAAGAAAATGAATGAACGTTGACAGGATGACTGTTCCATGCCTCAAGTTCATTTGAGATATCAGTGACAAAGGAATTATACATTCACTGTAACACCATTTACGGATTGTAGGATTGAAAGTTGTTCTGCAACTTTATACTTTCACTTGGGTAGCACTGATGTGTGACTAGGCACCGCTCTTTTCTTGTGAAGTCATAAGTGTTATGGACTTTCACTGCAACATGAAATGGACCTGCAGGGTCACACACATAGGATTTAACCTGGAAGAGGAGTTTTGTCCACAAGCAATGTTTAGATTGATTACTAAAGGAGTTTAGTAGTTAAATTAAATACTCAATCAATTGATAGCTCAATATCATAATGTTAAAGGTGTTGGACATATTGATTGGAGTATCGGATTAATTGAAATCGCAGTTGACTGATTCTGCACAACCTGCACTCCCAACCGATCGGTTCATGTGATGAACCGGTCGGCTGAGGTTGCTGAAACCGATCAGCTCAAGTGTTGAGCCGATCGGCTCAAGTCCAGGGTGAACCGATTGCTTCAAGTGTTGAAATGATCGATTCAACTGCTGCAACCGAGCAAGTTGGGAAAGTAGGACTGGTGAGAATTTTCCTTTCATTTCAATTGCCCAATTTGATTGGGAAATAGGATTGGTATTCGATACCAATTAGAAACAAAAGAAGGAAAGTCAATTGGGAACCGACCAGGACCACCAACCGAACGGTTCACTTGTGAATCGACCGATTGAGGTGTCCCAACCGACCGGTTCACTTGTGAACTCGTCGGTTCAGGTCCCCAACTGACCGTTTCAGTTGTGAAATGATCGGTTCAGGTTGTGATTTGGTTGCTTTTATGGAAAATCTCGAACCCTTCTACTCTTGCTTTTAGTCCCGCATTGCCCGGGATGGAGAACCCTGTCCCATGACCCTCCTATATATATAGGGGTATTGGGGGCTTCTCAAAGTACAACTCAGTGAAACCAATTGCTCTGCAAAGTTGTCGTTCTCTGGTTTTGGTAACCGAGAGAGCCCGAGCAAGTGCTACCCGCAAAGGGAGGCGCAGCAAGGGAAAGACAACTGCAGTTGCAACTAGAGGCAAGAGAGTGTGTTGGTGACTAGTACGTCAACAGGAGGGTGCGACTCCTTCCACTTCCTTATGGGACAAGGAGTGTGGAGTTCCAGGTGGACCGTGTGGACTACTTTAGAGGAGGGAGGTTTCTTCCTCTCATGAGGACAACTATCATCCGACAGTTCGGTGATATCAGCAGTCGTCAGTCCCAGTGCGACCACGAGCTGCACAGACACCGTCGAAGACCGGATTGGAAGACCGCGCAAGGCGCGAGGTATTCTCGCCGAGCAAGACTCGGGACAAGGTATGATTCCACAAACCAACCTTTCCTATTATATAGACGTTGATGTGTTTCCTTGTTCCGGGTTTGGGGGATAAAATTTTTGTTTCCACTGCCTTCTCTGTCTACCCTAAAACCCAACAGTGGTATCAGAGCCACGTAAACTGCTCTATATTTTAGGAATATCGATATGATCGATTTTGGTTTGTCGCCTTTATTTATTGCATATGATGTGAATAAAATTGGCTTTATGCATGTCCAATACTAAATCCACAAATCCCAAATTACATATATGATATGTATTATTAATGCACTCGATACGCGTCGCCCTTAAACGAGTTTTGTGGTGGATGTATAGCGTGGTTATTGCCAATAAACCCTATCTGTGTGTGATTGTATGTGGTTGCTTTCATCTCGGTCTGTGCACCGATTCCCTTCTCCTATTCCTGATGTAACTCAAAATAATTCGAGATTTCTCTCCTACCTTTGCTCCCCTCGAATGTAACTCGAGGTTTCTCTTTATGCAATGTAAAATAGGATATATTTTATTTCCTGTTATGTCAAAGAACGGAGGACATCGAGACGACAACTGAGACGATCGGTTCAAGGAGTGAACCGATCAGTAGATGACCAGTTCGAGGAGCGAGACGAGCGGGTGGCATCCATGACGAGATGCACGACGACCAGGCGAACCAATCGGTTGGAGGAGCCAACCGATCGGCTAGTGGCACCCAGACGACTGGGCCAGAACGAGAAAGTCATTCATGTGATGAGATGATCTACTCAGAAGGCAAAGCACATAGTTCATCTTGTAAAGGTTGCATGTGATGTAGACCTAGATGACCGTGATTCCTCTTGGCTCGAGGAATCACATTAGGATGGCCACAATAATCGCTTTTTATCGTTTGTGCATGTTTTCTGTGGGATATAGCATGCATATGATACATACTATGTATTGTGATGATTGCATATGTATATGTATATAAAAACCAAATCCCTCATTAAATATTAAGTTTTAGATGCCTTCCAAATGCGACACATGTGAAAATCTTGATCGACCTAGTGTGGGCACGCCCAAGCGTGGTGCACCGTCTATCTCGTGGAAGCGTGAAGGATGAATGTGTGGGTCTGCCCAAGCAGGGTGCATATTCATCGTTTTTGCTTTGGGTCGGACTTAACAAGGTGATCTAGATATGATCTAGCACCTTGAGGCATGGAGATGATCATTGCAAGGAGTTGCATATGACATCTTATCAAGAGTTGCATATGATGCAATTGGCAAGAGTTGCCTACCTGAGAGATCTATGTTGTGGGTGACAGCCCTACCTGGTCCATGACTTATAGGATTTTAGGATCTTTCCCACTAGAAGGTTGTACGCTGCAATATTCCAAATTGATGGTGAGGGCTATCAATTTGAACTAAAATAGTGGGAGAGATAATTAATTAAAGGCTTAATTATATCGTCAAATTTTTTAAATCAATCAAATAAGTCAAAAATTAGTTTTTAGACTAAAATTGCATATTTCCTTTTGTAGTACAAATGACGACAAACAACAATCACTTTTCTTTGCGATCGGTCCTTGAAAAGGACAAACTGAATGGGACAAACTTCCACGACTGGTATCGGACATTGAGAATAGTTCTCACTCAAGAGTGTAAGCTCTATGTCCTGGATACTCCAAATCCAGAGGAACCCACTCCTAATGCACCAGAGACAGAAAGGGATGCTTACAAGAAGCATGCTGATGATGCCATTGATGCAAAGTGCTTGATGTTATGTTCTATGAACCATGAGTTGCAGAGACAACATGAGAACATGGGTGTCATTGAGATGATTCAGCATCTCACGAACATGTATGAAGATCAGGCACGGCAAGAGAGATACAATGTCTCAAGGGCATTGTTCAAGTGCGTCATGACAGAAGAAGATCCAGTTGGTCCTCACACACTCAAGATGATTGGGTATGTGGAGAACCTGCAGAGACTGGGATTTCCACTGAGCCAAGAGTTGGCTACTGACGTGATACTGCAATCGTTGCCAGAATCCTACAGTCAGTTTGTGATGAACTACAACATGAACAACTTTGATAGGCCACTGTCAGAGTTGTTGGGCATGTTGAGGACAGCCGAGATACAGATGAAGAAGGACAAGCCTAAGCCTGTGATGGTGATCACAAGCAACAAAGGCAAGTCCAAGCGCAAGGGCAAGGGCAAAGCTAAGAAAGGGTCTGATGCAAGCCAGGAGTCCAAGCCGTCTTTAGCTCTCAAGGCCAAGGGAGGCGTGACCAAGAAAGGAAATTGCCACCATTGTCAAAAGCCAGGACATTGGAAAAGGAATTGTCCTCTCTATGTGGAAGAACAAAAGAAGAAGGAGGCGATTGATGTCTCCACTTTAAGGTGTCATGAAAGTAAACTTGTAACACTTTTTGAGGTATATGATACCAAGATGTAAAGTGTAAAGTACTCATAATTGGGGCAAGTGTTGCCGCCATAGATAGGAGTACTTTAGTTTATTTTCAGCATACAAGGCATGTAATACAATTATGAACTGCTATTTCATATTTGCCAATAGATAGAAACACTTTATTTTTGCATATTGTATGACAATGATGGCAATTAATAAAGGGATGTTTCAATTTATAAAGATATGATCTTTGTGGCAATGCCTTATTTATCTTGTGGTATTTGATATGCATAAGATAAAATGATACCTAAAAGTTATAGATAACTCAAACAATCAAACTGGCATCAATCATGAGAAATTCATATCTAGTTTCCATATGATGGATAAATCTAGACTCTTTTGGTTAGGGAACCAGTAAGGGACATGAATATCTTGGACATGATTAATCAATCTTCACTAAAGATAGTGGGAGAATGATTATCCTATTAGGTATGATACATGTGATGTATTTACACACCTATTGGAACAAATGCTAATACTTCAAATGGTGTTTAGAGAAATACCAATATGAATATCTTGAAGTGTTCAAGATTATCATAGATGAAGTATGAATTTGGCAAAGTATTAATTCTTGATGAGATCAGTGAATGAAATACTTGGACCAAATGTTTGAGATCCTTATGAGTGATTATGATAGTGTATCATAGTGAACTCATGATTAAGGCATGGTGATGTCCAAATCGAGAAGGAATCATACTCTGAGGAGTTAGAGAATGATTATCAAATAACTAAATTCTTCTTAATAAAAGAATACCCCACACTAGTAAAAGAAATTAAGAATCACAAGGGTTGTGAGTTCTTATATCCTTAACAGATACACCTCGATTATCTATGTGATGAGTTGTTCATCTAGATGAATATGAGGAATCAAATTTTTGAGTTATGGTTTATGACCATTACATCCTAAATGACATCTATGTGAACCATAAGGTATGACCTTGGTGGTAGCACTCATTGGATGAAATCCATAAGTGAAAATGAATCTTAAGTGTTAAGATACATGGATAACATTTTGAGAAGGATGATGCTTGTTGATTGCAACTTATTGACTAAGGCATTTGGCATGTGGATACTAAAACCGCATTCGTATGAGGAATAAAACAAGGATGTGTACGTGACACAACCTATAAGGTTTATGAATCCACTAATGCAAATGAAGTCTATAAGTTACAATGGACTAATCAATGTGATTGATTGAGTACAAGTAACTCAGAATTGGATCTTTTTTTTGATGATATAGTCAAAGGGTTTGACTGATATGTCAAAGATAAAGAAGGGATATGTGATTTAGTGGGAGCGTATTCACATTCCACATGTTGATGTGAAATGGAAATGTTCTAAAATGGAAATCCAAAATTGGAAATTATCTTTAAGGAAGATAGAGATGTTTCCTATGTGATAGTAATAGAGATCTATAGAGATAGTTCTAAAAAACCTCTTGACCTAAAAAGAGAGAGCATACATTGGCAATCCGTACTGAAGTGTTCAGTATGCACATATTCAGTAGGAGAAAACTTGTCCATGCTACATGGAGTTAGTATCCCAAAGCCAAGTGTCCAATTCTTATGAAGAATGGCAACACTAAGAATAGATATGGATCCATCATGTATGTAATCATCCCATTATCTTGCATGTATGGACATGGCAAGAACAAAATGCCTTCATCATCTTGTATGTAGGACATGGCAATATGATGTGCTCATCCTGATAACTCGGATGTGGGACATGACGAGTGGATGTTTGTCTACTTCCAGTAAGGGTTACTGGAATACCATAAGAACTTGATAAGTACTTGAGAAGTACAAGTTCTATGGAGATAAGGAAGAGTTCGATGTAAAGAGTTACGTTGATGCGAACTTCCAAAAGGACAGAAAAATTAATCGCAAAATATACATAGGATGTATAAAAGTGAAAGTTTGTTGATAATTGGAAGTGTTCCAATAAAACCACTTAAAAGGAAATGCAGAGTATCTATGCGTTAGAGAACGGCAATAGATACTATATGGATCTGGAAGTCCATGAGATGAACTTATAGATATTCCGCTCATTGATGACAAGTATGGAATCCTTGATCATGCAATGTGGTTAAAGGTTAGCATAGGAATATAAGATCGCATATTACAGCAACTCCATCTCATACGTGTGACGTATAGTGAAGAGATGAGAGACATGCAATTTATACTGACTTTGGCAAGATGTTTCCATTACTCACTATGATAGCACAAGGGCACCGTAACATGTGGGACATGTTTGAAGATCACTATGAATATGATTCAATGGTGATTGGCTCGCAGTGCAAGTGGGAGTCTGTTGGTATCTATGCCCTGAGAGCCAATCATGGGATGATTGATGGGATACATTAAGATTGATTTGATAAACAACAAAGGAAAGCTTCCAATTCTTTCTGGTTCAGTCATATGAGATAGTAATAGAACATATTGAATGTCTAGAGAATGACAATACTCAATGACGTATGCCTTCAGGTTCCTGACCTGAACGATGAGATCATACAGATGCTAAGAGTTTGTACATTCTTGTTATGTCCCTATTTGGATGTCATTTTGGAAGGTAGATAGATAGCAATGACACACAAGACTAGATTGTGGTGTTGGTTGATGACAGAATCTCATTAGTCTTGATATAGAGATATCAAACCAAACGCTTAGGTACTTGTTAGAGAACAAGTGTACCAGACAGACCCACCGTGAGTTTGACACATGGAACCATGACATGGTAGTCAGAGTCAGTACTCACAGTGATGGTGGTGAGTGTGATTCTTTGACCTGAAATCACTACACTCAACACATGTTGTTGGGCACACTTTGACATCATCAAACGTAGTCCTGAAACATGGGTTGCTATAAAGGTGATGATTGGGTGGCTTTGACACATGGGGCTTTTGAGGGGTGAGTGATAGATATGGGATTTGTCCCTCCTGAGGGAGTTTGATATCCATGGCCACTTGATGAGTAGGATTGAGAAAGGCGTGCACGCATGTGTGAATCAGTATGTGATATTGATGTCATACATATCTCTTCCAGTCTACTCTGAGATCAAGAAAGTGAATGAACGTTGACATGATGACTATTCCATGCCTCGAGTTCATTCGAGATATCAGTGACAAAGGAATTATACATTCACTGTAACACCATTCACAGATTGTAGGATTGAAAGTTGTTCTCCAACATTCTACTTTCACTTGGGTAGCACTGATGTGTGACTAGGCACCGCTCTTTGCTTGTGAAGTCATAAGTGTTATGTACTTTCACTGCCAACGTGAAATGGACCAGCAGGGTCACACACATAGGATTTAACCTGGAAGAGGAGTTTTGTCCACAAGCAATGTTTAGATTGATTACTAAAGGAGTTTAGTAGTTAAATTAAACACTCAATCAATTGATAGCTCAATATCATAATGTTCAAGGTGTTGGACATAATGATTGGAGTATCAGATTAATTGAAATCGCAATTGACTTTTTCTGCACAACCTGCACTCCCAACCGATCGGTTCATGGGATGAACCGGTTGAATGAGGTTGCTGAACTGGTCGGCTCAAGTGTTGAGTCGATCGGCTCAAGTCCAGGGTGAACCGATTGCTTCAAGTGTTGAAATGATCGATTCAACTGGTGCAACTGAGCAAGTTGGGAAAGTAGGATTGGTGAGAATTTTCCTTTCATTTCAACTGCCCAATTTGATTGGGAAATAGGATTGGTATTCAATACCAATTAGAAACAAAAGAAGGAAAGTCAACCAGGAACCGACCAGGACCACCAACCGACCGGTTCACTTGTGAACCGACTGGTTGAGGTGTCCCAACCGACCGGTTCACTTGTGAACTGACCGTTTTAGGTCCCCAACCGACTGTTTCAGGTGTAAAATGATCGCTTCAGGTTGCGAGTTGGTTGCTTTTTTGGAAAATCTCAAACCCTTCTACTCCTGCTTTTAGTCCTGCATTGCCCGGGATGGAGAACCCTGTCCCATGACCCTCCTATATATAGGGGTATTGGGGGCTTCTCAATGTACAACTCAGTGCAACCAGTTGCTCTGCAAAGTTGTCGTTCTCTGGTTTTGGTAACCGAGAGAGCCCGAGCAAGTGCTACCCGCAAAGGGAGGCGCAGTAAGGGAAAGACAACTGCAGTTGCAACTGGAGGTAGGAGAGTGTGTTGGAGATTAATACGCCAACAGGAGGGTGCGACTCCTTCCACTTCCTTGTGGGACAAGGAGTGTGGAGTTCCAGGTGGTCCGTGTGGACTACTTCAGAGGCGGGAGGTTTCTTCCGCTCAGGAGGACAAGTGTCATCTGACAGTTCGGTGAGATCAGGAGTTGTCAGTCCCGGTGCGACCAGGAGCTACACAGATATCATCGAAGACCGGATTTCAAGACCGCGCAAGGCGCGAGGTATTGTCGCCGATCAAGCCTCGGGACAAGGTATGATTCCACAAACCATCCTTTCCTATTATATATACGTTGACTCGTTTCCTTGTTCCGGGTTTGGGGAGAAAATTTTTGTTTCTGTTGCCTTCTCTGTCTCCCCTAAAACCCAACAATAGAGATATCAAACCAAACACATAGGTACTTGTTAGAGAACAAGTGTACCGGACAGACCCACTGTGAGTTTGACACATGGAACCATGACATGGTAGTCACAGTCAGTACTCACAGTGATGGTGGTGAGTGTGATTCTTTGACCTGAAATCACTACACTCAACACATGTCGTTGGGCACACTTTGACATCATCAAATGCAGTCCTGAAACATGGGTTGTTATAAAGGTGATTATTGGGTGGCTTTGACACATGTGGCTTTTGAGGGGTGAGTGATAGATATGGGATTTGTCCCTCCTGAGGGAGTTTGATATCCAAGGCCACATGATGAGTAGGATTGAGATAGGCGTGCACACGCATGTGTGAATCAGTATGTGATATTGATGTCATACATATCTCATTCAATCTACTCTGAGATCAAGAAAGTGAATGAACATTGACAGGATGACTGTTCCATGCCTCGAGTTCATTCGGGATATCTGTGAAAAAGGAATTATACATTCGCTGTAACACCATTCACGGATTGTAGGATTGAAAGTTTTTCTCCAACTTTCTACTTTCACTTTGGTAGCACTGATGTGTGACTAGGCACCGCTCTTTGCTTGTGAAGTCATAAGTGTTATGGACTTTCACTGCCAACGTGAAATGGACCTGCAGGGTCACACACATAGGATTTAACATGGAAGAGGAGTTTTGTCCACAAGCAATGTTTAGATTGATTACTAAAGAAGTTTAGTACTTCAATTAAACACTCAATCAATTAATAGCTCAATATCATATTGTTCAAGGTGTTGGACACATTGATTGAAGTATCAGATTGATTGAAACCGCAATTGACTGATTCTGCACAATCTGCACTCCCAACCGATCGGCTCATGAGATGAACCGATCGGCTCAGCTTAGTGAACCGGTCGGCTCAAGTGTTGAGTCGATCAGCTCATGGATAGGGTGAAACGATCGGTTCAAGTGTTGAAACGATCGATTCAACTAGAGCAACCGATCAAGTTGGGAAAGTAAGATTGGTGAGAATTTTCCTTGCGTTTCACTTGCCCTATTTGATTGGAACAAGGATTGGTATTCGATACCAATTAGAAACAAAAGAAGGAAAGTCAATCAAGAACTGACCGGTTGAGGTGTCCCAACCGATCGGTTGAGGTGTCAACCGACCGGTTCAGGTCCCCAACTGACCGTTTCAATTGTGAAACGATCGGTTCAGGTTGCGAGTTGGTTGTTTTGTGGAAAATCTCGAGCCCTTCTACTCCTGCTTTTAGTCCCGCATTGCCCGGGATGGAGAACCCTGTCCCATGACCCTCCTATATATATAGGCCGTATTGGAGGCTTCTCAAAGTACAACTCCGTGCAACCAGTTGATTTGGAAAGTTGTCGTTCTATCTGGTTTTGGTAACTGAGAGAGAGCCCGAGCAAGTACTTCCTGCAAAGGGAGGTGCAACATGGGAAAGACAACTGCAGTTGCAACTGGAGGCAGGAGAGTGTGTTGGTGACTAGTACGTCAATAGGAGGGTGCGACTCCTTCCAATTCCTTGTGAGACAAGGAGATTGGAGTTCCAGGTGGTCCGTGTGGACTACTTCAGAGGCGGGAGGTTTCTGCCACTCAGGAGGACAACTGTCAATCCTGACAGTCCCGGTGAGAGGAGGAGTCGTCAGTCCCGGTGCGACCAGGAGCTGCACAGACACCGTCCAAGACCGGAGGTGAAGACCGTGTAAGGCGCGAGGTATTGTCTCCGAGCAAGCCTCGGGACAAGGTATGATTCCACAAACCATCCTTTCCTATTATATAGACGTTGACGTGTTTCCTTGTTCTGGGTTTGGGGGAGAAAATTTTTTGTTTCCGTTGCCTTCTCTGCCTCCCCTAAAACCCAACAGTGGTATCAGAGCCACGTCAACTGCTCTATACTTTGGGAATATCAATATGATCGATTTTGGTTTGTCACCTTTATTTATTGCATACGATGTGAATAAAATTGGCTTTATGCATGTCCAATCCTAAATCCACATATCCCAATTTACATATATGATATGTATTATTAATGCACTCGATACGCATCCCCCTTAAATGAGTTTTGTGGTGGATGTATAGCGTGGTTATGGCTAATAAACCCTATCTGTGTATGGTTGTATGTGGTTGCTTGCATCTCGGTCTGCACACTGATGTAACTCGAAATAATTCGAGATTTCTCTCCTACCTTTTCTCCCCTCGAATGTAACTCGAGGTTTCTCTTTTTACAAAGTAAAATAGGATAGATTTTATTTCCTGTTATGTCAAAGAACGGAGGACATCGTGACGACAGCTGAAACGATCGGTTCAAGGCATGAACCGATCGGTTGACATTCCAAACGATCGGTTCAAGGAGTGAGCCGATCGGTTGATGACCGGTTCGAGGAGTGAGACGAGCGGGTGGCGGCCATGAAGAGATGCACGACGACCAGGCAAATCGATCAGTTGGAGGAGCCAACCGATCGACTAGTGGTACCCAGACGACCGGCCAGAGAGAGAAGATCATTCATATGATGAGTTGATCAACTCAAAAGGAAAAGCACAGAGTTCATCTTGTACAGGTTGCATGTGATGTAGACCTAGATGACTGTGATTCCTCTTGGCACGAGGAATCACATTAGGATGGCCATAATCATCGCTTTTATTGCTTGTGCATGTTTTCTGTGGGATATAGCATGTATATGATACATACTATGTATTGTGGTGATTGGATATGTATATGTATATAAAAACCAAATCCCTCATTAAAAATTAAGTTTTAGATGCCTTCCAAATGCGACACACGTGAAAAGCTTTATCGACCAAGTGTGGGCATGCCCTAGCGTGGTGCACCATCTATCTCGTGGAAGCGTGAAGGATGAATGTATGGGTCTGCCCTAGCAGGGTGCATATTCATCGTGTTTGCTTTGGGTCGGACTTAACAAGGTGACCTAGATAGGATCTAGCACCTTGAGGCATGGAGATGATCATGGCAATGAGTTGCATATGACATCTTATCAAGAGTTGCATATGATGCAATTGGCAAAAGTTGCCTACCTGAGAGATCTATGTTGTGGGTGACAGCCCTAGCTGGTCCATGGCATAGAGGATTTCAGGATCTTGCCCACTAGAAGGTTGTACGCTACGATCTTTTGAATTGATGGCGAGGGCTATCAATTTGAAGTAAAATAGTGGGAGCGATAATTAGTTAAAGGCCTAATTTTATCGTCAACTTTTCAAATCAATCAAACAAGTCAAAAAGAGTTTTGGACTAAAAATTGCATATATTTCCTTTTGTTAAAATAAATGGTTAATCAACAAATCACTTTATTTGTGATCGGTCCTTGAGACCAACAAATTAAATGGGAATAATTTCCATGATTGGTTAGGATGTTGAGAAGCGTTCTCAATCAAAGAGTGAAAGCTCTAAGTCATGTTATACCAGAACCAGATGAACTTGATCCCACCACATCAATGGCTAAAAGTATGCTTATGGAAGCATACCAAGGATGACATTGATGAGGAGTTCTTGATGTTGTGTTCTCTGAACTATGAGTTGCAGAGACAACATGAGACATATGATGTCTCCAAGACACTGTCCTAGTATGTCATGACAGAAGGAGATCCAGTAAGGTATTCACACACTCAATGTGAATGGGTATGTGGAAAACCTGACTAAGAAGGATTCCCTCTGAGCCAAAAGTTGGCTATTGGTATGATACTGCAAATGTTGCGAGAATCATACAATTCATGATTAGCTACAACATGAACAACTTTGACAAGCGTTGACAGAGTTGTTGGACATGTTGAGGATAGTAGAGGCAAAGATGAAGAAAGACAAACCATAATCTTTGATGTGATCAAAGAAAAAGGTAATTCTTAAGGGAAAGGACAAGGGCAAAGCAAAGAAGTATTCTGATGCTAGCCAGCAATCCAAGCCATCTTCAACCTCAAGGCACATGGGGAAAGGGTGTATGAGGGAATTGCCCTCTATATCTGAAAGAACAAAAGAAGATGAAGGAGGGCATGGAGATCTCCACCTAAGGTATCATGAAATGAACCACTTCTATATCTGAGGTATATGATACCAAGATATGGATCTGTCATATATGATATGCAAGATCCGCAAAGAAGTGATGGCCTTTGTGAAAGGACCAAGAAAGGAGTACCCATCATTGGAGCAAGTGTTTCTGCCATAGATAGGAATATCTGTCTATTTATTTCAGCCTAAAGGGCACGAAATAGAGTTGAGAACTGCTATTTCATATATTGTCAATTGATAGAAACACTTTATTTTTGCATATTGTATGAAAATGATGGCAATTAATAAAGTTGATGTTTCAATCTTAAAGATATGAGCTTTGTGGCAATGCCTTGTTTATCTTTTGATACATGGTATGCATAAGATAAAATGATACCTAAAAGTTATAGATAATTCAAACAATCAAATTAGCATCAATCATGAGAAATTCATTTCTAATTTCCATGTGATGGATAAATCTAGACTCTTTTGGTTAGAGAATCAGTAAGAGACATGAATATCTTGGACATGATTAATCAATCTTCACTAATGATAGTGGGAGAATGATTGTCCTATTAGGTATAATACATGTGATGTATTTACATACCTATTGGAACAAATGCTAATACTTCAAATATGAATATCTTGAAGTGTTCAAGATTATCATAGATGAAGTACGAATTTGGTAAAGTGTTAATTCTTGATGAGATCAATGAGTGAAATACTTGGACCAAATGTTTGAGATCATTATGAGTGATTATGATAGTGTATCATAGTGAACTCATGATTAAGTCATGGTGATGTCTAAATCAAGAAGGAATCATACTCTAAGGAGTTAGAGAATGATAATCGAATAACTGAATTCTTCTTAATAAAAGAATACCCCACACTAATAAACGATATTAAGAATCACAAGGGTTGTGAGTTCTTATATCCTTAACAGATACACCTCAATTATCTATGTAATGAGTTGTTCATGTGATGAATCAACTATCTAGATGAATATGAGGAACCAAATTTTGAGTTATGATTTATGATCATTACATCCTAAATGACATCCATGTCAACCATAAGCTATGACCTTGACGGTAGCACTCATTGGATGAAATCCATAAGTGCAAATGAGTCTTAAGTGTTAAGACACATGGATAACATTTTAAAAGGATGATGCTTGTTGATTGAAACTTAATGACAAAGGGATTTGGCATATGGATACTAAAACCGCACTCCTATGAGGAATAAAACAAGGATGTGTACGTGACATAACCTATAAGGTTTATGAATCCACTAATGCAAATAAAGTCTATAAGTTACGATGGACTAATCAATGTGATTGATCTAGTACAAGCAACTCAGAATTGGATCTTTACTTTGGTGATATAGTCAAAGGGTTTGACTGATATGTCAAAGATAAAGAAGGGATATGTGATTTAGTGGGAGCGTATTCACATTCCACATGTTGATGTGAAACGAAAATGTTCTAGAATGGAAATCCAAAGTGGAAATTATCTTTAAGGAAGATATAGGTGATTCCTTTGTGATAGGAATAGAGATCTATAGAGATAGTTCTTGAAAAACCTCTTGACCTGAAAAGAGAAAGCATACATTGGCAATCTATACTGAAGGGTTCAATATGCACAGATTCAGTGGGAGAAGACTTTCCATACTACATGTAGGTAGCATCCCAAGGCCAAGTGTCCAATTCTTATGAAGAATGGGAACACTAAGAATAGATATGGATTTATCATGTATGTAATCATCCCATTATCTTTAATGGAAATATGATGTGCTCATCCTGATAACTCGTATGTAAGACATGACGAGTGGATGTTTGTCTACTTCCAGTAAGGGTTACTGGAATAGCATGAGAACTTGATAAGTACTTGGTAAGTACTAGTTCTATGGAGATAAGGAAGAGTTTAATGTAAAGAGTTACATTGATGCGAACTTCTGAAAGGACAGAAAATTAATCACAAAATATATATAGGATATATAAAAGTGAAAGTTTGTTGATAATTGGAAGTGTTCCAATAAAACCATTTAAAAGGAAATGCTGAGTATCCGTGTGTTAGAGAACAGCAATGGATACTATATGGGTCTGGAAATTCATGAGATGAACTTATAGATATTCCGCTCATTGATGACAAGTATGGAATCCTTGATCATGCAATGTGGCTAAAGGTTAGCAAACGAATACTAGATCGTATATTACGGCAACTCCATCTCATACGTGTGACGTATAGTGAAGAGATGAGAGACATGCAATTAATACTGAATTTGGCAAGGTGTTTCCATTAATCACTATGATGGCACTAGAGAACAGTGACATGTGGGACATGTTTGAAGATCACTATGAATATGATTCAAAGGTGATTGGATCGCAGTGCAAGTGGGAGTCTAGTGGTATGTATGCCCTGAGAGCCAATCATGGGATGATTGGTGGGATACATTAAGATTGATTTGATAAACATCAAAGGCAAGTTTCCAATTCTTTTTGGTTCAGTCATATGAGATTTTGATAGAACATATTGAATGTCTAGAGAATAACAGTACTCAATGACATATGCCTTCAGGTTGAGGACCTGAACGATGAGATCATACGGATGCTAAGAGTTTGTACATTCTTGTTATGTCCCTAGTCGGATGTCATTGTGGAAGGTAGATAGACAACAATGACACACAAGACTAGATTGTGGTGTTGGTTGATGACAGAATCTCATTAGTCATGATATAGAGATATCAAACCAAACACATAGGTACTTGTTAGAGAACAAGTGTACCAGACAGACCCACCGTGAGTTTGACACATGGAACCATGACATGGTAGTCACAGTCAGTACTCACAATGACAAAGGAATTATACATTCGCTGTAACACCATTCATGGATTGTAGGATTGAAAGTTGTTCTCCAACTTTCCACTTTCACTTGGGTAGCACTGATGTGTGACTAGGCACCACTCTTTTCTTGTGAAGTCATAAGTGTTATGGACTTTCACTGCCAATGTGAAATGGACCTAGAGGGTCACACACATAGGATTTAATCTAGAAGAGGAGTTTTGTCCACAAGCAATGTTTAGATTGATTACTAAAGAAGTTTAGTAGTTCAATTAAACACTCAATCAATTGATAGCTCAATATCATATTATTCAAGGTGTTAGACACATTGATTGGAGTATCGGATTGATTGAAACTGCAATTGACTGATTCTGCACAATCTGGACTCCCAACTGATCGGCTCAGCATGGTGAACCGGTCGGCCCAAGTGTTGAGTCGATCGGCTCATGGACAGGGTGAAACGATCGGTTCAAGTGTAGAAATGATCGATTCAACTGGTGCAACTGAGCAAGTTGGGAAAGTAGGATTGGTGAGAATTTTCCTTTCGTTTCACTTACCCAATTTGATTGGAACAAGGATTGGTATTTGATACCAATTAGAAACAAAAGAAGGAAAGTCAATCGGGAACCGATCGGTTGAGGTGTCCCAACCGATCGGTTGAGGTGTCAACCGACCGGTTCAGGTCCCCAACCGACTGTTTCAATTGTGAAACGATCAGTTCAGGTTGCGAGTTGGTTGTTTTGTGGAAAATCTCGAGCCCTTCTACTCCTGCTTTTAGTCCCGCATTGCCCGGGATGGAGAACCCTGTCCCATGACCCTCCTATATATAGGGGTATTGGGGGCTTCTCAAAGTACAACTCAGTGCAACCAGTTGATCTGGAAAGTTGTCGTTCTCTCTGATTTTGGTAACCGAGAGAGAGCCCGAGCAAGTGCTTCCCGTAAAGGGAGGTGCATCACGGGAAAGACAACTGCATTTGCAACTGGAGGCAGGAGAGTGTGTTGGCGACTAGTACATCAATAGGAGGGTGCGACTCCTTTCAATTCCTTGTGAGACAAGGAGATTGGAGTTCTAGGTGGTCCGTGTGGACTACTTCAGAGGTGGGTGGTTTTTGCCGCTCAGGAGGACAACTGTCAATCCCGTCAGTCCCGGTGAGAGGAGTCGTCAGTTCCGGTGTGACCAGGAGCTGCACAGACACCGTCCAAGACCGGAGGTGAAGACCACGCAAGGCGCGAGGTATTGTCGCCAAGCAAGCCTCGGGACAAGGTATGATTCCACAAACCATCCTTTCCTATTATATAGACGTTGACGCGTTTCCTTATTCTGGGTTTGGCGGAGAAATTTTTTTGTTTCCGCTGCCTTCTCTACCTCCCCTAAAACCCAACATTAGGAAAGACAAAAAGTGATATACTTTAAAAAATTAAATAAAATTGTAACATCTCCAAAAGGGAAAACTAATAAAAGGAAAATAATTTAATCAACACTTTACAAAATTCGGATTAGGAAACACCAGCCCACATAAACAGTAACTGCGGACTAAGGTGCAGTATTTTGGATATAACTTCCTCGTTTCTTAATGAAATTTCATGAAATAACTTCTATTGGATTGAAATTTTAATTCCGCATATAGCCATACCCTATTAGGAGCCTAACTTAGAAAATTCGAGAAATGTCTAAACTTTTTTTTCAAGTCTTCTTAAACAACTTTTCACATACCCCCACTTTTAAATACCACTACCCCAGTCTTCCTCAGTTGTTTTATGAACCTCCTCTCATCTAAATCTCATCCTTTCATGAGTGTCTGGTTGCTGGTGGTCATGGTTTGATTTCTCATTGCATCGTTGTTTCACCAAAAAGTTGAACGTGGTTCTTGATTTGAGTTTGTGGCATCACTCCCCGACGTCATGTTTATTTTTCAGAGCTTAATTAGACCTCAGATAAATAACTTTGGCACTTGTGCTTCATGATCAGTTAGTTAGTTTCATGAACAAATGATGAACAAAGTTTTTCCCCAAACTCTCATATTAGTTTCTCCTTGCATTTCCAACCTCTCTTCTTCTCTCACAAATTCCCTACTGATTTGGCTTTTTCTAATTTTTTATCTTACAAAATTTATATCTTTTAATCTACTAGTCTACAAAATTATAAATAAATATGTTTTAGAATCTAATAAATATTCTTTATCTAATAAAAATACTTTTAGATTCTGATTTCAATGTTTTCAAAGGATGAATTTTGGAGAATAAAATACATGTATAAAACTCATAATAAATATAACTTTATCATATAAACTCCAAATTGGATAAAAAGATATGTTTTCTTAATCAAGAGAATATAATAAATTGTTTGGTGATGTTTTTAGAGTTTAATTCGAATTTAATAAAAATGTGATTTTCTTGGGTTGCAATATAATCATCACTTAATGATTTGCATCTAATATGGAAAAATGTGAAGAGCTATTTTGTTTGGATCTAGGGTGTGGATCCTAACCTAATACACATACTATTAAGGTATGTTTGCATCCCCTATTATTCTAAGTTGAGCAATTCACCTATGTTTTCTTTCTCTTGGTCCTATAGACATTAGCCTATACACAATGTCTTTTCTTTTGAAAATCATGGTTCCTGTGAACTATCTTATTTTGTTATTGATCTTGTGATTATGAATATACTTTTAGACTCTTTTCATATGATTTGTACATGATGGAACTATATATGATAACAAGTGATGTCTTTTGTCCACTTATGAGGTGGATGTATATGTTGGTCACTTATCTGGTGACTAGTTTGTATAATCTGACTATACTTTCTACTTGCCTCTACATTTTACATGCTAAGTGATTCAGTAGCACTAGAGTAGTGTAATTGCATTGGTTTTTGGGTTATGTGCCCATGTTATTATTTTTGGGATGGAGGTTATGTACCCCATGCCCAGGTTTCTAATTTATGAGGTTTGGCCCACATTTATATATTTCGAGTTCGGTTATGTGCCATTCTCTATCAGGTTTAGGTTTATGGGACTCGGTTTCCTTTGTCTTTATATTGTTCTAGGGCTATGCTTATCTCACATGCATGTAGGTTGATGATGATGATGATGATGATGGGTTATGAGCCCTGATTCTAGGATATGTGCTTCATTTCCCACCATGGTAGTGGATGTAAATATCGTACAATCTTTTTATGTTGTATTATGGAAAGTATCTCCTTTGATCTGATTCTTTTCTCTTTATACCCACTTGGGTGGTACTTTTCTTTTCTATGGGAAGGTTCTATTTACTTTGATGTCCTTTACTTCATCTATTGCTCAATTTACTTTTAGCATGCACATACCAACCTTTGATGATGTCAGTGATTTTTTCTTCTTGTTGGAGTATGCTTCAAACCCTAGATGAAGTACTTGGATGATTTGGCATTATGTGTTGGACTTAGCTTAAGGAATTAAATCTTGGAGACAAAGTTGTTATTGTTTAAACTTCCCTCTATCTTAGATCTGTATGTTGTATCATACATTTAATTCCTATGTGGGAGATTATGATAAACTTTTATAATCTTATTGAGAAATTGAATATAGTCAAAATTTTACTTCTGCAGCTATACTATTGGTTATTTTGAATACCATTCATAAGATCTAAAAATTTTACACCCACTCCAACATATCTTTTGGGTATGTTTGGAGTTAGATCTTTTATTCTTCAAATTTTTAGTAGGGAGTGGATCCCCTCTGGGTTTCACTCCTTACAACATGGTATCAGAGGCCATGGTAGTTATCTGACTATTTCAAATTTGTCTTCCTTATTCGAACCCTTGACTTGGATAGTGACCTCTAGGTGATAAGTTTTCCCTAGATCTTACCTAACGTTTTCATAAGCTGATATTACCCTATCATATAGGCTAATGATGATATCTATAAAGTTAAAGAGGTGTTTTCTTGAGGAAGGAGTCATGTTTTGAGGATGAGATACTAGTAGGATGAAGAGATCTTTTTTTGAAATTGTGTCTTGGTTTATCGCATTGATTTTGGTACCATCTTTGTTTCACCCCCAATGTTTCTTATAGATACAAATTATTTTCATTATACTGCTATATGTACAAAATTTCTTTCTCTGATTTGATGGTGATTTCTTGAACTAAGTTACAAAACAACGATATGTGAAGGTTTTTGGGGAAGCCCTCGAATTAGTTGGCGTAGAATCCTAACCCTAGTTTTGAAGAAGTGACTAGGATTATGTGAGACAATGTTAAGTAGTAGTATACCTACCATTTGTACCCTATAACTTTTTTGAATCCTAGGGTTGTTAGGTTTGTGAGACAAGGACCTAAAAATCAACCCTTGATGGTATGACTTATTAGTTAGATACATGAACAACTTAAATCTCTAAAATTTTCAAAAATAATAGATATGTGGGTAGCCCTATTACCTTGATGATTGTTTAGTTGACTTATTTGGTTGAGCCTTTTAAGGGGGTGGAGAGTAGTTGGTTGTTGATGATTGGATCAATAGATTTGAAGGATGAAATCCTTTTAAGGGGTGGAGTGTTGTAGTATACTAGATCTTAGACCCTACACTAGAACTTTGACCTTTTTGACTTAACCGAACAAGGTTAGAGTAAAAGATGCATAGTATAACCCTTATAAGATAATGCATGAACCTAATGTTATTACATTAGTCTTAGGCCAGTCATGGACACATAAAATATGTTACATGAATTATATAATCACACATAATCCTTTTGGTGATAATGTTAACATAAATGGATGAGAAATAATTATAATATGATAACCTAAGTAATAATGTGATGTTGATGGCTACAAATATTAATTATGACAAAACTAATGAAAAGGAATCCCAAAAGTAGAATCTAAGTTAAAAATCGTATTCCTTGGGTCCCAATTACTTTGAGAGTCAAGTTTCACATAATTCACATAATAATAATGAATCTAAATCAATTTCTAAAGAGAAGATCTATATTTTACTCAAAATATCAAATAAAATAATAAATGGCTCTAAAAGAGGAAAATAATCTTGGATTTGTAATCTACATAATAAATATATCCTTTGCATGAATTTTCATCTAATTTGGAAGATTTTTTATTAAAAGGTGAAATCATGAGAGAGAAAGTGAGTAG
Organism: Alisma plantago-aquatica; assembly: GCA_963693085.1. NCBI lineage: Eukaryota > Viridiplantae > Streptophyta > Magnoliopsida > Alismatales > Alismataceae > Alisma > Alisma plantago-aquatica. The sequence goes on from OY856415.1 coordinate 145,521,022, forward strand.
AACCTTCAAAATATTAATTAAAATAATAAACGACATAAAAAATTGAAATAATAGAAACTTCATGTCTAATGCACATACTATGACTTGTGGGTGAAGTTTCATCAATTTTGGATAATTTTATACATCTCTAATTCATTAGGAAAGAGAAAAGTTATATACTTTAAAAGAAATAAATGAAATAGCAAAAGTATGCAAAAGGGAAAACTAATGCCAGAATATGATTCTACATGTCCTAATTAGGATAGGTATAAAATTTTATTTAATTTGGACCTTGTTTGTACCTTCAATTGAAGAGAGAGAAAAAGGAAATAATTTAATCAACACTTTAAAAAATTCGGATTAGGAAACACCCGCCCACATAAACAGTAACCACGGACGAAGGTGTGGTATTTTCGGAATAACTTCCTCGTTTGTTAATGAAATTTCATGAAATAGCTTTTGTTAGATTGGAAATTTAATTTTTCATCTATCCATATCCTACTTGGAGCCTAACGTGGAAAAGTAGAGAAATGCCTAAACTTTTTCTTCAAGTCTTCTAAAAGAACTTCTCACAGACCCCCACTTATAAATACCTCTACCTCGATCTTCTTTGGTTGTTTTATGAACCTCCTCTCATCTTGATTTCATCCTTTCTTGAGTGTTTGACTGTTGGTGGTCATGCTTTGATTTCTCCTTGCATCATCCTTTCACCCAAAAGCCAAATGTGGTTCTTGGTTTGAGTTTGCGACATTGCTCTCCGACGTTATATTTATTTTTTGAAGTATTTATTAGACTTTAGGTAAACAACTTGGAACTTCTTCTTCATGATTGGTTAGTTAGTTTTATGAATGAATGTTGAACGAAGTTTTTCTCCAAATTCTCGCATAAGTTTCTCCTTGCATATCCGACCTCTCTTCATCTATCGCAAATTTTCTACTTATTTGATTTTTTCTAATTTTCTGATTGGTTCATCTCACAAAATTTATATCTTTTAATCTACTGGTCGATAAAATTATAGTAAATACGTTTTGAAAAACATTCTTTATCTAATAAAAACACTTTCAGAACCTGATTTCAATGATTTCCAAAGGATGAATTGTGGAGGATAAAATACATGTATAAAACTCATAATAAATATTTCTTAATTATATAAACTCCAAATTAGATAGAACGATATGTTTTATTAATCAATAGAATATAATAAACTGTTTGGTTATGTTTTCATATTTAAATTCAACTTTAATAAAAAGGTAATTTTCTTGGGTTGCAATATAATCATCAATTAATGATTTACATCTAATATTAAATTAGGTGAATAGATATTATGTATGGATCTAGGATGTGGACCCTAACATAATACACACATCATTAAGGTATGTTTGCATCCCCTAGTATTCTATGTTGAGAAATTCACCTATATTTTCTTTCTTTTAGTCCTGTAGATATTAGCCTATACACAATATCTTTTCTTGTGAAAATCATGGTTCTTGTGAACTATCTTATTATATTACCAACCTTGTCATCATGGATATTCTCTTGGACTCTTTTAATATTCTTTTTACATGATGGAACTATATAAGATAACATGTGATGTCTTTTTCCCACTTATGACGTGGATGTATATGTTGGTCACTTATGTGGTGACTAGTTTGTATAATCTGACTATACTTTGTACTTGAATCTACATTTTACATGCTGTGTGATTCAGTAGCACTACAATAGTGTAATTGCATTAGTTTTTGAGTTATGTGCCTAGGTTATTATTGTTGAGATGGAGGTTATGTGCACCATCTCGGGGTTTCAAACTTATGAGATTTGGCCCACATTCATATATTGAGAGTTTGGTTTTGTGCCATTCTCTATCAGGCTTCAGGTTTATGGGACTTGGTTGCCTTTGTCTTTATATTGTTCTCAGACTATGCTTATCTCACATGCATTTATGTTTATCTTGATGATGATGGGTTATGTGCCCTGATTTCAGGATATGTCCTTCATTTCCCACCATGATAGTTGATGCATATATGGCACAATATTTTTATGTAGTATTATGAAAAGTATCTCCTTCGATGTGATTCTTTTCTCTTGATACCCATTTGGGTGGTACTTTTCTTTTCTATGGGAAGCTTCTATTTACTTTGAAGTCCTTTACTTCATATATTGCTCAATTTAGTTTTAGTATGCACTTACCATCCTTTACTGATGTCATCTAATTTCTCTTCTTGTTGGGGGTATGCTTCCAACCCTAGGTGAAGGACTTGGATGATATAGCATAAAGTCTTAGACTTAGCTTAAGGAGTTAGAGCTTTGAGACACAGTTGTTATGGTTTAAACTTCCCTCTATCTTAGATCCTTATGTTGTATCATTGATGTAAACCCTATGCGGGAGATTATGATTTACTTTTGTAATTTTGTTGAAAAATTGAATATAGTCAAAATTTTACTTCTGCTACTATATTATTGGTTGTTTTGAATACCATTCATAAGATTTGAAAATTTTACACGCACTCCAACATATCCTTTGGGTATGTTTGGACTGGAGGTTTTATTCATCTAATTTTTAGTAGGGAGTGGATCCCATCTGGGTTTCACTCCTTACAGCATGGTATCAGATACCATGGTAGTTAGAATCTAACTATTTCAATTTGTTCTCCCTTATTAGAAACCTTGACTTTGATAGTGACCTCTATGTGAGAATTTTTTTCCTAGATCTTGCCTAAGTTTTTTCATAAGATGATCTTACCCTGCCATATAGGTTAATGATGATATCTATAAAGTTAAAGAGGTGTTTTCTAGAGGAAGGAGTCATGTTTTGAGGATGAGATACTAATAGGATGAAGAGATTTTATTCTAAAAATTGTGAATCGGTTTATCACATTGATTTTGGTAACATCTTTGTTTTACCCTCAATGTTTCTTATCGTCAAAAAATATTTTCATTATACAACTATATGTACAAAATTTCTTTCTCTGATTTGACGGTGATTTCTTGAACTAAGTCACAATAAAGAGATATGTGAAGTTTTCTAGAGAAGCCCTAGTATTATTTGGCATAGAATCCTCCCTAGTTTTGAAGAAGTGACTATGAATATGTGACATGATGTTAAGGTGTAGTTTACCTACCCTTTGTACCCTATGACTATTTTGGATCTTAGGGTTTTTAGGTTTGTGACACAAGGACCTAAAACTCAACCCTAGATGGTATGACGTACTAGTTGGATACATGAACAACATAAATCTCTAAAATATTCCCAACTAATATATATGTGGGTAACCCTATTACCTTAATGATTGTTAAGTTGATTTGTTAGGTTGAGCCTTCTCAGAAGTGGAGGGTAGTTGGTTGTTGATTTTTTTATCAATAGATTTTGGGGATGAAATCCTTTTAAGAGGTGGAGTGTTGTAACATACTAGATCTGAGACCCTACACTAGAACTTTAACCTTTTGGACTTAACCGAACAAGGTTAGAGTAAAAGATACATAGTATAACCCTTATAAGCTAATGCATGAACCTAATGTTCTGACATTAGTCTTAGTCCAATAATGGACACATAAGATACGTCACACGATTTATATAATCACACATAATCCTTTTGGTGATAATGTTAACATAAATGGATGAGAAATAATGATCATATGATAACATAAGTAATAATGTGATGTTAATGGACACAAATATTAATTATGACAAAACTCATGAAAAGGAATCTCAAAAGTGGAATCTAAGTTAAAAATTGTATTCCTTGGGTCCCAATTACCTTGGGAGTCATGTTTCACATTATTCACATAATAATAATGAATCTAATTCAATTTAGAAAGAGAAGATCTTTATTTTACCCAAAATATCAAATAAAATAATAAATGATTCCAAAAGGGGAAAATAATCTTTGATTTGTAATATACATAATAAATATAGCCTTTGCGTTAATTTTCATCCAATTTGGAATATGTTTAATTAAAAGGTGAATCGGGAAAGAGAAAGTGAGTAGAACCTTCAAAATATTAATTAAAATAACAAACAACATAAAATATGGAAATAATAGAAAATTAATGTCTAATGCACTTAGAATGACTTTTGGGTGAAGTTTCATCAATTTTGGATAGTTTGATACGTCTCTAATGCATTAGGAAAGAGAAAAAGTGATATACTTTAAAAGAATTAAATAAAATAGTAAAAGTCTCCAAAATGGAAAACTAATGCAAAAATCGGATTCTACATGTCCTAATTAAGTTTGGTATAAAATTTCATTTAATTTAGACCTTGTTTATACCTTCAATTAAAGAGATAGAAAAAGGAAAATAATTTGATCAACACTTCGCAAAATTAGGACTAGGAAACACCAGCCCACATAAACACTAATCGTGGACCTAGGTGCAGTATTTTGGGTATAACTTCTTCGTTTCTCAATGAAATTTCATGAAATAACTTTTATTGGATTTTAAATTTAATTTTTCATCTATCCATACACTATTTGGAGCCTAATGAGGAAAATTGGAACATGCCTAAACTTTTCTTCAAGTCTTCTAAAATAACTTTTCACACACGCCGACTTATAAATACATCTACCCCCGTCTTCTTTGATTGTTTTATGAACCTCCTCTCGTCTAAATTTCATCCTTTCTTGTGTTTATGGCTTCTAGAGGTCATGATTTTATTTCTCCTTGCATCATTGTTTCACCCAAAAGCCGAACGTGGTTCTTGGTTTAAGTTCGCGGCATCACTACCTGATGTCATGTATATTTTTCAGAGCGTAATTAGACTCAAGAAAACAAATATGGTACTTATTTTTCATGATCAGTTAGTTAGTTTGACAAATGAACAATGAAGGAATTTTTTCCCCAAACTCTCAGATAAGTTTCTTCTTGCTTATCCGACCTCTCTTCCTCTCTCGCAACTTCCCTATTGATTTGGCTTTTTCTAATTTTGTGATTGGTTCATCTTACAAAATTTATATCTTTTAGTCTACTGGTCTACAAAATTATAAATAAATATGTTTTAGAAATGTAAAAGCATTATTTATCTAATAAAAATACTTTCAGAGTCTAATTTTAATGTTTTTCAAAGGATGAGTTTTGGAGAATAAAATACATGTATAAAACTCATAATAAATATAACTTAACCATATAAACTCCAAATTAGATAAAAAGATGTGTTTTCTTAATCAAGAGAATCTAATAAATTGTTTGGTGATGTTTTCATAGTTTAATTCCAATTTAATATATTAGTGATTTTCTTAGGTTGCAATATAATCATCAATTAATTATTTGCATCTAATATGAAATTTGGTGAATTGATATTTTGTTTGGATCTATGGTGTGGACCCAAACCTAATACACACATCATTTAGGTATGTTTGCATCCCCTATTATTCTATGTCGACAAATTCACCTATGTTTTCTTTCTCTTGGTCCTATGGACATTGGCCTATACACAATGTCTTTTCTTTTGAAAATCATGGTTCTAGTAACTATCTTATTTTGTTACTGATCTTGTGATCATGCATATTCTTTTGGACTCTTTTCATATGCTTCGTACAAGATGGAACTCTATACGATAACATGTGATGTCTTTTGCCCACTTATGAGGTGGATGTATATGTTGGTCACTAATGTTGTGACTAGTTTGTATAATCTAACTATACTTTCTACTTGCCTCTACAATTTACATGCTATGTGATTCAGTAGCACTAGAGTAGTGTAATTGCATTGGTTTTTGGGTTATGTGCCCATGTTATTATTTTTGGGATGGAGGTTATGTGCCCCATACCCAAGTTTCAAATTTATAAGGTTTAGCCCACATTCATATATTGGGACTTTGATTATGTGCCATTCTCTACCAGGCTTCATGTTTATAGGACTTAGTTGCCTTTGTCTTTATATTTTTCTAGGTCTATGCTTATGTCACAATCATGCAGGTTGATGATGATGATGATGATGATGGGTTATGTGCCCTGATTCCAGGATATGTGCTTCGGTTCCCGCAATGGCAGTGGATGTATATATGGCACAATATTTTTATGTTTTATTATGGAAAAAATCTCCTTTGATGTGATTCTTTTCTCTTGATACCCACTTGGGTGGTATTTTTCTTTTGTATGGGAAGCTTCTATTTATTTTGATGTTCTTTACTTCATATATTGCTCAATTTACTTTTAGTATGCACATACTAGCCTTTGTTGATGTCATCTATTTTCTCTTCTTGCAGAGGTATGCTTCCAATCCTAGGTGTAAGACTTGGAGGATATGGAATAAAGTCTTGGACTTATCTTAAGGAGTTAATGCTTGGAGACAATTTTTTTATGGTTTAAAATTCCCTCTATCTTAGATCCTTAGGTTGTATCACAGATGTAAATCCTATGTGGGAGATTATGATTTACTTTTGTAATCTTGTTGAGAAATTAAATATAGTCAACATTTTACTTCAGATGCTATACTATTGGTTATTTTGAATACCGTTCATAAGATTTGAAAATTTTACACCCACTCCAACATATATTTTGGGTATGTTTGGACTAGAGGTTTTATTCTTCAAATTTCCCCTCTAAGTTTCACTCCTTACAACATCGTATCTGATCCTGTAGTAGTCAAAATCTGACTATTTCAATTTTGTCTCCCTTATAAGAACCCTTGACTTGATAGTGACCTCTAGGTGAGAAGTTTTCCCAAGATCTTGCCTAAGTTTTTTATAAAATGATCTTACCCTTCCACATAGGTTAATGATGATATCTATAAAGTTAAAGTGGTGTTTTCTTGAGGAAGGAGTCATGTTTTGAAGATGAGATACGAGTAGGATGAAGAGATCTTATTATGGAAATTGTGACTGGGTTTATGACATTGATTTTGGTACCGTATTTGTTTTACCCTAAATGTTTCTTATCGAAAAAAATTATTTTCATTATGCTACTATATGTACAAAATTGTTGTCTCTGATTTGACAGTGATTTCTTGAACTAAGTCACAATAAAGAGATATGTGAAGTTTTCTGGAGAAGCCCTAGAATTAATTGGCATAGAATCCTAACCCTAGTTTTGAAGAAGTGACTAGGAATATGTGAGATAATGTTAAGGTGTAGTGTACCTACCCTTTGTACCCTATGACCTTTTTGGATCTTAGGGTTTTTAGGTTTGTGACACAAGGACCTAAAACTCAATCCTAGATGGTATGACTTATTAGTTGGATTCAGGAACAACATAAATCTCTAAAATATTCACAACTAATATATATGTGGGTATCCCTATTACCTTAACGATTGTTTAGTTGACTTGTTAGGTTGATCCTTTTAAGGTGTGGAGAGTAGTTGGTTGTTGATGTTTGGATCAATAGATTTTGAGGATGAAATCCTTTTAAGGAGTGGAGTGTTGTAACATACTAGATCTTAGACCCTACCCTAGAACTTTGGCCTTTTGGACTTAACCTAACAAGGTTAGAGTAAAAGATGCATAGTATAACCCTTATTAGATAATGCATGAACCTAATGTTCTCATATTATTCTTAGGCCAATAATAGACACATAAAATATGTCACATGAATTATATAATCATACATAATCCTTTTGGTGATGATGTTAACATAAATGGATGAGAAATAATGATAAAATGAAAACCTAAGTCATAATGTGTTGTTAATGGCCACAAATATTAATTATGGCAAAACTCATGAAAAAGAATCCTAAAATTGGAATCTAAGATAAAAATTGTATTCCTTCAGTCCCAAATACCTTGGAAATCAAGTTTCACATTATTCACAGAATAATAATGAACCCAATTCAATTTGGAAAGAGAAGATCTATACTTTACCCAAAATATCAAATAAAATAATAAATGACTCCACAAGCGAAAAATAATCTTAGATTTGTAATCTATATAATAAATATAGCCTTTGTGTGAATTTTCATTCAATTTGGAATATGTTTGATTAATAGGTGAAATCAGGAGAGAGAAAGTGAGTAGAACCTTCAAAATACTAATAAAAATAATAAACAACATAAAAAATGGAAGTAATATAAAATTCTGTTTAATTAACTTACAATGACTTTTGAGTGAAGTGTCATCAATTTTGTATAATTTTATACGTCTTTAATGCATTAGGAAAGAGAAAAAGTGATATACTTTAAAAAAATAAATAAAATTGCAAAAGTATCCAAAAGGGAAAACTAATGCCAAAATTGGATTATACATATCCTAAATTGGATAGGTATAAAATTTCATTAAATTTGGACATTGTTTGTACCTTCAATTGAAGAGAGAGAAAAAGGAAAATAATTTAATCAACACTTTACAAAATTCAAATTAGGAAACACCAACCCCCATAAATAGTAATTGCGGACCAATGTGTGGTATTTTGGGTATAACTTCCTAGTTTCTAAATGAAATTTCACAAAATAACTTATGTTGGCTTGTAAATTTAATTATTCATCTATCCATACCCTATTAGGAGCCTAACATGGAAAATTCGAGAAACACCTAAACTTTTTTTCAAGTATTATGAAACAACTTCTCACACACCCCCACTTATAAATACCTCTACCCTGATCTTTCTTGGTTGTTTTATGAACCTCCTCTCATCTCAATATCATAGTTTCTTGAGTGTCTAGCTGGTGATGGTTGTGCTTTGGTTTCTCTTTGCATTGTCGTTTCACCCAAAAGCTGAATGTGGTTCTTGGTTTGAGTTTGTGGCATCGCTCCCCGACGTCATGTTTATTTTTTAGAGTGTAATTAGACATCCGATAAACAACTCTGGTACTTGTTCTTCATGATAGGTTAGTTAGTTTCATGAATGAACTACAAACAAAGTTTTTCCCCAAACTCTCAAATAAGTTTCTCCTTGCATATCCAACCTCTCTTCTTCTCTCACAAATTCCCTACTGATTTGGCTTTTTCTAATTTTGTGATTAGTTTATCTTACAAAATTTATATCTTTTCATCTATTAGTCTAAAAAGTTATAAAAACAAATGTTTTAGAATAAAAAAATAATTTTTATCTAATAAAAATACTTTCAGAGTTTGATTTCAATGTTTTTAAAAGGACGAGTTTTGGAGAATAAAATACATGTATAAAACTCATAATAAATATAACTTAATCATATAAACTCCAAATTAGATAAAAAGATATGTTTTCATAATCAAGATAATCTAATAAATCGTTTGGTTATGTTTTCATAGTTTAATTCCAATTTAATAAAAAGGTGATTTTCTTGGGTTGCAATATAATCATAAATTAATGATTTGCTTCTAATAAGAAATTAGGTGAAGCGATATTTTGTTTGGATCTACGGTGTGGACCCAAACCTAATACACACATCATTTAGGTATGTTTCCATACCCTATTATTCTATGTTGAGCAATTCACTTATGTTTTCTTTCTCTTGGTCCTATGGACATTAGCCTATACATAATGTCTTTTCTTTTGAAAATCATGGTTCTTGTGAACTATCTTATTTTGTTATCGATCTTGTGATCATGGATATTCTTTTGGACTCTTTTCATATGGTTAGTACATGATGGAACTCTATACGATAACATGTGATGTCTTTTGCCCACTTCTGAGGTGGATGCATATGTTGGCCACTTATGTCGTGACTAGTTTGTATAATCTGACTATACTTTCTACTTGCGTCTACATTTTACATGCTATGTGAATCAATAGCGCTAGAGTAGTGTAATTGCATTGGTTTTCGGGCTATGTGCCCATGTTACTTTTTTGGGATGGATGTTATGTGCTTCATACCCAAGATTCAAATTTATGAGGTTTGTCCCACATTCATATATTGGGAGTTCGGTTATGTTCCATTTTCTATTAGACTTTAGATTTATGGGGCTTGGTTGCCTCTATCTTTATATTGTTCTAGGGCTATGCTTATCTCACATCCATGCAGGTTGATGATGATGATAGGTTATGTGTCCTGATTCCAAGATATGTGCTTCATTTCCCACCATGGTAGTGGATGTATATATGGCATGATCTTTTTATGTTGTATTATGGAAAGTATCTCCTTTGATGTGATTCTGTTCTCTTGATACCCACTTGGGCGGTACTTTTCTTTTCTATGGGAAGCTTCTATTTACTTTGATGTCCTTTACTTCATATATTGCTCAATTTACTTTTAGCATGCACATACCATCTTTTGTTGATGTCATTTATTTTCTCTTCTTGTTGGGGCATGCTTCCAACCCTTGTTGAAGGACTTGGATATTATGGCATAAAGTCTTGGACTTATCTTAAGGAATTAAAGCTCGGAGACAAAGTTGTTATGGTTTAAACTTCCCTCTATCTTAGATCCTTATGTTGTATCATACATGTAAATCCTATGTGGGATATTATGATTTACTTTTGTAATCTTGTTGAGAAATTGAATATTGTCAAAATTTTACTTCTATTGCTATACTATTGGTTGTTTTGAATACCATTCATAAGATTTGAAAATTTTACACCAACTCAAACATATCCTTTGGGTATGTTTGGAAAAGAGGTTTTATTCTTCAAATTTTTAGTAGGGAGTGGATCCTCTCTGGGTTTCACTCCTTACAGCATGGTATCAGAGCCCATGGTAGTCAAAATCTGACTATTTCAATTTTGTATCCCTTATTAGAACCTTTGACTTGGATAGTGACCTATAGGTGAGAAGTTTTCCCTAGATCTTGCCTAAGTTTTTGATAAGATGATCTTACCCTACCATATATGTTAATGGTAATATATATAAAGTTAAGGAGGTGTTTTATTGAGGAAGGAGTAATGTTTTGAGGATGAGATACTAGTAGGATTAAGAGATCTTATTGTGGAAATCGTGAACTGGTTTATCACATTGATTTTGGTACCATCTTTGTTTTACCCCCAATGTTTCTTATCGACAAAAATTGTTTTCATTATACTACTGTATGAACAAAATTTATTTCTCTGGTTTGACGGTGATTTCTTGAACTAAGTCACAATAAAGAGATATGTGAAGTTTTCTATAGAAGCCCAAGAATTAGTTGGCATAGAATCATAACCCTAGTTTTGAAGAAGTGACTAGGAATATGTGAGATAATGATAAGGTGTAGTGTACCTACCCTTTGTACCCTATGACTTTTTTTATATTATAGGGTTGTTAGGTTTGTGACACAAGGACCTAAAACTCATCCCTAGATGGTATGACTTATTAGTTGGATACATGAAGAACATAAATCTCTAAAATATTCACAAATAATAGATATGTGGGTAGCCCTATTACCTTGATGATTGTTTAGTTGTCTTGTTAGGTTGAGCCTTTTAAGGAGTGGAGATTAGTTGGTTGTCGATGTTTGTATCAATAGATTTTGAGGATGAAATCCTTTTAAGGGTTGGAGTGTTGTAACATACTAGATATTAGACCCTACCCTAGAACTTTGACCTTTTGGACTGAACTGAATAAGGTTAGAGTAAAAGATGCATAGTATAACCCTTATAAGCTAATTAATGAACCTAATGTTCTCACATTAGTCTTAGGACAATAATACACATAAAATATGTCACATGAATTATATAATCACACATAATCCTTTTGCTGATAATGTTAATATAAATGGATGAGAAATAATGATAATATGATAACCTAAGTAATAATGTGATGGTAATGGCCACAAATATTAATTATGACAAAAATCATGAAAAACAATCCCAAAAGTGGAATCTAAGTTAAAAAATTGTATTCCTTGGGTCCCAATTACCTTAAGAATCAAGTTTCACATCATTCACATAATAATAATGAATCTAAATCAATTTGGAAAGAGAAGATCTATAATTTACTAACAATATCAAATAAAATAATAAATGATTCCAAAAGAGGAAAATAATGCTGGATTCTTAATCTACATAATAAATATAGCCTTTGTGTGAATTTTCATCCCGTTTGGAAGATGTTTGATTAAAAGGTGAAATTAGGAGAGAGAAATGAGTAGAACCTTCAAAATATTAATTAAAATAATAAATGACATAAAAATGAAAATAATATAAAATTCATGTCTAATGCACTTACAATGACTTGTGGGTGAAGTTTCATCAATTTTGGATAATTCTATACGTCTCTAATGCATTAGGAAAGAGAAAAAATGATATACTTTAAAAGAATTAAATAAATTTGCAAAAGTCTCCAAAAGGGAAAACTAATGCCAAAATTGGATTCTACGTCTCCTAATTAGGCTAGGTATAAAATTTCATTTAATTTGGACTGTTTTTGTACCTTTAATTGAAGATAGAGAAAAAGAAAAACAATTTAATCAACACTTTACAAAATTCGGATTAGAAAACACCATCCCACATAAAAAGTAACCGCGGACCAAGGTGTTCTTTTTTGGCATAATTTTCTTATTTCTTAATGAAATTTCCCAAAATAACTTCCGTTGGATTGCAAATTTAATACCGCATCTATCCATACCTTATTCGGAGCGTAATGTGGAAAATTTTAGAAACTCCTAAACTTTTTCTTCAAGTCTTCTAAAACAACTTCTTACACACCCCCACTTATAAATACCTCTACCTTGATCTTCCTCAGTTGTTTTATAAACATCCTCTCATTTCAATTTCATCCTTTCTTGAGTGTATGGATGTTAGTGGTCGTTCTTTGATTTCTCCTTACATCGTCATTTCACCCAAAAGCCAAACATGGTTCTTGGTTTGAATTTGCGGCATCGCTTCCTGGCGTCACGTTTATTTCTCAGAGCATAATTAGACCTTAGGTAAACAACTCTGACACTTGTTCTTCATAATTGGTTACTAGTTTTACGAACCAATGACAAACAAAGTTTTTTCTCCAAACTCTTGGATAAGTTTCTCCTTGCATATCCGACCTCTCTTCCTCTCTTGCAAATTCCCTACTGATTTGATTTTTTTCTAATTTTGTGATTGGTTCATCTTACAAAATTTATATCTTTTAATCTACTAGTCTATAAAATTATAAATAAATATGTTTTGGAATTGAAAAAACATTCTTTATCTTATAAAATACTTTCAGAGCCTGATTTCAAAGTTTTTTAAAGGATGAATTTTGGAGAATAAAATAAATGTATAAAACTCATAAAAAATATAATTTAATCATATAAACTCCAAATTGGATATAAAGATATGTTTTATTAATCAAGTGAATGTAATAAATGGTTTCGTGATCTTTGCAGAGTTTAATTTGAATTTCACAAAAAAAGTGATTTTCGTGGGTTGCAATATAATCATCAATTAATGATTTACATCTCATATCAAATTAGGTGAAGATATATTCTATTTCGATCTAGGGGGAGGACCCTAACCTAATACACACATCATTAAGGTGTGTTTGCATCCCCTATTGTTCTATGTTGAGCAATTCACCTATGTTTTCTTTCTCTTGGTCTTATGGACATTAGCCTATAAACAATGTATTTTATTTTGAAAATCCTAGTTCTTGTGAACTATCTTATTTTTTTTACTGATCTTGGATATTCTTTTAGACTCTTTCATATGCTTTATATATGATGGAACTCTATACGATAACATGTGATGTCTTTTGCCCAGTTATGAGGTGGATGTATATGTTTGTCACTTATGTGGTGACCACTTTGTATAATCTGACTGTACTTTCTACTTGCCTCTACATTTTACATGATATGTGATTCCGTAGCACTAGAGTAGTGTAATTGCATTGGTTTTTTGGGTTATGTACCTATGTTATTATTTTTGGGATGGAGGTTATGTGCCCCAAACTCGGGTTTCAAATTTATGAGGTTTGGCCCACATTCATATATTGGGAGTTTGGTTTTGTGCCATTCTCTATTAGGCTTTAGGTTTGTGGGATTTGGCTACCTTTGTCTTTATATTGTTCTAGGGCTATGCTTATCTCACATGCATGCAGGTTGATGTTGATGATGATGGGTTATGTGCATTGATTCCATGATATGTGTTTCATTTCCCACCATGGTAGTGGATGTATATATGGCACAACCTTTTTATGTTGTATTATGGTAAGTATCTCCTTTGATGTGATTCTTTTCTCTTTATACCCACTTAGGTGGTACTTTTCTTTTCTATGGGAAGCTTCTATTTACTTTGATGTTCTTTACTTCATATATTGCTCAGTTTACTTTTAGTATGGACATGCCAGCCTTTGTTGATGTCTTCTATTTTCTCTTCTTGCTGGGGTATGCTTTCAACCCTAGGTGAAAGACTTGGATGATATGTCATAAAGTCTTAGACTTAGCTTAAGGAGTTAAAGCTTGGAGACAAATTTGTTAGGGTTTAAACTTTACTCTATCTTAGATCCTTATGTTGTATCATACATGTAAATCTTATGTGGGAGATGGAGAAATTGAATTTAGTCAAAATTTTACTGTTGTTGCTATACTATTGCTTGTTTTGAATATCATTAATAAGATTTAAAAAATTTCCACTTTCTCCAACATATCTTTTGGGTATGTTTGGATTGGAGGTTTTATTCTTTAAATTTTTAGTAGGGAGTGGATCCCTTTTGGGTTTCACTCCTTACAACATGGTATCAGAGCCCATGGTAGTGAGAATCTGACTATTTTAATTTTGTCTCCCTTATTAGAACTCTAAACTTAGAAAGTGACCTCTAGGTGAGAAGCTTTCCCTAGATCTTGCCTAAGTTTTTCATAAGATGTTTCACATTATTCACATGATAAAAATGAATCTAATTCAATTTGGAAAGAAAAGATCTATATTTTACCCAAAATATCAAATAAAATAATAAATGACTCCAAAAGAGGAAAATAATCTTGGATTCATAATCTACATAATGAATATAGCCTTTGTGTAAATTTTCATCCAATTAGGATGATGTTTGATTAAAAGGTGAATCAGGAGAGAGAATGTGAGTAGAACCTTCAAAATATTAATTAAAATAATAAACGATATAGAAAATGGAAATAATAAAAAATTCATGTCTATTGCACTTGCAATGACATGTGGGTGGAGTTTCATCAATTTTGGATATTTTATGTCTCTAATTCATTAGGAAAGAGAAAAAGTGATATACTTTAAAAGAATTAAATAAAATAGCAAAAGTCTCAAAAAGGGAAAACTAATGCCAAAATTGGATTCTACATGTCCTAATTAGCTAGGTATAAAATTTCATTTAATTTAGACCTTGTTTGTACCTTCAGTTGAAGAGAGAGAAAAAGGAAAATAATTTAATCAACACTTTACAAAATTCGGATTAGGAAACACCAGCCCACATAAAATGTAACCGCGGATCAAGGTGCGATATTTTGGGCATATCCTCCTCATTTCTTAATGAAATTTTGAGAAATAACTTCCGTTGGATTGCAAATTTAATTCCGCATCTATCCTTGCCCTATTCGGAACCTAACATGGAAAATTCGTGAAACAACTAAACTTTTTCTTCAAGTCTTCAGAAACAACTTCTCACACGCCCCCACTTATAAATACCTCCACCCCTATCTTTCTCAGTTATTTTATGAACCTCCTCTCATATCAATTTCATCCTTTCTTGAGTGTCTCACTCCTAGTGGTCGTGCTTTGATTTCTCCTTGCATCGTCATTTCACCCAAAAGCTGAATGTGGTTCTTAGTTTGAGTTTGCGACGTCACTTCCCGACGTCATGTTTATTTTTCAGAGCGTAATTAGACCTCAGGTAACAACTCTGACACTTGTTCTTCATGATTGGTTAGTTAGTTTCACAATCGAACGACGAATGAAATTTTTCTTCAAACTCTCAGATATGTTTCTCTTTGCATATCCGACCTCTCTTCCTCTCTCACAAATTCCCTACTAATTTGATTAATTCTATTTTTTGTGATTGGTTCATCTTAAAAAATGTATATCTTTTAATCTACTGATCTATAAAATTATAAATAAATTTGTTTTGGAATCAGAAAAACATTCTTTATCTAATAATAATACTTTAAGAGTTTGATTTTCATATTTTTCTAAGGATGAATTTTGGAGAATAAAATACATGTATAAAACTCATAACAAATATAACTTAATCATATAAACTCCAAATTGGATAAAAATATATGTTTTCTTAATCATAAGAATTTAATAAATTGTTTGGGTATGTTTTTAGAGTTTAATTTGAATTCAATAAATAGGTAATTTTCTTGGGTTGAAATATAATCATCAATTAGGTGAAGAGATATTATGTTTGGATCTAGGGTGTGGACCCTAACCTAATACACACATCATTAAGGTATGTTTGCACTCCTATTATTCTATGTTGAGCAATTCACCTATGTTTTTTTCTCTTGATCCTATAGACATTATTCTATACACAATGTCTTTTCTTTTGAAAATTATAGTTCTTGTGAACTATCTTATTTTTTTATTGATTTTGTGATCATGGATATTCTTTTAGACTCTTTTCATATGCTTTGTACATGATGGAACTCTATACGATAACATGTGATATCTTTTTCCCACTTATGAGGTGGATGTATATGTTGATAACTTATGTGGTGACTAGTTTGTATAATATGACTATACTTTCTACTTGCCTCTACATTTAATTGCATTGGTTTTTGAGTTATGTGCCCATATTATTATTTTAAGGATGGAGGTTATGTGTCCCATACCCAGGCTTTAAATTTATGAGGTTTGGCTCACATTCATATATTGAGAGTTTGGTTATGTGTCATTCCCTATCAGGCTTCAGGTTTATGGGACTTGGCTGTCTTTGTGTTTGTATTGTTCTAGGGCTATACTTATCTCACATGCATGTA
Organism: Alisma plantago-aquatica; assembly: GCA_963693085.1. Classification (NCBI taxonomy): domain Eukaryota; kingdom Viridiplantae; phylum Streptophyta; class Magnoliopsida; order Alismatales; family Alismataceae; genus Alisma; species Alisma plantago-aquatica. Next base: position 145,537,680 of record OY856415.1, read on the forward strand.
GGTTGATGTTAATGATGATGAGTTATGTGCCTTGATTCCAGGATATGTGCTTCATTTCTCACCATGGTAGTGGATGTATACATGGCACAAACTTTTTATGCTGTATTATGGTAAGTATCTCCATTGATGTGATTCTTTTCTGTTGATACCCATTTGGATGGTACTTTTCTTTTCTATGAGAAGCTTCTATTTACTTTGATGTCCTTTACTTCATATACTGCTCAGTTTATTTTTAGTATGCACATACCAACATTTGCTGATGTCTTCTATTTTATCTTCTTGTTGGGGTATGATTCTAACCGTAGGTGAAGGACTTGGATGATATGACATAAAGTCTTAGACTTAGCTAAAGGAGTTAAAGCTTGGAGACAAAGTTGTTATGGTTTAAACTTCCCTCTATCTTAGATCGTTATGTTGTATCATACATGTAAACCCTTTGTGGAAGATTATGATTTACTTTTGTAATCTTGTTGAAAATTGAATATAGTCAAAATTTTACTTCCACTATATTATTGATTGTTTTCAATACCATTCATAAGATTTGAAAATTTTACGCTCATTCCAACACATCTTTTGGATATGTTTGGACTGGAAGTTTTATTCTTCAAATTTTTAGTAGGGAGTGGATCCCCTCTGGATTTCACTTCTTACTTTACGTAATAAATGTTAAATGTAAACAATACTACTTAAGTTGCAGGAGCGCCCACCGGTGCCCAAAGAGCTGCGCCTAGATGACTGGCTAACTAACTGGATATCCAGTCTCAATAGCCACCTGATCAAATTTTCAACAATTTTAGTCCACAAGTAGCAACACATCTGCCCGTAGTTACGCAAACGAAGTCGCATTACTACTTTCACATTTATAATGTAAAAATTTATTTAAAAGAAAATCTAGCTGAGTGCCGCACCTCCATTAAAGTCTTTTCTCCGCCGCCGAGCTGTTGGCCCCATATACTTTATATTATAAAAGAAAAGGCCATTGTTCCCAACTGACCAGCATGTGAAGTCATGCATAAATCCAGATCGTCCATGCAACCTGGAATTGGTTCATTTTTAAGACTCTGGGGCACCGCGAGCAGAAGACAGCGATGTTGTACCGAACGCCGGTGAACCACAACTCAGTTGCACCTTTGTCGCTTTTGGAAAGAGTTACGCTACCCACCATTCATTATAGACCCGGCAGCCCACCCGGTTTCTTGATAGCATACAAAAACTTGTAATCAGCCGTAATTATTCTCGGAAGCCGAAAAGACGGTCAGGACTCCCAAACTTCTCATACAAAGTCCATGCAACATTATGTCTCTACATGCAAAGTCTATGCAAAGTGTATTAATTCGTTTTTTCTCTTGTAATTATTCTCTCCCGTTCTAATCCACCCACCTGTATTCCCGTATTAGTACAGTACCTACAGAATACAATAACAACATTGAATTGAATCATTTTACGTACAGTACTTATAGAAGGGGTTGTAGAAATTGTGTAATGTACGTATAATTATACAATATGCTGGAACACTCGACACATCTGAATTGAATCCCTTTACGTACAGTACTTATACAGCTTAAATGAATGAATGGTCTCTAACTATGTTACATACAATACTTGGCCGATTGCATAAAAGAGGGGGTTGTACAAAATTGTGTACTGTACGTATAATTATACAAGATGCTGGAACACTCGACACATCTGAAATTGAATCTCTTTACGTACAGTACTTATACAGCTGCATAAAAGAGTGCGTTGTAGAAATTGTGTACTGTACGTATCGTTATGCAAATTACTAGAACACTAGACAAATCTGAATTGAATCCATTTATGGTTAAGTGAATGAATCCTGATTATGATACGTACAGTACTTATACAAATGCATAAAAAGAAATTTTCGAACAAAAATAAATGAATGGTCTGTAACTATTTTACGTACGGTACGTATTCATATCTGTTAGATTTTTATTTGGTTACGAGATCTGTTATATGTATGTATTCATATCTGTTAGATTTTTATTTGGTTACGAGATCATGCATCCTTTTTGTATGAAAAAGCATGCAAAATGGCTGCTGGAGATATCCACTTAATGAAAAGGCATGCAGCAGCAGGTCTTAATGGACTGACGCAGCAGCAGGACTTAGTGGAGGAAAACGGCAGATGAGTATTCCCGAGGAGCGGGTATGTAGCCGGGTATAGGATGTGTTATGGGTAGAATTTTGGAAAAAATACCTAAATGGCACATTTGCCAATTTTAATTACCTAAATGGCACGTTCTTGAACTTATTGCCCAAAATGGCACATTTCTGGAGCAATGCGTCCCCTGCCGGGACGCATTGCTCTCCCGCGAGCCAATGCGTCCCGGTGGGAGACGCATTGGTCCCACAGGAGGGCAATGCGTCCCGAGCCGTGACGCATTGCTCTGTTGTGGGACCAATGCGTCCCCCGTCGGGACGCAATGCCACGCGGCAGAGCAATGCGTCCCGGCGGGGGACGCATTGGCCCCACGGGAGTGCAATGCGTCCCGAACCGGGACGCATTGCCCTTTGTGGGACCAATACGTCGCGCCCCGGGACGCGCCCAACGGCTAGAATTTGCCACGCGGGCAATGCGTCCGGGACGGGGACGCATTGCTCCCAGGCCAACGGCTATGTTACCGTTGGGCCGCCGCGCGGCGGTCCACGTGGGCGCAATGCGTCCCCAACCGGGACGCATTGCTCCCCTATATATATTGGCCGAAAACAGCCCCCCAAACTCACACCATTCTTCATTTCCTTCATCTAGCTCTATACTCCCATTGCTCTGGAGCTTCTTCTCGGATTTCTATTGCTTTGGGTGCTTTCTAGCTTATTTCGGGCGATCTTGGAGCTGATATCTGCTACTGCTCGGAGACTACTTGGAGCTTCTTCTTTCTCTTCTTCTATTCTTCGATTGTCAACGGATAACTCTCCATTTCAGGTATTTGTTCTACCAAAATTTTAATTTTCAAAATATGAACTTAACTTTAGTACGAAATATTACAACTGAAATAAATATATTGTTACTCTTTAATTGTACATTACTGAAATAATGATGTAGAAAATGACAATTGAAGGCTACTTAATACCTGAAAATGTATTGTTCGAAATTGCAAAATTGTTATTTTGAAATGTTAGTGTTACTAAAAAATTAGCAAAATTGTTGTTATGAAATGTTAGTTAATTTTACTGAAAAACATAGCAAAATTGTTGTTCTTAATTGTTGTTCACTGTTAATGTTATAGAAAAAGTAGTCCAATAAATTTAATTCCAAATTGATGTCACTGCTCTCAAATATTAATTTATGTTGATATAATGTCATAAAATATGAATTTCTTTCTGATGTTAATATAATATTCTAAAATATAGGAACATGGCATCTAGTTCAAATTCACGAATTGTGAAGATGCGATATGATGGGCAATTTCTCTCTGATGGGTCTTATTCTAGTCGATCTGTTAGACCCATAAACATTTCACTTATTAATACCCTATCTGAACTAAAATCATATATCTATACAACACTTGACATCAATCCCAACCACTTCTCTATCAAAATATCCTATCTTTTCCCTGGAGAAAATCATATGCTCATACAAGTTGATGATGATGATGCATACATAACCTTGTTATCACTTTCAGCTGATGCCTATATTGATGTGTTTCTTGAAAAAATATCTATCCACCAACAACCTTATTTAATGAGTCTATTGAATCAATTTCAATCTCAATTCTCTCGGAGTCAACCACCTCAATTATCTCAAAGTCATTTAACTACTGAATGGAGTCAACCACCTCAATTCAGTCTTACACCTCAATTCAGTCTTAGCAATTTAACAGCTGAGTGGAGTGAACCACCTCAATTTTCTCAAAATCTAACTACTGAGAATATTGGTGTTGAGGTTGAGGAGGGAGATAATGATTGTGATCATGAAGGTGATAATGATAGTGATCATGAAGGTGATAACAATAGTGACATTGAAGGTGGTAATAACAGTGAACCACCTGAGGATGAGTCATTGACTGAAACCGATGCTGAGCACACACATCCATTCCCTGACTCTATTGTAGCATTGAGTCATATTCCATCCATATTTGACAACCAATGGCCCCAACATGAACACATTGATTCCAACTATGAAGCTTTTCAAGATGATGACTGGGTGGAAGATTTTTGTCATGAATTTCGTCTCGATTACAATCCTTCTAGTGCTGTTATATATGAGGGTGCTTTATTTGCATCTAAAGTTGTACTGGTTGAGACACTCCAAAAATGGTCGGTACAAAAGAATGTCCAGTACCGTACATTACGCTCAAATAATCGTCATCTTAAACTTGCTTGTATCCATGATGAACGATGTCCTTGGAGATTGACCGCTTGCCAGTCCAATTAGAATGCGCTGGAATGATTGGCCAGAAGATGTTCCCTTGGGCTACAGGTTAAAGATCAACACAATTAACTTTTTTATTTGTCTAAATATTATGTAGTGTTTATCTAAATTTAGTTTCTCAATTTAATAGGTGGCCTACCTTTGTCCAAAGGAGTCAAACTATCAGGGGAACAATTCAATTTTACGATTCAGCATTTGACCAGATTTTGCCCTCACAGGTATAACTTACTTACCTCTGTTGTTTGGTATGTTTTATTTATTTACAATTTACTCCTTTTTATATGATACACATTGTTTATATGAATAACAGATAGAGTTGACTCCTTACACTGCTGAGGTTCTCGAGAGATTGCCTGCAATTTGTAGAGATGGTAGTGATATTTGGTTGGCACGAGTGCCTCTGTTGTGCTACACAATAGTGGAGTGGCACTTTCCCGACAGAGTACTTGGACAGTTCGGCTTTGTTCAAGTACAACCTACTCTTGAGCTGCCGCAGCTTAGCCGGATAGATGAGAGGGGTCATGCGGCTGAGGATTGGATGCTTCATTATAGGCAGGAGGTGCAGATGTGGAACAACAGACGTGAGAGCTTAGTTCCCGCTCCACCAGCTGATACAGTCTACAGTCCTCAGGTTCACTATGCATGGTATCATCCACAATACATTGTGCCCCCTCCAGATATGCCTCCAAGCATATACTACCCGCAAAGTTATCGTCAGCAGGAATTTGTGAGTATCATTATTATTTTCTTTTACAAATTGTTATTATTTATCTTTGTTATTTGTAATATATGTAATTGGTCTTTATTATGTGTACATACTTTATTTTACAGGTACAAACACATGTGGCGATCCGAGCGGCAGTAGAGCACGCCCCTGCACAGATCAGAGACAGCATATATACCATCCAGGGGAGTTACTTTGATAGTCTTCCCGACTATGCTCGGCCGTGGGATCCCATACCCACTCATACCACAGCCCCTGAGCCCACTCCTACTCCTACTCCTACTCCTACTCCTACTCCTACTGTTGAGCCCACTCCCACTCCCACTTCTCAGTTCATGTCATGGGGACCGACATGGCCATATTTTTCAGAAGCTGCTTCATATTCCTCATTCATCACCCCACCTCAACCACCATCATACCATGGAGCAAGTTCTTCTTCTGCTCCATACACTCCATTCCCACCAGCAATTATTCCCGAGAGCCGACCACCATCTTATGTCACATATTCACCTACTCCGTTTGATTTCTCAGGATGCACCCCACCCGATGCATCCTATCCTGGTTTTCCTAGACCCCTCACCCCACCTCCACCTTTTCATTTCTTCCCTGATGCTCGCCAGCAGCCTCCTACACAGTTGTCCCCAGTTCAGCAGTCTCCAGATGACATCGGTACAGAGGATCCTGATGTAGAGGGACGTGGGCGAGGACGTCGTGGGCGAGGACGACATACTTAGTTTTTTATATATTGTACAGTTTTGTATGTATGCCTTTGTGAGGACATCTATTGTATGTGGATCTATCATATTATGATATGACATTGGTTCATTTTGGATCATGTTGTTGTGGATCTATCATATTGTTCTGTTGTGTATTATTTTCTCGTCATGTTGGTTCATGTTTTAACCTTGTTTTTAATTGCTATCTCAATTATTTGGATTAAGTTCGTATTATATAATCAATTAGGAACCAACCAATGTTGGTTGCAATATACTTATATATTCCATATGCATGTTACGACCTATTGAAATTGACAAATTTATAATAATTGAGTATATTATAGACATCCAAATACAAGTGAACGAATTATAAATGTATAAATATAATCAATATTGTTAATTTACATATCAATAACATATCAGTGATTGCAAAAAATGATTAAAAAAACCAATGCGTCCTGCATGGGGACGCATTGCTCCAATGCGTCCTGCATGGAGACTCATTGAGCAATGCGTCCCATCTGGAGACGCATTGGTCCCACACAAGGGCAATGCGTCCCGAGCCGTGACGCATTGCAGTACCGGGACTCATTGCTCTGCCGCGTGGCAATGCGTCCCGACGGGGGACGCATTGGTCCCACAACAGAGCAATGCGTCACGGCTCGAGACGCATTGCCCTCCTGTGGGACCAATGCGTCCCCCACCGGGACGCATTGCCTCGCGGGAGAGCAATGCGTCCCAGCAGGGGACGTATTGCTCCAAAATGTGCCATTTTGGACAATAAGTTCAAGAACATGCCATTTAGGTAATTAAAATTGGCAAATGTGCCATTTAGGTATTTTTTCCTAGAATTTTTCATACGAAATAGGACCGCGCGCGATGGCGCCAGACTTTTCCCGGTACATGGGTCGGAATGTCTTTTGGACTGTTGCACGAACATTTTAAAGCTGATGACAAATGTCATAACTATTGAGGGCGCTGATAGTGATGAATGCGATTGTTCTAAATTTCTTTTGATATGTCCGTTGAATCTCTTTTGGCGTGATGTCCTCATTACTCTACAGAAAACAATAGAAAGTTTACACCTTCGTCTTGTGGCAGCGGACCAATTCCAATTGCCATAATTGCAGGAAGTTGACTCAGCGTCGTCGACCAACGACATTTGTCTGCGGGAATCTGGGAATTTTGGAACTAAGACGGCTGTAAAACGTCACTTGTGTTGGCCAGATTGTGATTTTATTGTAAAACGTTCCTCTAATGAATTAGCTAAAATTTAAACTTTTCGTTCGGTTGCAAACAAAACTTTTGCTCAAGGGGCATGAGTGCGGAGGGGCACAGCAGCTAACTTGTTTCTAGCAGAGACAAATCCAATTAGTGTTAGTACTGGATCAAATGGCAAATTTGTTTAAAGCATATCTATGCATTGTCTCATCAACCCTTCGCTGCTTATTACATCAGATCCAGCAAGTTCACAGTTGGCATTCCACTCTTTTTATATTAAATCGCGCATCATCCCGATACCTATCAATGAAATGACTGGTTCACCGTCGGCTTTCTATTTCTTTTTAATGAGGCTGAAGAAGAGGAGCTATCGGCAGTACACCGTGTTTAATTGGTGGATTGACTGTGGACCGCATTTACAAGGAAAATGCTACGTGCAGTAGAAAGAGAAACATACACGAGATACCATTTGTTTCCTAGCGAATGAGAGGTAGAGGGTGGAAAGATAGAGAAAGTGAGAGAGAGTGAGTGGATGGAGAGAGAAAATAGGAGAGGGATATTTATTTTGTCTATAACTTTCAAACTGTAATGTATATTTTGACGAAATAACAACTGCTACATTCTTTACAAAAATTTTTATACAAGATCAATGTCAATTTGTTTAAAAATGATTAATATACGATCTAAAAGAGAAAGATAGATTAATCATGAGGGACTGGATGTGTTCTGCCCGAGAAGAGTGGAGAGAGAGGGAGTGCGGAGAGAGAAAGAGGGGTTGGAAAGAGAGAAAAAAAAGAGAAATGAGATATTTATTTTGCACGTAACTTTTAATTGCTAATGAATTTTTTGATCAAATAAAATCATTTGATTCTTTACAAAAAATGATTTGGAATAAAAATAATATTGACATAGTTTTATGAAAAATAATATATAATAAAAAAAAGTGTCATAAGAAAATGAGAGAAGAGGAAAGTAGTTCTCTATCCTCCTCATTTCACTCAAGAACAACAAATTGAATATATTCTTTGTATTTCTGTCTCTTATAAAGACAACTAATTGTACAAGAAGTGACAAAATTTAGTACGAGAATAACAACTAATTTAAATAAATTAATGGCATTACTTCCCTCCTATTTTTATATTTTTTTTTCTTACAAAAATGACATAGGCTACAGGTAACAACAAGTTGGACTAAAGATAGCAACAAATTGAACCATGTGTAACAACAAACTATATTAGAAATAATAAAAAATTAGACTACTAGATAATAATTAATTTTAGAAAAATTAATTCACTACTTCTCTTCTATTTGTCGTATTTTTTCTATCTTAAGAAATAATAAAATGGACCAGCGACAATAACAAATTGGTCCGAACATAATAACAGATTGCACTAAAAAAATAAAAACTTGGACCAAAGAAATAAAAAAATACTTCTTTCCTATTCATTGTATTTTTCTCTCCTACAAATAACAAATTGTATCAGAGATAACAACAAGCTAGATCAGAAATAACAAAAAAATGACTAAAGATAATAGTTAATTTTAAAAAATATATATACTAATTGGATAATAAAAGATTTGATTAGAGATAGTAAAAAATTTGACTAGTGGTAACAAAAAATAGATCAAAATTAACTAAAAATGTGACAAGAGATAATAAAAAATTTGACTAGTGACAACAAATTAAATAGGAGATACCAAAAAAAATTGACTAGTGATAACAAATATTTTTTTAAAAAATACTACTTGGATAATAAAAAAAATTGACTACAGATAATTTTTTTTACTAGGGATATAAAAATTGACTAGAATAACAAAAAATTTGAGTAGAGCTAAGATATTTTTTTACTCGAGATAACAAGAAAATTTACAGGAGACTGCAAAAGGTCAAAGATAACAAAGACATTGAATAGGGATAACAAAAAAAATGACTACACATAATAACAAACTAGATCAGAGATAATAAACAATTTGACTAGAGATAAAAACTAATTTAAAAAAAAATTGATTGCTTGGATAACAAAAAAATTGACAATAGATAACAATAAATTGGACTAGAGATAATAAAGAATAGAGACTAGAGATAACAAAAAATTGGACTAGAGATAACAAAGAATTGGACTAGATATAACAAAGAGTTGGATTAGAGAGAACAACAAATAGGTATAGAGATAACAATTAAATTAAATAAAAAATGACACCACCTCCCTCCTATTCCTTGCATTTTATCTCTCTTAAAAATATAAAAAATGTATTAGACATAACACAAACTAGTACATAGATTAAAAAAAGTTTAGTATGTTCCAACAAGACTAGTGTCATATTTTCTCTCGTATTTGTCATATTTTCTTTCTCTTATAAAATCAAACATTAGTTCAGAAATACCTAACTATACGAGTGATAACAACAAACCGGACTATCAATTACAATACACCTCTTTACAATGAGTAAAATAAAGAGGAGAGAGAAAAAACACTGGACCAGAGATAATAATACAATGGATCAAAGATAACAAAAAAATATAACATAATTTTCAACAATATATTGACATTAGTTTTGTTATAACAAATTTTTCGTAAGGAATCTAATAGTTTTCGTCAAAAAATACATTACAGTTTAAAATTTATTAACAAAAGAAATATCTCTTTTATTTTCTCTATAATTTCAGCAACTCATTTTATCTCATTTCATCTCTGGTCCAATTTGTTGTTATCTCTAATGTAATTTGTTACTTATGTAAGAGAGAAAAATACAAACAATGTGAGGGAAGTAGTACCACTAATTTTTAGAATTTAAATGTTAAGGCTAGTACAATTTGTTGTATTTTTTATCCATTTTATTTTTATCTCTGTCCAATTTATTATTATTAAGATTTTATTTTTTATATTGTATATTGTATTTTCTCAAATGTATGCGGAAATTGGTCTCATTGTAATGTATGTTTTGTAAAGAATGCTATAGTTTTTATTTTGTTAAAATATACATTACGGTTTGAAATTTATTGAGAAAAATAAATTCTTACTGTTTCTCTCCTACTGTGATTCCCTCACTTTCACTCTTATTTCAATTGTGCATGTCACAATCAAAGCAGACACGCACCACTGCTATAGCAACAGTTGTATTGGAAGTTGTGTGCTAGCTAGGAGTTAAAACAAGTATGATTTCTGGTTGTATTGTATAACTAATCTTCGTTTATAAAGAAATATACCAGGCAGACACCATTTTGGAACACAAAACGATACCTCAAACATTCTCTATCACATGTTAGAAGGTATAATAAATAAAATAATATATTTTATTTGTTATACGTTTTTACTTGTGATAGAGAATGCTTGAGGTTTTGAGTCTTAAAATGAGTCTGCATAACAAACCTCATTTACAAATGTGTCAGAAAGAAGTCGCATATTGTATACTAGCCAACATGTGTTTTAACATGTGCTTGAGTGGATGTGTTTTGTCTGTCTATCATGCATATGGAACCTACTTTACCTATTCCTAGGGATGATGGTCGAACGAAATGTTCTATAAGAAAATTTAGCATGAATTGTTGCTTGAACTCATTTCCTATTTTGTTTTGGGAATTTAAATCTAGTTATGGTTGTAAATTAAAAAAAACTTTTGTTTTAATAGAAGTAGATCCATTCATTTCTCAACACTAGGCCTACTGGCCAATTCGGCGTCAAATAGATCTTAGCATTCATTGGCTCAATAAATTTTTGAAGCGCATTACATCGGTCCCACAAGTTCATGGTCGGTTTTCCTCTATTTTTGTTTGAAATTTGAAAAACTTACAATTAGGCTCCTATTGGTTTGGTGTAAGTTATGAGTAGTATGTAACTTATTTTCTAAGAATTCTAATTCAGTTTTTGAGACTTAAAGTCGATTCATAAGTGTAAATACAAAAAACAATAAAAAATATTAATTTTTCCTGTGTCATATAAATAAGGATGAAAAAGATATAAAAAATAGATTCGTAAAAAATTATAATATAAATTCATTTTCTAGGAACACAACTGTCCTAGCAACAAACACTTTGTTGTCAGTAGGGTGGTATAAATAGTATCCCCTTGTTTCCTTGGTGTATCCAACAAAATAACATTTATCAGACTTGGGTCCAAGCTTATTAAGAAACATTTTCCTGACGTAATCCTCACAACCCCAAATCTTAATAAAACACAAATCATGACGCTTCCCGTGCCATATCTCATATGGTGTATTTTGAACCGATTTAGATGGTACTCTGTTAAGTGTAAACGCAACGGTTTCAATAGCATGACCCCAGAATGAAATCGGAAGATCAACAAAACTCATCATTGATCGCATCATATCAAGTAACGTGGGATTCCTTCTTTCAGACACATCATTATGCTTTGGTGTTCCAGGCGGAGTCCATTGTGATATGATACCACAGGCTCATAGAAGGTCCTCAAACTCTTGGCTTAAGTATTCTCCCCCTCGATTGGATCGAAGTGCTTTGATACTTTTACCAAGTTGGTTATGTACTTCATTCATGAAATCCTTGAACCTTTCAAGGATTTCTGACTTATGTTTCATCAGGTATACATAGCCATACCTATTGAAGTCATCAGTGAAGGTAATGAAGTACTGACACCCATTTTTGGCATTAGTTCTAAAAGGCCCACATACATCAGTATGTATGAGTCCTAATAGATCACTAGCTCTCTTACCTTTACCTAAAAAGGGAGTCTTGGTCATCTTTCCCAACAAACAAGATTCACATATCTCTATTGATTCATAATCAAAAGAGTCTAGATATCCATCTATATGGAGTCTAGAAATGCACTTCTCATTTATGTGCCCTAGATGACAATGCCAAAGATATGTTTTATTTGAGTTGTTGAGTTTTTGCCTTTTGGTGTTTACGTTATATACACTTATCTCTAGATCTATCAAGTATAGACCATAAGACATTGAGGCACTGCCATAAAAGATCCCATCTTTTGAAATGGAACATTTTACATTCTTAATGAGAAATTCAAAACCATCCTTGTCTAAACAAGAAACAGGAATGATATTCCTATTTATGGTAGGTACATAATAGCAGTTCTCCAACTCTATTATTAACCCATAAGACAGAGTTAACTCATAGGTTCCTACGACACTGGCGGCAACCCTTGCCCCATTGGCAACACGTGGTTCAACCTCACCTTCCCCAAATGCCTACTCCTTTTAAGATCCTTCACATTTGAACAAATGTGAGATCCACATCTGGTATCAAGTACCCATGACAAAGAAGTAGTAAAGTTAATCTCTATTATGTATACACCAGAAGTGGTGATCTCTATCTCTTGCTTCTTCTTCCATTATTCCTTCCATCCTCTCCATGTTTTGAGCACATACGACTTTGATGTTGGTTTGGTGAGAGAACTCTTCTCTGCCTCACCATTATTCTTGGACTTTTTTCCATTGATCTTCATCAATGAACTATCCTTCTTCTTATTTGTCTTAAACAACACATTAAGCATACATAGAGTGGACTCAAAGGCCACCGATATATTTGGATTGTGCAAAACATTTCTCATCATCCCCAACTAGTTATGGAATTTATTCTCAATTAATTTGCCCATTTTAAAAGATGATTCTTTTTCCATTCTACAAGAAAAATTGCATTTGTCAAAAATCCTTTTAATTTGATTCAATTCGAGTAAAATTTGACGATAGTTAATTATGCCTTTAATTAATTATGGTTCCCACTATTTTTGTTCAAATTGATAGCCTTCACCATCAATTTGGAAGATTGCAGCGTACAATCTTCTAGTGGGTAAAGATCCTGAAATCCTCTGAGTCATGGACCAGCTAGGGCTGTCACCCACAACTTAGATCTTCCAGGTAGGCAACATTTGCCAATTGCATCATATGCAACTCTTGAAAGATGTCATATGCAACTTCTTTCCATGATCACCTCCATGCATCAAGGTCCTAGATCCTATCTAGGTCACCTTATTAAGTCTGACCCAAAGCCAACACGATGAATATGCACCCTGCTAGGGCAGACCCACATATCCATCCTTCACGCTTCTACGAGATAGACGGTGCACCACGCTAGGGCGTGCCCACACTTGGCCGATCAAGCTTTTCATGTGTGTCGCATTTGCAAGGCATCTAAAGCTTTAATATTTAACGAGGGATTTGGTTTTATAGGTACATATACATATCCAATCACCACAAAATATAGTATGTATCATATACATGCTATATCCCACAGAAAACATGTGAAACGATAAAAACGATGATATTGGCCATCCTAATATGATTCCTCGAGCCAATAGGAATCGTAGTCATCTAGGTCTACATTACATGCAACCTGTACAAGATGAACTCTGTGCTTTGCCGTTCTGGGTTTGATCAACTCATCTCCATGACTGATCGGCTCACCATCAGGCCGGTTGGTTGGATGCCACCAGCCGATCAATTGGCTCCTCCAACCGATCGATTTTCCTGATCATTGTGCATCTCCTCATGGTGGCCACCTGCTCATCTTGTTCCTTGAACCAGTCGTCTGGAACACCAACCGATCGGTTCACGTATTGAACTGATCGTCTCAGTCGTTGTCAGGTTGTCCGCCATTCTTCGACATAATAAGAAATAAAAGTTCTATCTTATTTATATTTGAATTGAGAAACCCCGAGTTACATTCAGGGGGAGCTAAGGTAGGAAAGAAATCTCGAGTTATCTCGAGTTACATCAAGAAAAGGAGGTAGGGAATCGGTGCGCAGACCGAGATGCAAGCAACCACATTCAACCAAGCACACATTCATAGGGTTTATTGGCCATAACCACACTATACATCCACCACAAAACTCATTTAAGGGCGACACATATCGAGTGCATTCATATTACATATCATATATGTATTTTGGGATTTTTGGATTTAGGATTGGACATGCATAAAGCCAATTTTATTCACATTGTATGCAATAAATAATGGCGACAAACCAAAATCGATCACATCGATAATCCTAAAGTATGGAGCAGTTGACGTGGCTCTGATACCACTGTTAGATTTTAGGGAGATCAGAGAAGGCAACAGAAACAAAATTTTCTTCTTCACAAACCCAGTATAAAGGAATCGCGTCAACGTCTATACAGTAGGAAGGATGGTTTGTACAGATATACCTTGTCTCGAGGCTTTCTTAGCGTCGTTACCTCACGGCTTGTGCGGTATTCACCTCCGGTCTTGGACGTTGTTTGTGCAGCTCCTGGTCTCACCTGGACTGTCAGGATTGACAACTGTCCTCCGAGTGGCAGAAATCTCCCGCCTCTGTAGTAGTCCACACGGACCACCTAGAACTATGATCGCCTTGTCGTAAAAGGTACCAGAAGGAGTCATACCCTCCTGTCATCGTACTAGTCACCAACACACTCTCCTGCCACCAATTGCTTTTCTACAGTTGTCTTTCCCTTGCTGTGCCTCCCTAACTGGGTAACCCTTGCTCGGTCTCTCCTGGTTACCACAACCAGAGAGAACAACAACTTTACAGAGCAACTAGTGCTCTGTGTTGTACTGTCTGAGAAGCCCACAATACCCCTATATATATAGGAGAGTTATGGGACATGGTTCTCTACCCCGGGAAATGCGGGATTAAAGCAGGAGTAGAAGGGTTCGATAGTTTCCACAAAATCTGACAAACTGCGCCAGTTGCACCAATCGATTCAGCCCTTAACCGATCGTCTGGGCCCTTGAGCCGATCGGTTCAAGCATGAGTCGATTGGTTCGTGGTCCTGGTCCAACTCAAATTGACTTTCATGTTTGTTTCCAACTAATCAACTATTAGTCCTTGTCCAAATCAAATTTGAACAAGTGAAACAAATTCGATTGGTCACCCGACCAGTTCAACAATGTAAACCGATCAGTTCATTGACCTGAGTCGGTCGGCTCACTAGCCTGAGCCGATCAGTTCATCTCTATGAGCCGATTGGTTGGGGAAACATATCAGTCAATTGCAGTTTCAATCAATTTGATACTCTAATCATCTGATCCAACACCTTGATCACTATGATTTTGAGCTATCAATCGATTGGGTGTTTAATTGAACTATTAAACTCCTTTAGTAATCAATCCAAACAAGATTTATGGAGAAACTCCTCTTCCAAGAACATGTCCTAGTGTGTGTGACCCTGCAGGTCCATTTCACATTGGCAGTGAAAGTCCATAACACTTGTGACTTCACAAGCAAAGAGCGGTGCCTAGTCACACGTCAGTTCTACCCAAGTGAAATAGAAAGTTGGAGAGCAACTTTCAATCCTACAAACTGTGAATGGTGTTACAGTGAATGTATAATTCCTTTGTCACTAATGTCCTGAATGAACTCAAGGCATGGTACATTCATCCTTTCAACGTTCATCCATTTCCTTGATCTCAGAGCAGACTAGGTGAGATGTGTATGACATCAATATCACATATTGATTCACACATGCATGTGCATGCCTTTCTCAATCCTACTCATCAAGTGCCCGTGGACATCAAACTCCCTTAGGAGGGACAAATCCCATATCTATCACTCACCCCTTAAAAGCTCCATGTGTAAAAGTCACCCA
Source organism: Alisma plantago-aquatica (assembly GCA_963693085.1). Taxonomy (NCBI): domain Eukaryota; kingdom Viridiplantae; phylum Streptophyta; class Magnoliopsida; order Alismatales; family Alismataceae; genus Alisma; species Alisma plantago-aquatica. The sequence goes on from OY856415.1 coordinate 145,553,293, forward strand.
ATCATCACCTTTATAACAACCCATGTTTCAGGACTGCGTTTGATGATGTCAAAGTGTACCCAACGACATGTGCTAAGTGTAGTGATTTTAGGTCAAAGAATCACACTCACCACCATCTCTGTGAGAGCTGACTGTGACTACCAAATCATGGTTCCATGTGTCACTCTCATGGTGGGTCTGTCCGGTACACTTGTTTTCTAACAAGAACCTATGTGCTTGGTTTGATATCACTATATCATGACTAATGAGATTCTGTCATCAACCAACACACAATCTAGTCTTTAGTGTTATTGATGTCTATGGTTATTTCCACAATAACAACTAACTAGGGAAAAAACAAGAATGTATACTTTTAACATCCGTATGATCTCATCGTTTAGGTCCTGAACCTAAAAACATACGTTATTGAGTAAAACAATTCTATAGACATCTCTTCATGTTATACTATCATCTCAAAAATAGTTCAAATATATAGATTGGAAATTACCTTTATTATAATTCAAATCATTTACAGAGTATCCCATTACAATCATCACAGGACTTGCTCTATGGGCATACATACCAACACTAAGAATCCAACATTGTTTATTTCAAACTTTATTCTCGATATATAAGTGGTTGTAAAATATTTGTAATCGTTAATATGTATTGGAATTTCCTATATTGATAGATCCTTACCTTATCTATACTTCTAATATCAAAGTATTTAACCAATCATACCAGATCAACTCTATAATATCATCAAGAAAAATATAATTCTCAAAGTCCCTCCTAGTCACATCTTCTTTTAAATTAACCAACATATGTGATCCCGAGCTTTGGTTGGCTAAGTATCGACACAAACATTTACATTTACTTCCCAACTCATCGAATGTGGATTCTAGAATGAAAGATTGCTTGGGCATAGGAGGACTACTAGTAGGATTCTGACTTTTTGGTTTATAAACCTGTTGATTAAATTACATACTTATATCACACGAGTTCATATATGTAGTCAAATAGGATAAACATGATAGAATTCAGGTTTACCTTGTCTTTGATAATCAAGTGTCTAGGCCACCCCACCATAGCACCCTCAGCTTCTTCAACTGTACTATATTCAAGATTATTATATGGGTAGTGGTTTGTCCCCCATTCCGTCATACACAAGATGAATGGACACATGACAAATGTCATCAGTAATTGGTTGGCAATGCAATGTACCACTGAGGTTGTATACCTTGCCTACTTCCACAACATTCTATTATGGAACCTCCATTGCAAGTTGACAGTTCATACCAACCTAAAATTGAAATAATATAAAGTTATATACAAAGCGGTAAACCAGATACCTACTACAACTATATATATATCAAACTAATACCACAACATATAAAACCAACTTACTATATATTGTTGTGGTGGGTCATTGAGAGTGCTCCCACTACCTTCTACAACTAGAGCATGGGCTTGTATCTCATCATCTGAGAGAGACATGGTTTTAATAGGTTGACTATGTTGAAATGAAGATATTATTTCTTTTACTTTCTGTGCTACTAATGCTTCAACTTCCTCTTGTGTAAGACCTCCTGTACGACCTCTTCTAGATTGATTTTTTGAATGACTAAAATAATACATGAATCCTACACTAGCTCCTAATGCCCTAACACGACCAGGATGCTCCTTCATACCAAGAGCAACTGTTAGTTCATTCATGCTGCCAGTTGGGATGAACTTTCCTTCCTTCCTTTGCTCAAGGAGATCAATCTATTAATAGTTAATAAAAGATATTAATTCCCAATCAATTAGATATAAATAAACCAAAGTTTTTGGGAGTTAATCTTTACTTACCATCTTTTGTGCCACCTCCTTAGTTGTAGGGTTGGGAATTTCACCTGCTCAATTTTTTCTAGCATCAATCAACAAGAAGTGTTGGGTTGGACGCTCAACTTGAGTTGTACTAGACTCTTCTCTAGAAGAGAGTTGATTCTATTGTAGTTGACGACAAAAGCCATAACCATCGGGCCCTAAGTGATGGTCATGCACATTTTTGACCTGCCTTTCCTTTTGGGCCTCCTGAATAGCCTGATTATTCAAAATGAGGTATTACAATTTAGATGAAACATATTTATATTAATTGTATCAAGATATTCACATATTAAAAACATATATATATATATATATCAAACATATATTAATTAGCCTTTATTACCTAAAACTCATCTGAATTCCTAGATGCAACAAATCTTTCCCACGCCGTAGGATCTATAAAAATATATTGATTGGTTGCTTTCTTATTTTGATTAGGATTATCTATATAATCCCTTTTGAGATATGTCTTAAAAGCCCTCCATCATACACCACAACATTGTAGCACTTTTTTCTTATGATCTTTTTCATTTAGATGAAAATCACCCTATACATATAAAAGCAATAATGTTATTTCAACAAGGATATGTCTTCAGAAGAAAACTAAAGTAGAATAAAAAAACAAAAACTTAGTAAATTAATATCACTTAAACTCACATATACATCTTTCCATAGGAGGCCTTTTAAGGAAATAGAAACATCATGTCCATTTTCTATATCTATTGCCACCTTACTGCACACAGTAACCCCTATGTAATGCTTGAAAGCACTAGCATGTTCCCCAATAGGTGCTCCTATGACATCAAACCGTATTGGCAATTTCTCCCCTTTGGCCCTGAGCTTCTACAACCTACACATCAGTGTGGGACCTCTTCATTTCTTAGCATCACCACTACCAGAAGCATCACCACTACCATCCTCATGGTGCTCATGCTCAGAATGTTCATCTTCACTTGCCATTTTCGAACAACCTGCAAGTATACATGATAAAATAAAAACATAAGTGATAATAAAAGCATAAGTGGTAATATGATGTATCTTTAAAAGATTACATGCTTGAATGATAATAAAATCTATATTTCATAGAATACATGCCACTAGTATTGGTTTAGTTTCTAGTCAAGTAAAATTCCTTCAAGATGGACTTGATGTTTATAGTATTCATCGCTTTTAACTTCAACATTTACACATGACAAACCAACAAAGAATGGGCTAGAATCATCATACTTTTCATAGTATTCTTCTTAATTTATAAGATCTACAGTAAATTGTCTTTTTCCATGAAGAACGACAGATCAATTTTTATTTGCTGGTTCATCAATGTAGAATACTTGTTTTGATTGGTCTACCATGATGAATGGCTCATCTTTCTCAGCAATATTTTCAAAATTCACCAATGTGAAACACAACTCATCCACTAAAACTCCTTTTTTGTTATCAACCCAATTACATCTAAAGATAGGAACTCTGAAATTTGTATAGTCCAATTCCCATATGTCCTCAATGACTCCATAATACTACATCTTAGCTTCATGTGGCCTTTTATCTTTAGCACTAGCAAAATACAATGAACAAGCTTGAACAGTGACCCCACTATTTTGGGCTACACTACTATCATCTTGACACTTTGTGAAGTATGAAAATTTGTTTATGTCATATCCTTCATATGACATGACATCCATTTTTGGCTTAAAGGTGAGCCATTTTATGTTCTCAGCAACATTATTCAGAGATTTAGATAGTCGACTAAAGACTTTCTCTTCAAACCACCTAATAAATGTTTGATTGTGCTCTCTTGCAAGCCACATTGAACTGCATCGAGGATGATTTCTCTTGATAAGATCATTATGTTATGTGATGTAGCTACCAACTTCATCGATGTTGTGTAAAATATGCAAATGTGCTTGTTCCCACAACTCACGACTAGTTCCTTTCACTCATGCTCCCAGAGTTCCTTTGCCACAATAAGATTCAGTGTGATGTGATTTTTTTAGATATCTAGAAGTTTCATTGCAATTCAAAAAATCATTGCAAAAGTTTATCATCTCCCTAGCCACATAACCCTCAATAATAATCCCTTCAGGATGAGAATGATTCTGAACATCACCTTTCAAAACACTCATATTGCGTTCAAATGGATACATCCAGTGCAAGAAAACTAGACCCAACATCTTCACCTCCCTTGTTATATGTACTACAAGATGAACCATGTTATCAAAAAATAATGGACGAAAGTAAATTTCAAGATGACACATGTTAACAATTACATCTTTTTGTAATTTATTGAGAGTATCAGGATGTATCACTTTGTTGCATATTTCATTGAAGAAGAAATAGGGTCTTGTGATTGAAAACCTTACATGCTTCAGAAATATAGATCAAATAGCCACAGGTAAAATTTGTTGCATTAAGGTGTGACAATCATGAGATTTGAGACCTATCAACTTCAAATCCTTCATTGATACCAATCTACGAATATTAGATGAGTATCTTTGTGGAACATTAATATTATACAAGCACTCACAAAAAGTCTTTTTCTCTTGCTCTGACAAAGTGTAACAAGTTGGTGGTAGATATGTGCGAAGACCCCTGATCTCCACCGATAATAGTTTTCTTATACCCATTAATTCTAAATCTTTTCTGTATTTGATGCCGTCTTCAGTCTTTCCTAGTATATTCAATAGTGTGCCAATGATACTATCACAAACATTTTTTTCAGCATGCATGACATCAATGTTGTGTCTAATTGACAAGAATCTCCAACAAGAAATATCCCAAATTATTGACCTTTTCTTATATAAAGATTTGTCACATGCGAGAGTACAACTAGTTGATTTCTTTCTAAATTCATTGACAATATCATTTACCCTGTCATATACAACATTTCCTGGTATAGGTTTAGGAGCACTTCTTTCCACAGTTGATCCATTAAAGGTTTTCCATTGACTTAGATAAGGATGCACTTGTGGGAGAAATCTCTGATGACTAAGATATATGATTTTACCACCATGTTTTAGTCATATTGAATTAGTATTTTCCTCACAAATAGAACATGCTTTGTATCCTTTTATACTACATCTAGACAAATTTCCATAAGATGGAAAGTCATTAATCATGCAAAACAACATAGCATGTAAACTGAAGATCTCTTCACATGAAGCATAATATTTCATAACTCCTTCTTCCCATAGTTTCATTAGGTCATCGATTAGAGGTTGAAGGTAAACATCAATGTCATTTCTAGGTTGGTTGGGTTGTGATATCAATATTGACAACATGACATGCTTATTTTTCATACACAACCAAAGAGGAAGATTGTATATAACAATCATAACGGGCCAAGTGCTATGTTGGCTGCTTAATGTACCATAAGGATTCATTCCATCTGTACAGAGCCCAAGTCTTAAGTTCCTTATTTCTTTACCAAATTGAGGGTATAATAAATCAAATTTCTTCCATTGTGGTGAATTAGATGCGTGTGTAGGATGTCAACATTATTGGCCTTTATCTCCCCATGCCAATACAAATTTCACACATCTCCACTATTAGCAAATAAGTGTTGAAATCATGGTATTATTGGTACATATCGCATCACCTTGGCAAGAGAGCCATTCTTAGCCTTACTTGAATTTGTGGTCTTGTACATTGACACACCACATTTTATTCAGTTGATCAAATTACTATACTCCTTCTAAAATAACACACAATCATTTGGACATGCATGAATCTTCTTAGCTTCCATTCCCATTGGGCACATTATTTTCTTTTCTTGATATGTTGAAATTGGAATAGCGTTGCTGATGCGACGATTTTGAGTCGCATTGATAGACTTATTTTATATGTGTTTTATGCATTTATTAGTCATTTCTGTGGTTAATGTTTCATAATTCATATGTTTTGGTCTATGATACTTCTCTATGTCAAATCTCGTCAAGAGCAATCCATCACGTCATTAGTCGCTACACACGTCCCGGGAAGGTGTGGAGAGAAGAACGGAGCACAGAAGCACGCCCCATCCGATCTGGACACCGAAGAAGATGATTTCCACCACCAAAAGGCGGGAGAACGCGTATTCTACGCCAAGGATCACATGGATCTTCTCTGTTCAGGGGTTTCACCACTCAATCAAAATTTTCTCCATGTTTCCCTTTTTCTACTCCACGTTTTGCTCTGAGATGAACATGCAGGGCTAATCCCCTTTGTCTTTAGGACCGGGAGTAGCCCGAGAATTCATTGTATGACAATTTTATCATAGTAATTCATCTTTTATTTCTTAAATCCGTGGTATAATTTTGTTTTCTCAATTATATTGTTATGTTTGATGCCATAATAATAATCTAATGCCCTTAATTACTTTAAAAGAAGAATTAATGGTTGAAAAGAGACGAAATTCACGTTAATTGACAAATCCCTTGAACAAGGTGGTGTAAGGTTAATGGTGGATATCGAGAGATCGATTTTAATGCATCTAGTTTAGGGTATAGGTTACTACGACGGTGGAACTGACCTAGACATAGGTAGTGAATTGTACCACGACAGTGGGCAATTCTGATTTCAGGCCACTACCCGGATAGAGAGATAAATCTGAATGACTGCATAGAATCTAATACCATGAAAACCCGCGGTGAAACCGCAATCCTAAAGATCTCATCCTGAATTGATTAAACTAAACATTTATTCGATTGCTTTGTTTTGTTTTATTGCATTTTTCTTTTAATTTTACAACAACTTCCAACTATTTAATCGGTCTAGCTGATTGCGAGTAGTTAGTAGTAGTCTCCGACGATTCACGTATCCCTGAGTTCAACTCGGGCCTCACAAAGGCCTATATTACATTAACGCGTACACTTGCATTTCTACGCACGTAAAAAACGTGTCAAGTTTTTGGCGCCGTTGTCGGGGATACGACAATTCTCGGCACTACGAGTGCTGCAAGTGGCCACTCTAGGCCACTTTTTATTTTTTTATTAGTTTGAAATCATTTAAAAAAAATTCATAGTCTATTTTCCAATTATTATAATCGTCAAGCACTATAATGAAATGAATTTTTACTTTATAGGTACTGTGTATGGTGCAGACGCGAAGCAACGACTACACGCGGCACACACCAAAGGTTCCATTGTCGGGACCGGAAATCGAGGAGGATTATAATCAAGACCATCTGGAGGAAATAGATTATGAACTCGAACAAGAAGAGATGGCAGAGCCACAGACAATATGGGAGAAGATCAAGGCTTCTTCTTCATCCGCTTCAAAGGGGCCGATCAAGAAGCAGACGATCAATATTCTGACATACAAGATTGATCATGCGCTAATCAACTTGGTAAAGTCGAATGCATTCTATGGGCTCAAGAATGAAGATCCGGTCACGCATATAAGCCAATTTGTGGAGAATTGTGACATGATAAAAATAGACAGATTTCCACAGGATACTCTCTACTTGAAGCTCTTCCCGAGTTCTCTAACGGGAAATGCACGTGAGTGGTTACACATTCTAGATGATGAATATGTGGAATCTTGGAACCACATGGTGGAGGTTTTCTTTGAAAGGTTCTTCCCGCCCGAGAAGACCAATGACATGATTAGGAAGATCCACAACTTCACTCAGAAAGCAGGAGAGACCTACTCTGAGACCTGGGAAAGGTTTCAGATCATGCTTAGGTGTTGTCCGCATCACGGGCTTGACAAGGAGACACATGTCAATATCTTCTATTTTGCTCTCTCCGAGCATGATAAAAGTAACCTCGATTCAGCAGGCTCATGATTCTTTTTGAACAATACCGACACGAGGTGTTGGGAAATCCTTAAGAACATGGCCAAGAAGCAATCGTGGGGCGATAGAGACACCGTGGAGCATGTTCAAGTAGCAGGGGAGTCAAAAGCAATCAAGGAGCTGAATGAGAAGATGGACCTTCTCGCGAAGAAACTACTTGCAAAGGAGGATATTGAGTCTGAGGATGAGGCTCAAGTTAAATTCATGAGGCAACAACAAGGCTACAGAAATAATGATTATTCATGGAGGAAAGACAAGAAGTTCTCCTGGAAGGATCCAAATAACTTCTTGCAGGATCCAGATGCAAAACCCCAACCAGTAGCAAAGGATAAGAGCACAGAGTTGCTCAATCAAGTGATAAAGCAAAATCAAGAATTAATGACTACTTTTGGCCAGCAGATAAAGCAACAAGGGGCGTTTATGAACCAGTTCGGGCAGACACCGCAGAGCCATGGGGCTCAAATGAGGACAATAGAGACGTCCATGGCACAAATGGCAGCGGAGATAGCCAATTTGAAGAAGCCGGCACACCAAGGTTTTCCAGGTAACACTAATATTCCAGGAGGAAACCAGCAGGCGAAGGCCATCTTGCTAAGGAGTGGCAAGAAACTGTTAAACCCCAGAGCTGATGAACCAAGCAAACCCCAAGCAGAAATTGAAGGTGATGCCACTGAGGAGCTGCCCATACCGGTCACAGAACCAGTTGCGGATATAGCAGTGGATGCTACTGAAGATCCTATTGAAGAGGAGGAGGAGACGTAGAAAAGGACACCTTATGTGCCACCGCATCAAAGGGAACATGTTGTCCCGGTCCCATATCGGAACAGTGCAAAGGAAAGGAAAGTGGATGCTCAGTTTAAAAAGTTTCTAGACAGTTTCAGGAAGCTTTAAGTCAACATCCCATTATTGGAAGCAATTGAGCAAATCCCTTCTTATGGCAAATTTCTGAAAGACATCATTACCAAGAAGAGAAAAATCCCAGACACGGAGGTTGTTGTGCTTAAGGAGCAGGTGAGTGCCTTCATCATGGGCACATTGCCACCAAAGAGGTAGGATCCGGGCTGTTTCAACATCTCATGTTACATTGGGAAAGTGAAGTTTGGTGAAGCGCTATGTGACTCTGGGGCGAGCATTAACTTGATGCCCCTCTCTACATTCAAGAAGCTGGGATTAAAAGAGTCACGGCCGAGCAACATGACAATCCAATTGGCGGACAATTCAGTGGTGACGCCATATGGTATCTGTGAAGACGTGCTAGTGAAAGTAGATCATTTTGTATTTCCAACATATTTTGTCGTAATGGAGATGCAAGATGAATAAGGCAATGAGCTACTACTCGGACGACCCTTCCAAGCTACATCTGACATGATACTTGAGATGGGGAGAGGTCGTTTGACCTTGGGTATAGCCGATGATCGATTCGAGATGGTCATGCCTTCTAGCGCCACTTCACCTAAAGCCAAGGAGTAATGCCACATGGTAAAGCATTTTGATCACAATATCTCACTTTGTCTAGGGAAGCCATTTTTAGATATGGCTCATGTAATGACCAAGGTTGAAAAAGGGGCATTGGGTGTGGATATCATGGAGCAGACCAAGGTGGTATCCCTTAGCAAGGCTATAGGTTTTCTGAACAATGAGGAGGAGGACATTCCTCCCTCTACTGAAGATGAGGCTATAGCAAATTCGGTTTCTGACGCATATCCAGAATTACCACTTGAGGCCTGCTTAGTCAATATCACTCATGATTGGATGAGAAGCAAATCACTACAGGAGTGCGCCAAGATGCTTCAGATTCTACCGTGCTTCTATGCGAGGTACTATGAAGACTTAGGCGAACTCCCACCACCGCTTCAATCATCCTTAATCAGCCCGCCAGAATTGGAGTTGAAGCCGTTGCCACCGCACCTCAAGTACGCATTTCTAGCTGAGGAAGAAAAGCTGCCTGTGATTATATCCGCTTATCTGAGTGCTGAGGAGGAGGACCAATTGCTGATAGTGCTGAAGAACCACTGAGGAGCATTTGGGTGGTCTGTTGCAGACATCAAGGGGATCTCCCCTACTTTGTTCCAGCATAAAATTCGACTCGAGGAGGGAGCCAAGCCGGTGATTCAACCGCAACGTCGACTAAATCCGAGCATGATGGAGGTTGTTAAGAAGGAGGTGATTAAGCTTCTTTCTGCAGGTATCATCTATGCTATTTCTGATTCGACGTGGGTGAGTCCTACGCAGGTAGTCCCTAAAAAGGGGGGAATCACTGTTACCCATAATCTTTTAAATGAACCTGTCACCACCCGCTTGGTAACCGGGTGGCGTGTTTGCATAGATTACCTATGATTGAATGCCGCTACGCTAAAGGATCACTTTCCTTTTCTGTTTATTGATCAAATTTTAAAGCGCTTAGCCGGCCGATCACATTTTTGTTTTCTGGATGGTTATTCGGGGTACAATCAGATTTTGATTGATCCTAAGGACCAAGAGAAGTCCACCTTCACTTGTCCTTATGGAACCTTTGCATACTGCCGTATGCCTTTTGGGTTATGTAATGCACCGACGACCTTTCACCGTTGTATGCTCGCCATTTTTTTTGATATGGTAGAACGCTGTCTAGAGGTTTTTATGGATGATTTCTCTGTTTATGGTGCATCTTTTGATGAGTGCCTTTACAATCTGGATAAGGTCTTACAACGTTGCGAGGACACACATTTGGTCCTCAATTGGGAAAAATGTCACATGATGGTGAGTGAAGGAATAGTGCTAGGACATAAAGTGTCTAGCAAAGGTTTGGAGGTAGACCCGGTGAAAATCGAAGTGATTTCCAAATTGCCCCCACCAAATTTGGTAAAAGGGGTACGAAGTTTCTTAGGTCATGCCAGTTTCTATCGTCATTTTATAAAAGATTTTTCTAAGATCGCCAAACCTTTATCTGAGCTTTTAGAAAAGGATGATGTTTTTGAATTCAATGAAAAATGCATACATGCGTTCAACGTGCTTAAGGAAAAATTGATTTCCGCACCGGTTGTGCAAACACCGGATTGGACCAAGCCGTTTGAACTGATGTGTGATCCATCCGATTTTGCGGTTGGGGCTGTGTTGGGACAGCGGGTGGACAATAAACCCGCTGTGATTTTTTATGCCTCTAAAACTTTGAATGACGCCCAACTCAATTACACGACTATCGAGAAAGAATTGCTTGCTGTTGTTTTTGCTTTTGAAAAATTTCGGCAATATCTAGTTGGATCGAAAGTCGTGGTATGGACGGACCACGCCGCCATTAAGTATTTGATGGAGAAAAAGGATGCCAAACCTAGATTGATTAGGTGGATCTTGCTTTTATAGGAATTTGACATCGAGGTCAAAGACAAGGCGGGGATTGAAAATGTGGTCGCGGACCATTTGTATAGGTTAGAGAGGGTAGATGAAAAAGATTTACACATACCCGTTACCGAGACATTTTCGTACGAACAACTTTTGAAAGTGAAATCGAAAGACCTGTGGTTTTCTTATATTGTGAACTATCTTACCTGCAAAATCATCCCGGATGATTGGACGTATCAAGAGAAGAAGAAAGTTTTCCATTCTCTACGATATTATTTTTGGGATGACCCTATTCTCTTGAAGCAATGCGGGGATGGTGTCTTGCGTAGGTGTGTACCTGAGGTGGAATACGAGAGTGTTCTTCACCATTGCCACACACTACCGACGGGCGGACATCATGCAAGCTCTCGGACGACAACCAAAGTACTGGAAAGTGGCCTATACTGGCCTACCTTGTTTAGGGATGCTTATGAGTTTGTGCGGCAATGTGATTCCTGCAAAAGGGAGGGCAACATTTCGAAGAGACAAGAGATGCCCCTTAATGTATTTCAGGAGGTTGAGGTATTTGACTTATGGGGTATAGATTTTATGGGACCCTTTATGTCCTCAAATTCTAATTTGTATATTCTTTTGGTTGTTGATTATGTGTCGAAGTGGGTAGAGGCAATACCTACAAGGACTAATGATTCCACTGTAGTGTGCAAGTTTGTTAAGGAATATATTTTCTGTAGGTTTGGTGTGCCCCAAATGATCATTAGTGATGGGGGTGCACACTTCCAGAATCAAAAGTTCGCGGCGCTATTGAGAAAATACGGGGTCAAACACAACATTGGTATCCCGTACCATCCGCAAACTCAAGGACAAGTGGAGGTCTCCAATCGAGAGATTAAGAAGATCTTAGAGCGTACTGTGGCTTCCATGAGGAAGAATTGGAGTGCCCTACTACCAGATGTGTTGTGGGCATACAGGACGGCGTACAAGACACCTATATGCACTACACCTTTTAGGTTGGCTTATGGTCGGGCCTGTCACTTACCGGTGGAATTAGAGCATAAAGTGCATTGGGTGCTGAGGAAGCTAAACCTGAGTTATGATGAAGCGGGAAAGAAGAGGTTACTTGAACTCAATGAACTTGATGAGCTGCAAATGAATGCATATGAAAACTCTCGGATATACAAGGAGCGCACAAAGTTGATTCACGATCGCCACATTCAGATGCGCATTTTCAAGAAAGGATATCGTGTCCTTTTGTTCAACTCCAGGCTGAAGATGCATCCCGGGAAACTAAAATCCCGATGGAGTGGACCATTCATAGTAGAGGAGGTCAGACCACATGGCGCAATCATGTTGCGCGATGGCGAGACCACATTTCTGGTCAATGGACAAAGGTTGAAATTGTATTTTGGTGAAGATTACACGAGGAAAGTGAATGAGGTCAAACTCATTGCACTTCCTCATGCGTGACGAGCTTCAAGTCGTCTAGCCTAAGGCGTTAAATAAGGGCACTTGTTGGGAGGCAACCCAGCCATCGATACTTTAGTTTAGTTTCTTTTACATTCGTAGTTTGATTTGTTTTGACTTTGTTTTTAGTGTAAAAAAGATATTGTGATCGTTTTCTCATTGTACAGGACTGAGGCAGAGTCGATACCATCGACCCTTGTGTCGATGCTATCGACCGTGGTACAGGTTGGCGACTGCAGAAATCGCACTGTGTCGATACCATCGACGGCCTCGTCGATGGTATCGACATACCAACAGGATGATCACAAGCAGAGGTCGATAATATCGACCTAGGTGTCGATACTCACGAGATCTCTGGAGATATTCAGAAGAAATCGTCTCAGTAAAGTCGATACCATCGACGGGCCTGTCGATGGTATCGACACATTCACATACAGAAGGCGACAACCAGCCTCGTGAGGGAGTTGCCCTAATCAGAAGTCGATACTATCGACTTGCATTGATAGTATCGACGCGCCACATCACCGATCCGCGAGAGGAGATCAACGGCAATCGCTGCAACTAGAAAGTCGATCCGTGGGACGGGTCGATACCATCAACACCTATCAATAGTATCGACACGTTAGCGATCCGGGACCCGCAGATCCAGCCATCGATGACCGTTGATACCAGCGACAGTACAGATTGTGCTACGCGTGTCGATACCATCGATCCGCGTCGATGGTATCGACGGGCACACAGTAGCGCCGACATCAGCTATATATGAGGAGGATTGTCGTCATATGACGTCACAACCCCAGAGCAATTCTTCTCCACTTGCGCCGAGCGTCCTCCAGAGCAATCCGAGCCCGACGACGAGCATCCAGGAGCACATTATTCATCGAGCGAAGATTTCCTTCTCCGATCTTCACCGAGCTCTTTCTCTACTCCTCCTTCTTCCGCAACCATGGTGCATGTTGCCGGTGCATCTTCTTCGCGCGCCAACCCGATGGACATCCCGGAGTTCCGCCACCGCCTGCATCGATTCCACACCCGCGAATGGTTCATCCGTCCGCGGAGGTCAAGAAGATCTATGAGGAGATTCTGAAGAGGAAAATCGAGCCGACCCGTTATGTTGAACGGGACACAATCCACAACTTGGGGTTCGAGGCCAATTTGGCCTATGTTCTGAAGGGGCAGGCGCACCACACAGAAAGAATGCCCGACGAGATGGAGTACCATGTCGATGGCCAACCATTCTTCAATGAATGGCCTACTTACAAGGAGCTGGTGGCAGAATTCATTCCATCACTGGACGTTTTGTCGTGCCAAACGACATCATTGCCACATACCGCGAGTGGATCAAGGGCCGGGTGTCTTTTCGGCTATACAACAATGATTACAATCTTACACTCCGTCAGTTCAACAAGATCTACAACTGGAACCATTTGCAAAGTGACTACTGGCGGCCGGACAACCGTACCGACTACGACGCGATCTTCGCCGAGCTTGTGACGGTGCCACCGGGCAAATCAGTGAGCTACCACAACGCAACGATAGCTGACTTCGAGCATCCGTTTGTACGGATTCTCCACCGGATGCTAAGTTCTACTCTGTTTGCTAGGGGTGATCTGTCCCTTAGCAAATTCTAGGAGTCGGACCTATTCTTCTTGCACAAGCTACTCAAGCGCCAAGAGTGCAACTGGGGAGCTTTCTTTCTGCAGTGAGTTTTGGCAGTCAAGCGGAGTATGCAGAAGGCTCCAATTCATTTTGGAGGACTCGTTACCCCGCTGGCCCAATATCTTGGGCTGAACTTCTTGACCTTGACTCCTCTCACTAGCCGAAGAAAGGTCAATATGCAACATCTTCACCAATCCAACTTGATCCTGCTACGAGATGGTTTACCATATGTTCATTGCCATGTAAACCATGCTTACTAAGAATGCTCGCTTCCCGATCCTGTCTTCCATATCGAAGGGGTGCAACATTTGTGATGGCCCATCATAGCCATTGCTGACTCTGATGAAGACGACGACAACGACGAAGACAACAATGATGACGAGGCTGAAGAGGAAGAGGAGGCCTACACTCCTCTTCGGGCACGAGTGGCACCTAGGAAGCGTCCTCGCATGCATCCGGGTGCATCTTCATCTTCGCAGCCTCCGCCACCACCACCGCCCTCGCAGCCAAGTGAGGATGTCTATTCGATGCAAGACATGTATGCTATGTTGCAGGATATACAGCAGACGCAGCAACATCACACTGCAGTGTATACCGATATTCAAGAGACTACACACCGATTACTCGACAATCAGAGGGCAATTTTTGAGAATGAGCGCCTCCTCCTCGACAACCAACAACAGATTCATGACCGGTTGCATAGGATGGAGATGCAAAAACAGCCCTTTTATGATCATTACTGGAGCCAGAACTACTTTGGAGGGTATCCACAACCTCCACCCAGGTCCCAGTTTGATCCGAGCTTCCAGGGGGAGTACCCATCCTGGGACCCCACGTCTCCACAGTACCCGCCTCCGCCAGAAGAGTAAATCGGTATCTCTGTTCCAACCTTTAAGATTGTTTTTGACTATGAGGCCATAGTCAAATTCAAGCTTGGGGGGGAGTTGGAACAACTCTATCTTTTATTTTCTCAGTTTTTAGTTTTATTTTGTTTGTTCTTGTCATTTATTTCTTGCAATCTTAGTTTGTTTGTAGGATCCACGTTCTATCTAGTGTAATGGTGGATGTCTTAAGTCATGTGTCATCTCACTTGCTTGTACATGGGAATTAAGGGAAAATTAAAAAAAAATTGAGTGTTTGCAAGCTTGAGTGTTGTTCAACTTTGAGCACATAACTTAAAAAATGATTGGTTTTGTCAACTTTAAAACATAAAATCACAATTGTACATTCCTAATGATTCATGAAAAGTAGACGGAATTGGTTGTTTGAGCCTAAACTGACCAAATGATAATGAGACTCTAATTTGAAGTAAGAGAGAGAAACCTCTTAACTACTACACAGGTCAGTAAGGAGGGACACATAATATTTTTCAAAGGTTCAGTCAATTAGTCTTGTGATCTTTCCACCTCATTATTTTTCACAATCCACCATAAGAATTGGAAGTACTTTACGGTTTTAACCTTTTTGATTGCATATCATGTAGATAGGTTTTGCATTGCAACCACTTTCATATGTTTTGCATGAAAAATAAAAAAATAGAATAATTATACATGCACATTATCCTTAGGTGCATGTCATCTAGTTGCATTCATAATTTTTATGCATAGAGTACATCATGTACCTCATTCCTTCTTTAATGGTGAATTAAATTGTTCCATACCTTCTAAATAGTTCAAATATTTTAGTTATAAAGTAAGCCCGATAAATTATTCATTGTCATTTATGGATATAAGGGCCTGAAAGAAAAAAAGAAAAAAAAAGAAAAAAATTAAAAAAAAAGAAAAAGAAAAAGGAAGTTATTAAGAAGCAAGTAGAATAAGAGGGAGAAAGGAACATAATCTCACCTGCATTTTAAGATGAGTAAGTACATGATGTAGCCCAGTTAGATATCCATCTCATTTTGAGACGGGATGTTAGTGCATGCATCATTCCACCCAATCTTAGGCATTAGGACATTTTTATGTGCAAATGCATCATTTAGGGCGTTCTTGTTTTATGCATGTTGAAACCATATAATGCTTCCATTTCCTCCATCAACCACCCATTCCATCCACCCATTGCTCAAATTGGTAGGCCACCGTGATTTTCTCCTCACTTGTGAATATCAGGAGAGATGCTTCCATTTAGATGGTAGTTAGGGCAAGCAACATAGTATAGGAGATCACAAGATGCACAGAGTCTGGACCGACGAATTTTATTATGTTAACTGCCTTATGTGATAGTGTTCATCCATTTTGAGGTAGATATCTTTTATGGATGATTACTGTCACCTTTAGGGTAATTATCATTCTGTGGTTAGTGAGGGCCGAAATGTGAATGTCCGGTGGGGATCATGTGGGATGTTTGTTGTGATGATTTGTTCTTTAGTTGACTCTGGCAATTCTATTCTAAGGTTTAGTTGCTCGAGGGCGAGCAATGTTCAAGCTTAGGGGAGTTTGATGTGACGATTTTGAGTCGCATTTATAGACTTGTTTTATATGTGTTTTATGCATTTATTAGTCATTTTTGTGGTTAATGTTGCATAATTCATCTGTTTTGGTCTATGATACTTCTCTATGTAAAATCTCCCTTATTTCAGTATTATGAACACAAATTATCACAAGAATACGTTTTGTGTAGGCTTATGTGGTTTTGTGTTGTAATTTCAGGGAAAACAAGTATCTGCTTCTGTCGATACCATCGACAGTGGCCGATACCATCGACGGGACCACAGGTTGCCAGCCACAAGGAGCAGAAGAAAGTCGATACTAGCGACAGGAGAGTCGATGGTATCGATTTACCATCAGGTTGCTGGCAAGAAGTGAGTCGATACTATCGACGCCTATGTCGATGGTATCGACTGGTGGAGCTACAGCGACACAAAAAGATAAAACTTTCGCTACAAGTTTGTCGATACCATCGACCCTCATCGATGGTATCGAGATAGCATCAGGCGCAAAGACAAAAGAAAAGAAGAATTGCCGATATCACGCAAGGTCGATACCATTGACCCACGTCGATGGTATCGACACCGTCAGATACAAGTTTGCTTCAGATCGATCTAAATCCGACGGCTGTGATTATTTGGTGACCTAACTCGGGGATTATACCTAATGACGACGGCCAAGAGAAATCCATCACGTCATTAGCCACTGCACACGTCCCGAGAAGGTGTGGAGAGAAGAACAGAGCACAGAAGCACGCCCCAACCGATCCGGACGCTGAAGAAGAGGATTTCCACCACTGAAAGGTGGGACAACATGTATTCTACGCCAAGGATTGCTTGGATTTTCTCCGTTCAGGGGTTTCACCACTCAATCAACTTTTTCTCCATGTTTCCCTTTTTCTACTCCACATTTTGCTCTGAGATGAACATGCAGGGCTAATCCCCTTTGTCTTTAGGACCGGGAGTAGCCCGGGAATTCATTGTATGACAATTTTATCATAGTAATTCATCTTTTATCTCTTAAATCTGTGGTATAATTTCGTTTTCTCAATTATATTGTTATGCTTGATCACCATAATAATAATCTAATGCCCTTAATTACTTTGAAAGAAGAATTAATGGTTGAAAAGAGACAAAATTCACGTTAATTGACAAATCCCTTGAACAAGGTGGTGTAAGGTTAATGGTGGATACCAAGAGATCGATTTTAATGCACCCAGTTTAGGGTATAGGTTACTACGACGGTGGAACCGACCTAGACATAGGTAGTGAATTGTACCACGATAGTGGGCACTTCTGATTTCAGGCCACTACCCGGATAGAGAGATAAATCTGAATGACTGCATAGAATCTAATACAATGAAAACCCACACTGAAACCGCAATCCTAAAGATCTCATCCTGAATTGATTAAAATGAACATTTAATCGATTGCTTTGTTTTGTTTTATTTCATTTTTCTTTTAATTTTACAAAAACTTCCAACTATTTAATCGGTCTAGCTGATTGCGAGTAGTTAGTGGTAGTCTCCGATGATTCACGTATCCCTGAGTTCGACTCGGGCCTCACAAAGGCCTATATTACATAGATGCGTACACTTGCGTTTCTACGCACGTAAAAAGCGTGTCAGTTTCCTTCAGGAAGAATTTCCTTTAACAAAGATAATAGTGAAGTGAAACTCTTATCGCTCCACCAATTTTAATCCTTAAGAGTATATAATCACATCACAACACTCAACCTCGTGAACTTAGTACAACCCTTATATAATAGACTTTCAACATCATGGATAATGATTGCAAATAAAGAACATGGATCAGTGACATTGCCCCAATAAATATGTAGCATCTCATGAACCATATCATCCTGAATCAGTTCATCATTGACATTATCATCATTATCTATATCTTCTATTCCAAATCTATTAGTATCGACATTTTCTGATCCATAATTAAATTTCTCTCCATGCCAATACCATTCATTATAACCTTGTATGATCCCATTGCATATGACATGATTCTTAATTTCATCAACAATATCAACTTTCAAATTGTTACCACAATTTCTACATGGACAATAGAACCTATCTATAGGTAGTTTCCTATGTTCCTCAACAAATCTGATAAATTAATCAAGACCTTTGGCAAACTCTAGACTACAATGGTTCTTGATAGACATCCAACTTCAATCAATTTTCTAGATGACCTTAAAATTAATTATAAAACTGAGAATTTAATATCGATACTATAAGTTGTAAGTTTTTACTGATAGGAAGGTAATTACTTTTATACTAAAGTGTCACCTATAACTTTTTGAATATTTAATCTCACTAGTAAATGTATAATGTATGTTTAGTTTTCAAGAAAATTTCAGCAACATTTCCCCTAAGTTCTCTAAGTACAATGATATAAATGGCAAATAACCACCGACATATGTACCCAGAGAAAAAAATGAGGAAATACTACTAAAATTTTCTTCAAAAATGAACATACAAATACACTTAAGTCCTAAGAGAGATTAAATATCCAAAAAAAGTCCCAGACTAGGGACTATCCAAAATTTACTCTGAATGAGTAAATTGAACGTGATTTTAAGTTAATATATAATATATTATTGTCATATTTATATATTAAGTTAAACCTCATGCATCGATGATCTCATCTATAAACCCTAAAGTGTCAATTTGGGACTAGACAATGACTACTCTTATATTTCTAGAATGTATACGATGATTACATATGTGACTGATAATAAAATGTAGATATGAAAGAATACATGTTTTTATTATTGGTTGGGTTGTTGGTCAAATAAAATGGAAAAACAATGTAACTGACCTGAGCAGCTGAGATGAAAATGAGAGAAGACCGTGGGTGGATGGTGTGCAGGTGGCAATGAGTAAGAGGACGAGTGCCAAGCGCTAGAGTGTCGACTTCTGTAAGCAAGAGAAAGGGTAGAAGCAAGACAGTATGGCTAGACCAAGGCAATTGCTACTGGACCTAACAGTGGATCTGCTAAGGAAGCGCATAAGCAATATGTTGGTATGGTGTGGTGGGCTATGACATACCGATGAGGTTGAAATACACCGTTAAAGGAGGAGGCCCCTTGGAATAAATGGTTGTCGTAGTCGAAGGAGGGAATAAAGGAGGTGACAAAGATGAGAGAGCGGTGACTGAAGAAGGGCAGAAGCTATGGCGGCACAGTTGTCGGTATGATGGTGGATGGCGGCTGTCAGTGGAGGACTGGTGGCAGATAGTAGCATGGTCGTCAGTGGAAGGCTGATGGATGGTGGAGCCGTCGTCGTTAGTGGAGGCTAAGGCTGAAGGAGGGAAGAAATAAGGTGTCGAAGTTGAGAGAGAACTGACCAAAGAAGGGAGGAAGCTATGGCAGCACGGTCATCGGTCTCATGGCAGATGGCGACCACCAATGGAGGACTGGTGGAAGACGGTGACAAAGTCGTCGGTGCAAGGCTGATGGATGGCGGTGCTGTCGTTGTTAGTGGAGGCTAATGGCTAGGAGATGGAATTGTCATCATCGCCTCCATCGTTGGTGGAGAGCGGAAACCCAAAACACAAAACCCTAGAAAGAGAGAGTGGAGAAACCAAAAGGCTAGGTGATCAGGTATTAAAACCTATAGGGTCAATTATATGGTCAAAACTGACCCAATAGAGAACCAGAATATGAGGTGAGCACTTATTAAGACCTATAAGGTCAGTTATTTGGCAAACAACCGACCCTAGAGTCTGTAGTCGCTGACTCATACATGAACACCTACTAGGTTGGTTCACTCAAAAAAATTGACCTTACAACTCACCTGCTAGGTCTATTCCTAGGGAAAAACTGACCCTAGAAGTCCAAGTTTATAGACTCGGTTCAATTTATCAAAATGGATGCTATATGATTTTGGAGGAGAAGGAAAAATGAGCTATTTTTCTTGGTGAAAAACTTTTAAGGTCAGTTTTTATCAAAAATCGACGCTATGTAAATTTTGGGTGTCAAATTTAATTTGGTGGGTTTTTTGTAGCGACAATTAAATTTTGTAAAACCGACATTGTACCTCAATCGATACCCAAGTTTTTTCTTGGTGACTTTTAGCTTTGGTTTTCTTTAAGTAATAGATGCCATAGCCTATTAGGTCGGCTTTTATAATAAAACTAACACTTTGTGAAGCAAAGTTATTGGCTAAAACTGTAGTAGTGCTCCATCATCTCTGCCTCATCTTCTTATCCACCTTAAGCCGCCACTGTACAAAACCAACAAGAAGGTGCCGCCAAGAAGAAGTAGCCGATAATAGCATGCACCCAAGAAGGAGCTACCACCACCACAAGCAGAAGCAAGGCATGTGAGCAACACCTTCATCATCGTCATCCACTTCTTCTTCTTCACCTACTTCCAAAGACACACCGGAAGCAACCAAGACGCCACCGTGTGAAATGCTCTAGTCTTCAACCTATGACCACAGAAACACCCCAGGTACACACTATGATTTTTCAAAGACACACTGTGTACTGCCCCGTATTCGCAAGCCCTTCTGTCCAGAAACATGTCATGTCCTTGTGACGTCCCCCAATTTTCTCAAACTTAATCTGGGGTGTGACGTCCAAATTGAAACCCTCACCTAAGTGAGAATCCCAATTTTAAACATCCTACACAACACTAAGAAAAAGAAAATCAAGGGAGTCAGAAGGGAACAATCAGTAGTACATGCACATGAACAATAATAAAACCATACACACATGTTCACCATTCAACATATAATTACAACATGAATAGTTACATCATTTGATTTTACATATTGAATAGCAAACATATACATATACATGTGCTACCACTAAACCATAGGATCTTAAGACAATAGGCCCATATGTACACCAGCTCACTATACACCTCTCAACTATTTTGGATCTTCAAGAGCACATGTCTACAACCTAAACAAAAGATTACATGCGGTACACGTCTTCACAATATTCAAGAATATTGTACTGAGTACACCTATGTGTATTTTATATACCTCTCATCATATCTCAGCAATAAGATAAAACTAATTCTAGGAAGAATAAAACAAATATAAGGAAAAGCGTATACTAAAGAAAAGAGATTCATTAAAAAAAGAGAACGCATATATTTTAAGCACATTTCCATCATATATCTTGTACATCTACCCCCAAGGGCTTTGATGTTTTTAGGCTTTATGATCTACTACCAAAGAGTTTGAGATCATATTACGTGGGACCTACTACCAAAGAGTTTGAGATCTAACACATGTGATCTACTACCAATTGAGATCCCTTCAAGGCATTGTACTACCAAAGAGTTTAGTGTTACCATATGATGGATCAGATATATCTTATGTTTCATGTGTTTGTAGCCATAAGTATGGAAAATATAGAAATATATCATACAAGAATGATCATTTCATCCAATACCATATGTCAAGTATTTTACTACATAGAACACAAGCACAATGAATAATAAGCCAAATAAGAGGTAATGGCGTACCTTGATCAAGATAACCTAGTCATCACACATATGATATCAACTATACCCTTGTCAACCCTAATTAAAACAAGATCATACACTATCATCAGATTCTCATCATCTCAACCCTAGTATGTGCATTAACGTTTAACTTAGTCTTATGATATTCCCATCATTATTATAGATCTTCTCATCTTTACTTGTATTCTTGTCTAGGAATCATCTTACTGATGTTATCTTCCAAATTATAATTCATTATATGAACATTAGGTTCCATATCCTTTTTGTGCAAATATTAACCCTAGTTTATATACATTATTCAAATTAGGGTTACATCTTAGGTATTAAGAGTCATCTTCATATAACATGAGTTCTATGCATCATCATGATCTCATAATTAAATTTGAGGTTCCAAATACTGATATGAGCTTAGTGTATAAATGTCATCATTTATTGATCATCAATGTATTTTCTAAATTTTATTTACATTTAATATCCCTAATTAGCCATATGTAGTAAATTATGTGATTTCATGCATCAACATGACCATATCTAACATCATATGTGTTATAAGCATGATTATTGACTTACTGACATTTTATCATAATTTTAGGCCATCATTTGATATTTATTATCCATGAAATAAGAATTTCACAACTTAGATGATATTATTGATATTAGTGCATCAAAAGCCTAATATCACGGTTTTAAACTGTCTACTCATTTTTCTGAGAATAAGGGTACCTTGTTTGTATTTTTCTGATAACTATGTTATTTTCTATGAATTATATAAGAACTGAGCATTTCTAAAGTATTATTACCTTTTTTGACGAATTAGGTCTTGCCACGTTGTCACTAGGGTTGCTCTGCTTCTCACTTGGCTACAATAAATTCACGTCCCCTGAACCCGATCTACTGCTTTGGACTGGCCGATTCCTGGTCTGACCTGGTTCGTCTCTTTTCTTTACACCCTCGCGCGAATCGTGAGTCAGGGTCCCCGATCGAGACTCTGTTCTCTACGCACCCCGTCGGATAGGGTTACTCCGATGAGGAATAGTTATGCCTCACATCCTCTTCAATGTCTAATAATGCCTCCATAGGTTGTAACACGGTCAAAGGGATCTACACGACTCCTTCTTTTCTTTACCTTGGCTCCAATCCCTACTTCCAAGGAGCTCGCCGCCATGGGAGTCTTCCACAGTGGAGGAGAAGAGGCGTAGTGCCTCCACGGCACCAAATATCTACCAAAGTCCTCCATTAGCTCCGCCACACATTCCTCAACTTCACCGACACTGCAGAAAATAGCAAGAAAGGCTCTACATTATCCCCCTAGCTCAATCTTCATCTTCCCCAAAATCAGGTTCGTCAACCATAGGAACCTCCATAAAACACCATCGTGGGATCCATAGTGAACTACCTCAACTTTGTACTTCATTTCCCTTCTTTAGATTTTCCTCCAATCTCCTCTCTAGCTCCATATGTCTCCTCCTTGCATAACCTACTTCACACTATGGGGAAACAGTAGAGGTGGGGAGATGGAACAGTCTCGTATCTACTCCAAAGGGTTCGAATGAGGGGTCTTTCAACTCGTCTGGCTGAGGCAGAGATAACTATTGATGTCTTTCCCACTCTCAAGACATGACCTACGAGTACCATGTTGGGCGTGGTCTTCATGGAAGCTCTGTTGTAACCGCAAGGAGGGTGACAACCTCTCCTGCCTTTGATCTTGCATCCAAAGGCTATAGCCTGACTCCAATTAAGCCAATTTGTGTCTTCTAAAGGTTGTTGAGTGCGGTCACTAGATCACAGATCTATGGCTGGGAACTAGACACACATATCCGACCAACACACAGGGCGTGTGACATTGATTATAATCCACCACTTAGGTCCACAAATCATCCAATATACACATTACTTCCCAAATTGCAAACCTCCATAACTCCCTCTAGGGTACTACAATTGCCACCAAATTTTGATCATAGCTCAACTACCACTCAAGCTACATTCTCCTCAAATTTGGGGATAAAACTCAACTATATAATCATTCAATTAAATATCCCAAAAAGGCATGAACTTAGGGACCCTAAATCATTATATCAACCTCAATCAACACTCTAACTTTACTAAAACACTTAAGATTCTCAAAACAACTCAACATGCATGACTTCACTTGTGTCATTGGACATTTTAGGATTCCAAAAGTCCACTCCATCACATCCTACACACCTTAGAATATATTTCTTCCTCGAAATTAAGCTAATAAAAACCATCCCATCAAATCATATACATCTTAAAAGAAATTTTGTCCTCAAAATTAAGCCATTATCATATTCCAAGGAAAAACTAAAAGCACTTCATATGCACACATGCCACCATTCTATGTGAAACATTCCCATAAACATCATGTCAAAAACATATATGAACCACTTCCTAGAAGGTTATCAAAACATCTAGGTGAACTACCCTTTAAAAGGGTTTAGAAACTCTAATTATGTGATGACATATTTTGCATCAGGATCCTCATATTCCTTTTACCCGATCATTTAGATTTCAACATTAACTTATACACTTTATGAAGGAGTTAATCTATGTTAACCCTCTTTATCCTTCTAGATCAGATCAAGGTGTCATAATGGTTATGTTGTGCTAACTGCCAAACTATATTCATCATCTTTATTAAACACTCAGATTAACACATCATGTAACATGTTTCATTCATATAATCTTATTACATTACTCATAATGAATTGCAGCATTTACTAGTGATTTCATAATAAGATTAACCAATAATATCACATTATCACAATCATTCATGTATATGGTTAACTAATTATGCATTGATATCTATAAAACTATCTCTAAGTTTACATCATATCATGTCTATATATAACATCATGAGATAAGATCACATCCTTACATATATTATATCATCGTTGTGCTAAACAAACTTATGCAAGTGGCTTGTTAAACATATATCAAAACTTTATCTAGCCCAATTGAGGTTCTCCCAACCCTTATTGTGAGGGTAGTGTCATGCTCAATCTCTCTGAGCTAACTCAACTCTATGAGTATCTCATATGCACAAACTTTATCCTCCCTCTCTTAGTCTAGGGTTCTTGGATTACCTCATTGGCATTAGTGATAGACTTACAAGCTTTAGCCACATAAGCACAAACCAAATCATGCTATGACATTCTCTTCATAGGTCTCAACCCATGAGATATTCTTAGTCAAAACTCACTATCTTATAAACATCGTTAGATTCCTATAAGGTATCACCAACCCGAGCATGAGGCTTCACAAAAACTAACACAAATACCACCTCCAGGGTCTTGGGACTCACTTTCCCTCACCCAGATGGTAGGTTCTCATATTTCCTTATTCACATATGCACATATAGCCAGCCTCTCTCTGACTCTAGGGTTTGGTCTTCCTAATGACATCTAGGGTTCAACAAAACTATAGGAATCATACATGAAGTGACTCAACTCAATCACTCATGAGTAATCTAGTTTAGGACATATCATAACACATATTTCTCATCATCCTTGGAGTTTAGTTCTTTGACCTTCTCCCAATGGGTCTCACTCTCTCTGGAGTTAACCCTAATACTGGTCCTAACGCTAGAGGTTCTCCTTTGTAAAAGAGATTGAGGCTCACGCTGACTCACAACTTTTTCTTGGCTTATCTTATCTTATCTCATTAAAGCCTAGATACTTGCATCACCAAAACTTATCTCAAATCCTCAAAACTGAACATAAGTCCTCAACAACAAACATATATCAACATAAACTATCTTATCTCATCTATATAAGACTTAAATCATCAACAAAACTAATTTCATCTATTCCATCTATCATATATTTCAATAAGGCTCTAGACATCTAATCTAGAACTACTCTATCTTCTAGACTAATGTCACTCACTTTCACATCGCTTGCATGACGACCTCCTACTCATACATGTGTGGGAACACATTTTCGTAATACATATACATAATAAAATATTATACAGTTTTTCTCCGATAAAACATGTGTCAGGGAAAACTATCAAGGTTCAATCCTGATTGGAATCTAAAACCAAATCCAGAAAATGAGTATTCCACACAAAGTAGAGAGTACAGTGCCATGAAAACTAGTGAAAAGGGTGAGAACATGGTGTAGACTAGTGTAGCTATCCTAGACAATGAGCGCCATATGTCTAGGATTTCTCTTCCCTCGATGTACGTCATTTCCAAATAGTGCAACGTCCCATACCGTTGCACTATAAGGAAAGAATGACATCTAAGGACTTGCTATACAACAAGCACCTACCTAAACCTAGTTCTCAGACATCTAGGTGCTAACCTAGAGTCTAGGTCAGATCTAGTCTCTAAAAGACAACTAATCTAACCCTAAAGATTATTAGGTTTAAGGTTTTCTTTAGTTTGAGTTGCATAATGAGAAAATGTCAGGCTTTGCTATTCTTCATGCTCTGATATCACCTGTGACGTCCCCAGATTTTCTAAACTTAATCTGATGTGTGACATCCAAATTGAAACCCTCACCTCTGCAATAATCCCAATTTAAACATCCCTCACTAGGCTAAGAAGAAGAAAATCAAGGGAGTCAGAAGGAAACAATCAACAGCACATGCACATGAACAATAATAAAACCATACAAACATGTTCACCATTCAACATATAATTACAACATGATTTATTACATCATTTTATTTTACATATTGAATAGAAAACTTATACATAAACATGTACTACCACTAAACTACAGGATCTTAAGACAATAGGTCCACCTGTACATCATTCCGCTATACAACTCTCAACTATTTTGGATCTTCAAGAGCAGATGTCCACAACCTAAACAAAGGATTACATGTGGTATACGTCAGCACAATATTCAAGAATATTATACTGAGTACGCCTATGTGTTTTTTATATACCTCTCATCGTATCATGGCAATAAGATAAAACTAATCTTGGAAGCATAAAACAAATATAAGGAAAAGCGTATATTGACATAAAGTTATTCATTAACAAAAGAGAACATATATATTTTAAGCACATTTCCATCATATTTCTCATACATCTGCCCCCAATGGATTTGATGTTTGAAGGCCTTATGATCTACCACCAAAGAGTTTGAGATCATATTATGTGTGATCTAATACCAAAGAGTTTGAGATCTAACACATGTGATCTACTACCAAAGAGTTTGAGATCACTTCAATGCACTGTACTACCAAAGAGTTTAGTGCTATCATATGATGGATCAAATATCTTATGTTTCGTGTGTTCATAGCCATAAATATGGAAAATCAAGCAAGATATCATACAAGAACAATCATTGCATCCAATACCATATGCGAAGTATTTTACTACATATAACACAAGCACAATGTATAATAAGCCAAGTAAGAGGTAATGGCGTACCTTGATCAATATAACCTAGTCATCACACATCTTATATCAACTATACCCTTGTCAACCCTGATTATGACAAGATCATACACTATCATCAAATTCTCATCATCTCAACCCTAGTATGTCCTTTAGGGTTTAACTTAGTCTTATGATATTCCCATCAATATTATAGATCTTCTCATCTTTACTTCTATTCTTGTCTTAGAGTCAACTTACTGATGTTATCTTCCAAATTATAATTCATTATATGAACATTAGGTTCCATATCATTTTTGTGCACATATTAACCCAAGTTTATATACATTATTCAAATTAGGGTTACATCTTAGGTATTAAGAGTCATCTTCATATAACATGAAGTCTATGCAACACCATGATCTCATAATTAAATTTGAGGTTCCAAATACTGATATGAGCTTACTCTATAAATTTCATCATTTATTGAGCACCACTGTATTTTCTACATTTTATTTAGGGTTAGTAGCCCTAATTAGCCGTATGTAGTAAATGATGTGATTTCATGCATCAACATGACCATATCTAACATCATATGTGTTATAAACATGATTATTGACTTAATGACATTTTATCATAATTTTAGGTTGTCGTTTGATATTTATTATCCATGAAATGAGAATTTCACAACTTTCATTATATTATTGATATTAGTGCATCAAAAAGCATGATATCATGATTTTAAATTGTTCTACTCATTTTTTCTGAGAATAACGGTACCTTGTTTGTATTTTTTTGATATCTGTGCTATTTTCTACGAATTATATAAGAATTGAGCATTTCAGAAGTATTATTACCTTTTTCGACAAATTAGGTCTTGCCATGTGGTCACTAGGGTTGTGGTGCTTCTCACTTTTGCTACAGTCAATTCACATCCCCTAAACCTGGTCTCCTACTTTGGACCGGCCGATTCCTGGTCCGTCTCTTTTCTTTACACGCTCGCGTGAATCGCGAGTCAGGGTCCCCGATCAGGACTCTGTTCTCTACACACCCCGCCAGACAAGGTTACTCTGGTGAGGAATAGCTATGCCTCACGTCCTCTTCAATGTCTGATAATGCCTCAATAGGATGCGACACGGTCAAAGGGATCTACATGGCTCCTTCTTTTCTCTACCTCGGCTCCAATCCCTACCGCCCAGGAGCTCGCCGCAATAGGAGTCATCCGCGGTTGAGGAGAAGAGGTGTAGTTCCTCCATTACACCAAACATCTACCAAAGTCCTCCATTAGCAACGCCATACCATCCTCAACTTCACCGGCACTTCAGAAAATAGCAACAAAGGCTCTACATTATCCCCCTAGCTCAATCTTCTTCTTCCCTAAAACTGGGTTTTTCAACCATGGGAACCTCCACATAACTCCATCGTGGGATCTGGAGTGAACTACCCCAACTTTGTGCTTCATTTCCCTTCTTTCAATTTTCCTTCGATCTCCTCTCTAGCTCCATATGTCTCCTCCTTGCATAACCTACTTAACACTATGGGGAAACAGTAGAGGCGAGGAGATGGAATTGTATCATCTCTGCTCCAACGAGTTTGAATGAGGGGTCTTTCAACTCCTCTAGCTGAGGCAGAGATAACTACTGATGTCTTTCCCACACTCAAGACACAACCAATGAGTACCATGATGGGTGTGGTCTTCGTGGAAGCTTCGTTGTAACTGTAAGGAGGGTGACAACCTCTCCTGCCTTTGATCTTGCATCTAAAGGCTATATCCTAACTCCAATTAAGCTAATTTGTGGCTTCTAAAGGTTGTTGAGTGCGGCCACTAGATCACAGATCTATGGCTGGGAACTAGCCACATAGATTGAACCAACACACATGGTGTGTGACACTGATTATAATCCACCACTTAGGTCCACAAATCATCCAATATACACATTATTTCCCAAATTTCAAACCTCCATAACTCCCTCTAGGATACTCCAATTGCCACCAAATTTTGACCATAGCTCAACTACCACTCAAGGTACATTCTCCTCAAATGTGGGGACAAAGCTTAGATATATAATCATTCAATTAAATATCCCAAAAAGGCATGAACTTAGGGACCCTAAATCATTATACCAACCTCAATCAACACTCCAACTGTACTAAAAAACTTGGGATTCTCAAAACAACTCAATATGCATGACTTCACTTGTCTCATTGGACATTTTAGGATTCCAAAAGTCCACTCCATCATAGTCCTTCTTCAAACACACCCTATTCATGCTCTCTTTAGCAAAATCTGCAATATCAATTGCTTCCTTGAAGCAAACCTCCAATGGTAAGTGTAATACGAGCTCTTCCTTCGCCTCCAACTACGTCTCCTCCACCCATTTGAGGGTAATGACAGAAGAAGACCCAACTTCTCAATTCCTTATCTTGCATAGGGTCCTCCCTACCCATTTTTCCTGAAATGATACTATCAAATCTTTGGGGTTCAAGAATGACATCAAGGAGAACCTCAAAGACATTGGCCTCGAGTACATCTACTTTTTGGTAACGAAAACTTACCCTCACCTTGTCTATGAATTCCTTACTACTCTTAAGGTCAGGGAGGACCTGAAGCACATGCTCGAGGCCTATGCCTTCATTAGTTTTTGTCTACTAGGAAGGAGTTATAGAAACACTTTCCAGGATTTCTATGAGCTTTTATAATGCAACTACGGAGGTGCTCTAACCTACCCTCCTGGTTTTTAAAGTGATGTTTTCAAGAATGAGATCACAAATGAAGAGAGGAATGACACTGCAAAGGCCACGCCTTCTTCTATCCATAACCCAATCTTTTGTTACCTTCATTACCTCCTCAACACATGCAGCTTTACCAAAAAAGAAACACAAGGCATGTGAGAGAAACAAGATTTATTCTTTTTGTGGGGTATGATATATGATTTCAAGATAAATGCATGTTATTTCATCATCACACAATTCTTGCACATCAAGAAGATTCAGAAAAGATAATCTAGAGACATCATGTGTGAGGGATTAATTACCTTGTTGGCAACATATATTGAAGTCCACCTGACCGTTCTAGAGGTTGCACAAGGAAGGAACTTGGTAGACATCCAATATATGATCTCTGTAGGGATGATTAGTAGGATCCCCAACATTGATGCCAAGTTCAGAGAATACTTTGACAATAGTGACTACATAGATTTTCCTGACTGGGAAAACATCACTTTGACCAATGAAGACAATTGGAAGCTTGATCTTAGTGGCCAAGACGATGAATCCGCTGCACCCGAACATCAAGCTACCCCAACTGCTCAGCTGCACACAACACTGTCACCCTCCGTTAGCACTCAGATAGATTACACTTGGGTGATGGCTAATATTTGATCTTCATGGCTATGTTCTGCAGTGGTTTGACCATCTGGACAACTGCCTCGATCTGATGGTGCAAGAACATTATGTGATGCATGAAATGGTCTAACGCATAGATATGTGGCACATCTCTCAGGGCCACTATCCAATGCCTTAGCTGCACCACCCTGCACCTCCATTGCAATACCCCAAGCCTGCTCCTAGCCCAATTCAGTCAACATTTCAGATGATGATGATCTTATCAACTAGTTTTTCCCTACTGGTTACGGGGGAGTTGGTCCCTCCTAGTCATGCCATCCATGATAGGTATCCAGTTGCATCTTCTTTGGGTTTTATTGATGCAATGTAGACACTACAAATTTCATGCTTGGGGGAGCGCAACCGATCGGTAATGTAGTTTAGTTGTTTTGTTGTTTTTCACTTTCTAGTTCTTTAGTTTTTGTCTCTAGTTTTTGTTTCTATTTTCAGATTTTGCTTTTCTCTTGGCAAGTTTAGTATGATGTGAGGCTCATTTTGTGTAATGAATTGGCTTGTGTTAGACGTTTGAACTATCTTGTCCTCCCTCATCAGAATATTCAATTGAAGAAATTGTAAGAGCATGCATGAATCAAATGAAAACTTTATGATCACCAACACGTGTTTAAATGCTAGATTTTTTTGTAGCCTGAAATTTCACCTTTTTCATCATGTATTGCCTAATAGTTGTAATTGGTAATAAATTTTAGGAATATGTCAACTTTGAAACACTATTTAAAACACAAGATAACTTTTCCAAACTCCCAATGATTTTACAACCACCCCTTTTAGTGAGAAATTTTCAAAACAAATGAATGGAATCCAGGTAATGTAACAATTTGGTTAACTTTCTTATGTTCTGAGAAAAATAAGTGAAGCCCCCACCAATTTAACTCACATTCTGGTTCACTTCACCTTATTTACCCCATAAAAGATGGCTAAAACTACCCACATGTCATACTAACATAATGTAAGTTTGATTTGGCCATGACAATTAGGTGGTATGTCCTAGAAGAGGGTAAAATGTTGCAACTGGCCCTCCTTGTGTTCATAAGCCTACATTAGCAGCCGAGTGTCAAAATCACCCATCCTATATCACTTCTCTTTGGAAAACAAGAACAAAGAGCTAAAGTTTGCTAACATTAACTAAGATTCCATAATTTGCACTGATAATAGTTGAAAGTTTTGTTGTATATTCATAGATTATTTGGCCCAGTCATCCAAGTTCCTTTTAGAACTACCTAGTTGACTGCTTCGTTTAATGTTTTACTATCCTTGCTGAACTTAATTTTCTTTCTTGGATGTTTAAGTTGAAACCAAGGCTATGAGTACAAATCTGATAATTATGGTTGGCTTGATCCCTTTTATATCACCGATTTCATTTGATCTATACATGACCCTTACAATTCCTTCATTTTTGTTCTATGCACTTTTTGATTGAGGATAAGCAATAGTTTAAGCTTAGGGGGATTTCTGTGCACATTTCATAGTTACTTTTTGCACACATCCACACACAAATTCAGTTCCTTTTTGCCTTCCATTTAGCCTCTAATTATACTTAACTTGCCATCTTTTAGTTATTTTACTTGTTGCATGATGTTTATTGCAGACACACATTCAAAATGCCAAATTGGAGACAACTCAATCAAATTTGACATTAATGGGACCTCCCCTAGATTTGCAGTGCATTCAGAGTTCATTCTTGAAGAACCAACATTGAACACAGTCTGTCTTATTAAAGGTACGACGTGTAACTTCCCCAAAGGTTTTTCCCAACAAAGAACACATCGTGTGTTATTTAACACATAGGTGTGTAAGATTCTAGAAGCCTCACTGCCCGAAATACAGAGCAGACAACATGGCATGCCTTAACTAATACACAGTGTATCCTCACAATCTAGAGGTCTACTCTGACTTGCTGTCAACACACATGGGAGTGTATTTAATTGAACACGACGAGTGCCTTATGCCCAGATCGACTGCAGTGACATCTACATGATGTGTCTCTAAGAGGACACACTGTGTACTTCTTGCACAATAGTAGTTAGTCGACAAGTTACATGACAAGACACACCGTGTCTCCTCAAAGACATATTGTGT
Source organism: Alisma plantago-aquatica (assembly GCA_963693085.1). Lineage (NCBI taxonomy): Eukaryota > Viridiplantae > Streptophyta > Magnoliopsida > Alismatales > Alismataceae > Alisma > Alisma plantago-aquatica. The sequence goes on from OY856415.1 coordinate 145,586,102, forward strand.
TGTTATCAGTTTCCACCAAAATAAACAATAACCACCCCTCGTTTTAAAGAACATATGCAATCATTTGGGCGATTATCACTCATCATTTGCAAGAGCCTTTTGTCCTAGATAAGCTCCAGAGTATAGGAAGAAAATTTTGGGGTGGAAGAAGAGGTTTTCTTGGGAAAGAAACTCCATTCTACTTCATTTCTTCTCCAAAGGTGCAGCAAAGCTATTCTCCTCACACAAGCTTCATGGGATGGAGGATTTTCTGAGTTGGAGCTGATCTAAGGGTAGAATATCATCCTCTAGCTGGAGTTCTACTTCCCCTTGGCTACACTTTTTGTTCCTTTAGCTTTTTCTTCTCTTAACCATGCATAACTCTGGAAATTCTACAATGTGTTTGTGCATCTCCATCATGGATGAGTAGAATTTTTTTCTTGGGTATGGTAGAGTAGCTCCCATGCCATTACTCATGTGAACTAGAAATTTATGTCTTATGTTAGTAAATTTGCTTCTTTATGGATGCCTATAGTGATTTGTTGCTTGTATTTTTGGCTAGATACCTTTTAAACATGTTTTATGCTTTCTTGTATTATTTGGAAGAATATATGAGAAAGTAGGGAGTAGGATTCATGGAAATATTCTCTTGAACATGGGAATGACTAGAGTATGTTTAGGATTTTAGATTGTGTTCGAATGTCGATAAAACATGGGAGTGTATTCTATGAAGAGAACCATCTCATGCCACCAGGAGATGCGTGAAGATGACAATATCCTTGCAAAAAGGACTACATGTTTTAATTTCATTGTTATACATGATGTGATGGTGTGGTAGTGAAATCATATATCTAGGGTTCTCCAATTTTTTATTTGAACTAAACCAAAATCTTGTTGTTACTTTCCTTTTATCTATTTGTAATCAACTCAACTTTTGTAATACGACTTAGGTTGATGAAAATTAAAAAAATTACGCCTAGCTAACCTATCTCCTTGAGCTCGACACTCGAATACATTTGAGCCCGTACACTTACAGGTGATAATCAAGTTGAAAATTTTCTTTGAATACTTTGACACAGATACATTGTTGAGGAAAAACACAAATCCTGATTGCGATGGATAGTCATCTTTTCCAGTTTGGAAGCTTTCTTCTGTGTATCCTTTTACCTCAAAATCTTTCTCTACACCGTAGATAAGAAAATAATCCTTAGTTTTCTCAAGTACTTAAGTATGTTCTTCACAGCTGTTTAGTGAGCATCACCTAGATCTGACTGATATTTGCTACTCATTCTCAAGGCATATGAGACATCAAGATGGGTACACAACATTGCATACGTATTGATCCAATTGTTGATACATATGGAGTCAAACTCATGTGTTCCCTCTTTTCACAAGAACTTGGACATTGAGCTTTGGAGATGGTAACTCCATGACACATGAGCAAGTTTCCTCTCTTTAAGCTATCTATGTTGTACCTCTTCAATACTTTATCAATGTATTCTCTTTGACTTAGTATAAGAAGACTTCTGAATCTATCTCAAAAGATGTTTATCCCCAAGATGTAGGATTTTTCTCCCAAATCATTCATAAAAAATGAATTTCCAAGCCATGTCTTTACCTTTTGTTAAGTAGGGATGTCATTCTTAATCAATAGTATGTCATCTACATACAAAATAAGGACTGTCACTATGCTCCCACTAACCTTCTCGTACACACAAGGCTTATCTTCATTCTTAGTAAATCCAAACTCTTTGACTGTCTCATCAAAATAAAGATTCCAACTTTGAGATGCTTGCTTCAATCCATAGAATACCTTTGTAGCTTGCAAACCTTAGTTTAATACTTTGGATTTACAAAACCCTCAAGTTGTGTCATATACAAATCCTTGAGAAGATTCTCATTAAGAAATGTGATTTTAACATTCATCTACCAAATCTCATAGTCATAATAAGCTGCAGTAGCAAGCACGATCCTGATGGACATAACCATAGACACTAGAGAAAAGGTTTCGTCATAGTCAATGTAACATCCCTGACCTGGGTTATAATTTAACCCTAGGTGTTTTGATTAAGAAATATGATTATATTCTTAATCTTATCTTGTGAAAAGTAATTAGGGCCCAAGAGGAACTTATGTTGCAATTCTAGTCCTTTTTGAACATTGTTGAAATCAATGTTTTGCTTGTTTTGGACTAAAGTGCAAATTACCCAAGTTGAGGGGTTTAAGTGCAAATTGTGCATGATAATATGTTACTCATGTGTTGAAGCATCATGAGAGTGAAAATGATGCAGAGGTATGGCTTATGGAAGCCTAGTACCAAGAAAGAGCTTATAAAGCAATGTATGTGTATTAAAACCTAGTTTTGGTGTAATGTGCAATTTACCCAAAACCTAGGGTTCAATATGAAAATTACCACTTCAATAAGGTCCCTAATATTTCTTGGCATCATGTAGAGCAAAGAAAATGAGAGGGGCGCCTCATTTGAATTATGTTGGAGGAGAGAGAATATTGATATTAAAATAATCAAGATTTAATCCTAATTGAAACCCTAACTCAATTTAGTGCAAAAATAAATGTGTTAATTAAAGGGCCTTCAACCAAAATTAAAATGGTTGGATTCAGATGTGTGTGGACGTCCTTGAGCTTTGCAACGACCAAGAAAATATCCAAGGGAGTGGATAACTCACTCACAATTTTATAAGAAAAAGAAATATCCACTCACATATGGATATTAGTATAATATGATTTGAGGTGCTTAATTTTCTTTTCTTTAAATCATGGATAATTGAGAAGAATATGAGGCAACCAAGATAGCCTCGGATCCAAGGAATTTTATGGGGAAGAGGCGGCCCTATGTTTGGGATTAAATGAATTTTTATAAAGCATATTCTCTCTCAATGAAGTTTTATAAAAAGACTCTTTACAAGCCAAATGAAAGGCTTTTTCGACCCCACTTCTTTTGCTTTGCTTGGAAGACGACCAAGGGAGATTGGGAGGATCAGGAGGACGACCCCCAACCTGTTGGTAAGCTCCTTGATCCCTTTTCACCTTGAATCCATGGTGGAAATCACAAATCAATGCATGATTTCTTCCAATTTCGATCCCCTCTTCAATTCTAACCATTCCTTTTCACTCAAACCTTGAGGATGAGCCTTGGAATGGTGAAAAGAGTTGCATCCACCATTGTTTACGTGAGCTTGGATCTTTGGAGCTCAATTGGAGGTGGGTTTTATAACTTGAACCCTTGATTTTGTTATTGCATTCAATTCCTTATCAAATAATGATCCTTTCTTAATTCATGATAATTGATTTGGTTGATTGGTGCAATCACCATGGAAATCAAAGAAGGTTTTGTGAGTTTAAAGCTTGATGATGATGACATAATCATAAGCATACACCTCCCCAAATATCCAAGGCAAACAGTTTCACTTGTTGGTCCAAACGGTTTCACCAAACCGTTTGGAGACCAAACGGTTTCAAAACCGTTTGGTGACTTGAGACCCAAACCGTTTAAGGGAGTTGACCGTTTGAGAGGGTTGACCGTTTGAGGTCAGAACCCTAATACATGTTGAATGATAATCTAAAGGATCCAATTGATTAATTTAATGCATAGTTAATTACCAAGTAGCAAACCCTAATCGGGATAAGTGCTGAATTTGTAATTGATTGTGTTGAGTTTTTGGGTTGGTTAACCCAAACGGTTTGAAAACCATTTGAGACTCACCCAAATGGTTTCAAAACCGTTTGGAGGTCAACCAAGACCGTAAGGAGGTCCAGGGTTGAGTATGGTTGGGTATTTGAAGATCCAATGATACCAAATTGAAATGCAATCAATTGTTGATTTGATAATCAATCCAATGATCCAAACCCTAATTGGATGTTATGGATTTTGATGATGAGATGGGAAAATAGTTTCAAAGACATTTAGAGGTCAATCACCTCAAGACGGAATGAGGTCAAGCACCTCAAGACCGTTTGGATGGTCAAAGGTTGTGATTGATGGATTAAAGATCCAAGGGTCAATTATGGTTGAAGCTCAATAATTCAATTGATGGTAGGCTTCAATGTTGTTAATCATAATCAACTAATTGATGGAAGTACCTCATAAACCCTTGTGGTTTTGGGACTGATTTGGCCCAAACGGTCTTGAGACCGTTTGAGTCCAAACGGTCTTGAAACTGTTTGGGGTCAAACGGTTTCAAAATTGTTTGAAGGTCAAACGGTTTCAAAACCGTTTGGTGATTGAAACTTCAAAATCGAATGGAGTTCAATTGTGATGCAATCATTTGGAAATTGAAGATGATGATTATTCCAATGATCCAATGATTGATGGTGATGGTAATCAAAGATGGTACAATGGTTAAAGACCTATAAGTACCTAAATGATTAGTACTATGAAAGGGGTAAACCCTAATCACTATAAGAACAATAATTGGGTACACTATGTCAATCATAGTTGTATGTACTTGAGTGAAGGGTTGATATGACCTAATCATGTTGAGAGGATGAAAGAATGAAATTCATTCATGAGTATGATTCATGTGGTGATTAAGGGTATGATCCTTAACAAAGAGATCATAAATCCTAATTATGAATATAAGTCCTAATTGATAGGGTTATTGAACTCTAACCTTAATTGAGGACAATTCTAAATGAAACCCTAATCCAGGGTGAGGATGTAGCCCTAATCTAGGGTAGTGATATGTGAAACTCTAAATTAGGGAAATGAGATGTAAAACCCTAATTGGGATAAATAGTGAATCTCTAATTATGGACAATTGAATGAAATCCTAATGGAGATGAATAGTAGACCCAAATTGTGGGTAGCAATATATTAGAAATCCTAGTTAAGGATGATTCCATGTGAAACACTATTCTAGGGTAATGCCATGAGAAACCCTAGTTGAGGGTGATTCCATGAGAAACCCTAGTTGAGGGTGATTCAATGAGAAACCCTAGTTGAGGGTGATTCCATGAGAAACCCTAGTAGAGGGTGATTCCATGAGAAATCCTAGTTGAGGGTAATTCCATGAGAAACCCTAGTTGAGGGTGATTCCATGAGAAACCGTAGTTGAGGGTGATTCCATGAGAAACCCTGATTAAGAATTAGTACCACATGAAGCTCTGATTCAGTGTTGTGATGAGAGGCCCTAAGAAGGGTGAAGGTATGTGAGACTCTATTGTGGAGTCATAATAAATAAAGCCCTAATCCTGGGCAATTTGTCAAGAAACCCTAATCCTAATTTTAAGTAAGGGTATAAGGAAACCCTAATGATGAGATAGAAGAAATTACCTTATAAAGGTGAAATATTTCGTATGGTTGATTATAAGCAAACTTATTGTAAGAAATGTCTTTATCATTAGACAAGTCCATATCTTTAAAGATAGTTGGACAATTCTAATGTGTGGCCTATGCATTATATGCTAAAGGTGAGAGATTACTGATGGAATGTATTAAGAGGGAAATACCTTAATACAGGATAAGTTGGTTAACTTAAGAGAGTCTGAAATGATGAGAAGAGTGATACATCAATATATGATAGTTATCACATTCAACACTTAAGGGTTTATATACCTTGATGCACTTCAAATCCAATATATTTGGGTAAGAAGCATATGAAGTGTGTTATTCAACTATTACAATGAAATGTAATGAGTTGATGCACTTTGATAAGTGTTGACTAATGTACCTTGAGAATGGTGTTAAGCCAAATTTATGAGTATGATGTAATCATACCATGATGAGGATGAGAAATGAACTCATATCTTGAATTGATGATCATTAATGCTATATGATGAGAGTAATGATCTTGAATAACTATTTATGATATCTTTGAATGCCTCAAAGGTATGGAATAATGACATAAGGGTTAGACAGATAATATAATCATGAAACCCTAATTAATGAAATGGGGAACCCTAACCCTAATTTTTGGTAAAGGGAATGAAAAGCCCTATTTGATAGTAAACCCTAATTCCTGGTAAAGGAATAATGGTGTTACTATTGTATCACAGGATGTGATGAATGGCTTGTATGACTGTTATCATGTCTAATAACTATGCATGTATTATGAAATGATGAATATAGCCAGGATTGAGCTGTGACATTTATTTTATAAATGTTGATTGGCCTTATGTGCCTTAATGTTGTTGTTTCTTAGTAAAAGTAACAAATGTGCATGGATTTTATGAGTCATATGAGTAACTTGTTGCCTAGAGAGAGGTGAAAAGATTTTTTTGTTGCCTTGTGAGCCATGTGTGATGCTTGTGTAACAAGTATCATGAATGCCTTGGTTAGATGACTTGATGGTGATAGTTACCTAATAGATGGTAATGATGCTCAATGATGAGTTAAGGGTTTAAATACCTAGAACCATATGATTATGGTGATGAGATTGTAAAGGGATGAGAATTACCAGTATTGAAATGAGGGACTAAGTTCCCAAGGTATTTTAAAGACTGATAAGTATTTGATGAAAGTAGTACATGTCTCTTTATAGCATTATTGTAATAAGTCATGTTTGAGAACTTGGCTGATGCTAAAATAATATGAAAATGTACTTAATTAATCAAGTGAAATCTTTTCATGTAGGGCCCTGACCATAGATCCATCATCGTCAGTATTTAGGTGATGGTGAAATGGGTGCTCCACGGCAAAACCCAGAATGCATATTTTGAATATGTGGGGGTAAATGGGCGAAAAATATCCTTACATCCGGTGAAGAGATTGAGGGAAGGTAAACATCAAACCTCTCAATCCTTCATGTGTCAGGATGGATGTATCACAAATCTCCCGATGGTTGGGATAGATGTATCATGAATCTCCCAATGATATTTTATGTCGGGTCGATAGAGATAAACATTAAATCTCTCGATGGCCGATGAGAGTGCAATTGATGTTGTAACTCTATAGCAAAGTTCCATTATACCCTAGAAAGCTATTTTGAGTAGTTAACATAGTCCTTCTTGTGGTCCCGCATTGACCGGGATGTGAGAGGTCATGGGAATCCGACTCTTCCATTGACCTATGTATGGTACCGATTTCGACTTCATAGTGGTTGGTTGGAGTATGAGCGGTATACCTCATCTCCTCAGGGCATAAGTGTGATTGTAAAATGAAATCAGCCGTATAGCATGTTTGCTTAAGGATTCAATATAGAAATTCATTGGCTGATGTTACATTTCTTTTATATAACTTTAGTTCATTGATGTTATTCATATCTATTTGTATGCATTACAAGTAGATGGATGAACTATGATTCTACCATGAGTAGATGCAATGTTATCTTTGGGAAAAGAGATTACTTCTCCTTGTTCATACAATGACTAACCTACTGTTGATTATATATATAAATCCTTCTGCTCAGTTTATTTTAATAAAATGCTATGACAATGTTTTGGCGGAGAGTTATATCTCCCGCTGGGGAAATTTACAATTGTCTCACCCCCGTGGGATCCAACTTTTTAGGTGGACGCAGACAAATAAGTAGAAATCCTTTTGTAGGGAAAGGACAACAACAATAACAATAGGGACAACAGTGAGATCTCAGGTGGAGATATTGTCTGTCAAGTTATGTAATTAGAAAGTCCTATGTGTCGTCTCTGTACTCTCAGGTCCTCGGAGTTTATAGTTAGTGTTTTAATTAATCAATCCGAGATTTTGGCTTGATGCCTCGAGATTCGTATTCTATCTGTATATAATGTTTATAAGGCAGTTGATGTTGTAATCTCTGAGAAGGGATGGTATAGGTTATGTACATTTGGACCAGAATGTAAATGTTATACAATGGTTCTTGATGGAAAAGATTTTCTATGTGTGGGTCTCTTTGCAAAAAGTTTTATTTTTTAGTGATTTTCAGTAATCCACTGTAAATGATTCGCTTCTGCTTATGTAAATCTTGTTTTTGTGAGTTGGATGCCACAGTTAACACCTTAAAACTTTTATGAAACTCTTTACAACCAATCTTCCCTTATAGGTTTGTACTTTACCATCCATGTCAGCCTTCTTCTTGAAGACCCACTTGTACCCTATGGGTTTTACCCCTTTAGGTGGATCCACCAAGGACCATACCTTATTGGTATACATGGATTCCATCTCAGATCTCGTGGATTCAAGCCATTTGTCAAACTCTGGTCCCTTTTTAGCTTCTACATAAGTTGTTGGATCATCATCTAAGACCAACTCACCACCTTACTAAATCACAAGATATCCAAATCATTCAGGTCCAAGGCGTGTCATACTAGATCTATGAGGTTCCTATGCTATTTAAGGAATTTGAAATTCCACAACAACTTGTGATTTTATTTGTTCCTCTTGTTCATCTATTGGTTAAATGTTTTCTCTTTGGTCTCAAAACTCTTTGTGTTCCACTTCCCTCCCACTAATTCCTTGGGAAATAAATTCCTTTTATAGGAATACAACATCTATTGCAATAAACACTTCGCTTTCTAATAGGGAATTAAAGTAATATCCTTTAGTATCATTAGGATATCCAAAAAAATAACATTTGTCACACTTAGGGACACGATTTTTATATAATATTATCCTTACATATGATCCACATCTCAAAACCTTCATAAAAGACACATTGGAACACTTCCCATACCATATCTCATATGGTGTCTTTTGAACTGATTTAGATGGTACTTGATTTAGTGTAAACATGATGGTTTCTAGAGCACATCCCCAAAAAGTAGTAGCAAGATCAGCTAACTCATCATTGTGACGTGGTATATTATCGCACTAACAAACTCACTCGGGGTTGAGATCCCCGAGCTTTTACCAAAACCTTGTGCAATAATACCACCCGCAAGCAGACGAGTCTTATCGCAGTATAGTTGAGGATCGAATCCCAAGAGACAACATTTTTAAGAATCGTCGTTAGTCGAATTTAGCTCAAGTAAGACTAATATTTAGAACCAAGGGTTGATTTGAGGTTAATGAAACTAAGTTGGGGAAAGTAAAGAGTAGAATTAAAGTGGATCTAGATTAATGATATGGAATCATAGGGATGGTCTCAGATTTCACCACCACTACACATGCAAACACATACAAGCATAAAACATCCAGGCAAGATATAACTATCCAATTGGAGATACTACAAAACCCCCCATATGGGCGTTAGGCTTGCGTAAGCATCACCTTAGGTATTAGATGTCTTGTCACCATTCGGATCACTCACCTACAGATCCAAAGATACAGAAATCCAAATGAAGCCGTGGGCCCCCTACACAGGCGTTAGGCACACAAAATCATCACGTGGGCTAGATGGCTCGTCCCCTCATGGATCATAAACTTACGACTTCAACAAATCCTATTAGAAGTTCTTGTCAAGGAGTCAAACGTGCTAATAGACAAGTGAGCAGGTGATTAATCTACAAGTAAACATCAACGATTAACAAAGAAGATAAAAAATCCAACTAAGGTTGTCGGCCCCCTATACAGGCGTTAGGCATATGGAAGCGTCACCGTGGGCTAGATGGCTCGTCCCCTCACGGATCATAAACTTACGACCTCAAGGAATCCCATTCTATTTCCAGTTTGGGAGTCAACCTCATTAATCAACATTCTACCCTACGTATAGAAGTTCTCACAACATAGGGAAAAACATGATGAAAGCAAGCAGGTAACCAACCTACAAACATTAATGATTAACAACAAATTGAAAAGTTATATACATTTCCATGGAATGTTTAACAAGAGTACATGCTTGCATGGGCAGTGGGGCTAGTCCCCGCACCCCAGCGAAAAGGAACGACACGCTCATGATGTGAGAAACAAGAAGAATGAGAGAGAGGGAATATTCCTCCATGAGCATGATGCGGAAAGTGGTCGAAGCTCGGTGAAGATGATGTGATCTTCTACGTCGTTTTGGAGCAGGTCTGGACGAGGAACGAGGGACGCCAAGACAGATCGGGCAGTCTTTCTCACTCCTCCTTCCTTCTCTCCTCGGTCCCCTTGATTGCAGTAGGAGTAGTAGGTGTATATGTGTGATGATCTGGATCAGACCTGTGTTCAGGCAGCCTGTTGGCGTCCCAGATCCGATGCCCCAAATGAGGACCCTGCTGGTCCTATTTATAGGCTTGGGTCTAGTCCTCACCTTTTTGGTGTGATTCCTCCTCTCGGTTTGGTCCAAACAATTTGGTAAATTTTTCCAAAATGATTTAGTATGTATGTCCAAACGGTCTTGGATATGGATCCATACAGTCTTCAGTCCTATGATATCCAACTGGTCTTGAGCCGATCGTCCAAACAATTTGGATTTGATTAAGAGTTTGCGTCCGAACGGTCTGCTATCCAAACGGATTGGAAGATAGCACATTTATGTGGTCTTCACTAGTTTCCAACCGATCCTTGCATATGATCGGTCTTGGCATTATGATCTCTGCCTTTGTAGTTTGCAATCGAGTGGTCACTTCACGGTCTTCACAAGCTGTACTATTCATAGTCTCCTTGCCCTATCAGTCGTGGTTCTTTCTCCAATTGGTCTTGCAAGACCGTTCTTGCTTCTTACGTGATATGGGAATCTAAACGGTCTTGGTTTTGGTGGGCAATCGATGGTGAGTTGTTGTGAGGCGCGAGAGCGCTGGGGTGTGGTGGATAAGGGATGCAGCTGAGGAGGTTGTAGGTGGCAATGGGCACAGCAGACAGGTGAGGATGCATGTGTGGGATCGACATGGCTTCTTGTAGGTCTAGATGCTCAAACGGGGTCGGCTCCCAACGTCCAAACGATTTTCAGGTTCCGATCGGTCTCGTGGTGCAACCGGTCCTAAAGACCGATGGATTCCAATCGGACTTGAGGACCATTTGGGCAGGTGGCTGGTGCAGTGGTGGTCCCAGACGACGAGGGATGCAGGTCGATGGAGGTGCGAGGCCCTCGGTAGGTGGTGTAGGAGTTAGGGTTATGGAAGGAGGAAGAAGAAGAATGGAAACAGAAGATGAAGCCTTCCAAACGGTCTTGAACAGATTACCCAATCGGTCTTGAAGACCGATGTGTATCAAACGGTCTTGGAGAAGAGGTATGGCCAAACGGTCTTGAGGGGCAAGACCGGATTGGAGGAAAAAATGATGGACCAAGACCATTTGGGCAGATCGTTTGATTGAAAGGATGGGGACCATCGATCAACGATCTGATGGTGAAACTGAGACCGAATGGATGAATGGCTAAGACTGATAGGTCGAAACCGAATGGGCAAAATAGTATGGATGAGACCATATGGTTAAGATCGTTTGGTCAGGATCGATTGGTCAGACCTTTTGGTCAAGACTGATTGGTCAAGACCGATTGGTCAAGACCAAGGATGAGAGGATCACGAGTGAGGGTAGATCTTAGGGCAGAGAAAGGTGGGCCCCCTCATTAGGGTTTGATATGGATGATGGTTGATCGAGATGAAGATCGAATGGTGGTGATTGTTGTGGATAAGGGTTGAATGGAGGTGGGTGACATCTGATGGTTGAACCTCATAATGACCTTCATAAAATCAACATAAACTCAGTTAAAACCTTGATAATTAAACCAATTAAGAAATTTTGCACATTTTGATATTTAGTAAATGAAATTGGATGTATTGATTCGAATTGAGCTCAAGATGGCTATTGAATTTTATGATGAATAAGCATTCATCAAAACACCCCGAACTTAAACATTGCTCGTCCTCAAGTAACACAAAATCTGAAACGGTCGCCAAATGAATACTTCCAACTTGTGTGGTTGCCTCATCTTCACATCACAATTGTTTTCTTTTTGCTCATTATGAGTAAGTATCTCTACCTTCTTACACCATTGAACACATGTTATCGTATCTTCGTTCTTGAGTTTGTTTTCCAATATCACTTCCTCTTCACTTTTTCCAATAACAAGCATGTCAAAGAGTTTTGTAAGAGTCCAGAGATACCCACAGAACAACAAGTGTGCAACTGATCTGACACTAGTGTATTTCAGGGTAGTGGAGGCATTGATTGTGCCTTTAGGTAGAAAAGGGAGTGAAGGGTGGTATGGAAGAAAGAAATAAATATCTCCTCTATTCGACTCGAGATTTTTATTATATTATTTGCAATTTCATTGATTGCATTTTTTGTGTGTGTGCTTTGGCATCTTTTCTTGGTGGTACGCCCCTATTAATTTGCGAGGGGTATGAAAGAAGTAGATATAGAGGGAAGTGGTGTGCCACCCCAAACTTAGGATTTTGCACTATTTTGGCTATATTTGTTTCTTTTTGATGGATGGAGGGGTACGTAGATTATAGAAGAAGTGTAGAAGAGAGTTCAGATCTGAATGCAACTTGATTTACAATTCAGTGAATCGGGTCGTTCTCTTTATCATACTCTTCTCAAATAATGACTTGATGAGGATCCAGTGAAGATTCCATGTTATTGTTCCACTAGTCAGTTAGGAAGCACGACGTGTTTGATCCCTATCAGTTTGACAAACACTTGTCATTTGTTCATAAGTATCATGATGTTAGGAATCATAAGCTTCACAAGATGATTTCAATCAAAAGGCTAGTTTTCAGAAAGTGGTCCTTTTGAGGATCTGCTTCGAATAAGGAGGGTATAATGATTCAAAATGCATAGCCGACAAGGTAATGGTTTTTAATGAAACAGAAAGCGTCAAAACTTCTTCAAGTATCTATTCAATATCTTTGAAAATTTTGAAAAATTTGCTCGAAAATGCAGCAATGAAATCTTAAGTCAGAACTAGATGGGTGAAGGTGGAAACTGAAATACGTACCACCCACACTCCACCCCAAACTTCATGTCGGTTGAATCACTAGATGTGGTTGCGTTTCGATTAGCGTGCCTCCTCCATCTGAAAATCTCAAAAAATGAAGACTAATTCGAACTTCAGATAGCCTCTTTTGATGCGATTTTTATTTTAGTGCAAATTATCTAAAAAAAATTCTAATTCAAAATTTTACAAGTAAAAATGGATTTATTGATCGGGTTGCCTCCCGACAAGTGCCTTTATTTTATGTCAATGGCTCGACTTGATTCCTTCAACTTTATAGTGGATTTGTTAGATTGGTGAGTTCCAACGTTGCTTCGGTGCTTGTGTCATCTGTGGTGAAATATCTCTTCAAGCATTGACCACTAGCTACAAATTTGCCAGAATTTTCACTCCATAAAGAGAAAGCACCATGTAGGGAGATGCTCTTGATGATGCAAGGTCTAGACCAGCGAGAATGGAGTTTTCTTGGGAATAACCTCAATCTTGAGTCGAACAATAGAACTTGGTCTCCTACTTGTATGTCCTTTCTTTTCAGATGACCATCGTGCCAAAGTTTCGTACGATCTTGATAGATTTGTGCATTTTCATAATCTGTCATTCAGAGTTCTTCCAACTCCTTAAGGTGCAGAATCCTGGCTTGGCCTGCTTTCTTCATATCAAAATTCAGTTTTTTTATTGCCCACCATGCTTTGTGTTTGAGTTCAACAGGAAGGTGGCATGACTTTCCATAGATCAATCGAAATGGTGTAGTTCCAACGGGAGTCTTAAAAGCAGTTTGGTAGGCCCACAATGCGTCATTGATTTTCACTAACTAATCTTTTTTATTACGGCCTACTATCTTTTCCAAAATAGCCTTGAGTTGACGATTAGAAACCTCTACATGTCCACTTGTTTGTGGATGGTAGGACGAGGCTACCTTGTGTGTTACACCATATTTCCTCAGCAATGCTTCAAAGCCTCTTTCAAGAAAATGGGAACCTCCATCAGATATCACAGTGTGTGGAATACCGAATTGGGGAAAGATAATATCATTGAACATCTTAATGACGGGTTTGGAATGGTTTCGACCCATTTCGAGACGTAATCGACCGTGACTAGGATGTAGGAAAATCTGTAAGAAGATGGGAATGTACCCATGTAGTCCACACCCCAAACATCAAATATCTGGACTTCTTTCCACAGTTTAAGTGGCATATCATCTCTTTTCGTAATGTTACCTATTGTTTGACATTTGTCACATGATAGAACAAAGTTGTAGGAGTCTTTTGATATAGTTGGCCAAAAGAAACCACATTGTAAAACTTTTATAGCAGTTTTCTTAGCACTCATATGGCCTCCAACTGGGCCTGAGTGACATTGCTCTAAAATGAGTTGGGCTTCTTCCTTAATAATACAATGTCTGTAAAGACCATCAGCACAAAGCTTGAAGAGGTACGGCTCATCCCAGTGATACTGCTTCACATTATGCATGAATTTCTTCAGTGCATTTCTGGTGCATTTCGGGTGGATGACACCAGCGGCGAGGTAGTTCACATAGTCCGAGTACCAAGGGGTAGCTTCTGAAACTTTCATTAGTTGGTCATCTGGAAGAGAATCGTTAATCGAGATCTTCTTGGTATTTAGATTGTGGATGTGACTGAGGTGGCCTGCTACAACATTCTCTGTACCTTTCTTATCTCTTATCTCCAGATCAAATTCTTGTAGGAGGAGAATCCGTCTTATTAATCTAGTTTTAGCATCTTTCTTAGCAAGGATGTAATAGATGGAAGCATGATCTATGTAAAAAATGACTTTTGAACCAATGAGATAGGATCTGAACTTGTCAAAGGCATACACGACTGCTAGGAGTTCTTTCTCGGTAGTTACATAATGTCTTTGAGCCTCGTCAAGGATTTTTGATGCATAGTAGATCACATAATGTTTCTTTTCTATATATTGTCCTAAAATAGCACCCAAAGCATAATCACTGGCATCACACATAATTTCAAATGGGTGATCCCAATCGGGAGCTCTGGTGATGGGTGTTGTTGTAAGAGCATGCTTTAGGCTGTTGAAACTTTTAACACATTCTTTGTCAAAGTGGAACTCGACATCCTTTAGCAATAGATTCGTCATAGGTTTGGTTAATTTGGAGAAACCCTTAATAAACTGTCTGTAAAACCCTGCATGACCTAGGAACGCGTGAACTTCTATTACACTCGTTGGAATAGCGAGTTTGGAAATCACTTCGATTATCACTGTATCAACTTTGATTTCTCGATTGCTGACTCTATGACCAAGGACAATGCCTTCCTTTACCATAAAGTGAAACTTCTCCCAGTTCAACACAAGATGTGCTTCTTCACACCATTTGAAGAGAAGGGAGAGATGCTTCAGGCACGAGTCGTAAGAATCTCCATATACAGAAAAGTCATCCATAAACAATTCCATGATAGTTTTAGTGAGATCAACGAATATAGCTGCCATGCAACGTTGGAAGGTTGCATGCGCATTGCAGAGTCCGAACAACATCCCTCTAAAGGCATATGTTCCAAACGAGCAAGTAAAAGTCATTTTCTCTTGGTCATCTGGATGTATAGAAATTTGATAGAATCCAGAGTAACCATCGAGATAACAGAAATATTCTTGGTGAGCCAATCTTTCTATGACTTGATCAAGAAAAGGCATCGGAAAATGATGCTTTCGTGTCTCGTTGTTCAACTTCCTATAATCAATACACATCCTCCACCCGGTGAGTGTTCGAGTGGGGATGAGTTCATTGTATTCATTTCGTATTACAATAGTTCCACCCTTTTTTGGGACAACATGCACATGGCTTACCCATGGTGAATCGGAGATCAGATAGATAATACCTGTCTTGAGCAACTTTATAACTTCAAGGCGGACAACTTATTTCATATTTAGATTAAGTTTCCTTTGGTGTTCAACAGTTGTCTTGTGATCTTCCATCATAGGGATTTTGTGCATGCACAGTTCTTGGCTGACCCAAGTGAGATCACTCATCTTATACCCTATTGCTTTCTTTCTTTCTTTTAATTCTATCAAGAGTTTATCTTCTTGTTTTGCTATTAGATCTGAATTTATAATTACTGGGCAGGCCTTTAGTTCATCAAAAAACATGTATTTCAATCCTTCGGGTAAGGGCTTCATTTCAGGAGCTTGTGGTTTCTCACATGAGTCTTTAGTAATATCCACAACTTTGAGTACCTCAAATTTATCTTCAGGATCTTCCTTGGCAGTGTTGAGTTGGAGATCACAATCTTTTATTTGTTCATCAATGGAATCATCAACAGAAGGGGTTGTTAGAGCCACTTCTAAAGGATCATCTTGTTCATAATCCTCATGCATAAGTAGTGTCATCTGCTCTATGCACTCAATCAAGTAGACTTCTTCTTGCATACTTGGTCTTCATATACTTTCAAAAACTTTGAATTCGAGAGTTTCTTTACCTAATCTGAGCAGTAGGGTTCCTACTTCAACATCAATTAGGGCTCTTGCAGTGGCGAGGAATGGACGTCCAAAGATGAGGGGGTATCCAATGTCTTCTTTTATGTCCATTATGACAAAGTCACAAGGGACATAGGAATCTTTGCCAACCTTGACAGGGACATCCTCAATGATTCCTAAGGGTAGAGTCATGATGCTATCTGCAAGTTGTATTGTCATGCCAGTTGGGAGCAGTTCAACAAACCCTAGTCTTTTGCAGAGGCTAAGTAGCATGATGGAAATGCTAGCACCAAGATCTGCCAATCCCTTCTTACATGAAGAATCACCGATATGGCAAGAGATTCCGAAAGATCCCAAATCTTTCTGTTTCTTTGGCATCTTACTCTGGATGATGTCTGAAGTGGTTGTCACTAACTTTACTGTCTCATATTCCTCAGTTATATATTTTCTTGTTAGAAGTGATTTTAAGTACTTCGTCTAGGCTAGTATCCCAGCCAGATCATCCAAAAAGGGAATATCAACATGAAGCTTTTTCATAGCTTCTTTGAACTTGGTGGAATGGGTATCAAGCTTTGTTTGCCTCAGACGAGCTGGAAAAGGTATATGAGGCTTGTATGCAGGGATATCAGGTTTTGGTGTTGCTTTTTCTTCTTTTGTAGCAGGTTTTTTAGAACTTTCCTCATCTGTCTTATCAACGGTCACTGGTTCTTTTGGTTGAGACTCAGGTGTTTTAGAGTCTTGAACAGTCATCAGTTCATCCTCGTCTGTAATAACCATAGGTGTCTTGATAGGAGGATTAACATAGTCTTTTCCAGACCTGGTGGTGACATCCTTCAATTGTTCAGGATGCTTAGGGTTGTTCTCGGGTTGGCCAGCAAAGGCTCCAGCAGGTGGCTTCATGCTAGCTGCAAGTTGAGCTAGTTGAGATTCAATAGCCTTCTGATGGGCTTGCTGGTTAGCTATCATTGTCTTCTGCAACTGCAACATCTTCTCAATTGTCGACAGCTTGTCATCAGGAGAGACGGGGCTGGATTGTTGCCCTTGTTGTTGTTGGTAGGGGACTTGGTTGGGATTTTGGAACTAAGAATTGTTCTGATAATTATTGTAATTCCTGTTCTGAAAGTTACCCCTAAAGTTTTCTTGATTCCCAAAATTTTATTGCTGGTTATACTGGAATCCTGGTGGGCCTCATTGTTGATTGTTTGAACCAAGTTGATGCGAGTTTTTTGCTCCTGAAGGATTTCCGTATTGAAAACCAGGATGGTTCCTATTCTGATTCGGATTGTAATATCCTTGAATAGGGATGGTGTTGACATCATTGAGATTTTCTATTTGACCATTATCTCCTTTTCCATAAGCATTGCATAAAACCACATCAAATAGAACATTGCATGCTAAAGTGGAATGATTAATACCATTACATGCTTTACAACATAGTGATGCTGAATTGATCTGTTCTTGTTGTTGAGGGGGTGAACGTCCTCTTCCAAATGCAGCAAGGGATGATTTGATATGGTCTTGCTTGGCAACTAAGAGTTTGAGGGTCTCATCGATAGACTTGTATTCAGGAATAACGTCAGCCATAGCCACCTTTAACACTTCTTTTCCTGCATACCTACCCCAATTAGCTTGATTTTCAGCTCCAAGGGTGATGACTCTCCATGCGCTGTCATAACTTTGACGCATGAAGTTTCCTCCAGATGAGGAGTCTAAAAACATCTTGATATCATCGTCCACACCCCTATAGAAGATTTCGATGAGTTGGTTCTTAGGAATTCCATGGTGTGGACACTTGCGTAGAAGCTCTTTGTATCTTTCCCATGCTTCAGCAAGAGTTTCTCCAGGGACTTGAGTGAAATTTGTTATTCGGCCCCTAATTTCATAAGTGAGAGTGGGAGGATAAATTTTTCCAAAAACACATTTTTGAGTTGTGCCCAAGTGGTGATCGGTTCACTTTGCAAAGAACTATACCAACTTATAACTCTACGAGCAAGAGAGTATTTGAAAAGATAGAGTCTAATGGCATCATCGGAAACTCCATTTTGCTTTGTCATAGCACATAGATCAATAAATCTCAGAAGATGTTCTTGACTATCTTCTCCTTGTTTACCATAGAATGGGCTATTTTGAAGCAATGTAATCCAATGTGCATGTATCTCAAAGTTTGGGGCATTGATGGGAGGTGGTTGTACTAGGTGGTGAATGTCAAAAACTTTAGGGATTGAGAACTCCCTAAGATCCTTTTCCAGATTTGCTACTTGAGCTGCTGCTTGTGCTGCTAGGATTTCTTGTTGAACTGCAACTCTGCCTTCTTGCATGAGCCTTTCTCTCTATGCATTGATAGCTTGAGCTACCCTTGGGGCTATTTCCTCCTCATGAGCCATTCTTGTTTGATTCTCTCTGTTTTTACGATGAAAGGTCATGTCTATATCTGGATCAAAGCTAGTAGAGAGTCTGGGACTGTTCAAACGGTGCATACACTAGTCTTTTGGATGTACCTGAAATAGAAAAGATCTGAAGTAAGATTGATGGAGTAGAGTGAAATTCAAGTAGATAATCAATTGTATCAAAAGAAAAGCAAAAACCTAGATTAGCCTTAAAAGAACTAGATTTGACTAACTAATTCTGTTGTCCCCGACAAAGGTGCCAGAATTTGATGTGGTATATTATCGCACTAACAAACTCACTCGGGGTTGAGATCCACGAGCTTTTACCAAAACCTTGTGCAATAATACCACCCGCAAGCGGACGGGTCTTATCGCAGTATAGTTGAGGATTGAATCCCAAGGGACAACATTTTTAAGAATCATCATTAGTCGAATCTAGATCAAGTAAGACAAATATTTAGAACCATGGGTTGATTTGAGGTTAATTAAACTAAGTTGGGGAATGCAAAGAGAAGAATTAAAGTGGATCTAGATTAATGATATGGAATCACTGGGATGGTCTCGGGTATCACCACCACTACACATGTAAACACATCCAAGCATCAAACATCTAGGCAAGATATAACTATCCAAATGGAGCCACTGCAAAACCCCCCATACATGTGTTCGGCTTGCGTAAGCATCACCTAAGGTATCAAATGTCTCTTCACCATCCGGATCACTCACCTACGGCTCCGAAGATACAGAAATCCAAATGAAGCCGTGGGACCCCTATACAGGTGTTAGGCACACAAAAGCATCACTGTGGGCTAGATGGCTCATCCCCTCACGGATCATACACTTACAAATTCAAGGAATCCTATCATAAGTTCTCGTCAAGGAGTCAACCGTGCTAATCGACAAGCGAGCAGGTGATTAATCTATAAGAAAACATCGGCGATTAACAAAGAAGATACAAAATCCAACTAAGGTTGTGGGCCCCCTATACAGGCGTTAGGTACATAGAAGCATCACCGTGGTCTAGATGGCTCGGCCCCTCACAGATCATACACTTATGACCTCAAGGAATCCCATTCTATTTCTAGTTTGGGAGTCAACATCATTAATCGACATTCTACCCTACGTATAGAAGTTCTCACAACATAGGGAAAAACATGATGAAAGAAAGCAGGAAACCAACCTACAAACATTAACGATTAACAATGAAATGAAAAGTTATATACATTGCCATTGAATGTTTAACAAGAGTACATGCTTGCATGGGTTGCAGGGCTAGTGCCCGCACCCCAGCAAAAAGGAACTACTCGATCATGATGCGAGAAACAAGAAGAACGAGAGAGAGGGAAGATTCTGCCATGAGCATGATGCAGAAGGTGGTCACATCTCGGTGAAGATGATGCGGTCTTCTACGTCATGTCGGAGCAGATCTAGACGAGGAACAAGGAAGCCAAGATAGACTGGGTAGTCTTTCTCACTCCTCCTTCCTTCTCTTATTGGTCCCCTTGATTGCAGCAGGAGCATCAAGTGGATATGTGTGATGATCTTGATTGGACTTGTGTTTAGGCAGCCTGTCGGCGTCCCAGATCTGATGCCCCAAATGAGGACCCTGCTGGTCCTATTTATATGCTCGGGTCTGGTCCTAATTTTTTTGGTGTGAGTCCTTCTATCGGTTTGGTCCAAACGGCTTGGTAACTTTTTCCCAAACGTTTTAGTATGTATGTCCAAACGGTCTTGGATATGGATCCATACGGTCTTCATTCCTATGATATCCAACTGGTCTTGAGCCGATTGTCCAAACGGTTTGGATTTGATTAAGTGTTCACGTCTGAATGGTCTGCTATCCAAACGGTTTGGATGATAGCACGTTTATGCAGTCTTCGCTAGTTTCCAACCAGTCCTTGCATCTGATCGGTCTTGGGATTACGATCTCTTCCTTCGTAGTTTGCAATCGAGTGGCCGCTTAATGGTCTTTACAATCCCTACTATTCATGGACTCCTTGCCCTATCGATCTCGGTTCTTTCCCCAATCGGTCTTGTAAGACCGTTCTTGCTGCTTACATGATCTGGGACTCCAAACGGTCCTGGTCTCGGTGGGCGATCGATGGCGAGTTGTTGTGAGGCGTGAGAGTGTTGGGGCACGGTGGATAAGGGATGCAGATGAGGAGGTTGCAGGTGGCGATGGGCGCAATAGATAGGTGAGGATGCATGTGCGAGATCAGCGTGGCTTGATGTAGGTCTAGATGCTCAAATGGTCTCATTTCCCAATGTCCAAATGGTTTTCAGGTTCCGATCGGTCTCGTAGTGCAACCGGTCCTGAAGACCGATGGATTCCAATCGGTCTTGAGGACCGTTTGGACAGGTGGTTAGTGCGGTGGTGGTCGCGGACAGTGAGGGATGCAGGTGGATGTAGGTGTGACACCCTCGGAAGGTGGTGTAGGAGTTAGGGTTGTGGCGAGAGGAAGAAGAAGGGAAACAATAGATGAATCCTTCCATACACTCTTGAACAGATTGCCCAACCGGTCTTGAAGACCGATGTGTATCAAACAGTCTTGGAGAAGAGGGACGGCCAAACAGTCTTGAGGGGTAAGCAAGACCGGTTTGGAGGAAAAAATGGTGGACCAAGACCGTTTGGGCAGATCATTTGATTGAAAGGATGGGGATCGTCGATCAGCGATCTGATGGTGAAGAAATGCTCGCGGTCTGCGACCAAATGGATGAATGGCTCAGACTGATAGGTCGAAATCGAATGGGAAAAACCGTAAGGATGAGACCATATGGTCAAGACCGTTTTGTCATGATCGATTGGTCAGACCTTTTGGTCAAGACTGATTGGTCAAGACTGATTGGTCAAGACCAAGGATGAGAGGATCACGAGGGAGGGTAGATCTTAGGATAGAGAAAGGTGGGCCCCCTCATTAGGGTTTGATATGGATGATGGTTGATTGAGATGAAGATCGAATGGTGGTGATTGTTGTGGATAAGGGTCGAATGGAGGTGGGTGACATTTGATGGTTGAACCTCATAATGACCTACATAAAATCAACATAAACACAGTTAAAACCTTGATAATTGAACCAATTAAGAAATTTTGCACATTTTGATATTTAGTAAATGAAATTGGATGTATTGAGTCAAATTGAGCTCAAGATGGCAATTGAATTTCATGATGAATCTGCATTCATCACATTGATCACACCATATCCATCAATGTGTGATTCATTCTTTTTGATAGACCATTATGTTGTGGTGTTCAACTGGGATATAATCCCATGGGCTCGTAGAAGGTCCTCAAACTTTTGGCTTAAGTATTCACCACCTCGATCAGAATGACATGCCTTAATACTTTTTCCAAGTTGGTTCTAAACTTCATTCATAAAATCCTTGAACATGTAAGAGTTTGTGATTTATGTTTCATCAAGTAAACATAAATGTACCTATTGAAATCATCAGTAAAGGTAATGAAGTACTAATACCCACCTCTAATGATTGTTCTTAAAGGCCCACATACATCAATATTTATAAGTGATAATAGATTACTATACCTCTCATTATTACTAGTGAAAGGGGTCTTAGCCATCTTACCAAACAAACAAGATTCACATGTCTCTCTTGATTTGAAATCAAAACAGCCCAGATAACCATATTTATGGAGTCTAGGTATGTGATTCTCATTTATGCGCCACAGATGACAATACCAAAGGTATTTTTTTTAGTCATTGAGTTTTAGTTTTTTGATATTTACATTATCAACATTTTTCATTATATCTAGAAAATAAAGACCATAAGACATTGGGAAATTTCCAAACCCACCTTTAGAAATAGAACATCAACCATTCTTAATGTCAAATTCATATGCATCCTTGTCGATACTAGATACAAAAATGATGTTTCTATTTATGGTAGGTACATAATAGCAGCTCACTCACTCTTTTACATTCCATATGGGTAGAGATAAACTATAGGTTCCAACTGTAATGGCAACAACTGTTGCTCCATTTGCGACTTGCAGTTCAACCTCGTCCTTTCTCAAAGGCGTAGTTCTTTCCAAATTTTACATATTAGATCATATGTGAGATCCAAATCTGGTAGCTGGTACCCATGAAGAAGAAGTAGATATGTTTATGCCAATAACATATGTACCTAAAGTGGAGATCAATATCCCCATCTTGGTCTTCTTGATTTCCATCAAGTATAAAGGATAAATTCCTCTTGTACTTCTCTTTCTCCTCATCTTGAGTGTTGAAGATCTAGATTTGGGATTGTCCTCAAAACTCTTCATGGTATTTCTATCATCCTTGTACTCAACTCCCTTGATCCTTATCACAAATTTGTCCTTCTTCATCCTTGCTTTGGCAAGAATAAACATATCACGACAATCTAATATTGGTCTGGCCATATCATTCAAGTGGGAACACTCAATAAAGTGGCTATATGATTTTTTAATGATTGTAGAATCATATTTGTGGCCAACTCTTGGCTCAAAGAGAATCTCAATTCTTCAAGATGATACACATTTCCAATCATATTGAGCAGATGATATTCTACTAAGTCTCTCTCTATAATTTTATGCTCAAAGAGCACCTTAATGACATTGTTCCTTTCTTTCTTTGTGACATTATGGTTCAATTTAATAATATGAATTACCATATCAAAAATACTCATATCCTTGCATTGCTCATGCATCTCAGAGTTCATGCAGCTTAGCATAAGGTACTTAATGTCCAAGGCATCATTTGTATGCTTCTAATAAGCATTTGCTTCAGCCCTTGGCGCATCAGGAGCAAGTATTTCTGGAACTGGTTTATCAAGGACATATATCTTGCACTCTTCATTGAAAACCCCTACCAATCTCTAAAACCAATTGTGGAAATTTGTCTTGTCAATTTTTTCCTTCCTAAGGACTGATCATAATACTGATTTGTTCGCCATTTGATTCTACAAGAGAAAATTGCATATTGCCAAAACCCTTCTATTTGATTTGATTTGATTTGAAAATATTTGATGATATTAGTTAGGTCATTAATTAATTATTATTCCTGCTATTTTATTCAAATCAATATCCCTCACATATCAATTAAGAAGATTGCAACGTACAACCTTTTAGTGAGCCGAGATCCAATACAATTCAACTATTACAGGGTCAACGCCGACGTCCATAGTCAATTATTAAGGTAGGAAACATTTGCCAATTTCATCTTATGCAATTATTGGATAGATGATATGTGCAAATCTTTTCCATGATCATCTGCAGGCTTCTGGTGCTTAATCTCATTAAGGTCACACAGTTAAGTCTAACTCAAATTTTTTTAATCTATTGGATTCCCATAAATATAAGATCACATCATATACTATGAAATAGGAAGGATGGTTTCATAAGATATACCTTGTCCTAGAGAAAGTCAAGTGACAAAACTCACTTCAATGCAACTACGAATTAGTTGCCCTTGGATGGTGGTTGTGCAGCTCATGGTCTTCACCACGAACAATGAACATGAACAACTTCTTCAACAACTCAAGTTGTCTAGTTACAGACTACATGCTGACTTTTCTCTCCTAGAAGCAGCCAAAGGACTCCTACCTCTAGACTAGTCCACACAGACAAACTAGAACTCTTTTCGTTCAACAAGAATAGACACGAAGGAATCATCCCTCTCATTGGTGTACTAATCGCCAACTTGCTCTCCCACAACAACAATCCTTAGTTGTTGTCTCGTATAAACATCCCTCCCTTGTAGAGTAGGACTTTCTTGGGATCTCTTGGTTACCACAACTAGAGAGGATAACAACTATTATAGTAACTAATTCTCAATTTTTGGTGTTGTGTTTTGGGATTCCCCTAGTACCCCTTTATTTATAGACAGGGTTAGGGTTAGGGTTCCCAATCTGTACGAGATTGCATGTGAGTGGAAGGCCTTGAATTTCACAACTTGTAACCATCTAAACGGCCATTTGGTGACCCAAAAGGTTGTTTGGTCATGCAAGACAATTGTCTCATACTGTGATATGTCCGTCTGGTAGTTTCTCAATCGCACATGAATTTGGCAATTCGATTCCAATTAATATTTCATATTAATTTCTTGAACAACAAGTAATGTACAATTGAACAAGTATGGAAAATTTTTAGAACATTCGTTCATCCAAACTGATCCATCTCTCCCAGACGAGGCGCCCGTCTCGCTCACCCAGATGCATGTCTAGTGAGTTGAGTCGAACCAATCAGTTCAACCACTCGGTTCATAGAGTAGAACTTAGCCAATTCAAACTCTGATCAGCCTGACAACCCAAACATTCCTCTCAAAACTTGAGATGCTGGTCTCGCTGCCCAAATGGCCATCTCACCAGTGAGATGGTTGTTTGTCAGTGCAGTCAACCAATCAATTTATCTATTGTGTAAATTGAATACCTAAATTCTTTAGTAGTCAATCCAATCATCATTCAAGATTTAACTCCTCTTCAAGATGAGTTCCTACGTGTGTGAACCTATAGGTCCCATATCACGTTGGCAGTGAATGTCCTTAAATAGCTTACGACATCACAATCAAAGAGTGGTACCTAATTTCACATCACTTCTACCCATGTGAATGGAAAGTTGGAGAAACAACTTCAGCCTACAATCTGTGTAAGGTGTTGTAGTGATTGTATAATTCATATGTCACTCATATCCACGATGAACTGAAGGAATGGAGTCATTATCCTCTCACTGTTCATCCATGTTTCTTGAACCAAGAGCAGACTGTTTGATATAATGTGACCTCAACATCATACATTGATTTACATGTGCATGTGCATACATTTCTCAGTCTCACTTATCAAGTGGCCATGATATCATACTCCATTAGGAGGGGAAAATCCCTTATCTATCACTTACAATCTCTCCCAATGTGTCAAAGTCACCCAATCATCACCTTTATAACAACCCATGTTTTAGGAATGCATTTGATGATGTCAAAGTGTACCCAACGACATGTGATGAGTGTAATGATTCTAGGTATAAGAATCACAATCACCACCTTCAGTATGAGATATGATTATGACCACCAATGATGGTTTCCATGTGTCACTCTCAAGGTGGGTTTGTCTTATACACTATTCTCTAACATGTATATATGCACTTCATTTGATATTGTTGTATCACAGCTAATGAGATTTTGTCATCAACCAACACACAGTCTAGTCCTATGTGCTACTGGTGTCTACCTACCTTCCACGGTAACAATCGACTAGGGACATAATAAAAATTTACATACTCTTAGCATTCATATGATCTCATCATCCAAGTCACGTAGTTGAAGGCATAGGTCATTGAGTATTGTGATTCTTTAGACATTCATAATATTTCTTGATTATCTCATAACTGTGTGAAACATAAAGAATTAGAAGCTTGCCTTTATAAGTATTAATCAAATGCATAATGGCATATGCCATGTCAATCATGACATGATTGGCTCTATGGGAATACCTAACTAATAGACTCCAACTTTCACTTAGACACATTCACCCATAAATCTCATTCTTAGTGATCCAAACATGTCTGCCATTGTTTTGTCTGCGTAAGTGCTTCATCCAGCATGCTAGCAACAATTTTCTATTAGTCGTTATATTACATGTTTCTTTTTCTTTGCTTTGAGATGAAACCTCTATAATATGGTATCTGGTATTCCTTGCCTAACAAGTAGCACCATTGTTGGCACAATATCACTACTGAGTCATCAATGGTTGGAACATCTATAAGTTCATCATATGAACATCTAGATCCATAAAGTATCACTTTTCGTTCATGACACAAATATAATCAACTTCTATTGTAGAATATAATTACTAGATTTTAGTTTAGAACTCTTCCAACTAACAACATTTTATTATGATCACTTTGTCATTATGGAAGCTTTCATCCAACTCTTCCTTTTATTACTATCCTTATTTACTGGCAATCTATCCTTAAGTACTTCTCAAGTACTAATGGATATCTTAATGATATTCCAATAACCCTTATTGGATTTTAGTATCATCTTGTCATGTGTAATACATACAAGAATATATGGGATAAGTACATTTATATCATTCATGATAGATCCATTGCTTCATCCTATGACATCTTTATCATGAAATTTCCATTAATTACATGAAATGGAACATAAAGTTCATGAGAGACTAATCCAAATTCTCTCTCATTGAATCCTTTTGAGTTGAACTCCTTCAACGCATTGCTATTGTATGTGCTCAAACATTCATTGTAAAACATTCAAGAACTTATCTCTATAGATGTTGGTCCTTATCTCATAAGATTTTTCACCTTGTCTTTCATTGCTGAAGGGGCATTCATGCCAGATCTCAATATTCACAATATTGAGCTGTTATTCATCATCATATGTGGAATATTTATATATTATCCCAATATTTTAATCACAAATCTCATCTTTTATCTTGATTCAAGTCAAACTCTTTGACTATCTTGTCAAGTTTAAAAGATCCATCCTCTTAGATTCTTATTTCAATCCCAAATTGAACTCTGGAGTTTATAGACATTATTTGCATTCTTGAAGTTATAAAACCTTTTAGGTTGTGTCACATACACATCCTCTAATGTATTCTCTTTAAGGAATCCAGTTTTGTTTTCATATGACAAAACTTCATAGTCTATTTTAACTACGACAGCAAGCATGGCAATTGGCAAAGGAATTTCTATCATGTTCAACAACTTGAACTGATTTGAAAAACTTTTAAACAATTTGTCTATTTTATATTTTCCATGTAGGTCTTTTCCCCAGGCTCCTATTGCACCGTTTAGGTATTACCCCATAGGTAGTGCTATCAAGGTCCTACCTTGTTAGCTTACATGGACTCCATAATGGCCTTGAGACATTACTCATATTTTGGTACTCAATTGTTTTTAGTTGATTAGTTGTCTCATTCTCCTATGACCAACCTTTTTGAGTTATTGGATTCACAATCCACCAATCTCATATGTATTCTCCTAGAACTATTTTATTCTGTATCATATGATGAACTGAGACTCCACAACATCTTGTAATTCTCTTAGTTATCATTGTATCTCTTTGATGACCTTGAACATTTTAAGTTCTATTATTACTCCTCCTAATTATTTAGGAAATCAATTATCCTATCAACACACATTTTGTTATTGGATTGGGATTAATGGTAACGTTCAACAATTATGGTTTGTGGATGAACCTTTTCAAGAAACTGCTTTCTCAATGTAGGTTTCATCTCTTACATGTATTGGGACATTCCCAAATCATGTCATATATTATGTCTTACAAACCATTTAGATGTTACATTATTTAGTACTTGGTATATATATTAGTGAGGATATCAGAAGACCAGATTGTTTTATAGTTAAATCCTAACTCTTCATGGTATAATTCCTGCATTCTGATACATCATCATGTTCAAATAAATTGGACTTGTGATACACTATCATACTTCTTTCATTGAAGGTACTCAAGGTATTGATGTACAATATTTCAACATTTGATCTCATCAAAGTTTCTTAATACTTTCATTAAAGCCATACTTCATTTATGATCTACTCAAATACTTCAAGAGATTTATGTTTCTATTTTATTGAGTACATATCCTCATATTACCGGTAAATTAAATAATGTGTGAGTAATTATCTATAGCGGCCATTCCATAAGATCTTCATGCATCACATGTATGAGGTTTTACAGAAATCCTATTCGCCCACTACATCTAGTGAATGATGTTATTTCACATTGTGTATAAGTAAGATTTGCATATTTCCTTAGGTTTAATAACTAAGGGAATCCAAATTAACATCAATATGTGTTATAGACACACATTTCTTATATGTACGCCCCAAATGACTATTACTAATGACAATCTTGAGTTATCAATTATATTCCTTTTTTATTTAACATTATAAACATTCATCTCAAAAGCCTTCACTCAAACACCATTTAGATGATTGGGCATTGCCATGCAAGATCATTTATTTGAAATTAAAAATGATATATTACTTTATTGATTTATCATCCTTGTCATACAAGATGCTTTAAAGTAAATGTTTCTATCTATTGGCATAATGAAAGTAATACTTCTACTAACTCTATTACATTCCCATTGGGCTAAGATATATTTAAATGTAGACTAAAGCTTCCACAACACTTGATCCACCTTGTTAATCTTTGTCCTTCCATGAAGGGCTTTATTTCTTGTCAGATCCTACATATCAAGTATGTCAGATCTCTATTTGGTATCACATACCAAATGTACAAAGTAATCAAATTTATCTTATAACATTTATACCTGAAGTGGAGGCCTCAGTGCCTTCCTGCTTCTTCTTTAATTATTCTAACAAGAGTGGGAAATTCCTTTTCCAATGTCCATGTTGGTGAAAATGGTGCAAATCGACTCTTACTTTCTTTACAACACCGTTTACTTTGAGATCTGAAGACTTGGGCTTCTGGCTAGCTTCAAAATTATTCTTAGATTTGGATTTTCCTTTACACAACCCTTTGTCTTGCTGATCATCATCACAGACTTGGGATTTTATTTATTCATTTGTGTCTCAACTGTTCTCAACATGCCCAACAACTCTGTCAACAACTTGTCAAAGTTGTTCATGTTGGAGTTCATATCAACCTAACTATATGACTCTGGAAGAGACTGCATAATCAAGTCAATGGACAAATATTTTCTCAAAAGGAATCCCGATGTAGCTAGGTTCTCCACAAACCTAATAAGCTTGAGTACATGAGGACCTATTGGATATCCTTCTGGCATGCTACATTTGAGGAATGCTTTGGAGACATCATATCTCTCTTGCCTTTCTTGATCTTGGTACATGTTCTTGAGATGAGTGACAATCTCAATCACACCCATATTATCATGCTACCTCTGCAACTCATAGTTAATAGAGCATAACGTCAGATACTTGACATCCGCAACATCTTCAGTATTCTTCTTATAAGTAGCTATGTCAACCATTGGTGCATTTTGAGGTGATTCCTCTGGTTCTGGTGTTTCCAGGACATAGAGCTTGCTCTCTTGTGTGAGAACGATTCTCAAGGTCCTGAACTAGTCGTGGAAGTTGTTCCAAGTTATTTTGTCCTTTTCAAGGACCAATTGTAGAGAAAAGTGATTGTTGTTCATTGTCATTTGATTCTACAAAAGAATTTGCAATTTTGTCAAAAACTCATTTTTGATTTCATTTGATTTGATTAAATTTGGGCGATAATAATTAGGTTTTTAATTAATTATCGTTCTCGTTATTTTGATCAAATTGATAATCCTCAAGTATCAATTCAGAAAATAGGAAATAAATTTAGAATGAGAAAGATCTGAGATAATTCAACTATGTCCCAACCAACGCCGCAAAACACAGTTAATCAC
This sequence comes from Alisma plantago-aquatica, assembly GCA_963693085.1. Classification (NCBI taxonomy): domain Eukaryota; kingdom Viridiplantae; phylum Streptophyta; class Magnoliopsida; order Alismatales; family Alismataceae; genus Alisma; species Alisma plantago-aquatica. Next base: position 145,616,019 of record OY856415.1, read on the forward strand.
CAAGGTAGGTAACTCTTTTTAATTGCATCATATGCAATTCTTGATAGATAATATGCACAACTCCTTGCCATAATTATATGTATGTTTATGGGCCCTGACTCTCTAGGAGTCACCAGTTAAGCCTGACCCAACAACCAATACAATAATAATGCACCCCGTGGAGGTAGAACCTACATTATTTGCATTACACTTCTACAAGGTAGACAAAGCAGCACACAGAGGCGTAATGTACGCTTAGTCAAATAAGCTTTTGATGTGTATTTATATTGGAAAACATCTTAGACTTAATATGTTTGATTTGAGGGATTGTATATGTGTATGTATGTATATATATATATATATATATATTTGTATATATATATATATATATATATATATATATATATATATATATATATATATATAGTATGTATCATATACATGCTATATCCCACAACATAAACATACAATATAAAACAAAAGGGGGACGATTATGGCCATGTTTACTTGTAATTCCTTGGAGCCACATGGAATTACTACCACCTAGGTCAATCATCGCATCTCATGTATGAACATGTTGTTGGTGTAGATCGATGCTTGAAAATCTAGATAGATCGATTCAACCTTTGAATTGGTCAGTTGGTCATCACAAACGATCATCTAGCCTCATGTACAACTGATGTTTGGACTCCTTCCAATCTATCGGTTGGGCCTACCAGGCGGTCGTCTTGTTCCATTGTTCTATCCTCCATGGTCCTCCAGACGGTCGGCTCATCTCACAAACTAGTCGTCTCTTCTTGAGATGATCATCTTCTTCGTCATTGCAAGATAAAGAACTAGTTTATTTTTACTTTATTACATTATAAGAGAAACCTCAAATTACATTTGAGGGGAGAAAAGGTAGGAAAGAGATAACTTTAGATTGGGAAGAGGGAGGAACATGTTTGGTACACATATTGAGATAAATAGGAAAAACATATGTAATTTACCTTCAAAATAATTAAATAAAAACAAATTACATAAATGCTCTCACAGAAGTGCGAGCAACAAACTGGGCTACCAATCCTTTTTGGATGGAAAAACCCAAGGATCCAAAAATAAAATCATTACATGTAGATGAAGGCATCATAATATTCCTATTTATTATATGTTGAAGGCATCAAAGAAGAGAAATTGCATCATCAACAAGCACCCCAAAGGTGTCATAGGCAAAAGGTAGAAAATGATGTTGATTGTCCTCACAAGCTGGCTCATGTTTATGAACTTTCTGTACGACCGCCTTAGATGTTGCATGCCCTGCTTTCATGTTTTTTGAATAGATACCTTTCAAGGGAGAAACTCTTGTAAGGTTAACACAGGCATGTTTTCCAGTCATCCAGTCAAATAAAAGAATGTTTGTAGGTCGCAATGAATGGACACCATCAGATTGAGTGCCAAGGAAGGCCAAAGGAGCTTCTTTCAAAACCTTTAACCCAACACGATAGACAATGTTGAAGATAGCATCTCGAACAACATCATGACAAAACCTATAGCCAGGTCATGAGTGGAAATGCACTGCATGATCGCCAAAGGCATCAAGATCTGTGATGTTGCAAACTGGACAATGTTCATCACCTGGATACAAAGGAATCATAAGCTAATACCGAAGGATAGCTCAATACTCAATGGGTAACATAGAGAGACTAAGGCCATCAATAGGAACAACTCTCAAGAAATCATGTGCATGGTTGGCTTGTAAAGAAGTGAGAATAGCCTGCTACTGTAAGGATAGTTCTCTTGCCAAGATTTGTTGGAGGACCATTTTGTAGTAAGCGTCTTCCAAGATTGATTGGGTCTTTGGGGTGGTAGAAGGCGTACTTGTCAATGTAGACCAACAAAAAGATGGAAAGATATTGCATACGCTAGCATGTGCTATGACAAAGGGGAGCCCTGTAGGCATGCATCCGACCTCACGCAACATATGGTCTTGGAAATCTATAGTGTGTATCCGAGAGGAAACAAAAGAAAATTTACTGACATCATGAGAGGACTTACACTACTACATAAACAACATTCAATGTCGCTTTTCTAGACGTCAGTTATTTAGGAAAACCGATGCCTATATTATTCAACGTCGGTTATTTAGGAAAACCGACGTCTATATTCAAAGACCAGCCAGAAACGGGTACCACTTTGTAAGCGTCAGCTGGGTATCACAAACCGATGCCTAAAATCGCCTGCAAAATCCAATTTTTGAGCGAAAAAACATTTGACCCCAAAGTGTCACATACAGCGTCGGTTGTTTAATTAATAACCGACGCCTATATAAGATGAAAATTTGCACGAAAAGTTCCACTTTCAGTGTCAGTTATCCTTTGATAACCGACGTTGATAATGGTTCCCACCAAATAATTTAGGGAAAAGATTGTCTAATTGGACGTCGGTTGTTTACTATCTACCGACGCTGAAGAGTAAAAGGCATCAGTTTTGTAGATAACCGACGTTGTTGAAAAACTTAATAGACCCATATCACCCAAATCTTTCCCCTTTCTTCCTATTTCATCGCGATGATTTTCTCCTGTGCTGCTGCTCGCCGCCGCTCGCCTAAAATCGCCTGAAGACTCCCACTGCTGCTGGTGCACCTTTGCTCGCCGCCACTGCCGCTGCTGTTGGTTCTCCTACTGCTGCCGCTTGCCTCCATTGTTGCTCTGCTCTTCTCTGCTGCTCTGCTCTTCTCCTGGTGCCACTGCTGCTCGCTACTCTACTCTGCTCTTCGCCTGATCACCGCCACTGCTGCCGTCGCTCACCACCGCTCTTCTCCACGCTAGCTCCAGGTAGCCCTAGCCTCTATGCTTCCTTCTCCCTAGCTCCTTACCAACAATAAGAACGACCATGGTTGTGTTATCCTACCACGACCGTGCTGGACAACATGGCCGTGCTTGCTGTTGGTAAGGATATGAACAAATTTTTATGTAATGCTTTATATAAATCTTAGGATACGAACAAATATTTTCCTTACATATATTTGTGCTTCTAATCCTAATGTTTGACCTAATTCAGTAAATTTTGATGCATGTTGAAATAAGATTTAAACTTGTCCATTCTAGCATCCTAATTTGATATGATTAAACCTAACATTGATGAAACCCTAACATCGATTGTGATGAAACCCTAACATTAATTGTGATGAAACCCTAACATGTACATATCTATTATTGTGTTTGTTGGCCTAGAAACCCGTCCAAGATTTACTCATTAGGAGTAAATCTTAGATAGTCCCCTGTTTGGGACTATTCTTGAACACCTAATCTCACTTAGGATGTAAGTGTATAATGTGTATTGGGTTTTCAAAAAAATTTCGGTAGCATTTCCCCATTTGTTCTCTAAGTACATATGTACTTAGAGAACAACGGGGAAATGTTGCCGAAATTTTCTCGAAAACCTAATACACATTATACACTTACTAGTGAGATTAGGTGTTCAAGGATGGGATAGGTGGTATAGATTTATTATATATCAGAATGACATCACATGTGTTTGTTGGCCTAGAAACTCGTCCAAGATCTACTCATTAGGAGTAAATATTGGATAGTCCCCAGATTGGGACTGTTCTTGAACACCTAATCTCACTTAGGATGTAAGTGTATAATGTGTATTGGGTTTTCGAGAAAATTTCAGCAGCATTTCCCCATTTGTTCTCTAAGTACATATGCACTTAGAGAACAGTGGGGAAATGCTGCCAAAATTTTCTTGAAAACCCAATACACATTATACACTTACTAGTGAGATTAGGTGTTCAAGGATGGGATAGGTGGTACACATTTATTATATATAAGAATGACATCACATGTATTTGTTAACTGTAGACCCTAATCTTGTCCTAATATATACTTGTTTTCTCTTTGATCATAGAATGGATAGATTATGGATGTCCATTCGCAATCGCTGTGCCCCAGAGTTTATATATGGTCTTGATCAGTTTATTAAATTTTCCGAGGAACATAGGAAAGAACCTGGAGATAGGTTCTACTGTCCATGTAGGCATTGCTGTAACAATTTGAAAGTCAACACTGGTGACGAAATCAAAAGTCATGTCATGTGCAATGGGATTGTACAAGGCTATACAGAATGGCACTGGCATGGAGAGATTTCAAACTCGAAACCAGTGGATGTCGACAGCAGTGCTTCGGTGGAAGAATAAATTGCCTCCGATGACGTAGATGTGAACGAACCAGTTCAAGTAGACATCGTTGATTTGATGCTGGATAGTTGTAGGGTAGAGCACACTGATCCACCTCCTATCTTTAGAAACATTGTGCATGATGCTGAGATATCGTTATACACAGGCTGTGCTATGTTTATGAAGCTTAGCGCTGTGTTGAGATTGTATAAGTTGAAAGATAACAATAGATGGAGCGACAAAAGCTTCACTTCATTGTTGACTTTATTGAAAGAAATGCTTCCTGAAGGAAACGAGCTGCCAATCTCAACATATCGGGTAAAGAAATTGTTGTGCCCAATGGGAATGGAGGCCAAGATGATACACGCATGCCCGAATGATTGTGTATTATATCAAAAGGACTATGTGGATTTGAAAGATTTTTCAAAATGTGGTGCATCACGGTATAAATTGATGACTTCGCGGGAGTCTAAAACTTGTTCTCCTGCCAAGGTGATGTGGTATCTACCTATAATATCACGGTTTCAACGCTTGTTTGCAAATCCGAAAGATGCGAAGAATTTGAGGTGGCATGAAGATGTTAAGAAAAATAATGATGGGATCCTACGACATGCGTCTGATTCCCCACAGTGGAAGACGATTGATCTATTGTACCCCAAATTTGGTGAAGAAGATAGGAATCTAAGACTTGGGCTTTGTACAGATGGGATGAATCCGTACGGGACATTGAGCAGCCAACATAGCACTTGGCCAGTCATGCTTGTTATATATAATGTTCCTCCCTGGCTGTGTATGAAAAATAAGTATGTTATGTTGTCGTTGTTGATATCGGGCCCTAAACAACCCAGAAATGATATCGATGTTTATCTTGAACCTCTGATTGATGACTTAAAGAAACTTTGGGCTGAAGGTGTGATGACCTATGATGCTTCAGTAAGAGAGACATTTCGTTTGCACGCTATGTTGTTTTGCACTATTAATGACTTTCCAGAATACGGGAATTTTTCTGGATATAGTGTCAAAGGAGCTAAAGCGTGTCCTATATGTAAAGAAAACACTGATTCAATAAGACTAAAACATGGCAACAAGACTGTATATCTTGGTCATCGAAGGTTTCTTTCAAAATTCCATCCGTATCGTAGGAAGCGCAAAGCATTCAATGGATGAAATGATGAACGGAGTGCACCTAAACCTATACCAGGGAATGTTGTTTATGAAAGAGTAAAAGACATTGTCAATGATTTTTGTAAGAAATCACCATGTAGTATGGCCACACGGAGTGACAATTCTTCATTCAAGAAGAAGTCAATATTTTGGGATCTTCCTTATTGGAGTTATTTGACACTCAGGCATTGTATCGATGTAATGCACGTTGAGAAAAATGGCTGTGATAGCATCATTGGTACTCTTTTAAATATACCAGGTAAGACTAAAGATGGGATAAAATCTAGACTGGACCTACGTGAAATGGGAATAAGGTCAAAATTAACAAAATTACGTGAAATGGGTAATACAAGAACATATTTACCTCCCGCTTGTTACACGTTGTCTAGAAAGGAGAAGAAATCTTTTTGTGAATGCTTGGCAAATGTTAAGGTGCCACAGGGTTACTCATCCAACATCTGTAGATTGGTATCAATGAAAGATCTGAAGTTGAAAGGTCTTAAATCTCATGATTATCACACTCTAATGCAACAAATATTGCCTGTGGCAATTCGATCTATATTGTCAAGCATGTAAGGTTTGCAATCACCAGACTTTGTTTCTTTTTCAATAGTCTATGCAACAAAGTTATTGACCTTGATACTCTTGATAATTTGGAAAGAGAAGTGGTTGTTACCCTATGTCAGCTTGAGATGTATTTCCCTCCTTCGTTCTTTGATATCATGGTACATCTTGTTGTCCACTTGACTAGGGAAGTGTAAATGTTGGGACCAGTTTTCTTGCATTGGATGTATCCCTTTGAACGATACATGAGCATTTTTAAAGGTGATGTTTGAAATCGTTATCAACCTGAAGGGAGTATTATTGAAGGTTATGTGGCGAGAGAGGTTATGGATTTTTGAAATGACTTTCTGAGTGGTAATAACACTCCTATTAATGACAAGAATATTGAGGAGGGCAAAGGATTTTTGGGATCACGGGTGAAAGTAATCAGCCGTGAGAGGTTGGAAACAAGCTCAGTTGTATATTTTACACAACATGGACGAAGTGAGTATTTATATCGAGGAACATACCAATTTCATCAAGAGACAACATCCTCGAGCAAGTTCAATGTGGCTTTCTAGAGAGCATAACAAGACTTTTACTGAGTGGTTTGAAGATAAAGTCTTACATCAACTATCTCAAACACCAAATGATATTACGGAAACTATCAAATGCATCGCCTTTAAACCAAAACCGAATGTTATGTCTTATGAAGGGTTTGAAATTAATTGGTTCACATATTACACAAAGTGCCAAGATGATAAGAGTGTCATCCAAAACAGTGGGGTCACTCTTCAAGCGTCGACTATGTATTTTGCAAGTGCAAAGGATAAGAGTCCACGTGAAGCTAAAATGTCATATTACGGTGTCATTGAAGACATATGGGAGTTTGACTACATAGATTTTAAAATTCCGCTCTTTAAATGTAATTGGGTTGATAACACCAAAGGAGTTATAGTGGATGAATTGGGTTTCACTTTAGTGAACTTTGAAAAGATTGGCGAGAAGGGTGAACCATTTATATTGGCATCACAGGCGAAACAAGTATTCTATATCGATGATCCTACAAATGATAAATGGTCGGTTGTTCTTCATGGTAAAAGACAGTTTATTGAAGATCCTATAGATGAAGAAGAGTACTATGATAAGTATGATGACTCCAGTCCATTCTAAGTTGGGTTGCCAACTCCACAAAATATTGAAGCTGATGATGACTTATATGTGCGCGGAGATCACAATGAAGGATTGTTAATTGATAAAAGATCACAATTTTAGAGGCATGCATGTTTATATTTTTTATTGAAACTAAATGTTTGCTTTTTTAATATCAATATCATTTTCAGATTTGATGTTTCATTATCTTCTAGTTAATACAAATGCTAAATGTTTGCCTTTTTAATGACATTTTCAGATGGCTGACCATGATGAGCATGATGTCCATGATGAGCATGAAGTCCATGATGAGCATGTTGTCCATGATGAGCATGGCGAGGAAACCAATGTAAGTTCTAAAAACATATCTTGTATTTCTATAAAATTCATTATCTTCTAGTTGTGTCATATATCCTATATTTCTATATTGGGCTAATTCAGTGTGTTTATTTTTTTCAAATTTTAGGTTGATGTACCCACTGAAGCATTGGAGGAACTAGATGCGCATCACCAAAAACTTTTAAGAAAAGGGGCATCACTCTGCTGAAGAAGTTAATATTGCTAAGTGGCAATGGATCCAGATTGGCTGTGGAGTTTGATAATGGAGGAAATGCAATTGCAGTGAACCACAATAATTTTGTAAACTATCTTGGGGTTGTCACTCGAAGCCATTGTGGTGTTAAGTATGATAATTGGCATACCGTTCCTCAGGCAAAGAAAGACATGATATGGAAGGATTTATGTGTGAGCTATTATTATTTTCAATTCTATTTTGTAGATTACAAATTCTATTATTTGCAATTCTATTTTTGGATACTAGTTAATAGAAATTCTATTTTATAGAATTTGTTTTCCTTGGATGAGAAGCTGCATCGTAAAAGCGTGATGCAACACACTGGAAAGATGCTAAGGAACTATAGGACAAATCTCAACAGAGAATACACAAAAGATGGTGATAAGAAGAAGAAGTCAGCACTTGAACAGTGGAACTTCTTGGACAAAGAAGATTGGGACACGTTTGTTGCTTCAAGAAAATCTGAAGAATTCAAGGTATTAAGTGAGGCGCAAAAAGCAAGGCGTGCACTGAATGTGCATGACCACACTATGGGTCCAAAGGGCTATGCAAGCGTTTGCCAAAGACTACAGGCGGAGTCTGCTGCTACTCATGAGTCCTCTACTACATCTGCCACACCCATGCCTCGCCATGATGTCTGGATAGTTGGGCGGCAAAACAAGAAGGGTAAAATAAAGAAGCCCGTAACTGCTGAGGCGGCTACGAAAATAGTAAAATACAACTCTTAGAGCAATCATTTGAATATTGATTATTTGTGGTGTTAACTTACCAATTTCTGTTGATGGTGATTAGCGGGAGCTGCACGAGTAGAGGAAACAAGGCACGTTCATCCCTCAGGGCACAAGGGATGAATTGATAATTGCTCTGGGTAACCTAGAGCATCCTGGACGTGTTATGGGTGCAGGCGCTGGTGTGGGCAACAAAGCATTCTTTGGGCCATCCCAGCACAAACCCAGAGCGGGACTTTCATAAGAGGTAACTTATTCTTTTTTTAGAATGTTACTACAAAAGGGAATTCAATAATAAGAAGCTAATGTTTCTTTTATCCATGTATAGGAGAATAAAAGAGTCTAGGATCTAGTTTCTAAGAAAGTTGAGGATATAATGCAGCGGTGGCAGGCATCTCAGGCTTCCAATAAGCTTGTGGCGACCCACCCTTCTCCTGATGCACAGACTGCGAGTAATCCTGTAGACCCACCTCCTAACACATCTATTGTAAGTATTTTTTATGACATTGTAGCTAGTCTTTTCAAGATGATATGTTCTCAAGATGATATGTATATCTGTATAACATTCTTTACGTAAATTTGTAGGCGTTGAAGCCATGCCGCTTAAGAATTCAAGACTATGTTGTTGCAGAGGTGCAAGCTTACCCATCCCTTCCTGGGGCAACATTTCACGGGACTCCAATGCCACAGGGCTACGTTCGTGTGAGCCCGATACGTGTATTCCCTGATTGGATGGAAGCTACATTGCCATATGCCCACTCGAATATTGATACACTTGCTGAGGCAGAAGGTGGGGTGATATTGTGGCTCAAAGCCGATGTTGTCTACACTACTGAAACTGTAAGATAAATTTACATTACTTTAGATTGTTAATGTGTATATATGAGGTCAATTGATCTCAAATTATATATACGGGTTAAAAAGAAGACACCCAGAGCATCTAGGCCTCCACCTCCACTTCCTGCATTACCAAGTTGGGTTCCAACTGACCTAAAATACCTGTTAGGTCCTACTTGTAGGAGAATGACATGTTGGCTACGGGCACATAATATACATTTCCCTATAATTGTTTCTTTAGAAGCGAATTATGCAGGTCAATCATACAAAAGCTCTTTATTTATATAAGATATTATTGAGCTATTTATATATGATTGGTTGAATACATCAATGACAGAGACATGGATAAGGTGAGATCTTGTTTATACATCCATATACCTTATGTAAGATCTGGTGATCTGGTTTCTTATATATTAATGCATACGTAATACTTGTTTTGCAGCTACTTAGTCGAAAATCAATGTAAACAATTTGCATTTGACCATGTGGGATTTTTAATTCCATCATTGATTAGTATGGTAGCTAAAGACCCTGATAGTGTTCGACAATACTGTATAGATGCTTTTACAATTTTCGGTCAGGAAAAGAAGACGATAATAATAGCTCCATTCAATGTCAAGTAGGTTTACTTTACTTATAATTTGGACTTAAGAAAATTACATTTTTATTGTGGATTTTGAGTTATTAATTTTTAACTTTTTTACCTCTAGCGGTAGGCATTGGGAGTTACTAGTTATTCTCCCCAGGACTTTCACTGTTTATTATCTAGATCCTGTGGGGAGTACATTGAATAGTAAAATTGGACACGTAATGAGATTGCCATTATTCTGGTGAGAAATATTTCATTTTTGTTTCTGTTAACATCTATTATTATATTACTATTTATATATGTAATTTACTGTGTTACATTAACATTTAGGGGTTTAGATGCATTCAAAAAGGCTGGAGGAAAGGTCCCCAGGAAAAGAACCAGCCAATAATTTGCGAGAATGTGAAAGTAAGTTCTCGACTCCAATGTATATATTATTTATGTGAACTGTGCTTGGTTGTATTTTTTAATATTTTGTATGTTTCAATTTATAGTGCACTACACAAGACAACGGTTGGGCATGCACATACTATGTGATGCGATTTATGCAGATGATTATCCAATATGCTGCATTGGACATCGATACCATACATGAGGTATTATATATAGTATCATTAGTTAGTATGAAATATATCAATCATATTTTTATATTATTACTTATATATATACATCATTCTCTTTGCAGGTGTTTAAAACTAACCACACTATAGGTAAATGCTTAAAAGATGTACATGCTCCATATATGATGGATGTATTAAATAAAGTAAGAGGAGAATGGGCAAGATCCATACAAACAGTGGGGACTGTAAGATATAATTGGGATGCTGATAGCGATGTTGAATGATATTTTGTAAATGAATATTTTTGAATGTTTGTACATGTTTGAATGTTTCTACGTGTATTTGAATGTTTCTACATGTGTGAATGAGAGAATTGAATTGATATCTGAATGTATCTACTTGTTTGAAAAGTATATTTGTTGATTTTGTAGGTTTGTGGCCTGTTTGTTGGCTGATATCAATGGATGTTGTAAACCTGCAGTTCAGAAAACTGAACTGCAGGTTCTCATCCTGCTGACCGGCCACAGCAGGCCTGCAAACTAATAAGAAAAAAAATTAAAACATAGGCGTCGGTTATTTATAGAAAACCGTCATCAAAGGCTTACAACGTGGGTTATTGGATAAAAACTGCCGCCTAATGTGACAAACAACCTGACCGTGCAGGAAACCACGACCGTGGTGGAAATGGCGTCGGTTATTTGTATAAAACTGACGCCTATAGTACTAAACACGGCTGTGCAGGGAAGCACGACCGTGGCATCTGGGAACATGGCGTCGGTTTTTTAGTTGCAAACCGACGCATATAGTGTGCTAGATGGTGCCCTTTTTGTGGCGCGAAGCCTTTTGGCATCAGCTTACTATAAATAACCGACGCCTATCAGTGCCCTGCTGGCACGTTTTCAGTGGCGCGAAGCCTTTTGGCATCAGTTATACAACCGACGCCAAAGAGCTCGACCTTTAGCGGCGCCCACATAGGCGTCGCTATAGAACTGTCGCTAAAAGGGCATAAACAACCGACGCCAAATACCTATTCTGTAGTAGTGTTGATCCCCAATACCCCAAGATGCATAGGAGGTGTAGCTAGACACCATTGTAATTAACCAAAACTAGGGTCGTCACCAACCACAATACGCTCCAGACAATGACGAAGACCATGATAAAAAATGTCCAACACAAGTGTAATAGAAGAAGGAGGTGTTGTACAAAGACCAAACAATAGTTTGGGCATCCCAACACAAGACCTAAGAAGAATAAGCTCACATCGTGGGTCCTGGAGTGAGGATAAGCGATCCATCATATAAAGGGTCTTCATCATACATTTTTGGAGAAGTTCCTTCACAAAGGATGTGTCTGTACAAACTAGACCACCTAGAATCTTCACTCCACGCTCTGGATGAGAGATGTCAGTAGGAAACAAGCCCACATCTGAGCCTCATCTAGGGTTATCAGATGGCCAAAATATCTCTGTCTTCTTAGTATTGATATGAAGACCACACATCGGGCCTTGCTCCTAAATGAGGGATAAAGCTTTAAAAACAACCTTTGTGTCCCCAATGAGGGTACCATCATCAAGGTAGAAAGAAAGGAGGTCAAGTTGGCATGCATCCTTTACCTATAAAATAAGAGGGTGGAGCCCAAGGAGAAAAGTAGGGGGCCCAATCGGTCACCTTGCAGTACCCCAAAAGAAGAAAAATGAGGCTCGCCATGATCCATATAGAGAGGAGCTGGGGAGCAGTAGCAAAGCTCAACCCATCGTGCAATAGAAGGGCAATGAAGACAAACCTCTTGGAATATGGTAGATATATCAACCATCTTGAAGGCATTACTGAAGTCAACAAGAGCCATGGTGACTGTAGTGAGGTGTTGTTGTTCATAGACAAGCGTAGTGACAACATGTAGAAGGGCCTCCACACCACCAGAAACACTAACACCATACTAACGATCCTTAAGCTTAAAATAACGGACGACATCAGAACTTAAACCATTTTCCGCAACTTTGGATACAAGGCGCCACCAAATAGTACCCACATCAATAGGCCGAATGTCATTGTCTGGTTTTAGAAGAGGAGTCAATGGGGCACTGGAAATGTAGGGAGCTAGGGAATCTGGACAACGACCAGTGACCCAAAGATTCACCACAGTTGAAAATGCATTAAATAAATCATCTTTCACTGTAGCGGAAGCCCCACACATAGAATCTATGAGATGTTGTGTTGTAGGCCATCATGTGCGCAAGCGGTCCCTTTCTTTAAAGATAAAATTCCTTCTTCAACCACAGAGCAAGAAGCAACAAACGGAGAGCTAGAAATTTCAGACTGAGGTTGTACCAATGACAGTGGAGTTTGAGGGTGTTTAGCTTCAAGATCTGAATGAGTAGTAACATTTGTGGGGGGAACACCACTAGAGGATAGAACACAAATGGCAACAGAAAATTGACCATCTTTGATCTTAGACTTGGCACGTGAAATACAAGCTTCAGAAGAATGTTCTCACCCGAGGGGATGACAATGAGACAAAATATGAGCCAAGAGTTGTTGAATGCCATCAGGTCCTGAATTCCAATTCTCTAAATCCTTAAGGATCATAAGTTGTTGTAGAGAGCTGCGTTTCTGAGAAGACCGTTCTTAAGAAGAATTAGGGGAGAAGCAATACAAAACACATGATGGAAGCAACAAAAGACAAATCCATGCATCAATAGAGCATGGGCAAGAAGCCACCTGGAGTAAGAAAGCATGGAGAGTGTTGAAAAAGGACAAACGTCAAAGAAGAGGGATGCTCTTCACTGTAGGGACACCCTTGTGGAAGATAGAATCTAGAAGATATGTGTCGAGCTATAGTCGTTCAACAGGCAGAGGCAGTGGCTCAATACACTAATTGTAACGACCCCGGGACCACTACTGTAAACACCCGGGCACACTGCCCTAGTCTCTAGTAGAGTTTCAGGAATGACAACTGTCCCCACAGACCACCACTAGCCTTAACTGCACGCTTTTGTCCACTCACGCGCAAGCCAGGATCAACTTCCCGACTGGTCACCCATCCTAGTACTACTCCAAGCTGAGCACTCTTAACTATGGAGTTCTTTGCTCCCGGAAAAGGAGGTGCACCTTGGTGATATGGGTAGTCCAATCATTTTTTTTAAGATCAACTTATCTGAGGCCTCAAATCCTGGGATGTTACAATCTCCCCCACTTAGACTCTTGACGTCCTCGTCAAGGCTCAACTATAAGGCCTCATAATCTCTTCCCCATTTCAGTGTAGACCCACAATGGCCCATAGACACCCAACTCCCAATAACGGAATACCAGCGCAAGGGTGGCTACGTCAACTATGGACAACCCTTTCCTACATGCCTGGACCGCACGGCTCAAGAATGGCATGCCATGCCCATGTGGGCCCCACCTACTGTAGGGGAATTGTCTCTGATACCATTGTAATGCCTAAGCCCATTACCCTAGGCTCTAGTAGAGTTTCAGGAATGACGACTGGCCCCACAAACCACCACTAGCCTTAACTATGCACTTTGTCCACACTGACGCGCATGCCAGGATCAACTTCCCGACAGGTCACCCATCCCGGTACTACTCCAAGCTGAGCACGCTTAACTATGGAGTTCTTTAGTGATGGGTTCCCAAAAAAGGAGGTGCACCTTGGTGATATGGGTAGTCCAATCATTCCTTATAAGATCATTATATCTGAGGCCTCAAATCCTGGGATGTTACACTAATGATCTGACAGGGTGCATGAAATAGAATCTAGAAAGCCAGACTTGATGGGAGCAGGAAAACCAACTATCACATCGGGTGATGCCTCACCAGGATGTCAAGGTAGAGAGGTAGTAGCATCAGATCCATCATAAGCTTGATGAGGACATGCTTTGGACCACGGCAGGGTACCAAGGCTTACACCACACATCCAATGCTGGGAAGAATGAAGAGAAAACACCAAGCCCTCCCAAACATTAGCATACTCCAACGCCTTACAGATTCCATCAACAAGATTTGATGAAGATAAGTGAACAACCCGAAGATGATTAGAAAAATTGTTAGCTGCTAACGGTTTGCCGCAGCATGTATGGAGGCTCCTAAAAGGACATGAGACTTATGCAGCATGTCCAACCATGCAGGATGTAGGTCCTGCAAGGCAAGGAACCACTGGAACAAACTCACTACTTTTTACTTGTGATGGGGCATCACGTGTCATTTTTAGTGTGGGAGATTCATCCATTACTGAAGTCCAGCCTACACCCTCTTCCCTTCCTGGGAGGTGTGGTGCTCAGAAAGGGTGCAAGACGGGCAGAAAAGTGACCAAATCCATTGTTTGAACTGCCCCCTGAGTACACAAATTAGGATTCCCCAATCCCCATCCCGTTCATCAGCTAATCGAATTAGGTTCCCAAATTATCCCTAGTCAATGGCCTCTTGGTGGCAGTGGTACACCCTCAGCGGTGAGCACCCAGGCGTAACAACCTTAAGGAAAATGGTAGCTGTGTTGACGTGCGCAACTAGGGACCCATCCAGGAGAGGTCAAACAACTGGTGAATGTCAGAAGCTAGGCACATATATGTGTATGGCTCCAAGGCTCCCAAAACCGCATAGTGGCAATAATCACTGCCTCAGAGGGGCTGCTCTAGTGAACTAGCACGCCTCCTACAATATCACTGCCCCCTTTCATTTACACTTGAACAACGTCAACCTAGCAGCTCAAACACACAATATCATCACCCCATTTCATTTATTGAGTATTCCTAGTACTTGACCTGCGTGTCCAGTGGAGGAGATAAAGTTGGCCATCGTACAACTGCCGCCCATGCAATGGTTGGGGATTGTTATCCATCACTGATTGCTAGACATATTCCTCATTCTTGTGTTGTGCAACAAACCATACAACAACTCATAGGTATTGGGTATTGGCCATAACCACGCTACACATCCACCATCAAAGACACTTTTAGGGAGACGCGTGTAAATTTCATATATATCATATCATATATATATTAGTTTGAGATTATGTGGTCTTTGACCAGATACACATATGCGACCGTTTAAACATTTGCATAGTATGCAATAAGTAAATGACTAAACCAAAATCCGATCATATTGGTTATCCTAAATCATAATATATTGACATGACTCTAATACCACTATTGGGAGATATGGGTACAAAGTATTGATAACACCAAATTTTGTGATATTTTTGGCCCTTATTTCGTTGTCAAAACTTCCCTTTTAAACTGTATTCCTCTCCTTTTTGTCATGTTTTTGAATAAACAGGCCACGCTACGCTCTTAACTCATCTTTATCATCTTTTGCAGGGTTTGCCTCATTTTTCCACTCTTTTATCAGCAAAAAGCCCGTCCCGGCCCATTAATGCGTTTCTACTTGCATCGGCCTCCCTACCAGTCGGCGGATCTGCTCACACCTCGCCACAGCAGCCAGATACGGATGATGCATGACACGGGTGTGCCGCGCAAGAAGGCTCTGACGAGAGACACACCACTTACCCGATAGAGAGCTGTACCCGCTACGACTACCGAAGCATGTCGCGTGATACAAGCCACCCACCGGCAGGCGCGCAGCCCAACACGATGCCCGATATGCTTGTTGAACGACACCCGTTGTGCTGGGCGATACACACGTCGAGCGTCCCTGGAGCTGAGCTGATAGGACCAATAGAGGACACGTGGCACCCGGAGGACCGCAACCTCTTCCAACCACTGCCTATAAATAGCAGCTACAGGACCTCGTTGGGACGGGAAAGAACCTGGAGCTAGCGTGTCGCATCCCAGAGGTGTACCGGGCGATACTAGGTGAGCACTTCCCCGACCCGAGAGGGCGCCACAGTAGCCCGATATCGACCAACAAGGGCACCCGATATGAGAAAACTGACACCCTAAGCGGTCTCTAGCCCGACATGATACCGAGCCCGATATGAATCACCTGTCACAGTGTTTCGCCCGAGAGGGTGGCGTCCTGTCATGACCGTATAGGGTGAGGGCGCTTTGGTCAGTACGTTTGCCCGTCATGACATATCGCCCGACAGGGAGTGCCGCCCGACACAGGCGTATCGGGCAGAGCTCCAAACCGGTATCGGGCTAGAGGGCCCTTAGGGATCTGCTGTTGCATATCGCTCTTCTACATCAAGGAGGCGATACTTATCTTTCTCTTTCAGTCATTTAATTTCTTTACTTACGCAATGTAACCAAACCCTTTTTTTATAATGATTATTCTAATGGAATTAGAGAAGTTTTAAATATCTGTTGCTATGTTTGGTTGCTTTTTGTTGGATGATTACTTTGTTTATCATCCGAACTCTAGCCTGTATGCTTGGATCATGTTTTGACTAGCTATCGAATCGTGTTTCCCAATGCAACTCCCTCGAGAGAGGTGTTGTAGCTCTAGTGTTTGGTCCGATCGGGGAGTACGAGAGTACCCAAGATCGGAGTTGCTTCAGTTATCTCTCCACTCTAACCCAAGTCCAGCAACCTTAAGAGAGATGTTGGTGCTTAGTTAGAGGTACCCTCTTTGAAAGAAGGGGTATTGGATGTTCCTGCTGCCGCTTGTTTTACCGAAGTTTCCTCCTTCGTTCCTTACTGAAGCAACATTTTTATCTCCTCTGGTCCTGTGCGCAAAACCCCTAGAAAGTGATAAATGCTTAAAACCTTAATTTTCCTTGTAACTCCAGTTGGAGATAGTTTTCTTTTAGTGTATTGATCTTGAAAAACACTAGAGGGGGGGGGGTGAATAGAGTTTTAAAACAATTTTAACAATTATTGAACTCAAACAACCACAATTGAAATTGGAAGAAGGAGACAGGTGTTTAGAGTGGTTCCAACTTTAGCAAATACTAAAGTTGTCAGTCCACTACCCGGTTGCTTATCCAACCGGGATTTTGAAAGTATATATTTTATTACCTTCACAAGGATTTATACAAAATACAATACTTTCCTTTACACCCCTTGAACAACCTTCACTCGAAGTAGATGCACCAACTTGAGGTAGCCTTCTTGAAGTAACTCCAAGCTCCCCCTTGAAGTAGCCTTCCTCTCTATAAGTAACCTCCCGTTGCACCAGCCTTCTTGAAGTAGCTCAAGGTCTCCTTCTTCACCAAGAAGATCTCCACCCTCTCCAATCTGCAGCCTCCAACCTAGGAGTAGCAAGGAGAGTACAAACAATAATAGAGAATAAGAAAGGAAAAGGAAATTACAACTTATCCTTTTGTAGCACAAGGCTTGATTTGCCTAGATCAAGTGTATAGATCTCCTAACCAAAGTGTATGGAATTGTAATTGCAGTGGATAGGAGATGCTAGCCTATAGGACACGAATTATGAGTTAAGGAAGGAAGTAGCCAATTGTCACAATGCTCAATTTGCTCACAAATAGATTGCTCAAAGTATGCTCAAGGATTTCTCAAGTGTAACAAGTGAGTTTGAGTGTCCTATGGCTTGTCCTATTTATAGGAATAGCCTAAGGATGCTTAAGGACGTTCTAGACAACTTCTAGGGGTTTCTAAGTGCTTAACTAGCCGTTAGGTACAAGTTTGTTACTTTAGCAACGGCTAATTAATTTACTCTGCAGTTGCTGTCAGAGTTTATCTCGATCGAGGAATGGTCGACCGAGACACCTACTCGGTCGAACTCTTGTCGACCGACAGGCTCTCTGAATCAAGTGTTTTGCAACGTTTATCTCCAACTGCCAACTACCTTGTCAGTTGTGTCTAACAGCTACTTTGGATCTTTCTCGGTCGAGAAGATTGTCGACCGAGAGTGTCTCGGTCGAGGAGTTGGTCGACCGAGATTGATCCTATTTCAATGTTTCAATTTAGGCACTAATTATATGTATGAGTGTGCATATGTGATCCTATTTGAAGGGGATGACTTATCTAAATGTGGTTTTTAGCTAGGGAAGATCTAACGCTTGATTTACATGAAATCTAAGTACTTGTACATTATATATTTGTACAAGTTTTTACAAAGCGATTACATTTCATGAAAATATAAATATGTAAGCATATGGATTTCCCTAGTACTTTGTCATCCACCTTGTTCCTGCACACTCTAGTAGCTCGTTAGATCAATAAGAATGAAATGTTTGTCATAATCAAAACAAATGGATTTATAGATGTCCATTTAGCCAACAATCTCCCCCTTTTTAAAGATGACAAACATTTCCAAAATATAAATGAAGGAAATATAAAACATATGAGCTTCATACCTTAAGATTACCTTTTGTAGCTTTTTCTCTTGCTTATAAAATGTGTGCTTATTATTCCCCATGAATTATGGAACATAAAATCCAATTCTCTAGGGAATATAGCAACTTTCAATGTAAAGCCAAGAGTTTGCTTATGAAACTCATTGATTGAGTTTTGCATAAATACTAAGTTTTATATTTATTTCTCCCCCTTTGTCATTTCAAAAAGATATCCGTTTAAGAAAAACTCCCCCTTAATTAGATGTCCCATCAAATCCAATGAAAAAGATGTCCATTAAAAGCCAAAACGATGCAAGTAAAACTTTTTGTCTAAGAAGCACAAATATCAAAGAAAACATCTTCCAAAGGAGTGATAAGCAATTGCTTCCGAATTTTGTTAAATTGGTCTAGTGGAAGCGGTTTTGTAAAAATATCAGCCAATTGATCTTCCGTATCAACATGATGAAGGGAAACATGATTCTTGGAGATATGATCCCTCAAAAAGTGATGACGAATTTCAATATGTTTAGCTCGGCTGTGTAAAATAGGATTGTGTGCTAAGTTTATAGCGCTCGTGTTGTCACAAAAAATAGGCGTAGATGAAAGAGTAAAACCATAATCGTTTAACACTTGTTGCATATAAAGCACTTGAGCACAACAAGATCCGGCTGCCATATATTCAGCTTCAGTTGTAGATAGGGCAACCGTATTTTGTTTCTTGCTAAACCAAGATACTAAAGCTCTTCCTAACAAGAAACAACCACCACTAGTACTCTTGCGATCAAGTCGACAACCAGCATAATCCGCATCAGTATAAGCTTTAAAATCCAAGGATTGTCCTTTTGGATACCATAAACCAAAACAGGTAGTGCCGGCTAAGTAACGAAGAATTCGTTTAACTACTATAAAATGAGAGTGCATAGGTTGTGATTGAAATTGAGCACAAAGACCAACAGAAAACATAATGTCCGGTCTAGAAGCAGTTAAGTAAAGCAAACTACCAATCATGGCTCTATATAAGGAATCATCAATAGGTTCCCCATTTTCATCCTTATCAATTTTAATAGAAGTAGCCATAGGAGTAGTAGCATGTTTGCACTGATCCATCCCAAAACGTTTTAAAAGTTCTTTAGTATACTTTTCTTGGCTTATAAAGATTCCGGCAGGTGTTTGCTTAATTTGGAAACCAAGAAAGAAAGTTAGTTCACCCATGAGGCTCATTTCAAATTCTTTTTGCATAATGTCACTGAATTGTGTGCACAATGAATCATTAGAGGCTCCAAAAATAATGTCATCAACATATATTTGCACAACTAGGAAATCAGATGTATATGTTTTGAAAAATAAAGTAGAATCTGAACTTCCAATAGAAAAACCATTATAAAAAAGATATGTCTTGAGCCTTTCATACCAATTCCTAGGTGCTTGTTTTAAACCATAAAGTGCTTTCTTAAGTTTATAAACATAGTCACCTTTTTCCGGTATTTCAAATCCGGGTGGTTGGGCAACATATACTTCTTCTTGAATGATGCCATTTAGAAATGCACTTTTTACATCCATTTGGTAGAGTTTGATGTTTTTATGTGCAGCAATAGCTAGTAAAATTCTAATAGCTTCAAGTCTGGCTACTGGTGCATACGTTTCATCAAAATCTATTCCTTCTTGTTGATTATATCCTTGTGCTACTAACCGAGCTTTATTCCTTATTACTTCTCCTTCCTCATTTAACTTATTCCTAAAAAATCATTTAGTTCCAATGATGGTTTTATCTTGAGGTTTAGGAACTAAATCCCATACATCATTTTTAGTGAATTGGTTCAACTCTTCTTGCATGGCTATTATCCAATAATCATCTTTAAGAGCTTCAGATACCTTCTTAGGTTCAATGATAGAAACAAAGGCCATGTTTGCAACATCTTTGAAGGAAGACCGAGTTTTAACTTTATCATTAGGATTTCCAATAATTAGTTCTTGAGGATGATCCTTAATAAGCCTAGGTGTAGGTTGTGGTTAAGCTTGGTGATTGTTTGTAGTAACTTTCTCACTATCATTTGGTATGTTTAAATTTTCGAATTGATTAGTGAGATCTATGATTTCTAGATTTTTAGATTTTGACTCTTCATGAAAAGAAACATGAATAGATTCCTCAACTTTTCTAGAGATAGTGTTATATACTCTAAATGCTTTGCTAGAAGTGGAATATCCCAAAAAGAATGCTTTGTGTGATTTAGAGTCAAACTTATCTCTATCATCTTTGGTATTTAAGATATAGCATGTGGAACCAAAGGTATGAAAATAGTCAACTCTAGGTTTCTTAGAATGTATTATTTCATATGGAGTTTTCTTCAAATGAGAGTGAATAGTTACTCTATTTAATACATAGCATGCAGTGTTTACAGCTTCAGCCCAAAAGGTTTTGGGTGTGTTGTGTTCGAGCATCATAGTTCTAGCCATTTCTTGTAGTGATCGATTTTTCCTTTCAACTATACCATTTTGTTGTGGAGTGCGTGGAGCAGAAAAATTGTGAGTGTACCCTTGAGATGTACAGAATTCCTCAAATATATGATTTTCAAATTCTCCACCATGATCACTTCTAATGGTACATATTTTGCTTTGTAATAGATGTTCAATCTTGGAACAAAATTGTATAAAAACATGAATAGTATCATCTTTGGTTGCAATAAAATGTACCCATGTATATCTATTATAATCATCAACGATAACAAAACAATATCTTTTGCCACCAATAGATTGTGTCCTCATGGGTCCAAATAAATCCATATGAATTAATTCTAAAGATCTACTTGTGCTAAGTACATGTTTAGGTTTAAAATAAGTTTTTGTTTGCTTTCCCATTGTACATGGTTCACAATTTTCAACTTGATCAAAAGATAAAGCAGGCAATCCACGAACAAGATCATATTTCACTAACTTTTTAATAACATGTGAACTAGCATGTCCTAGCTTTTTATGCCATAGTTGTAAGGTATTTTCATTTGCAAGCAAGCATTTTCCCACTACAAATTTCATAGAGTTAGGTTTAAGAATATAAAGATTTCCAACTCTATTTCCTTCATAAACAACATTTGTAGTGTTTTCTATTAATAACTTGCAACAGGTTTTGTTAAATAAAACATCATAACCACTATCACATAATTGACTAACACTTATCAAATTATGCTGCAAACCATCTACAAGTAGAACATTCTTTATTTCGAGGTTTGTACCAACATTACCTATTCCAACGATTTTGCCTTTACCATTGTCTCCAAAGGTGACTGTGTCACTTTTCTTTTCATCAAAGGTTTGAAATGCATCCTTGTTCCCGGTCATATGTTTGGAACATCCACTGTCAACCACCCATTCCTGCATGAAAATGTAGATTTTGGTACCCATGTGATGGTCCGATATGGTTAGAACCATTTAAGTATAGATTGTATAAATATTCTGTTTCAGAAGTCCAGTCGGTCGACAATTGTTCGACTGACATCTTTCTCGGTCGACTAATTGTCGATCGAGAAGGTTACTGTATTACAAACATAAATTCAGCTCGGTTGACCAATTTTCGACCGAAATAGTTGTTGTTTAGTTGCTGTAGATTTTGATTTGTTATAGACATCCAGTTGGTCGACAAAAGTTCGACCGATTGATTGTTCGGTCGACAATACTTCGACCGACTAAGTGTCTGTTTCAGTACAACAGTTCAAAAAATCAACAATATGCATAAAACCTTTTGTTAAGTTGAGATAAGACAATATAAATTGCAAAATGGAGCATTTAATCATATCTCAACTAAATTGCATTTGACTCTACTAAGTTTGGGGTTTTGGGACCCAAACTAAGTCGGAATCCTTAGTCTTATAAGGGCATGAAAATGAATAGTGTCCAAGACGTAGACAAAAATGACAAGTAATAGAATCAACTTCATTTCTCTTTCTAGCCATTGTGTTCTTAGGTACAAACATAGTCTGAGTTCTTCTGGATTGATTTTTCTTTGGAGCATATCCCAAACCTTTTCTTCCATTGAAAACAGTACCAACACTTAGAATGTTATCAAGAATATCTTTTCTTCTTAACTCATAAAGTTCTCTTTGTATCTTAGCAATGTCATTTATCTTCTTGTGTAAATCTTTTCTTGCTTGATCTAAATCAGATAATAATGAATCTCTTTCTTTTGCAACATTGTCATAGTCTAGATGGTTACACAGAATAGGTTGAGTCTGAGAATCTTTTAATTTAGCTAACAATTCAGTCTTTTCTTTAGAAATAAGATCAACATTTGTTTCTAAAGTGAGTAGCTTTCTAGTGCAATCATCTAAAGATGTTTTTAAAGACAAATTCTCAAGATCAATGTTGTTCTTTTCATAAGAAAGATTATCTAATTTAGCACATAGCTCATCGTTTGATTTAATAACCTTCTTTAGTTTCTTCTTGACATCAACATACTTATCATGAGTTTCTTGTAGACTAGTAATTAACTCTTCTTTAGGAAGATCAAGTAGGCTTACCTCTTGAGAGTCTTCATCATCTTCCCTTGCCATTAGACATTCCACCTTTTCTTCTCCGCTTTCACTGTCACTTGACTCGTCCCATGCAGCTTTATAGGCTTTTTCTCCCTTCTTCTTGTGTGAGCTTTTCTTTCCTTTCTTTGCTTTAGGACATTCATTTTTGAGATGTCCTTTCTTGCCACATTCAAAGCACCTAGGAGGAGAAGAAGAAGAACTAGAAATTTTGTTAGATTTAAACCTTTTGTATTTCTTACCGTTGACAATCAAGGCTTCTTCTCCTTCTTCTTCACTTGACTCCTCACTTTCTGGTGTGACGATCTTTGAAGCTTTTAGAGCCACATCCTTCTTCTTTCCTTGCTGATGTTCACGTGCTATTCTTTCTTCCTCTTCTAGGGTTGCTTCATGAGCTTCTAGGTTGCCAATAAGTTGCTCCATTTTCAGTCGAGTGAGATCATTAGCTTCTTCTATGGCTGTCACCTTTGGCTTATATTTAGGAGGAAGTGATCGAAGGATTTTTGATACCTGATCTTCTTCAAGAACATGTTTTCCTAGGGCATTTAAACCATTAACAATAGAAGAGAATTTTGCAAACATTTCACTAATAGATTCATTAGGATCCATACGAAAGTGTTCAAACTTTTGTTTAAGCATGCTAATTTTGGAATTTTTTACTTGGACTGTACCTTCATAAGTTATGGACAGTCTATGCCAAATATCATAGGCTGTGTCACAGTTAGATATCCTATTAAATTCTCCTACTGAAATTGAACAATATAAAATGCTTACAGCTTTAGCATTCATTTGAGCCATCTTTACCGTATTTGCATCCCATTCCACAAATTGAGTTTGAGGAAGATCATATGGGGTTGACACCATCCTCCATAGGTCCCAATTTATGCCTTGGAAGTAGAACTGCATTCTTCTCTTCCAATATTGGTAGTTTGTTCCATCGAACGCTGGAGGTCTAGCAACAAGTGTCCCTTCAAGGTTAAGGTTGTTGAGCACTCCATCACCCATTCTTCAAGACCTTGTTAGGGTTCCTTGAAGCCTGCTCTGATACCAATTGAAAAACACTAGAGGGGGGGTGAATAGAGTTTTAAAACAATTTTAACAATTATTGAACTCAAACAACCACAATTGAAATTGGAAGAAGGAGACAGGTGTTTAGAGTGGTTCCAACTTTAGCAAATACTAAAGTTGTCAGTCCACTACCCGGTTGCTTACCCAACTGGGATTTTGAAAGTATATATTTTATTACCTTCACAAGGATTTATACAAAATACAATACTTTCCTTTACATTCCTTGAACAGCCTTCACTCGAAGTAGATGCACCAACTTGAGGTAGCCTTCATGAAGTAACTCCAAGCTCCCCCTTGAAGTAGCCTTCCTCTCTAGAAGTAACCTTCCGTTGCACCAGCCATCTTGAAGTAGCTCAAGGTCTCCTTCTTCACCAAGAAGATCTCCACCCTCTCCAATCCGCAGCCTCCAACCTAGGAGTAGCAAGGAGAGTACAAACAATAATAGAGAATAAGAAAGGAAAAGAAAATTACAACTTATCCTTTTGTAGCACAAGGCTTGATTTGCCTAGATCAAGCGTATAGATCTCCTAACCAAAGTGTATGGAATTCTAATTGCAGTGGATAGGAGATGCTAGCCTATAGGACACGAATTATGAGCTAAGGAAGGAAGTAGCCAATTGTCACAATGCTCAATTTGCTCACAAACAAATTGCTCAAAGTATGCTCAAGGATTTCTCAAGTGTAACAAGTGAGTTTGAGTGTCCTATGGCTTGTCCTATTTATAGGAATGGCCTAAGGATGCTTAAGGACGTTCTAGACAACTTCTAGGGGTTTCAAAGTGCTTAACTAGCCGTTAGGTACAAGTTTGTTGCTTTAGCAACGGCTAATTAATTTACTCTGCAGTTGCTGTCAGAGTTTATCTCGGTCGAGGAATGGTCGACCGAGACACCTACTCGATCGAACTCTTGTCGACCGACAGGCTCTCTGAATCAAGTGTTTTGCAACGTTTATCTCCAACTGCCAACTACCTTGTCAGTTGTGTCTAACGGCTACTTTGGATCTTTCTCGGTCAAGAAGATTGTCGACCGAGAGTGTCTCGGTCGAGGGGTTGGTCGACCGAGATTGATCCTGTTTCAATATTTCAATTTAGGCACTAATTATATGTATGAGTGTGCATATGTGATCCTATTTGAAGGGGATGACTTATCTAAATGTGGTGTTTAACTAGGGAAGATCTAACGCTTGATTTACATGAAATCTAAGTACTTGTACATTATATATTTGTACAAGTTTTTACAAAGCGATTACATTTCATGAAAATATAAATATGTAAGCATATGGATTTCCCTAGTACTTTGTCATCCACCTTGTTCCTGCACACTCAAGTAGCTCGTTAGATCAATAAGAATGAAATGTTTGTCATAATCAAAACAAAGGGATTTATAGATGTCCATTTAGCCAACAGATCTTAGCATGTTGTTCCCTTTGGGAACTTTATCCTCACCTTGCCTTTATCGGAGTGTAATGTGTTGATTCCGAGTTCTTAACACTACCACCCTTGTCCCTGTGGTTCGACCCCGATAGATACTTTGGACCCCGTCATCATTGCGGGGGCCAAAGAGTCAGGTAATTTAAAAGTCGGACTACTTCAAATCCGCTCCTTTTGGATGCGCAATTTAGGCCGGTCAACCTTTTGGCGCCGTTGCCGGGGAACAAGGCAAAATGGTACTATTGATGAACCTGAATCCACTAACTACACTCCTGTGCCTCAAGCTTAGTAATGAACTTGACAACACTACCTTTTGATCTTCTAACCTGAAATGAGTATAGAGTAGTTCGTCTTATTAATACAATTTTTCTAACTTGATTATACGTTCTATTCAGGTACTCAGGAAAGAATCTTTCTGCTCATCTGAGCACCGACATCACTAGACATGCCACCTCGCGTCGAACCACCTCTTTCATAGGGTGAGAAACATGCGAGAGTTAGACCTCACTCGCCTCCACATGAAGACAATGACTGTTATGATGGCAACCATCAACATGAAGATCCTGAAATAGAACAATTCGAGGATGACCATCGCCATGAGAGATGTCGTCATCACCGAAGACGCAGAAGAAATCAACATAACCAGGAGCAGAACCAGGGAGACAGTGATAGTGAAGACTCTAACAAAGAAGAAAAGACCCTCAGAGAGTTGTCTGCTACGAAGGCCAACAACTCAAAGTGTCATGTTGTCATCCCAAGGTTCAATGCCGCAAACTTTGAGTTGAAACCTTTCGTCATATCCATGATCCAGAACAAGAGTTTCTGAGGAATTTCAAAGAATGGTAATCCTTACCATCATCGAGATGCTTTTAAAAATACCTACAATACCATTAAGATGCGGGGAGTCCCACAGGAGGTCATTTACTGCAAAAGATTCATCTTCTCTTTAGAGGACAAGGCTCTATGTTGGTACCTCGGGCTGCCGCATCAAGCTCTGCATGGATGGAGTGCACTTGCAGATGCTTTTGTGAATGAGTTTTACCCTACGGAGAAAATTGTCAGGAATAAGCAAATGATAACGTCATTCATGCAGAAGCCGAATGAGAATCTAGACGAATCCTGGGAACGATATCAAGAATATCAGAGGGACTGCCCCCATCACAACTACAAGAAGGGTTTTCTGATAACCACCTTCTACAATGGTCTGACCCCCTAAAGAAAGGGTTTCACTGAATGCAGCTACATGCAGTGACTTTTTGGGGAAGAAGCCCAGCAGATCCAAAAAGATCATCGAGAACATGGCAGAATTACAAGCTGACACCGACTACGACAAATCTGATAGAGGATATGCTAAGAAGACCGCTAGCGAAGGGCCCTCCGTCGAATCCAAAGCTCTGGAGGCTATCACCTCTCAGATCCATAAGATAGCCACTGACGTCAGACAATTGAAAGAATCAGGTGGAAAAGGGAAGAAACAAGTTGAGAAAGTTATAAAATGTGTCACCTGTGGAGAGGGTGGACACAGGGTTGATAACTGTGTTTACACCTGACCTGACGAGTCAACTGAAAGTGAATCCGAGGTAGAGGAAGCTGAGAACATCTCTTTTGTCAACTTCAAGAGACCAGATCACCCTGGTTTTAACTACGTCAATAAGGATGTGGCTGAAAACTCGCATCAGCTAAATAATCCCACCAAGCAACCCCAAGGTTTTGAGAAAAGAGGGGGACAAGGTCAGTTCACCAGAACTACCACTTTCCAATCGAACAAGGCAAACTTCCAAGGACAAGGAAAGTACCAAAGTCGGCAAGCGGCTAACCCTAGTCATAGTCAGGGTCCAGCTAAGGAGCAAAGCTAGGACAAGAATTCAAACCAACCAGATTTGGTGGGTCAATTGTTGGATTTTGTCAAAAGACAAGATGCTATCAACAACCAGCTGGCGTAAAGCGTGATATCAAATTTAGGAGTTGTAAACACGATGCAGGTTCAGATGGAGGACATGTAGACTCGCCAACACCAAATCGATCAGAAGTTGGCCCAGATGGCCGAGTTGATAAAGAACCCCTCGGGTAAGATACCCTCCAACACTGAATCTGCTAAAATGGCGGTGTTGAGATCAGGGAAGACAGTAGAACGCCCTGAAGAAGCCAGACCTGAGGAACCTGAATCGAGGATTGTGATAGATAATCCTACAGAAGAAGACAATCAACAAGCTCATGTCAGGGAACCAGAACCAAGATCCATTGAGGAACTGATTGGTAAAAGAAGTCCTAACTCTCCCAAGTTGCCTTTCCCTTACAAACTGATAAAATCACATCTTAAAAGGCGTTACGAGAGGTCTATGGAGTCAGTAAAGAAGCTTCACCTCAAAGTACCCTTTCTGGATGCTTTGGATGAAATGTTGACCTATGCTAAGTTTTTCAAGGATCTGATAACCAAGAAGAAAAGAGGCGGAAGGATTGAGACCGTGCATCTAGCTAGTATGTCTTCTGGTTTTGTCAAATCGGATTTACCCAGCAAGAAGAAGGATCCAGGGGCTTTCACCATTCCTTTTGCCGTTGGGGATAATATCGAGCTGAAAGGTCTTGTCGATTTAGGGGCTAGCATCAGCCTTATGCCCCTATGCCTCGCACAGCATTTAGGTTTGACAGATATGGTCAAGACCAACATGAGGATTGAATTGGTGGACCATACATTCAAGAGGCCTGTAGGTGTTGTTGAGTATGTACCGATCCGTGTTGGAAGTTTCTTCATTCCATACGGCATTATGGTCATTGACACTGCGGAGGACCCAAGCTGTCCTATCATCTTCAGACGCCCCTTCTTGGCTACAGGAAGAGCGTTGATTGATGTTTCTGAGGGGATAATTACTCTAAGGTTCAAAAACGACCACGTAGATTTCAAAGTAAAGGATGCTATGAAGGGACCCTCCCTACTAGAATCCGCTTACTTTGTTGAAAGCTATAACCAGTTTTGTGAAGAGATGGAAGAGGATATCGTAATGGTAGACCCGTTTGTGAGAGCATTAAGCAATCAAGATTTTAATGCTGAAGATTCTGAAAATCCAGAAGTTGTCGAGTTTCTCAACTATCTTAATCAGTGTGATGAAGATCTGAGCGACGCGGAAGAGGTAATAGAAACAGTTAAGTTTGCCTCTCTAGAAGAGGCACCAGAAGAAAAGGCACCCAAGGCTAAACCTGAGTTGAAGCAGCTACCTGAAGGGTTAAGGTATGAATTTCTAGATCAAGAGGAGAGAAATCCTGTCATCGTCAATGCCTATCTTACGAAGGATCAATTGGACAAACTTCTTAGGGAGTTGAGACTCCACAAGCAGGCTATAGGATACTCGGTAGAGGATATCAAAGGCCTTAGCCCTGCATTATGTATGCATCACATTAATTTGGAAAAATCTGCTAAACCTATGGCTCAACCCCAGAGGAAATTGAACCAGATGTTGAAAGAAGTTGTGAAGAAAGAAGTAATCAAACTGAGGGATGCTGGGATCATTTACCTAATCAGTGACAGTAATTGGGTGAGCCCGGTTGACGTGGTACTGAAGAAAGGAGGTATAACAGTAGTTAAAGGAGATAAAGGCAATGAAGTGGCAGTTCAGACCGTCACAAGATGGAGAATGTGTATTGACTACTGAAAACTGATCCAAGCCATGAAAAAAGATCATTATCCGCTTCCTTTCATTGATCAAGTTCTTGAACGATTAGCACATCATGACTATTTCTGTTTCTTGGACGGTTTTTCAGGGTTTTATCAAGTTCCCATCTTGTCGGATGACCACGAGAAAACTACTTTTACCTGTCTCTATGGGACTTATGCCTTCCGAAGAATGCCTTTCGGCCTGTGCAATGCTCCCGCAACGTTTCATCGTTGCATGATATCGATGTTTTCAGATTTTTTGGAAGACATCGTGGAAGTTTTCATGGATGACTTTTCTGTCTATGGGAAGGACTTCGATGCCTGCCTAAAAAACCTATCTCTGGTCTTGCAACACTGTGAAGAAAAGAGTTTAGTCCTGAATTGGGAGAAGTGCCACTTTATGGTATGAGAAGGCATCGTGTTAGGACATAAAGTCTCGAGGTGTGGCATCGAGGTAGACATTAGCAAGGTTGAAGCCATATCTAAGCTACCTCCTCTGAAGTCTGTAACTGGAGTGCGGAGCTTTCTCGAGCACGCTGGATATTATCAAAGATTTATAAAAGACTTCTCAAAGATCTCAAAACCGTTGTCCAACCTTCTGGTAAAGGATGTTGAATTCAATTTCTCTGACGATTGTCTAATTGCTTTTTAGGCCTTAAAAGATGCCCTTGTCTCACTGCCTATCCTTCAAGCTCCAGACTGGGAGCTACCTTTCGAGCTTATGTGTGATGCCAGTGACTATGTTGTAGGAGTAGTCCTGGGACAGAAAAAGGACAAAAATCACCACGTCATTTGCTACGCCAGTCATATTCTGGATGAAGCTCAGGTGAATTATACTACTACAGAGAAAGAGATGCTCGCGATAGTCTTTGCTTTTGACAAGTTCAGATCCTATCTTATCGGTACGAAGGTGAAGGTCTACACAAACCATGGGGCAATAAGATATCTCATGCAGAAGAAGGATACCAAGCCCAAGCTGTTAAGGTGGGCTTTGTTATTACAAGAGTTCGACCACGAGATCGTTGATAAGAAGGGTGTAGAGAATGTGGTCGCCGACCACTTATCAAGGATCATGGTGGAAAGGCAGAAGGAACCACCTATTAATGACAACTATGATGACGAAGCCTTGCTGATGGTTGAAACGTAAGATGAGATTTTACCTTGGTTTGCAGATATTTGTAATTATCTTGTTTGCAGAGAGTTGCCTCCTGATATAACCTACAATCAAAAGAAGAAGCTCTTTTCGGATGTAAAGAACTACTATTGGGATGATCCTCTCCTTTTTAGAAGATGCGGAGACAACCTGTATAGAAGGTGTATCCCTGAAGAAGAAGTCCCAAACATTCTGAAAGAATGTCATGCCTCTCCTTACGGAGGACACCTGCGGAGCGAAAGGACTGTCGCCAAGGTGCTGCAATCGGGTTTTTACTGGCCCTCCTTGTTCAGGGATGTTGCAAACTATGTTAAGGTTTGTAAAGAATGCCAATCGACAAGAAACATTGGGAGAAGAAATGAGATGCCAATGGCCAATTGGGTGGAGGTCGAGATTTTTGATGTCTGGGTAATTGACTACATGGGTCCTTTTCCCCCATCAAGGGGATACCAATATATTCTAGTTGTGGTGGACTATGTGTCTAAGTGGGTAGAAGCGGTTGCGACCCAGACATGCGACTCGAAATCTGTGATCAGGTTGTTCAAAAAAGTTATTTTCCCTCTCTTCGGACTACCTCGTACTGTGATAAGAGGTGGAGGATCACATTTCGGGGAAAAGCAGTTTCAAGTGCTTCTGCGAAAGTATGGAGTCAAGCACAAGGTTGCTACGCCCTACCACTCTTAGACTTCGGGTCAAGTAGAGGTCTCGAATAGACATATTAAGCAGATTCTAGAAAAAATTGTCAGCCGCACACGAAAGGACTGGTCCATGAAACTCAATGACACCATTTGGGTGTATAGAACAGCATATAAAGCTCCCCTTAGAACTACCCCTTACATATTAATCTATGGGAAATCATGTCAGCTACCCTTAGAGCTGGAACACAAGGCTCTTTGGGCGATTAAATTCCTGAATACGAATCTAGAGAAGGCAGGGGAGAAAAGATATCTCCAATTACATGAAATCCAAGAGTTGAGACTGCATGCCTTTGAGAATGCAAGGATCTATAAGCAGAGAACCAAGGTGTGGCATGATGCCCACCTGAGGAAGAAGGATGTAAGTGAAGGTGACAAAGTTTTATTATTTAAATCCTCTATTCGTCTTTTTCCAGGGAAACTACAAATGAGGTGGTCCGGACCCTTCATAGTAGCGAAGATATATCCATCAGGCATGATGGAGTTGTATGAAAAAAGACGATCCATCCAAAGTTTTCCAAGTGAAAGGGCATAGAGTAAAGAGATACTATGAGGATGAAGCATTCGTAAGAAGATCAGAGATAAGTCTGCAGGAGATGGAAACAGCTGAAGGGGCAAAGTAAAGAATCTGAAGATGTTGAGCTGACGATGCTAACTACAACGCTCGTCAGGAGGCAGCCCAAGTCTTTACTTTTCTTAGAATAGGATGTCATTTCCTTTCCTGCATGAGAAACATTATGAACATTATTATTATAATAAGGCCCGAGTCAGTGTGTGCGTCACATGCTCTGACTCTTCTGTTTTATGGGCCACTGCTCTATTTTATGAGCATTGATGAGTAATAATATCTGAGGCTGGGAACTTCACCTCAGGCCAATGATGTTTTACCCATCAATCGCTTTTTCCTTCGCTTTGATTTTGGTTTTTCATCAAATATCTTGTTCTAAAGCCTTGTATCGGGCAAGGATACCTTGTTCCCAGAGCATATCGGGCAAAAGACAGGCGGCGTACAAGACACACCCTTATCGGCCTGGTGTATCGGGCGACGCCCTTTAGCCATGAACCATATCGGATGATACGCCGAGCGGCATGCAACCGTGTCGGGTGGCAGGAGTAATAACCCTTGATTTGACGGATGGGACTACTTGTCTCGGGAATAATTTGTCTCCTAGCCCAACATGTACCCCTATTTTACCCATTTTACCCCCGATTTGGATTGCTATATATAGTACGGAAGGTTTACTGTGTCGGGCTACTACATTTACTCCGCACCTACTCCCGTATCGTGCAGTAATTTCTCTCATTTCTTCTGTGTCACACAACGTAACTTCTGCTCTCGTGTCGCAGAAGATAACTTCAGATAGAAAAGGTATAGCTCGACAGCTGTATCGTTTGGCTTGCCCAACACGACCCTCATATCGCACACTTTCATATCAGACTAACAACTTTAGCTAATTTTCCTTGTATCGCGCGACACACATTTACGTCGGCTGCGTGACTTTTGATCATGTCGCGTGACACATCTTTAACGTGCGCTTGCCTGATACCTTATATCAGGAAATGCCCATATCGCCCAGCCTTGTATCGCTTCGCTTGTTTCTGATGTCGGGTGTCACGTTTTCTATCAGGACGACCTTATCGGGCACTCCGTATCATGTGGTTGTGTCACCTGACACTCTTTGAATTTGCAGCGTATCGGACAATGGCTATGTCGTTTGGATTTCTCCCGTGTTGCCTAGTTTTGTATCACCTAGCATGTTCTTTCCGATGGGCGACACCTTTTCGGGCATGAAATCCATTTGATGACGCCCGGTATCTCACGATGAACTTATGAGATTTTCAGTTGAACTCTGTATCGCCTGACACGAGCATATCGGGCAAGCATCATATCGCTTAGTTTTGAAGCCCGATACAGTGGTGTCGGGTAGCTTTTGTATCGGGCCAAACTTTTCTTATCATGCAATCCGTTTTCTTCTAGACGCCGATATCAACTTTAAGTTTTACCTACCTGATATCGGGTAGGGTGAAACATTTAGATACTTAATAAACTTGCCTTATGATAATAGAAATGGCCCGCACCAAGCAAACTGTTTTTCAAGTTGATGAACACGGTCGGAGGATCAACACCGAGGCCGCAGTTGAAGCTACAACAGTCGGGCAGAAATGCCCAAACCCCGAGGCAGCTGGGCCATCCACGACTGAGAAGAGAGCAAGGACAGAAGAAGTAACGACCCCAACAACAGTTTCAACCACAGAGGAAGAACCTCTGGATCACACACCAGGCAGGTTCATGCCCAGAGATAATGAGCATGGGCATCGATACTCAGAATTGGCAACAAAACTCTACAGGACGAGCAGATTCTGCCACCAGTCGTCCTTTCTTCAGCTAGGCATTTTCAACAGACTAGAAAATGTCCTAGCTGCAGTAGGGCTGCGGAAGATCTGCTTCAGCCACTCTGCCTCCTACACTGAACTCACCAGGGAGTTTATGTCATCTCTCCGCCGGGTGCAGAATAGACTCGAAGAAATTAAAGAATATGGTGGAGCAGACAGACTGCAGGGGCGGCTATACAACTCCGAGAACGCCATCTCCGAGAAGTTTCTCAACGAAATCTTCTCTTCCAATGAGGAGGAGAAGGAACTACTTAATAACGGTGCAAGGATCACTGAAGGAGACGGGTTCAACCCCGTGGAGCTCTGGAGGAAGCTAACCGGCGAGTCATCTTTCAAGCCGGGAAGCAAGGTGGCGGCAGTGCACTCCTGCTTCTGGAGAATAGTGCACAAGCTTGTGGCGTGCCTTCTCTTCAGCAAGAATGAATCAAGCAACATCTACACCAAAGAACTCCATCTCATATAGTACATGATGGAGGGCAATATGATCAACCTGGGATGTTTCTTGCTGAATAAGCTACACCCAATAAAGGATGCCACCAAGGAGTACTGCATGTGTGACATCGTCAATCTGATTGCGGTCGGGTTAGGGTACCCACGGGAACCACACAGTCTCTCAAGGACAAGAGGCGATGAGAAGATCGACCTCAAGTTCCTCATGAGGGCCAGCATCATCAAGAAGGAGGGGCGAAGCTAATTCTACAAATTCACGAGAACAAACACCCTCCATCCGCTTCCTAGGTGCGCCAACTACGATGCAGAAAAGCTGGTCTTCACCAGCGCAGAGATGGAAGCAGTGGCAGTCAAAGCCGCTTACGCCGCCACTACCAGTATACAAGAGAGGGAGGCCGCAAGAGGAGAACCAATTCCTCTTGACACTCGGCAGGACAAATCGTCCACAATTCCTGTCGGGCCGTCCACTGCTCCAGAGCCAACGACGACAACTATTGGTAGAGTTGTCGCCGCTCCTACCATCCCAACCACAATCACGACAATATCTTTCATGGTTGAAGAAGTACCGGTGATCGTGGAGGTCGCCGAGGCAACCGCGGCTGAGACAACCGCCCTAACCCCAATGGAAGCTACCGCGGAAGAGACAA
This sequence comes from Alisma plantago-aquatica, assembly GCA_963693085.1. Classification (NCBI taxonomy): domain Eukaryota; kingdom Viridiplantae; phylum Streptophyta; class Magnoliopsida; order Alismatales; family Alismataceae; genus Alisma; species Alisma plantago-aquatica. The sequence goes on from OY856415.1 coordinate 145,650,502, forward strand.
CCCTCTCCCGAGACATCTATAGTGCCCTTAGTGGCAGAAGAAAAAGCACAGCCGGACGCCAGTAATGGGGCATTCGCCGAGATCCTCGATATGGAGCTCGGAGCTGCACACCTTACGCCGACACCGCCGCCGGTGTCTCCTATGGCAGTTGCAGACGAGATCGCCGACAACGCAGAGGTGGAGCAGCATCCACCCACACCGCGGCCTTCTCCACCACAACAAGAGGGCGAGGCAGTGACATCCAAGAGAGCACTTACGCCTCGCCCAGAAGCAACTACCTCGTGAACAATCAAGATAGATTCTACCTTGTCGGGTAGACCCTCGCGCGAGAGGAGTATCGCAAGGATGAGAGGGAGATCTACAGGAACCCCTCTGTCGCTCGGGAAGATGCTGGGGAACGAACTCGATCACTTGCGGGAGGTAACAAAAAGCCACTCTACTACATTTACTTCTCTAACCTGCAAGTTTTCTATTTTCTAGCAAAGGCTGAATAACCAGGAGTGGCAACTGCGGACTCTAGTTGGCCTCCCCGACCAACTAGAGAAACTCAACGTCACGCTACAACATGCCCTCCAATGCCTCGACATGATTGAGGAGAGAATGAAGAGGAGGGACGATCACCCACGCCCAAGGCAGCCGAGGAGATCTCCGTCACCTCTCGGCTCAGGCTCTCAAGCCTCCTCGTCAGCATCCTCACCAAGATTGTCATCCACTTCCTCTTCCAGCGGGCCATCCCCAACGCCCGAGGAAGGGACCCCGCAAAGGTCAGCCAACTAGGCTCCAGCAGGACAGGCGAGCTCCTACGGTTTGGAAGAAGCAACTCCCTCAGTCCCCTTAGATGAAGCTGAGGATGACAACGAAGCAATCAACGTCGAGGAGGATCTTCTGAAGAATCTGAGGGAGAGGGGGGACATATGTGCCGCCAATGAAAGACACCCTCCCAAAGGAAGAAGCTCGATGGCAGATGAATTCTCTACGCCATCATAGATACCTTCCTTCGAGATGGCCGACTTCGACAGAAGGGTCATCGGCTACCTGACGATTAGGGACCAGAAACTGCTAAACAAGGTCCTAAGGTCGCAGGCTGATGAAGAAGACGTCGTCTAGAGTGACGGCTACTTCTCCGTACGACGAGGAGCACTTAGAAGCATTTTCCGCTCACCTGCCGTCGTCGGAAAGAAGTTATTCAGGGTCCTAGAGGGTGCAATAATAGAAAATATCAGCACCCGAACAGGTCGACAAACAATATACAATGCCACCACGACCTTGGAAAGAAGATTGATGATGGGAGTACCAAACTCCATCACAGTGGCCAACATGCTGCGACACATCAAAGATCACAACACGAACATCGTGTTAGACCCGTACAAGCACCGCAATATGTGGTTTCTGTGTGTGGCTGACCTCTGGAACCATGACGTCCAGCTTCTCAACTACTGCAACAAGGAGGTGCCACGCTCAGGACTCATTTTCAGTCGCCCGGAGGATAAACATCTCAGGCTCCTACCGCTGCGTCTTCTCCGAGCCATCAAGAAAGGAGTCCAACGTCATAGCGGCGTTTGGAAGCTCTTCTCTATCGGAGACTTCCCCGTCTAAGCAGAAGAGGGAAGTGGAAATAGTGCCTTTATCGTCTTGCGTGCCATGGAGCTGCTCAACATATTCGGATACATAAGGCATCTCCAGGGCCAAAACTTCTACCAGCTCAGAAGCATATATGCACTGCTGCTGATCAAAGACAGGCGCTACTTCCAAGACACAGGGGTACAAGAGAGGCTGTTGGACAGTGATCAAGAAGATGAATCCTCGCAGCCCAGCAGCACTTCAGAGAAAGAAGCTGAGATAGAAGCAGACCTCTACGGGGCAGGCAAGCGGTTAGAAATCATGCGGGAAGTACACGAAATCGAAGACCCTGCTTCGCCTGAAACATTAGAAGAAATGATCAACAACTTCGACCGTTTCTCATTCTCTACACTCACGTAAGAGCATGTCAATGAAGTTCTTCTAAAGTTAGCTGACTCTACCCCGACAGACGTAATCTACGAGGCATGCAATGTCATAGTCCCAGTTGACGACTTGAGGGACATGGTAAAAGAAGGAGGATGTTTGGCGATATATGTGGCGGTCGCCTACATCCAGACACTACAGAAGAAGTTTGAACACGCATACATAGCTCATCTAATGTTGTTCAACAACATATGCCTTGCCGATGAATCAGGAGCGAAGCAATCCTTTCTGGTAGAGTTGTAGTGCAGAGTCCCGCGCACCATCTTCCATCCCATCCTGCACTACAACCATTGGACGCTCCTGACGATGTACACTCGCCAACGAGCAAGAATCTTCTATAATAGCTCGGACAGCAACAAAGATCATCCGGTGCAGTGTACATCGACAACGTTGACACCCCTTGAGCGCTTAATACGAAAATACTATGAGGAGGTGACGGCGTTGATACAACCATTCTTGGAGACGACAGCGAGCAAATGGCACGAGCTCTAGTTCTGCCACCGTAGTCCACAACATATTCCTTTATCCAATGTCTGCGACATCTTCGTACTGGAATGGATATCAAATGAAGAGACACCTGACCAGATCCACCACATCGACTACCACAACAAACGAGGAGAATATATGTGGGAGCTTCTATCTGGCACAGACGCGCTCACTAGCTAACCCTCACTGGGTTAACATTACCCTACCTTATCTACTTCACTACTCTGGGACCGAGTGTGGAGTAAGTTTGGGGGGGATTCTATGTACCCGTGAGGGAGGTACTAAAAGCCCTTTGAACTTCACCCCTTTTATTCTTTCTGTTCTTTTTCTACAACATGTGTACATATACGTATATACATGCCAGATACAAAAATTTTGAAAATTTTTGCTTATTTTGTCTCTATACATATGTACAAAGACACTTTTTAGTAAAAACCTGATATGACTTCTTGCCAGTTTGTTTTCACTGTGTCCAACAAGGTGAAGGTTTTTTTATGTCTTTTTGAAAATACAGCCTCAAACAAAAATAGACTACGACTTTCCACGCCAAAATTTTCGAAAAATAATCTCGCGACAGCTAAGAGATGTGTATGCAGAAGGAAAAAACTGCCCAAACAGCAAAAATTTCTCGTGTTTTCCCTTACCCAACAAAATCCCAAGAAGAGAGAATAGCTTCACGAGAGTGAATAAAAGCATGAGAGTTGTGCCAAATGAAAAAAAAATAATAATACACACTTGTTTTCCAAAAGTACCCATCTTTAGGCATGGTAGATCCGGGGCAGTGGTACGTAGGATGTGAAATCACTGCTCTAAAGCCAACTGGCTTGGAATGCAGGGACTACTTGCCCGCTAACGGACCCGTACCTGGATGGACTGATGGGAAACAAGAAAAAAACCCAAAAAGCCTTAAGCCTACCCAAACACATAACTTTCTGCCCCCAAAAAGCTATTTGGTGTGAAAGCTAACTTTGAAATCATGCACCCTAGTCTCGCCGAAGCTGTGGAGAAAAATTTTGCTTAAATAAGGCAGGAAAAATAAAGTTTTTTGTTCATGGTCGGGAAATGTTCTCTGCAAGACATCTTAATACTCGCTCAAACTCATGGTCTGAAAGCCATACCAGTTAAGAAGAAGAATCACAAAACAAAGTTTTAAAAGATTGATTGAGGACAATCAAAATGCTAAGTTTGGGGGAGTTGATAACATCAAATTTTGTGATATTTTTGGCCCTTATTTCGTTGTCAAAACTGCCCTTTTAAACTGTATTCCTCTCCTTTTTTTCATGTTTTTGAATAAACAGGCCACGCTACGCTCTTAACTCATCTTTATCATCATTTGCAGGGTTTTCCTCATTTTTCCACTCTTTTATCATCAAAAAGCCCGTCACGGCCCATGAATGCATTTCTACCTGCATCGGCCTCCGTACCAGTCGACCGATACGCTCACACCTTGCCACAGCAGACCGATACAGATGTTGCATGACACGGGTGTGTCGCGCAGGAAGGCTCTGACGAGCGACACGTCACTTACCTGATAAGGAGCTATACCCGCCACAACTACTGAAGCGTGTCGCACGATACAAGCCACCCACCGGCAGGCGCCCATCCTGACACGATGCCCGATATGCTTGTTGAAGGAAACCCATTGTGTCAGGCGATACGCACGTCGAGCGTCCCTGGAGATGAGCTGATAGGGCCAATAGAGGACATGTGGCACCCGGAGGACTGTAACCTCTTTCAACCGCTGCCTATAAATAGTAGCTACAGGACCTCGATGGGACGAGTCGGAATCTCACAAAAGCTAACTTGGGAAAGAACCTGGAGCTAGCGTGTCACGTCCCAGAGGTGTACCAGGCGATACTAGGTGAGCACTTCCCCGACCCGAGAGGGCGGGAATGGTTCACTTAGAATCCATCCCGATCGCCACAGCAGCCCGATATCGACCAACAAGGGCACCCGATATGAGTAACCTGACACCCTAAGCGGTCTCTAGCCCGACACGATACCGAGCCTGATACGAATCACCCGTCACGGTGTGTCGCCCGAGAGGGTGGCGTCCTGTCACGACTGTATAGGGAAAGGGTGCTTTGGTCGGTACGTTTGCCCGTAATGGCCTATCGCCCGACAGGGAGTGCCGCCCGACACATGCGTATCGGGCAGAGCCCCAAACCGGTATCGGGCTAGAGGGCCCTTATGGATCTGCTGTTGTATGTCACTCTTCTACATCAAGGAGGCAATACTTATATTTCTCTTTCAGTCATTTACTTTCTTTACTTACACAATGTAACCAAACACTTTTTTTATAATGATTATGCTAATGGAATTAGAGAAGTTTTAAATATCTATTGCTTTATGTTTGGTTCCTTTTTGTTGGATGATTACTTTGTTTAGCATCCTAACTCTAGCCTGTATGCTTGGATCATGTTTTGACTAGCTATCGAATCGTGTTTCCCACTGCAACTCCCTCGAGAGAGGTGTTGTAGCTCTAGTGTTTGGTCCGATCGGGGAGTACGAGAGTACCCAGGATCGGAGTTGCTTCAGTTATCTCTCCACTCTAACCCAAGTCCAACAACCTTGAGAGAGGTGTTGGCGCTTAGTTAGAGGTACCCTCTTTGAGAGAAGGGGTACTGGATGTTCCTTCTACCACTTGTTTTACCGAAGTTTCCACCTTCGTTCCTTACCGAAGCAACATTTTTATCTCCTCTGGTCCTGTGCGCAAAACCCCTAAAAACCGATAAATGCTTAAAACCTTAATTTTCCTTGTAACTCCAATTGGAGATAGTTTTCTTTTAGTTTATCGATCTTAGCCTATTGTTCCCTTTGGGAACTTTATCCTCACCTTGCCTTTATCGGAGTGTAATGTGTTGATTTCGATTTCTTAACACTACCACCCTTGTCCCTGTGGTTTGACCTCGATAGCTACTTCGGACCCCGTCATCGTTGCGGGGGCCTAAGAGTCGGGTAATTTAAAAGTTTGACTACATCAAATCCGCTCCTTTTGGACGCGCGATTTAGGCCGGTCAAGTATATTAGTGGAAATAAAATTTTATCTATTTGTATTCCCATAATAGCAAGATCGTGTCAACTACTATGAAATAGGAAGGATGATTTCATAAGTTATACATGATCCTGGAACAAGTCGAGCGACAAAACTCACTTCAATGCATCTATGAACTAGTTTCCCTTAAGCGGAGGTTGTTCAGCTCCTAGTCTTCACCACAAACAACAAACACATACAACTTCTACAACAACTCATGTGGTCTACCCATGGACTGCATGATGACTTTTCTATCCTAGTAGCAACCAAAGGACTCCGTCCTCTAGAGCAGTCCACACAAACCAACTATAACTCATGTCATTCAACCAGAACAAATATGAAGGAGTTTTCCCTCATGTTGATTTACTAGTCACCAACTTGCGCTACCACAACAAAGATCCTCGGTTGTTCTCTCCCGTCGTTATCCCTCCCTTGTTGGGTAGGACATAGTTGGGATCTATCAAAAACAACAAATAGAGAGGGAAACAATTGTCATAGTAATTGATTCTTAGTTTTCTGTGTTGTGTTTTGGGAAGCTCCCAATACCCCTCTATTTATTGGCGGGGTTAGGGTCAGGGTTCCCAGCTTGTACGTGATTGTGCAGGAGTTGAAGGGACAAGAAAATGTTGAATTTTTTGCAATCTGCGACCACTAAAATGACTATTGAGTGACCCATATGGTCATCTAGTCAAGCGAGACTGTCATCTTGTATTGTGAGATAGCCATCTAGTAGTTTCCCAATCCCAAACAAATTTGGCAATTCAATTCCAATTAAAATTACATATTAATTCCTTGCACCACAAGTAATGTGCAATCGAACAAACTCTAAAAACTTCCAGAACATTCATTTAACCGATCCGAGCCATCTCATCAAGGAGATACACTTGTCTCGCTCACCCAGATGCCCGTATGGTGAGTTGAGCCAAACCAATTAGTTCAACCAGTCGATTCATACAACAAAACTTAGTCAATTCAAACTTTAATCATCCTGACAACCCAATCAACCATCTCAACACTTGAGATGCTCATTTAGCTACCCAAACAGCCGTCTTACCTAGTGAGATGGTCATTTCATAGTGCAATCAACAAATTAGTTGATCTAATGTGTGAACTGAATAGCTAAACACTTTAGTAATCAATTCCCAATCATCATTCAAGATTAAAATCCTCTTCTAGATGAGTTCCTATGTGTGTAACCCTATAGGTCCCATATCGCATAGGCTGTGAATGTCCATAAATATCTTACAACTACACAAGCAAGGAGTGGTGCCTACTCACACATCAGTGCTACCCAAGTGAAAGAAAAGTTAGAAAACAACTTCAACCTACAATCTGAGTAAGGTGTTGTAGTGATTGTATAATTCATTTGTGGTTGATATCCAGGATGAACTCAAGGCATGGAATCATCATCTTATCAACGCTCAATCCATGTTTCATGAACCCAAATCAAATTGTTTCAGATAATGTGACCTTAATATCATACATTGATTAACATGTACATGCGCATGCATTTCTCAGCCTATCATATCAAGTGTCCAGGATATCATACTCCAGTAGGAGGGACAAATCCCATATATATCACTGACAATCTATCCCCATGTGTCAAAGTCACCCATTGACCAACTTTATAATAACCCATGTTTCAGGACTGCATTTGATGATATCAAAGTGTACCCAATGATATGTGACGAGTGCAGTGATTTTAGGTCTCAAAATCACAATCACCACCTTCACTATGAGAGATGACTATAACCACCAATGATGGTTTCCACGTGTCACTCTCAAGGTGGGTCTATCTGGTACAATATTCTCTAGCGTGAATCTCTGTGCTTTGTTTGATATTGACATATCATGCCTAATGAGATTCTATCATCAACCAACCCACATTGTAGTCTTAGGTGTTACTAGTGTCTATCTACCTTCCACAATAACAACCAACTAGGGACATAATAAGAGTGTACATACTCTTAGTATTATGATGATCTTATCCTCCAAGTCATATACTGGAAGACATATGTCATTGAGTATTGTCATTCTTTAGTGATTCATAATATTTCTTGATTATCTCATAACTGAGCGAAATAGAATGAATTAGAAGCTTGTATTTATACGTATTAATGAAATCCTTTATGGTATTTTCCATGTCAATCTTCACGTGATTGACTCTATGGGTATACCTTACAAACACAAAAGCCAACATGATAATAATGCACCCTGCTTGGCAGGCCCACACTATTACCATCACACTTCCACAAGATAGATGGCGCACCATTCTTGGGGTGCCCACTCTTAGTCGATTAAGATTTCCGTGTTTGCTGCTAATGGAAAGCATATAAGACTTGATATGTAATTTAGGGATTTTACATTAAAATATATATACTTTATCCACTCACCATATATATTGTACATATCATATACATGCTATATCCCACAACAAAACATGCAATAATGACAAAATGATGGTTATGGTCATTTTATTGGGATTCCTTGGAGCCACTAGGAATTACAATAACTTAGGTCAACATCACATGCATAAACCTATTGTTGATGAAGATTTGGGCTTTCCAATATAGGTTGATCGGTTCAACCCTTCAACTTGTTAGCTCGCTTCCTGGCCGATTGGTTGGTTGTCTCAGCAGTCCCCAGGTCGGTGGTCCACTATTGGATCCTCCAGTCGATCGTTCCAATCCACCATCCACTCACTTCGTCTCGTACTCATTGGTCCTTCTCAGTCCTCCAACTGATTGGCTCGCCATCGAGATGGCCGGTTGACCTGGCCAGAGCATCTTTCTTCGTTGTCATAGAAAGAAAGTAAACTATCCTACTATTACATGATTATAGAGAAACCTCGAGTTACATTCAAGGGTAGAAAACTAGAAGAGAATAATACTCTTAGAACTGAAAGATAAGAGAGAGGATCAGTATGCAAACTGGGATAGAACAATAAATAAACACACAACAACCATGCACATATAGTTAGGCTTATTGGACATAATCACACTCCACATCCACCATCAAAACTCGCTTTCAGGGCGACACATATAAATTCTATATATAATCACACACACACACTGTAACGATTGGGCCCACTGCCCAAGGCACTAGTACGGTTTCAAGAATAACTACTGGCCCCACATACCACCACTAGCCTTAACTGTGCGCTTTATCCAAACTCATGTACAAGTCGGGGTCAACTTCTAGACCGGTCACCCATCCTAGTACTACTCCAAGTTGAGCATGCTTAATTATGGAGTTCTTTAGTGATATGGGTAGTCCAATCATTCAATTTATGAACATTTTATTAAAAGCCTCAAATCCTGGGATGTTACAATCTCCCCCACATAGACTCTTAATGTCCTCATCAAGGCTCAACTATATTGCCTCATAATCTTTCCCCATTTCAGTGTAGACCAAAATGTCCCATGTACACCCAGTTCCCGATCATGGCTACCAGCACAAGGGCGGCTCCATCAACCCCTGATAGCCAGTTCCAACATGCCTGGATACTACCAGTGCATGAGCAGCTCCATCAACTCGATTAGCCCTTTCCAACATGTGTGGATGGCACGGCTCAAAGACTGGCATGTCAAGCCTCCCATGTGGGCCCCACTACTTGAGGGGAATTTTCTCTGATACTAGTTGTAACGCCTGGGCCCACTGCCCAAGTCTCTAGTAGGGTTTCAGGAATGACTACTGGCTCCATAGACCACCACTTTCCTTAACTGTGTGCTTTTTCCACACTCATGCGCAAGCTAGGGTCAACTTCCTGATTGGTCATCCATCCTAGTACTACTACAAGTTGAGCACACTTAACTATGGAGTTCTTTAGTGATGGATTCCCAGAAAAAGAGGTGCACCTTGGTGATATGGGTAGTCCAATCATTCCTTTTAAGATCATTTTATCGAAGGCCTCAAATCCTAAGATGTCACACACACACACGTATATACATATACATACACACATATATATATATATATATATATATATATATATATATATATATATATATATATATACACATACATACATACATACATACATACATATATATATATCTATATATATGTATACATATATATATATATATATATATATATATATACACACACACACACATACATATATATATAGGTCTGGGATTATGCATGGTATATGATTGGACAACCTTATTCACATAACATGCAATAAATAAATGACAAAACCAAAAACCATATCATATTGATTATCTCAAATATAGTAGATTGATGTGGATCTGATACCATTTTAGGGAAATAGGGCGACAACGTAGGTAGTGGAAACAAAAATTTGTTTCCATATTCACCATTAAACAAGAGGATCACATCAATAACTATATAATAGAAAGGATGGTTACCAAGGATATATTTGGTCCTAGAGAAAGTCTAACGACATGTCCTCATCGTTTTTGTCATGTAGCTATCATCTAGTTGCACTGAGACTCATCTATAGCTCCCCCACAAACATCAAACTCGAATGGCGTATGTAGAAACTCCTGATCTCTCCATGAGTTGCTGGCTAATGTTTTCCTCCTAGCAAAGGGAAAAGGCCATATCACCTCTAGAGAAGTCCATACGGACCTCCTAGATCTCCTGTTAGAATGGACAAGAAGGAGTTGTCCTTCCTATTGATGTACTAGTCGCCAACTTTCTCTCCCGTAATTGTTCTTCCTTGATATCCCTCCCTTTAGTGGGTAGGACTTTCTCGAGTTTTTTCAGTTACCACAATTAGAGAAGACAAACAATTGTCAGAGGCAATTGATGTGTCTGAGAAACCCCCAATACAACCTCTTTTTATAGGAGGGGTTAGGGTCAAGGTTCCTAGTCTGTGTGAGAGTAGAAGGTACCTGAATCTTTAAAATTTGCAACCTGCAAATGATGAACCGGTCAGTTTTCCAAGAAAACTGGTTGGTTCACATGCGGGATGATTGATTCGTCAAACAAACTCACTATTTCACATGTTTCCCATTCATATATGTATTTGGCAATTCTATTCCTATGAGATGACATTAACACTAATCCTTTATGCAATCGACTTGCACCACTAACTGAATGTCCCATGGAGTGAGGCAATTGTCTCATGACCCCCAACTGATTGGTTCACCCAGTGAATCGGTCTGTTGGCACCTCAATTTTCATAAAACTCAACCAATACAATATCCAATCAACATAACACTCCTATCAATAAATTTATTACATGAGCTAATCATTGGGAGTCAAGTTAGTTGATATGTTCCTTTAATTGAATACAAAACACTTTAGTAATAAATCCAAATATCTTTCATGATCAAAACTACTCTTCTAGATTAGTTCTTATGTGTGTCATCCTATAGGTCCCATATTATATTGGAAATGAATGTCCATAACTAATTATGACATCACAAGAAAAGAGTAGTGCCTAGTCACACATCATTACTACCCAAGTAAATGGAAAGTTGGAGAACAACTTAAACCTACAATATTTGTTTGATGTTGTAATGTGTGTATATTTACTTTGTGTTTGATATCCATATTGAACTTGAGGCATGTAGTAGTCATCCTTTTCCACATTCAAACTCAGTTCCTTGCTACAACATACTGTTTGAGATATATGTAATCTCAATATCACATATTAACTTACATGTGTATGGAGATGCATTTCTTAGTCTCGCTAACCAATGGCTTGGATATCATACTCCCGTGGCAGGGACAAATCCCACCTACATCACTCACAGTCATCCCCATGTGGCATAGTGTTCCTAATCATCACCATTATGGTAATCTTTATTAAGGACTATGGTGGATGATGTTAAAGCACACTACAGGACATGCGATGAGTGTAGCAACTTTGGGTCTAACAATCATAATCACCACCAACACTGTGAGAACTAACTATCACTGCTGTAGCAACAGTTTCCATGTGTTCCTCTCATGGTTGGTTTGTATGGTACACTGTTCTCTAACAAGTATCTATGTTATTGATTTGATATTGCAATATCATGACTAATGAGATTTTATAATCAACCAACACACTCTAGTATTATGTGTTATTGTTGTCTATCAACTTCCAAAACAACATCCAACTAGGAACATAATGAAACTGTATACTCTAAACATCCATATGATCTCATTGTTCAAGTCACATACTTGAAGACCTACATCATTGAGTAATATCATTCTCTATACATTTATTATGTTTCTTCATTATCTCATAACTAGTTAAAATATAATAAATTGTAATCTTGCCTTTTATTTATAATCAAATTATTTACAAGTTATGCTATTACAATCACCATATGATTGACACTCTGAGCACATATACCAACACTTAATGCTTTATTTCTTGATTATAATATGTGATATGAAATCCCACTTTGGATTGATCAATTATGCGAATTTTAAGGAAGGTGGGGAGGATACGATGAAGTGGATTTTTCCGCATTTATGACCTAAACTACAATTATTCCCTTCTATTATCTAGTATTTCTCAATTGGCCCCAAGTCACCACTCTCATTATCATTGAATGATTTTGACATTGAAATTTCAATGATGTTGCCAAAATATCATAATATGTAGGTTGTGACATTCCATTCAACAAAATTATTGTTATTAATGAATTGATTTTATTCATGAATCAAAGTTGATATTTTGGACTTGAAAGTTTTTATATAACTAAGTAATTCCTTGATGGAACTATGTTTAAAATCTCACATTTTTAGATAAACATTTTGAGAGATATAAATTTAGCAACAAATATCCTTTTATTTCCTTCAAAAACCCTAAAACACCAATTATCTAAATCAATCAGATCTGGATTTGTATCTATCATGGGCACGAATAGTGGAAGTTGTCTTCCCCACCCACCTATCGCGGACATTGTAGCGTCGAGATTCAAATCCCTAGTTCTCCCTCTATGTTGGTCCTTGCCTCATAAATTTTTTTGAGTAGATCAAAAATCCCCTCTTCTTTCCAATGATGGATAAAAATTGAGAACAAAAGATAGATCCAACCCTAGAACACTAGGGTGCTATTCAATGACTCCACTACGTCCACCACCCTCTTTTAGTCACATTGACCCTTCCTGTTGATCGCCTTTAGCACTCCTTTGCTACACCCTCGAGCCTTTGCTATCGTCTAAACCAGTGAACCCAGACCACAATGTGAATCTCATCCTCCCAATAGCCTTCTCTCGTATCATACCCAACCATCAGAGATGATAACTAAATCCTCAACTTGAGATGGTATTGTTGGGTTTTGTGGAGGTGATATGCATAAGGGAAGATATAATAAAAATTTTCTCCATGCATACTCTAATACAGGATCTCATCGACAACAACATATTGGGAAAGAGGGGCCATGGATATACCTCATCACAGAGTAGGTCTGGTGATGTCCCTTAGCTCGGTGATGTGTGTTACTCCTAGCCTACATAGAGGGTCGTTAGCAGTCCTCTACACACAGGAAAATCATCATCTATGTCTCTACTTCATCCAAGAGGGCGGACTGGAACTTCATGTCGCACTTCTCTTAGCTGACAGAAAGGAACAACCTTCTACTTGATGACATGCTAGCGTATGTTTCTCTCTTCTTTCTCGCTTGGAGACGATGACGGTTAGGGTTTGCATATAAGAGTGTAACCTTAGTGTGAGTGTATGTGTTAGCCTAAAATACAGTTGCCATGCCCCTAAAATAGAAGTGAAAGGAAGTAGGGTTTCCTAAAACCCTCGATAAATAAAATGCTAGGGCAACATTAAACAAGCTGATCATGGACCATTAATAGAATATTCCAGTATAACTTAATTAACCAATTAATCAAATTAACTTATTAACTAATTTCTTTTATCCATCTCTAGTTAATTGCTCTAGATCAACATGTCGACTTAGCAATGGAATCGAATTAATTGGCTTAAACACATTAATCGATTAACTCAGAAATTTTCCAATATTATAGTAAGATACCTAAACATTTTTAGTAATAACAATTATTCAGAACATTTCCAATCACATCCACAATTACACTCCTATTCCATTCACATCCTACCTGTGTGACCCGGTCGACTCCACATTACATTGGAAGTGATATTCATAATCATATTATTATTTCAAAAGCAATTATTTGCATCTAGCAAGACTTCATCGCTACCCAAATAACTAGAGAAGTTGGAAAACAAACAGAACCTATCATTAGTGATTGGTGTTATAGTGAATGTATAGTTCCTTTATCTCTAAAATCTAGATTGAACTCGAGGCATGGAATCATCATCCTCTTCAACATTAAATCTATATTACTAGAACAAGAGCAGAATGTTTAATATATGTGTAAGCTCAACACCACATATTGACTCACATCAACATGTCCAAGCAGTTCTCTATCTCTCTTATCAAGTGTCCAAAAAATCAAACTCCCTTAGGAGGGACAAATCCCATATACATCACACATAGTCATCCCCATATGTCACAGTGAACCCGAGCACCACCTTTATGGAAGCCCTTATTCAAAATCATAGTGGATGATGTCAAAGAACACCGAGTGACATGTGATGAGTGTAGTGATTTTATGTCAGAACAACAATCACCACCATCACTATGAAAGATGTCTTTGACTACAACTCATAGTTCCATGTGTCATTCTCAAGGTGCGTTTGTCTGATACACTGTTCTCTAGCAAGTATCTATGTGCTTGGTTTGATATCACATATCATGATTAATGAGACTCTATCATCAACCAACACACACTCTAGTTTTATGTGTTATTGATGTCTATTATCCTTTTACAATAACATTTGACTAGGGACATAACAAGAATGAATATAATCTTGATGTCTGCATGATCTCATCATTTAGATTCTCAACCCGAAGACATATGTCATTGAGTAATATCATTTTTTAGACATCTATAATGTTGTACCACTATCACATAATTGAATAACATAATAAATTGGAAGATTTCCTTTATTATTAATCAAATAATTTACAATATATGCCATTAGAATCATCATATGATTGGATCTATCGACATACTTACCAATAGGTGCCACCTAGGAAGATGTTGAGCCATGCAGATGGCTCCAAGGGTGATATTTAATCTCCAAATCATTAGTTTCCCTCCACACCACAATATACTACTCAACCCTACTTTAACCTTCTTGATTATTCTTTGTATTTATCATCCCCTAGATTGGGCATGCTTTCCACACCATTATTGGCTCATTGATATTGATAAGGTGTTGCAAGGTCAATCAAGACCTCATTTTTCCATAATGAGCCCTCCCCTTTGTCCTGGGATACCTTGTTCCCTTTTCCTCTCTTGATGCTGCTCCATGGCACGAGGAGAACATTCAATGGGTTAGCTTCCCTGATATGCCCTATGTGTGTCACACCTTTTATTTTATCAGCATGGGCATTATTTCCATTTTAACACCTCTTGTAGCCTTTGTTGCTAGTGCACTAGCTCATTGTTTAGTGGGACGATCCACAAATCTAGATCCCTCCTCATATCCATGAAGCCAGACTAGCAATTCTTTTCTTTTTTATTTTATTCTTATAGTTAAATTCTAATTGATCCATGTTGTAAAATGCATTAAAAATAACACAAACGCCAAAAAATTTCTATGAAAAAATACACATACTCACAAAAATGAGTGCTTTAATATGGGACCATAGTATCACTCTATCAAAGTGGTTTTCTATGAAGTTAAATTGTCTCTATCTTTTTATCTTAGTTATGGTTTATATTTTTATTTAATCCCAAATCTTGTCACAAACAATGATTTTCCTTGATTAATGTTCACATCATGATTATGTTAGCTTCTGCTCAACTAATAAAAACATGATCCCACACCATGACTATTAGATCATTATCCAATCTAGTCTTGACATGTTTTTATATGGACATGGCTAAATAATCATATATCTTTTAACCCTGATATTTTTACATCAAATAAGATCTTGATTCAAAATATAAGTTCTCGATCTCAATCATATGACCTTAGATTAACACTCATAATGACTATTGTGGCAGTAAATGTAGTGGTTCATAATGATATTGTAACATTCCCAGATTCTTCCAACTCGACACTTAGAAGGCCCGAGAGAACAAACCCAAAAATGTTAGCTAATTGTTTCAAAGAGCGATGCGGAAGCATACATATGCATACATGAACATAGAAATATATTCCATACACCATAAACAATCTCAACATTCAACATGTATATTTACAACATGAATTATTACAAGTTACAATAAAATTTTTGAAAGAATGTTTTACAAAGTCTATGAACACGTATGCTGACAGGATCCTAGACAACAGGAACAACCAAATCACTGCTCACTTCATATCTTTTCTCCCATTCTAGCTCTGAACCTAGAAAATGTGTGAAATAGATGAATCAACAAAAGTTATGTATTTGGGTGAAATACTTGTATAATAAATTTCATAATGAAAGATTTGAAGAAAGGAAGTAAAAGAAAACACTACTTAATGGGATGATTAGGTAAACAAATATTTTAGTAGTATTTTCATGTGATTGTACTACTAAGTGGTGTCACACTTCACATTTACTCACCCCTTGGGCTATGGGGATCCCCACCCTTTGGGCAATGGGGTTGTGCCGACCTTATATTTAGAAAGAGAGGTGGGGGAAGAGAGAAAGAGAATGTAAACACTTAGTATCTATAGTCTATCCATATTCTCTCTATGTTCTTTTATGTCTGGCAAAGCATATACTACTAATACACATCCAAAATTTATATGAAAATACAAGCATCCAAAGTACATGATATCATTATGCATTCATGAAAACTATTGATATACTTATTAAAACCCACATGCCTGAGTTTAGAGATTTCTATTTATATTTTTGGATAATCTACATCTCTGGCCATCACCTGATTAATAGTAACTAATCATCATTAATAAAGGTTCATCATATTTTAGGAAGTTTAGGTCTAAAATTATGGTTTAGGTCAATCCTAGGCTTACTAACCTGGAAAATATGTATGATATTTGTCTACCAATCAATATGTTATTCTAAGGATCTGATCCAGTTTTCATATTTTTTGATGCTCAATCTATTTTATAGAATTAAAAATATGTTAAAGCACCTTATTAGTCCTTAATAAAGAAAGACCTATCATTTATGTATATTACTCAGATCAAATTTCATATTTTGCCTCTAAAGACATTAGGGTTCATAAAGGACCTTCTCATATTTAATTTCCATGATATGCTAATTATACCAATATTATGATCTCAAAAAGGAGCATTATCATCAAAATTAAATATAGTCATTAGTTGTGCTTCAAAAGCCCAGTCTAAGGGTCCATTAATGTAGAGGACATTTTTCTAAGTCTAGGGGTATTTTTGTGGAATTTATTGGACAAGGGGGGTATTTACTAGGAATTTTCTAAGAATACTGATATTTCTGAGATATAAAATTGACTTATCCTAAGCTACATGTCCCACTTCCTGGGTGGCAATCCTTAGTTGGTCAGTGCTGCCGACCCACCTCCTCTTATTGCACTATACGCTTGTGGTCAGACCGACCACTACAAGGTGTGGTCAACCTAAATCGAACTGACGTTCTCCCTCTTGTGATGATCAACTCGT
This sequence comes from Alisma plantago-aquatica, assembly GCA_963693085.1. Taxonomy (NCBI): domain Eukaryota; kingdom Viridiplantae; phylum Streptophyta; class Magnoliopsida; order Alismatales; family Alismataceae; genus Alisma; species Alisma plantago-aquatica. Next base: position 145,667,630 of record OY856415.1, read on the forward strand.
ATAATGCTACATGTGCTCTATTGGTCCGGTGTGAGCGATGTTATGGAGAGGGACTTTGGTGAGCAATCATTGATACAAAAACCCTCGTCATCAATTGCATTCACTTCCATATGATTCATGGAGAGCTTTTGTATTGGTTCAACTAGACATGGCAGTGGAGCTCCCCACATGCCTCCAGTCAGCTGTGAACTGGGAGAGGACGGGTGTAACGACCCCGCCTCTCGGTAATCCCCAATTAAGGGAGACCAAAAGGTCAAATTCGTTATCCCAATTTTTTGAATCAATGCTTCGATAAGAAATCAATAATAATTACTAAATTCTACCAAAACTATACTGAAAAGTTGGAATAAAACTTTGCATACCTTTTTAGAATCTTGGATTTCTAAACTACTATCCACAACTAGAGTCTATTCTAACTAATCCTCCTTGTACTTTAATTCATATCTTCATATTATATCAATTTAATGTTTGTCCTTTTCTTTATTTTGTGCCTAAAACGCCGACAAACAAAATGTCAGTTAGGATAAACGAATATGCTGATATGTGGCGGGAAATAATAATCGTACAATTAAATGTAACAACATATTGCAAGTAATTATGGTTTAGTAAGAAAACTTTACTTTTTAACCATAACTACTCAATCCATACATACCCTAGCCTCTGAGTTGTCTGTACAGTGGACATGGATACTACCTCTCCTATGGTAGATCCCAATTAACCCCCATGATCCTACCTGATAGTTAGATCAATACCTAGGGTTGATGACTCGCATGGCACTACCCATAGGTAGCCCAATCCCTAACACATGATATGCTAAAGAGTTGCATGGCACTACCCATAGTTAGCCCAATCACTAACTCATGATAACCTGATGGTCCTACCTAACAAGTAGTCCATGTACTAGGTTACCTAACAAGTAGTTATTTTCAGGCAACCGATAAAACATCCGGGAATCGTCATGGAACTAAAGCGATTAACCATAAGCGTAACCACATACCTGATCTAGAGTAACTTTATGTCTAAGCAAAAATAATTATGAACAATCAATCAAGCAACCAACAATATCCTGAAATTAATGCACAACATCCATGTGTCATTGTTTTATCAAAAAATTCTCAAGATTGACTTGGATTCCACCTTAGGATTTCTAGGCCAACTTTAGGGTTTTATTAGGGTTTTAGCCTCTATAAAGCATTTATTACTTTTAATGCTCTTTGGGTCCACAATCCTAATTTCAACATCATAGGCACGATTGAATGTCAATTAAGTCTAATATATCTCTTTTACACTAAAACTACCATCTTTATTCTTTTAAGTCATGTTAATATCATTAAGGCCAATTATCATGTTCAAGTTCTTTTTGAATTAACAACTCATATTTCATTAATGATTATAGTCCAACTCACATATGATCCCTATTTATCACTAATTCCACTTTTATACACTACGAAACCCTAATTACTAAATGAAGGGTATTTATCCACAATTAGAATCTTTTATACTCAAATTGGCCGTAGGACAAAATATCTCTATCTTATTAATAGATTTGCACAATTAAAACCATTAAGAGTCATAATTACTAAAATTAGGGTTTCAAGGCCCATTAAAGCATATTCATGTACATGGAACCCTAAATTAATCCAACTATGCATAAAGATCATCCTTTTGGATCTACTTTGTTTTTTTATTAACAACAGGTTAATGTGGATTCAAAACACCCATAATACCTTTCTCAATCTTATTAACATCAATATTAGGGTTTCTTAATCATTAATGCATTAAAGTTGACAACTTTAACTATTTTAGAATTGTAAGAGGAATTAGGCTCTAAAACTATTTTTAGTAGATTCCTCATATTTTTTGAGCAAAATTCATATATTGATCTGAGCTACTAGTATTTAGTTATGAAATTCTGAAATAATTACCTTCTACACCAATGTTCGGGCACCACGTCAGCCATCCGACTCCATAGTTCTTTTCCATGTGTGTAACTTCTAGCCAATCGTAGGTGGCCATCTTTAGCAGGCGACCCACTTGGATGGCGTCTCAGACAAGGTGGTCAAAGGAGCTTCTTACCCTACACCAAAGGTTTCGTTACCTCAAGTGCCCGGGGGGGTAAAACCATCCAACGATTACCACCCATCTTCTTCCTCGTGACTGCCTCGTGAGGTAGTACCCAGCCACAGTCAACCTCACAGTTGACATCGGGCATTTGGGCCCCTCAGCAGTCGGAAAGGGAGCTATCGGCTCCGGACCTTGTCACCGAACTTGACAGTAGGGTTAATTAGTCTGGGGGTGTGCCAAATAGAGAGAAAGGCCAGGTTGTGCGTCGACGGCTATGGAAGGGAAACCGAGGAGGAAGAGGGGGGTTTTGATCAAATTACTGACACAGGATGTTGGTTTGGTTTTGCGGGACACCGTGAGATATTCTACCTACTTGAAGAAGGGAACCATCCACTTATATAACATGTGCCAAGATAGGTGGCCGATAGGTGTCCTGATATTAGGGGATTTTCGCATACACGTCCAAAGGCCATCAAACTTAGGATTAGATGGTGTGAAATCCTATCCTGAATACATCGGCACCCTTTCCATCCTCACACATCAATCGTATCTAGGGAGAATCCAGATCGAGCAGGACTGCCCATGTTCTCAGTCCTTCTCAAATTCGATGACGAGCAGCCATCATCAGATTGGGGATCGACGACATAGATTGCTCGTGATACAAAAAGAAAAGGATTCTTTATTTAACAAAATCGTGACATTTAATACTTTCCTCCCATATTGTCTACACATCAGGGATTTTTGTAAATCCATATCTCCCAAACCACTCATCCAATTAATCTCAAATTTTAAGGGAAAGTCTATAAAGACTTAGCCTATGTATATTCCAAGTTTGAAGCCAAAACTCAAAAGAAATAACTCCTTTACTTCATTTGCATGTTACTCATTAATCAAATCCATTTAATGGTTATTTTCTCTTTCTTCAAACCATCATCTTGCTATTTTGGACTCCTTGGACCCCAAGGAACCCTAAGGCACGAATTCTTCTTTTAGAGGATATTCCTTGCCTTTTAGAGGTTTCTACCTCTCTCTCTTTATTCCCCTTTTCTTTGTTATTTATTTGACCTTTGTATTTTCCTTTATCCTTTATTATTATTGGGCCTAATAGCCAATAAGGACCATTTAGCAAACAACAAGGCTATTGCACACGAAATCCTTTTATTTCAAACAACAAAGCAAGCATATATTCCATTTATGATGAAAAGGAGAATTACATGTTCATTACATAACTAAGAAAAATGGAGGTTATAACATCCTCCCCTCCTTAGAGGATTTTTGCCCCCAAAATTCAACAATCAAACAAACAAGTCTGGATATGCTTTCTCCATGTCCATCATGGCTCCCATGTGGCTTCACCCTCCCCATGGTGCTTCCCAAGAACCATCATCATCTTTTATTGTTACATCTGAGTTCTCTCTCACCATGGTATCGCGTACCCTTGTAGGTGACTCAGGACATTTCATCCTCTCTTAAAGATAAATAGGTCCATGACTCAACACATGATTTGGGTACCTCACATTATGCTCTAGATTGGAGTCATGGAACACATCATACATCACATTATCCTGAGGGGTAAGGCTAAACATAAAGATTTCCACCAATCCATCTCAAATGGACTCATGTATCAGGGACACATCTGTTTCAACTATACCTTAGAGGGGTTGGATTTTCATATCACATATTCTCCTACAGTGAACTACATGTCAGTCTGCTTTGCATTAGCTCACGACTCATGTCACCCTAGGGCTCTCTTTTAGCCATCACACGATCAAAGTGACTTCATATGCACAGGCTGTAGTCTTTTTCTGACCTTTGCGGGGTCCCTTTACCAACATCATCTTAATAAAGTGGTGACTGACATAGCCTCCCTTATAGAGCTTCTTACATCCCGATAGTGGCTATGGTGGTTATCATCACAACTCTCATAGGACAAGAATTGTCTCCATGTATCACCGTGAATGAGCACACACGCTCTCCTCAGACTCTCTAGTCTAGATCATACTAACCATCCGTTAGAGGTGATAAGATGTACTAGCATCGAGTTCTTCATGTACCTACTTCCACCACATGGAAGTGCCCTTGGATCACACTCAAGGACCTTTGAACTCACATTATGGTGTAGTTGGACCATCTCTCTCTCTTATAATTCAACTAGATCTGTCCACTGACAGTACTCTCTCTTTCTCTTAGATTATGTCATCTAGGTAAGGCGATCTACCATAAACCATATTACATGTTGACCTTCCTCGGTCTAAGGGAGACTCACCACAATGTTGACGTGTATTTTACTACGCGCTTAAACGCAAGTATACACGTCCAGTAATATAGGCCTTTGTGAGGCCCGAGTCGAACTCAGGGATACGTGAATTATTGGAGACTCCTACTAACTAATCACAATCAGCCAGGCCGGATAACAAAGTAGTGTTTGTTGTCCCAATTTAAAAAGAAAACAAAATGAAACAAAGAAAACAATCGATTAAATATTAATTTAATCAATTCAAAAGACTATCTTTAGGATTGCGGTTTCACCGCGGGTCAACATTGCATTAGGTTTTATATAATTCCTCAATCTTCTCTCTCTATCCGGGTAGTGGCCTGAAAACAGAATTACCCACTGTCGTGGTGTAATTCACTACTTAGGTTTAGGTTGATTCCACCGTCGTAGTAATCATTCCCCTAAACTAAGCGCATTAAAAACGATCTCTCAGTTTCCACCATTAATTTTACAACTCCTTTGTCAAGGGTTTTATCGATTAATGTAAGTTTTGTCTCTTTTCGACCGTTAATCCTTCTGTCGAAGTGATTAAGGGCATTAGGTTATTATTATGGTGATCAACCATAACAATATATTGAGAACACAAAACTATACCACGGATTTGAGAGAGAAAATATGAATTATCAATATAAAATTGTCATACAATGCATTCCCGGGCTACTCCCGGTCCTAAAGATGGAGGGTTTTAGCCTCTCATGTTCATCTCACACGAAGACATGGTAGAAATAGGGGAATTCATAAGAAAAACGTGAAACAAGTGGGAAAACCCCTGAACGGAGAAGAACCGGTAGATCCTTGGCGTAGAATACAAGCTTCCCCGCCTATCGGTGGTGGAATTCATCTTCGGCAGCGTCCGAATCATCCGGGATGAGCCTCTGGCCTCCGTTCTCTACTTCCCCGGCACTCGTGCAATGCAAAAAATGATATGATCCCGAACATCGGCGGCCGTCATTAGGTATAAGTCCCTAATTAGGTCGCCAAATAACTCCAGCCGTCCGATTGAGATCAAAACGAATCCAACGCATATCTGCCGGCGTCGATACCATCGACGCGGGTCGATGGTATCGACCCAGCGTATTAGCGGCAGCCTTCTTTTCTTTTCGTCTGAGTGCTTGTGATCATCTTGATACCATCGACTTGGGTCGATGGTATCGACTCTCTTTAGTGTCGGTTGTTGTCGTTTAGCGACGCTGTAGCCTCCATGCGTCGATGACATCGACTTGGGTCGATGGTATCGACGGATTCCTTGCCAGCAACCTGAAGGGATCTCGATGCCATCGACTTGTGTGTCGATGGTATCGACTCTACGCTGCTCTTCTCGGCTGGAAACTTGTGGCTTGGTCGATGGTATCGACTTCCGTCGATGGTATCGACAGAAGCAGATACTTGTTTTTCCTGAAATTCCAGAACAAGACCAAATAAATCCACACAAATTATGATAATATGATAAATAATGCTCAAAATGATACAACTAAGGGGATTTGACATAAAATGATGGCAAAGACCGAATTGAGTGAATTATGCAATATTATCCATAAAAATGACTAATTAGAGCATAAAACACATATGAAAAAGGTCTATAAATGCGTCTCAAAATCATCGCATCAAACTCCCCTAAGTATAAACATTGCTTTCCCTCAAGCAACTAGTCCTTAGAATAGAATTGCAGATGTCAACTAAAAATCAACACACCAACCCAACATCCCATGTGACTCCCACTGAACATTCTCAAACCGGCCTTCTCTAACCACAGAACAGTAATTACCCTAAAGGCGACAATAATCATCCATAAGAGAAATTATCCTTAAAACCGATGAACACTATCACATAAGGCAGTTAACATAATAAAACTCGTCGATTCAGCATTGGTGCATCTTGTGATCGCCTACACTACATTGCTCGCCCTAACTACCATCTACATGGAAGCAGTTCTCCTGATAATCATTAGTGAGGAGAATTTCACGGTGGCCTACCAATCCGAGCAACGGGTGGATGGAAATGGGTGGTTCATGGAAGAACTTGGAAGTATTGTACAAATTCAACATGCATAAAACAAAATGCCCTAGATGATGCAAATGCACATTAGAAATGCCCTAATGCCTAAAATTAGGTGAAATGATGCGTGCACTAACCTTCCACCCCAAAATGAGATGGAAATCTAAGTAAGCCACATGTACTCAATTTTCCTGTAATGCGAGTGATATCATGTTCCTTTCTCCCTCTTATTCCACTTTCTTCTAAATTCTCTGTTTTTTTTCTTTTTCTAACTTTTTTTTTCAAAATTTTTTCTTCACTTTAGCCCACGTATCCATAATTGCTTAGAGATAAGTGTATTGGGATATTTACTTCATGCTTGGAAATCTTTGCAATATTTCGAAGGTATGGAACAGTTTAGATCACTTTTGAGGAAAAATTGAGATACATGGTGTACTTTATGCATGAAAATCATGAAAGTCATGGGTGCAACTACATGGCATGCACCTAAAAGTAATGTGCATGAATCCCTATATTTTTTTCTTTATGAAAACGTATGGAAAATATCCATGCAAGTCCTATCTAAATGCTATGCACACAAGAAGGAATTGAAACTGCACTTTACTTCCAGTTCTTAGGTGGATTATGGAAAAATGATGTGGAATGATCACAAGATTAAATGACTGAACCTTAGAAAGATATTATGTGTCCCTCCTTACTGACCTGTGTAGTGGTTTGGAGGGTTCTCTCTATTACATCCAATTAAGGTCTCATTACCATTTGGTTAGATTAGGCTCAAACAACCGTTACTATCCACTTTTCATGAGTCAATGGGAGTATAGGTGTAAAATGTTGCTTTAAAGTTGACATAATCAATCATTTTCATAGGATAAGTTCCCCAAGGACAACCAAGTCAAGCTATCCAAAGACACCAAAAATTTTTAAAAGTCCCTTAAATTTCCCATGACAGCGAGATGACAACTTTTACGACATCCACAGTTACACTAGATAGATGTGGATCCTAAACAAAAACTAAAAATGCAAGAACAAATAGCAAAGCAAAAACTAAAAAAAAAAAAGATAGAGCTGTTCCAGCTACCCCCCTAAGCTTGAATTCGACTATGGCCTCATAGTCAAAAACAATCTTAAGAGTGGAACAAAGATACCAGATCAGTCCGATGGTGGTGGAGGCGGGTACTGCCAGGGTCGTGGGATCCGGATTTGCTCTGGATGATGTGACTTCATTTGACCAATAACCCCATCTTGAATAACTGATACCGACACTGCTGTGTGCCCGTCGATACCATCGACGGAAGTCGATGGTATCGACTCGCTGATTAGGGCAACTGCCTCGCGAGTCCGGCCGCCGCCTTTTTCAATTGAAAATGTCGATACCATCGACGGACCCGTCGGTGGTATCGACTCCACTGAGTCGATTTCTTCTAAAAATCTCCAGAGATCTCGATGGTATCGACTGGCATGTCGATACCATTGACTTTGATATTGCGATCTGCCTGTAGGTAGGTCGATACCATCGACTAGGCCGTCGATGGTATCGACGCAGAGCAAAATCTGCAATCGTCAACCTGTAACCCGGTCGATACCATCGACCAGTGTGTCGATGGTATCGACTCTGCCTCAGCCTTCACATCAAACAAACCGATCATGGTATCTTTTTTATACTAAAAATTGAACGAAATAAAAGCAATCTACGACTATAACTAAACTGTCCTAATGTACCAATAGTTGGGTTGCCTCCCAACAAGCGCCCTTATTTAACGTCTTAGGCTAGACGGTGTGACAATCATCATCTTTTCACCTTGGGAACTGCACTTAGAGGATCATTCGGTAATTTGAATTCAACACGATCTCCTCCAATGCCCAAAGACAGAGTACCTCTCCCTAAGGCAGTCACGACATCTGCCGTTGCTTGAAACGGTCTCCCTAGGAGAGTTTCACAGCTTTGGAGTGGTGGCATATCCATGACGACAAAGTCCACCGGAAATATGAATCTATCCACTTTGACTAGAACATCTTCACATACTCCATAGGGTCTCACTGTAGACCCATCCGCCAATTCAATTGTTGCAGCTGACCTATTTATCTCTTTTAACCCCACCTTTTGAAATGTCGCCAAAGGCATGAGATTTATGCTAGCGCCGGAATCACATTGCGCTTTAGGAAAATGTTGACCACCTATTGAGCACGGTATGTAAAAACCTCCTGGGTCCTTTCTCTTCTTTGGTGAACTCCCGTGAATCATAGAGCTCACTGTCTCATTCATCCAATAAATTTCATCGTCTTTTATCCGCCTCTTCTTATTGATGATTTCCTTGATGAACCTCCCATAGGCGGGTACTTTCTCGATCATCTCCACTAATGGAATATTGATGTGGAGTTTTTGGAATATCTCCAGGAATTTCTTAAAATGACGATGCTCTTTCTTTGACTTAGAATTGACCGGATCTGAAACATCAGCTGCATCAACACGCCTATGAGGTGGCACATAAGAGCTTTTCAGGGGTATCTCCCCTAAGCTTGCTTCAATCGCTCCCTCTGATGTGTGCTTTGGCAAGACAACCTCAATGGTCGCAGCTTGTTGTGGTTTCTCTCTCACGTTCGGTGTCTCCACACATGCACAAACAACCTGCAATTCATCTTCTTGCCTACATGGAGATACAGTATTCACAACTCTTTGTGATTTTCTGAAGAAAGGGTTTCCGCCCGGCAATCCATAGTACGTGCGTGGATATGGTATCGCCGGTGTTGCATTCACATTTAAAGTCATTTTTCTTTCTTCTACAGCTTCTTGCACCTGAGATTCCTCCTCAGTGCTTACCACAGACATGTACTTGACTTGATGGTGTGCCTGAGCCACATTTGCATTCTCGGCTGGTTTCTGTTGATTGGCGTGCTTGATGGCCACCACTTCACTCGAAATCTGTGCTATGGTGGTCTCTAATGCCCGCATTTGTGCTCCATGGATTTGTAGCATCTTCCCAAACTTGGTTAGGATATCACCTTGAGATTGCAATTGCTTACCAAACATGGCCATCATCTCTTGGTTTTGCTGTACCATTTGACTCAGTAGTTCAGTGTTCTTATCCTCGACTCTTGGCTGTGGCTTGGCATCCGGATCCTACAGAAAATTATTTGGATCCTTCCATGAAAACTTTTTATCCTTCCTCCATGCATAGTCATTATTTCTATAGCCCTGTTGTTGCATGAATTTCACTTGGGCCTCCTCATCTTCAGATGCATCTTCCTTAGTTAGCAGCTTCTTAGATAGAAGATCTAACTTATCATTCAGCTCCCTCACTATTCTGGATTCACCAGCAACCTTGACCTGTTCCACTGCACCTCTGTCGCCCCATGACTGTTTCCTAGCCATGTTCTTTAATATCTCCCAACATCGGGTATCCGTATTATTCAGAAAGAATCCAGATCCGACTGAATCAAGATTACTTCTATCGTGCTCGGAGAGAGCAAAATAAAAGATTTTCACTTGGGTTTCTTTGTCCAGCCCATGATGTGGGCACCTCCTCAACATGACCTGGAATCACTCCCAGGTCTCAGAATATGTCTCACCCGCCTGTTGGGTGAAATTGTGAATCTTCCTAATCATGTCGTTGGTCTTCTCAGGAGGGAAAAACCTCTCGAAGAAAACTTCCACCATATGATCCCAAGACTGAACAAATTCGTCATCGAGGTTATGGAGCCACTCTCTTGCTGCTCCTGCCAAGGAACTTGGGAATAGCTTGAGGTACAAAGCATCTTGTGGGAATCGGTCGATCTTCACCATGTCACAGTTCTCCACGAACTGGCTGATGTGTGCAACTGGGTCCTCATTCTTCAGACCGTGAAATGCATTTGATTTTACCAAGTTGATCAATGCCGGATCAATCTTATATGTTGGTATGTTAACCGCATGCTTCTTTATAGGCCCCTTTGAAGCTGATGAAGAAGACGCTTTGATCTTCTCCCATATCGTCTGTGGTTCGGCCATTTCTTCTGCTTGCTCTTGCTCAGATTCAGAATTTATATCGCTTTGGTGCTCTTGCTCGTAGTACTCCTCGTCCTCAGGTCCCGGAGGTGGAACCTCGGGTGTGCGATTGTCATAGTCTATACTACGTGTATGCACCATGCAAAGTACCTGAAATAAGAAAATTGGGGTTCAATACTATGCTTTGAACGAGTAAACACAAATATAGAGAGATTTAAGAATATTTAAAATTGTTTCAAAATAAAATAAAAATGTGGCCTAGAGTGGCCGCTCTTAGCACTCGAAGTGCCAAAAATTCACCGTATCCCCGACAACGGCGCCAAAAACTTGACGTGTATTTTACTACGCACTTAAACTCAAGTATATGCGTCGAGTAATATAGGCCTTTGTGAGGCCCGAGTCGAACTCAGGGATACGTGAATTATTGGAGACTCCTACTAACTAATCGCAATCAGCCAGGCCGGATAACAAAGTAGGGTTTGTTGTCTCAATTTAAAAAGAAAACAAAATGAAACAAAGAAAACAATCGATTAAAGATTAATTTAATCAATTCAAAAGAGTATCTTTAGGATTGTGGTTTCACCGCGGGTCAACATTGCATTAGGTTTTATATAATTCCTCAATCTTCTCTCTCTATCCGGGTAGTGGCCTGAAAACAGAATTACCCACTGTCGTGGTGTAATTCACTACTTAGGTTTAGGTTGATTCCACCGTCGTAGTAATCATTCCCCTAAACTAAGCGCATTAAAAACGATCTCTCAGTTTCCACCATTAATTTTACAACTCCTTTTTCAAGGGTTTTATCGATTAATGTAAGTTTCATCTCTTTTCGACCGTTAATCCTTCTGTCAAAGTGATTAAGGGCATTAGGTTATTATTATGGTGATCAACCATAACAATATATTGAGAACACGAAACTATACCACGGATTTGAGAGAGAAAATATGAATTATCAATATAAAATTGTAATACAATGCATTCCCGGGCTACTCCCGGTCCTAAAGATGGAGGGTTTTAGCCTCTCATGTTCATCTCACACGAATACATGGTAGAAATAGGGGAATTCATAAGAAAAATGTGAAACAAGTGGGAAAACCCCTGAACGGAGAAGAACCGGTAGATCCTTGGCGTAGAATACAAGCTTCCCCGCCTATGGTGGTGGAATTCGTCTTCGGCAGCGTCCGAATCATCCGGGATGAGCCTCTGGCCTCCGTTCTCCTTTCTCTACTTCCTCGGCACTCGTGCAATGCAAAAAATGAGATGATCCCGAACATCGGCGGCCGTCATTAGGTATAAGTCCCTAATTAGGTCGCCAAATAACTCCAGCCGTCCGATTGAGATCAAAACGAATCCAACGCATATCTGCCGGCGTCGATACCATCGACGCGGGTCGATGGTATCGACCCAGTGTATTAGCGGCAGCCTTCTTTTCTTTTCGTCTGAGTGCTTGTGATCATCTCGATACCATCGACTTGGGTCGATGGTATCGACTCTCTTTAGTGTCGGTTGTTGTCGTTTAGCGACGCTGTAGCCTCCATGCGTCGATGGCATCGACTTGGGTCGATGGTATCGACGGATTCCTTGCCAGCAACCTGAAGGGATCTCGATGCCATCGACTTGTGTGTCGATGGTATCGACTCTGCACTACTCTTCTCGGCTGGAAACTTGTGGCTTGGTCGATGGTATCGACTTCCGTCGATGGTATCGACAGAAGCAGATACTTGTTTTTCCTGAAATTCCAGAACAAGAACAAATAAATCCACACAAATTATGATAATTTGATAAATAATGCTCAAAATGATACAACTAAGGGGATTTGACATAAAATGATGGCAAAGACCGAAAAATGACTAATTAGAGCATCGAGTTCATAGTGACATAAAATGACTTGCAATATTATCCATAAAAATGACTAATTAGAGCATAAAACACATATGAAAAAGGTCTATAAATGCGACTCAAAATCATCGCATCAAATGTCCATAGTGATTAACTCCCATTCCCTCTCGTGGACTCTTTATCCTCTATATCAACTCACTGGATTACTGGTGTTCATCCTTCACCTCCTGGCATGCATGGCAACAAGCCATATGCAACTTCATCTTAGGCATCCAAAGTACAACTGCAACTTACTATCTTAATAGTACCACGACGTATGATGAGCTTAAAATAATGATCCCATGTATGTCATGATTCCTCCATGTTGATTCCTAAGCAACCCTAAAACACTCTAGTTGTGGGTTTCATCACCTTCCTTTCCAGAGAAGTGAATCTGAGGTTCTACAACCATCCTTCTATCACAACAAGCCCTAGGATAGCTAACTAAGTAACCACTAACTTGATCAACAAATCTCATTATATCTGAGTGTTAGCCAAACATATCTCACAAACTTAGGGTTCACCTAACCACCTCTTCTAGACTTTCCACTATCTAAACTAGGCAGCTGTGTCTCAACAAGAGTATCCATTACCACCTTTCATCTTTATGTGCTAGGTATCAGTGAAGACTTACACCTCCAGGTATTCCACTTATTATCTCATCCTAGACTTTAGGCCTATCCTCATCAAGAAAACTCAGAGCTCATCCTCTTGGTTATTAAACTCAACCTTGTATAACTCATAATTTCCATACAGCTCATGATAAGAACATCCTTATAGGATGACTACCTTAGTTCTTTTGATGTTTATAAACCATTTACACATCATACACTCCACGAGGGTATGCAATTATCTCTATCCTCATACCTCATAGCAACGTTTCAACTCTCATCATATTTATCCTTAGTGTATGACATGTGTACTGACCCATCTCTCGCACCCATAATGAGAGGAAACAAGCATTTGGCGGTCGTCCAAACACAAAGTTCTTCCCGTTCCAAGAGTAGAGATGGTGCATCCCACATTGCAGGTGGACCTTCCAATCTAGGTGAAACGTGCATCACATGTCTCTACATCATGGATATCTCGATATCAAGTTTGCTTCCATGGAAAACTGGTCTCAAACACACTTGGGTTGTCACACAATCCTTAGTTATCTCTCCTAGGTCTGTAGGGTGCCAGTACTTTTTGGGGTCATCCCTCTTCCCTTATGAAACCAGAGAGTGCCCACCTCAAATGTCCTTTGGGCTCCATGAGCTCAAGAAGGTGATCAATCTCCTAGCCCATGGTCCTCGGACAACGATAGCCATTACCTCCCGACCCTATGGTCTGGTGCAACTATAGAATTAGGCAACTCCTACTCCATCTATTTTATCCCCACCTGACCTTAGAATAGTCTTAGGATTCTAACTTGGTACATACCAAACTTGACACCTTACCTAAATCTCCATCATCTCTCTCGGCATTTGTGGTTGGACTTACATCCTTTCATAGGGATCATGGCAACCTACCTACCCTGCTCAGGCCCCCCATACAGGTTACCTCCATGGCAACACATCCACATGCCCCTAGAGATGGGTATACCTAGGACTATAGGTTCGTTCTCATACTATGCACTCTTCACTTAGCTTCTCAAGATCCTATGAGACCTCTTTAGCTTACCTCAACCAAACAAGAGATGGTACATACCCTACAGAAGGGTCCTTTCCCAGGATGGGAGGAAAACTATCTCTTAATATGAACAAAGGTCACCAACGTCCTCACGTCTAGGGTTTGCATCAACATGAGCATCCTTAGTCCTATCAAACTACTAAGGCACGTAGCTAACAAGAAAACCACCTTCTAAACCATGCTAGGTCTCCATGGTAGGTCCTACTTGTTTCTATTCCTTCACATTGGACCATCATCATAGATACATATATGACCAACCTATATGTTAGGGGTTCATCAAACATATACCTTAGTCTAAGGCATTTCCTTTTACTCTAAACATGAGGGGTGTCATGCTCCCATGCGTAGAAACACAAGCATCCGTGTGAGCATTAGGTGCACCAGGTACTACCACTTCCCCTCTTAGGTCTAGGAACCCTAGGTTCACTTTTCTGCATGAGTTGTCCAACTGCATGTTCAACTTTTTAACAACACCTCAAGCATGTATGAGGTACATCATGCACATTCTATTATCCTTCCACTTGAACAACACCTCAAAGTTGAGCCCTCTGCAAGGACAAACAACTAGGTAGGAGGCTTCACAACTTGCCACTATACCTCCTCAGGGTCTAAGGAACTCTTCTTCCTATCCCTAGAAGGTAAGGTAGGCATCTATAACTTCCATAGATCAGTTCAAGAAGTCTCTTTCCCTTTCTAGGGTTTGGTTCCTCTAAAGGTAACCTAGACACCACAAGCCTCCAAAGATCATGTACGAGGCAAGCTCAAACATCCACTTAGTTCGTAACATACCCAACTTCTCATGGTTCCTCATATCCCAGAGTTTAAGCTTCAAACCTTCCTGCTAGGGTTTTGCTCTCTCTCTCTCTCTAGAGATAACCCTACAACCAACCTTCCCACTGGAGGTTCTCTCTCTAAGAAGGTGGATCAAGCTCTTATACAAACACCTACAAGGGTGAAACCCATCGATCAAAGATCATCTAAAGCTCTACTTGCTTACCTCGTAAGCTATCCAACATGCCCTTCTGGCCTAGGTCTCAACCAATTGCCAACACTACTGTTGTGTCATCTCACATAGGCACATGCCTCATCCTTGCTCATATATTCCTATAAGGGTTTCTATATGGTCATCACTAACCTCATCAATGAAGGAGTTATCCTTCACCCTAACATGTACGACCCTACCGGGGTTGGGTCACCAAAGGGTACTAGGTCAGCCAACCTCACATAGCTCATACTCCTGATAGGTATTCAAAACCAAAATCATGTCAACCCACAAACATGGTCGACCATGATATCTAACTCATCATGTCATCTCTCTCCATCCACCACTTAGGGTTTGGGTTAGCATCATCCTCAGAGGATGCACCAGATCTCTACCTCTTCCTGGAGGTCTCTGACTCCCAGACCAACTCCCCACTCATCCTCCTGACAAGGAGGTCTAACCTTAGGTCTCTCCTGAGGGCATGACAACAAATGTCATGCAAACCAAGCATGCAACTAATCTTTAGTTTACGCTTAAACTATTAAGCTTATGCCCATGACATCTTATTTACATGATTTTCATTAATTATGTGGAGGATTCCTTAACCTTATCGTACATACCCTATCCTCAAGAGGGTAAGGAAGAGAGAGAAAACCCTAAATCTTAGAATCTTAACTGAATTAGGGTTGAGAAGGGATGAAAATAGATGAGAGAGTCCTAAAGGTGTCTTATTTCGAGTCAAATCCTCAGACATTAGACAGGAAATCCCACTGCATCTAGGAGTCCTCATGATCGACTAGCAGGGCTAGGGAAAATCTTGCCAGCCCCCAGACCATGTTCCTTTTCTAGACACCTCCATCTTCGAAAAATCCTCTAATAACTTCCTCGGGTTCTATAGAGTTTGTAAAGTTTAATAATTACTAAGGATTAAATGAGGAGCCAATGCTCTGATACCAAATTTAACGACCCCGCCTCCCGGTAACCCCCAATTAAAGGAGACCAAAAGGTAAAATATGTTATCACAATTTTCTGGATCAATGGTTTGACAAGAAATAAATACTAATTACAAAATTCTACCAAAACTATACTGAAAAGCTGGAATAAAACTTTGCATACCTTTTTAAAATCTTGGATTTCTAAACTACTATCCACAACAGGAGTCTATTCTAACTAATCCTCCTTGTACTTTAATTCATATCTTCACATTGTATCAATTTACTGTTTGTCCTTTTCTTTATTTTGTACCTAAAACACCGACAAACAAAATGTTGGTCAGCATAAATGAATATATCGGTATGTGGGGGGAAACAATAATCACGCAGTTAATTGTAACAACATATTGCAAGAAATTATGGTTTAGTAAGAAAACTTTACATTTTAAACATAACTACTCAATCCATACATACCCTAGCCTCTGCGTTGTCCCTACAGTGGTCATGGATACTACCTCTCCTATGGTAGATCCCAATTAACCCCCATGATCCTACCTTACAGGTAGATCAATACCTAGGGTTGATGAGTCATATGGCACTACCCATAGGTAGCCCAACCCCTAACTCATGATATGCTAATGAGTCACATGGCACTACCCATAGGTAGCTCACTCACTAACTCATGATAACCTTGATGGTCCTACCTAACAAGTAGACCATGTACTACGTTACCCTTTTAATCATTAGCAAAGCCATAGAGGAGGACCATGATCTGAGCTAGTCATGTATACATATTTATGCTGATAATCATAGTCACTTTATAGTTGCATGAAATAAAAGTCATCCAAGCAGTTATTTTCAGGCACCCGATAAAACATCTGGGAATTGCCGCAAAACTAAAGGGATTAACCATAAGCGTAACACATACCTGGTCCAAAGTAACTTGATGTCCAATCAAGAATAATATAGAACAATCAATCAAGCAACCAACAATATCCTGAAATTAATGCACAACATCCATGTGTCATTATTTTATCCAAAACATTCTCAAAATTGACTTGGATTCCATGTTAGAATTTCTAGGCCAACTTTAGGGTTTTATTAGGGTTTTAGCCTCCAGAAAGAATTTATTACTTTTAATTCTCTTTTGGTCCACAACCCTAATTTCAACATCATAGGCACGATTGAATGTCAATTAAGTCTAATATATATCTTTTACACTAAAACTACCACCTTTATTCTTTTAAGTCATGTTAATATCATTAAGCCCAATTATCACGTTCGAGTTCTTTTTGAATTAACAACTCGTATTTCATTAATGATTATAGTCCAATTCACATATGATCCCTATTTATCACTAATTCCACTTTTATACACTAGGAAACCCTAATTACCAAATGAAGGGTATTTATCCACAATTTGAATCTTTTATACTCAAATTGGCCTTAGGACAACATATATCTATCTTACTCATAGATTTGCACAACTAAAACCATTAAGAGTCATAATTACCAAAATTAGGGTTTCAGGGCCAATTAAAGCATATTCATGTACATGGAACTCTAAATTAATCCAACTACGCATAAAGATCATCCTTTTGGATCTACTTTGTTCTTTTTATTAACAACGGGATAACATCAATTTAAAACATCCATAATACCTTTCTCAATCTGATTAACATCAATATTAGGGTTTCTTAATCATAAATGCATTAAATTTGACAACTTTAACTACTTTTAGAATTGCAAGAGGGATTGGGCTCTCAAACTATTTTTAGTGGATTCCTCGTATTTTTCTAAGCAAAATTCATATATTGCATTCCTTGATCTGAGCTACCAGTATTTAGTTATGAAATTCCGAAATAATTACCTTATGCACCAATGTCAGGGCGCCACGACAGCCATTCGGCTCCATAGTTGTTTTCCATGTGTGTAACTTCTAGCCAATCGCAGGTGGTCATCTTTAGCAGGTGACCCGCTTGGCTGGCATCTCAGACAAGGTGCACAAAGGTGCTTCTGCCACTGCACCAAAGGTTTCATTACCTCAAGTGCCCCGGGGATAAAATCATCCAACGATTCCCGCCCGTCTTCTTCCTCGTGACTGCCTCGCGAGGCAGTGCCCAGCCGCAGTCAACCTCGCAGTTGACTTCGGGCATCTGGGGCCCTCAATAGTCCGAAAGGGAGCTATCGGCTCCGAACCTTGTCACCGAACTTGACGACATGGTTAATTAGGTCGGGGGTGCACCAAATAGAGAGAAAGGCCAGGCTGTGCGCTGGCGGCCATGGAAGGGAAACCGAGGAGGAAAAGGGGGTTTTTGATCAAATTACTCATAGGGGATGGTTGGTTCAGTGCTGCGGGACACCACGAGATATTCAGCCTACTCGAAGAAGGGAACCAACCCCTTATATAGCATGTGTCCAAGATAGGTGGCCGACGGGTGTCCTGAGATTAGGGGATTTTCGCATACACGTCCAAAGGCCATCAAACTTAGGATTAGATGGTGTGAAATCCTATCCCGAATACATCAGGACCCTTTCCATCCATACACATCAATCGTATCGAGGGAGAATCTTGATCTAGCAGGACTCCCCTATTCTCAGTCCTTCTCAGACTAGATGACCAGCATCCATCATCAGATTGGGGATCGACGACACATATTGCTCACGATACAAAAAGAAAAGTATTCTTTATTTAACAAAATCGTGACATTTAATACTTTCCTCCCATATTGTCTACACATTAGGGATTGTTATAAAATACATATCTCCCAAACCACTCATCCAATTAATCCCAAATTTTAAGAGAAAGTCTATAAAGACTTAACATACTTATATTCCATCTTTGAAGCCGAAACCCAAAAGAAATAACTTCTTTTCTTCATTTGCACGTTACTCATTAATCAAATCCATTTATTGGTTATTTTCTCTTTCCTCAAACCATCATCTTGCTATTTTGGAATCGTGGACCCCAAGGAACCCTAAGGTACAAATTCCCCTTTTGGAGGATATTCCTTACCTTCTAGAGGTTTCTACCTCTCTCTCTTTATTCCCCGTTTCTTTGTTATTTATTTATCTTTTGTATTTTCCTTTATCCTTTATTATTATTGGGCCCAATAGCCAATAAGGCCCATTTAGCTAACAACAAGGGTATTGCACACGAAATCCTTTTATTTCAAACAACAAAGCAAGCAGATATTCCATTTATGATGAAAAGGAGATGTACATATTCATTACATAACTAGGAAATATGTAGGTTATAACAACAGGTGGTGGTGGATTGGGGCTCAGGTTCTGTGCGACACAAGTAGGACATTGCTTCTCATAGGGCTCCAGTGAGAAAAAGGTGGTGTATTGGGGATAAAGTTGCTAGAGAATACCAAAGTAGTGACCTTATCGGAGACCCTCCATGAGTTTCTAAAATCTTAGCTCTTCCTCCTATTGTATGAACCTCTAGGCCAATGGTGGGCTGCGTCGGGGTAGAAGCGAAGTAATCAATCCAACATCTAGATGATCGATCCTTTCTGATTGGACAGAACTTCCTCATACCCTAGGGATCTACAGCTCAGATCTTCACCTGCAAATGGTGGTACATTTTGGGGTTTTCTTTGACAACATCCCAAATTTCATTCAAGCAATCTTGCCCAATCGATGGACCATCCCAAACTCGACTGGGTGTCTGAAGGTTGTAGGGACACCCAAGAAATGATATGTTGGTGTGTCTTCCTCCTTTGGCCTTGATGGCTCACAAGTGATGGAACCCATGAAGCCACAACTTCCCTATCCTATCCGCATCTTCATGCAGATCAGGTGGTGCTTTTCACCTTCTCCTATCTTCCCTTAAGACTCTCAACATCGATCATGGTAACTTTTTTCACAATGATGGAGAGGGAGGGGAAAAGATGGAGTCTGATCTCCCTATTCCCCCACTTTCACACCCCAAACTAGGGGTTGTTACATAGATCTAGGTGAACAGAGTCTAACATTCCCACTATAATCACACATTCATTGGAAGTTCCCGTGGTAGGTGCTTGGGAAGCTTGGTGGCGTGGTCCTCATTCACCCCGTATCTATCAGAGGATGAAGATGAGTACTTAGCTATATAATCCTCCCTATTGATGTATGAGATCATACCACCCTGACAGGCTATCGGTGCGCCTAAGCAAAGAGGGTAGGCCAATGTGGCATCAATATGTCACAAATATTAAATCAAATATCAATAAATTCAAACTCTTATATCTTCTAGTAGAAACCTTTTATTCACATAAAACTTGAACTTTTGGTCCCTCATAACCCAAGGCCTCATACTACAAGGTTTGAGATGTAAATTGAAACAATTAATAATGCAACTTAAATCCTTGATTAGTCTCATAAATAATTGTAAACCTCAACTTTTAATCAATTATTCACTAAATTTGCATGAAACAATTTCAATCTCATGATCTTGATTATCATGCATTCCAATATTCACAATTGAACCATCTAGATTCCTATATACCCTAATTGATACCCTAAAGTCATAAATACACCAAAGTGGTTCATATATAAAGATATTGGGATTAGGGTACACATCAATTATCCTCCAAATTATCAACATAACTCCAACTTGTTTACTGTGACTGTATAACACATCATGGTCCTTTAATATCTATTTAATTTTAGGTTTGTCTTCAAGAACTATATTAGTTGTGAAAATCCTAGAATTCAGGGTGATCATAAATACATGTATAAATTCCCTAGTGGGTCATTATAGCAATGAACCATATATATTGATAAATGTTTGTTCTCAATATGTATTAGGGTCAAATACTCGTTAAACTTGTTGATTTGGATATTGATAATACTCTAGGCTCCAAAAGAGGTACACTTTTATATTAATTACTCCTTTTATAGACTAGTGGTATTAAATGATACTTGTATGTACTTTTGTTTCAAATTATTGGTTACGTACTTGTGTGAGATACAATGTTTGCTACTGAGTAATCTTTTAATTTATATATGTACTCTTGAAAAACCTTGAACATAAATGATAATACCCCTTATGACTATCTATAATAGATGCAAGTGGCCTCCTCATATTTGATGGTGGAACTTGTACAACATGGTGACCTGCCCCATTTTGTTGGGGTCATGGAGTCATATGTATATGCATGCATGTTGATCATCATAATGGGGAAATTTGTAAATAAAAATCAAAATTTTCAAAACAAACTTGAATTTAATATTGCATTGAGTAATTTGTATATAATTCCTACCAAGTATGTTATTCTTCAATTAATGCTTTTATTTTTTCAATATTATTCTTTTCAAAGCATAATGATTCATTTGCATTGATTGTGTCTCAATTTACCTAATTTTAGGCATGAAGACTTGGAGACATGATACAAGATGAAATACACATGAATCACACATGAATGGGATATAGAATCTAGTTTGTAGTTCTCTCACCTTGTAATTGTTTCTTTTCTTGTTGGTTTTGGGCCCCTGATGTGATACAATATATAGTTCTTTTCAATAAAATGAAATTTTATTTCTTTTTGCATAAATGTGTTTCTAATTTTCAGGCCACTCAGAGATGGATGCTCTAATCCCAGTAACACTGCCTACCCAAGTAGTGGGATTGGGATTAGGTGAGAATGGTTTCGTGACAACCTTGGTGATATGGGTAGTCTAATCATTCCTTTTAAGATCATTTTTATCCAAATACTCAAATCCTAGGATATTGCAATCTCCCCCTCTTAGACTTTTGGCATCCTCATCAAGGCTCGATCCTAGGATATGGCTGCATAATATTTTGCCATTTTAGTTCAAACCTAGAATGATCCATGTACACCCAACTCCCGATCACTGAATACCAGCACAAGAGTGGCTACATCACCATGTACAACCCTCTCCAACATGCCTGGAACCCATGCCTCAAAACTTGCACTTCAAATGCCTTTCTGTGCCCCACCTACTGGAGGAGTAATGGTTTCATACCATTTGTAACGCCTAGGCTGACTGCCTAAGGATCTAGTAGAGTTTCTGGAATGACAACTAGTGCCACAGACCACCACTAGTCTTGAATATGTGCTTTGTACTCACTCATGTGCAAGCTAGGATAAACTTTCTAATTGGTCACCCATCCTAGTACTACTCTGGACCAAGCATGACTAACCACAAAATTCCTTAGTGAGCCCCCCCTAAAAAGGAGGTGCATCTTTGCAATATGAGTAATCCAATCATTCCTTTTAAGATCATTTTTATCTGAGGCCTCAAATCCTAGGATCTACACAATGTCTCCATGTGGGTTGAAGTAACATCAACAAGGACCAATGATCACATGTTAGTTTGTGATTTTGTCAAATCCAACATTTTCATCCATTTTGGTGTACTGAGAGAAATGATAAGGGACAGTGGAATCCATTTTATACAGAGATCCATTGAAAGTTTGTTGAAAAGACATAGTGTGAACCATCATGTGGATACTCCTTATCATACTCAAACGAGTGGTAAAGTTGAGCTAGCCAATCGAGAGATAATTCTTATACTTGAGAAGACGGTCATGCCTGACTGTAAGGATTGGTCTATACATCTGAATGTGTCTTTCTGAGCACATAGGATAACATACAAAGCCCCAACAAGAACCAAACAATTCAAGCTTGTGTATGGGAAAATTAGTATTTACTTGTTGAGTTAGAACACAAGTCACTATGGGCTTTGAGATCCATGGATATGGATATGGATACCACCTGTTAAGAAGGAAACTACAACTCCATTTGAGAAGATGAGAGATGAGGCCTATGAATTGTGGAAAAGGTACAAAGATGGAATCAAGTTTTTGCATGATAGGTTTATCAAGAAGAAATACTTTGAGCCCGAACAATGGGTGTGGAAATAAGACTAAAGGATGAAGTTCTTTCCTAGAAAGCTTAGACCTAGATGGTAAGGACCTTATCTAGTGAAGCATGTGCACCAATCTAGAGCTATTGTGATATGTGAGAAAGTAGATGCAAAAGAATTCAAGTTAATGGATACTGATTGATGGTTGTGTTTGAAGTTGGGCCAAACAAGGCCAATCAAACTTATATAACTCACCTCTGGGATGAAGATTAAGATCTAAACATAAAGATAGCTCGAGGAAAGAAGAAAGAATCCATATATTGAGCACTCCACTTGTCCAAGCTAGATCCTCCAAAGAGGAAGCAAAACCCTAGGTCAAGGAAGCAAGAAAGAGGTGTACTTCAAGCTCTAGCACAATATCTACCATGAAACACCATGGGTACAGAAAAGAAAATGAGAGACGAAGGTATAAAAAAGGGGAGGATGGAAAGGAGGGATATCTCACTTACCTAGGCCAAGAACAAGCTGAGGAAGTTCCACAAGCTCAAAGAGAGGGTATACTTGAACTCTAGGTGCACATGTAAGAAGATCATACACATCTCCTACCTTGATATCCCTATTCTAGACCTAGAAAAAAGGGGATGATCTCTAAGAGGAAATTAACAAAAAATAGAGAGATAAGTGTGTAAATAACTAGTTTTCATAGGAGGGGGAGGGTATATGAATCTATGGGTGAGAGAGAAGGGAAGGCTAAGGCGTCTAGCCATGTTTTCCATGTGTCCCATGGACAAAAGTGTTACTGACATGTGTTCCTACATGCATAATTATCTTGAAATGCAAAACTCTTGTGGATAATCTAAGGATAAGATTTTGGCACTTAGTTATCTTGTTGAGCAAGGTATTTCAACTCAACATCACTGTATTCACAAACTGATACACTTTTTCTAAGGAAAGTTGCAAACCAATACACATCACCTCCTTGAGGTGCTTAACCCATCATGGCAAAGGCCAATGAGTTGATAAAATAATATGAGACTCCCTCTATGGCTCCTTGGCCGATAGGCACTCTCATAAGAAGTCTACAACTCGATGCAACTCATACAAGGGCTTCAACTATACATCATCTCTTGGTCTTATCATCACCAAGAGTACCATCACTCAAAGATGATTCAAACATGGTGTCTCCTTCATTCTCTCTCCTCTAGATGATACTGGGAGGGAGTCATGACACTCTAGAAGTGGTAATTTTCATATCAACCCTACATATTGGGTAAATTACAATTTGTACCAAAATTGGTGTACAAGGCACTAGCATTATTCAAACAAGCTCAATCTTGGAACTTAGGCTTTCCACAATCCACCCCTTAGCATCATTCTTTTTCTTATGATGCTAAAAAACATGAGGTACATTCAACATGTGACATATTGCAATATAACCCCTCATCTTGGGTAAATTGCATTTTGGTCGAAAACAAGAGAACATTGCTCAAACATCATTCAAATAGGACCAAACTTAAAACATAAGTTTTCCACCTGATAAAAAAACACTTTAGAGAATTATGTTAAAGTTCGAAGAAACTTGTTTATGACAAACAAACAGGGTTAGCCCTAAATTACTTCCATGAAAATCAATAGACTCATCGGTTGTGAGAGTCAGTACGTCCATAGTAATTTGACTCTCAGGCTAGACATCATTCTCGACAGCTGGGTGACCATCTGTTCTTGGCATCTTAGGTCACAAGGTTGAAAATCATCAATTTGAGCACTACTCTAGGTAAACCATTGATTCAAGGAGTTCAAGAGGGAAAAAAATCAACCCTCACAACTAAAAGGAATGCCATTGGTTCCCCACTCACAAGGACAACCATCAGATCCAAACAAACCATGAGAACCATCGAGTTCTACTCCTAAAGGTAGCCCATCCATGAAAGCAAACCCTAAACTAAAACTTAGATAGGTGTCACCATCAAACCAAGGTGTAACAAGGAGCCACAATGAAAAACTAACTCAAACATGCTTAGAAAACATGTGAGGAAAAACAATCATATGAAAAATTACAAGAAAAACCCTAAATGTGGGTAAGTTGCATAAAAGCCCGAAATAAGCATATAAATGGGTAACTTGCTCAAACATAGTCCAAAATGTACCAAACTTGAAACTTAATCTTGTCACATGATATCAAAAAACTTTTTAGGGTTCGACTAAGGTTTCAAGAATCCAATTAAGATAAGAAAGCATGTTCAACAAAAAAGCAAGATTAATGGTCTTACATAGCCCACGTAGGTTTGGGAACTTTGCACCCAACCTTCACCATTTGGTACTCTTCATTTATTTTAACACATTCCAAAAAAAATTACTTGTTTGTAATACTTTTGGTTTAGATTTTGAATGTGATAGGTCAAACAGGTTGACATTTGAGAAGAAGGGAGGATTTTAGTGAAAATGATTGGTAAAATATCAAGTGAATCGAAGTTATTGTTTAAAACATGATGAATTGAGAGAATTGACCATTTTTTTTAGTTCTTGAACTTGGAAGAGCCAACACGATTGTGTTGGCATAGAATTTTTGTGCTTGGATGGATATTTTTATAGTTAAACACTTGGAATGTTTGGGTCTGGCCAGTACAGTCATGCTAGCTCGTGTGGTCGTGCAACTCAGAATAGCTGTGCTGGACTAGACCCACCACATAAACTACTTGATTGTTCTCCAACAACACAACCAATCCTCATTCACCCCATGTAGAACACCCATTCTGTGATAAAAATATATATAGGGTGACTTCAATCACCCCTAAATTTCCATCTTTCCCTCTGAAACATTAGATTCAAGCTCCCTCAAACCCTCAAGGACCTTACCCTACCTCCATCCTCTCTTTCTACCCCTCATGCACTTCTATTTTGCCATCTTCAATAGGATTCCACTCCAACCATTTTAAAGTAAAAAAAACCCTTGTTCTTCCTCTGATTTCCTTCTAAAGATGAAGAAGGACACAAAGCACTCAAGAAGGGATTTGAGTGTGGCGTCAAAGCAATTATGAGAAGTCAAGTACGCACCAAGTGTGAGTCCATGGAAAATCCTTTTCTCTCTCACAATCCAACGGAATCATCATTGAAATCCATCTTAGGGTCATTGCAGCACTCGACAACGGCAAGTAGCACCCATCTCCCGTCTTCATCTAGCTACCACGACTCAGATCATAAATATAGTAATCAAGGAGAAGAGGAGGAGAAGGAGAACATTGAAAATATGGTTGATTTTTGGAAGTTAGTGTTCATATGTGTGCCCCTAGATCCATCCATATGATGATTGTAGTCACACATTTTGTAATTGATTTGTTAAATAATAAAGTCATTTCTATCTATATGTTTTCTTAGTCATGAGATGATGATATAACATGATATATGTCTAAAGAATGATATTGCTCGATGATATGTGTCTTCAGGTTGAGGACCCAAACAATGAGATCATATGTATGATAAGAGTAAATATAATGTTGTTATGTCCTTTGTTGGATATTAGAATGTGTGTTGCCTAATGACAAAATCTAATCAATCATGATATATGATGTCAAACAAAACACATAAGTACTTGTTAAACAATAGTGTACCGAATAGAACCACCTTTAGAAGTGATATATGGATAACAATCATAGTCACATCTCGATGTGATAATGGTGGTTGCGATTCTTAGACCTAAAGTCAATACACTCATCACATGTAATTTTATGTATTTTAACATTATCCAATGTGGCCTTGTATATTAGTTTCCATAGAGGTGATGCTTGGATACATTGTGACACATAGGGATTTCCCATGAGTGATGTAAATGGGATTTGTCCCTCCAACTAGAGTTGATATCCTGGCAACTTGATAAGTGATATTGACAAAATGTATGGCCATACTCATATGAGTCAATATATGATATTGAGCTCATATGCAAATCTATAGTCTACATTGGTTCAAGGAGCATGGATTGAATGATTAAGAGAATGGTGATTCCATGCCTTAAGTTCAATCTAGATATCTAATAAAAGGAAATTATACAATCACAATAACATTTATCACATATGTAGGTTGAAGTTGTTCTCCAACATTCTAATTACTTGGAAAGAAATGATGTGTTGTTAGATACTGTAACATCCCTGACCTGGGTTATCTCTAACCCTAGGTGTTTTGATTAAGAAAGATGATTATATGCTTAATACTATCTTGTGAAAAGTAATTAGGGCTCATGAGGAACTTATGTTTCAATTTTGGTCATGTTTGGACAATGTTGAAGCAATGTTTGCTTATTTTGGACTAATGTGAAAATTACCCAAGTTGAGGGGTTTAAGTGCAAATTGTGAATGATAATAAGTTACTGATGTGTTGAAACATCATGAGAGTGAAAATGATTCAGAGGTATGGCTTATGGAAGCATGAATACCAAGAAAGAGCTGATAAAGCAATGTTTGTGCATGAAAACCTAGTTTTGGTGTAATATGCAATTTACCCAAAACCTGGGGTGCAATATGTAATTTACCACCTCAATGAGGTCCCTAATGTTTCTTGGCATAATGTAGAGAAAATAAAATGAGAGGGGTGCCTCATTTGAATTAAGTTGGAAGAGAGAGAATCTTGATATTAAAATAATCAAGATTAATGTCTAATTGAAACCCTAATTCGATTTGGGGCAAAATTAGGTGTATTAATATAAGGACCTTCAACCAAAATTAAAATGGTTGGATTCAGATGTGTGTGGAAATCCTTGAGCCTTGCAAGGACGGCGAAAATATCCAAGGGAGTGGATAACTCATTCACAATTTTATAAGAAAAAGAAATATCCACTCACATATGTATATTAATATAATATGATTTAAGGTGCTTGATTTGCTTTTCCTTAAATCATCGATAATTGAGAGGAATTGGAGGAAAACAAGATAGCCTCGGATCCAAGGAAGTTGAGGGGGGACGAGGCGGCCATATTTTCGGGATTAATTGGATTTTTATAAAGTTATATTCTCTCTCATTGAAATTTTATAAAAGAACGTTTTACAAGCCATATGAAAGGCTTTTTCGACCCCACTTCTTCTCCTTGCTTGGTAAAAGATCAAGGGAGCTTGGGAGGATCTGGAGGACGACCCCTAACCTGTTGGTACGGTTCTTGATCCCTTTTACCTTGATTCCATGGTGGAAATTGAAAATAAATTATGGATTTCTTCCTAATTTGATCTCCTCTTCAATTCTAACCATTCCTTTTCACTCAAACCTTGAGGACGAGCCTTGGAATGGTGAAAGGAGTTGCATCCACCATTGTTTCCGTGAACATGGAGCTTTGGATCTCAATTAGAGGCGGGTTTTATAACTTGAAACCCTAACTTTGCTATTGCATTCAATTCCATATCAAATAATGATCATTTCTACATTTACAATAATTGATTCGGTTAATTGATGCAATCTCCATGGAAATCACAGCAGGTTTCGTGGGTTTAGTTCTTGATGATGATGACATCATCATAAGAAAGCACCTCACCAAATATCAAAGCCAAACGGTTTCATTGAGTTGCTCAAACGATTTCCCAAACCGTTTTGGAGCAAACGGTTTCAAATCGTTTAGAAGCAAATGGTTTCACCAAATGGTTTCAAAACCATTTGGGGGAGTTGATCAAGGGTTTACCGTTTGAGAATCCTGTTCCTAATTATTTTGGTTGATGACCCACCAAATTTGGTTAATTAGTTCCAAAGGAATCATGATTTGAAGGCTAATCAATTAGGCAAACCCTAATTGATTTAAGTGCTGATTTTCAACTTGATCGATTTGACTTTTTGGGTTGATTAGACCCAAACGGTTTCAAAACAGTTTGGGGATTACCCAAACAGTCTCAAGACCGTTTGGAGGTCACCCTAGACCGTTTGGAGGTCTAGGGTTGAGTATGGTTAAGTGTTTGAAGATCCAAAGATATGGCATGAACCCTAATCGGCTAAGTGCTGATTTTGTAAGTGATTGAGATGATGTTTTGGGTTGATTGACCCAAATGGTTTCAAAACCGTTTGGGGATTACCCAAATGGTCTCAAGACCGTTTGGGGATCACCGAAGACCGTTTGGAGGTCCCCCAAGACCGTTTGGAGGTCTAGGGGTGGGTATGGTTAAGCAATTGATGATCCAATGTTACCAAGTTAAAGTGTAATCAATTGCTGATTTGGTGATCAATCCAATGATCCAAACCTTAACTGGTTGACTTGGATTTTGATGATATGATGGGAAAACGGTTTCAAGACCGTTTTGAGGTCATCCAAACAACCTCAAGACCGTTTGGGGTCACGTCATGTTCAATTTGGATGATGGGTCAAAGGTTTCAAAGTAACTAATCTTGCATTGATTAGTGTTGAAGGATCATTGATTCCAAACCCTAATTCAATTGATTCAAACCCTAGTTGATGACTAATTGTGGGTCAATTGAGGACTAAATCAGTTGTAGGTTGACCTATTTAGCTCAATTGAAGTATGAGGATAGGTCCAATTGATTATTGGTTCCATGAATTCAATGATTGAAGGAATCAACATTGGAAACCCTAATCCAATTTGATTGGTTGAGACCATATTTGGTCCATGCGGTTTTGAGGAGGTTTGGACCAAACGGTCTCAAGACCGTTTGAGTCCAAACGGTCTCAAGACCATTTGGGACCAAACGGTCTCAAGACCATTTGGGAGAAAACGATCCCAAACCGGTTGAGCCCATGCGGTTTCACAAGGTGCTTTAGCAAACAGTTTCAAACCGTTTGAACTTTGAAAGACCAAGACCGTTTGGGGCTCAAGTAGTCAAATTTGATTGAGGACTTAACTGGTTAATCCCTTTGGATACCTAATGTAATTGAGGACTCAATTGGTTAATCCACTTGGACACCTATTGTAATTGAAGATTCAATTGATCAATTCAATTGGATACCTTATGTAATGGACGTCCAATGTGATTGAATCTCTTGAGAATAGAGATGATGAATCATCCATTGATCCAATGATGATTAGTAATGATAATAATTGAGGGTACAAAGGTTGAAACCCTAGTAGTACCTAAGTGATTAGTGCCAATTAAGGGATGAATCCTAATTGCTTATAGAATCAATGACTTGGTACACTATGTTAATCATAGTTGTATATACTTGATTGAAGGTTTGATATGACCTAATCAAATTGAGATGATGATAGCATGAATTCATACATGAATATGATTCATGTGGTGACTAAGGGTATGATCCTTAAGTGCAAAGATCATGAAACTCTAATCATGAACATAAACCCTAATCCATAGGGCTATTGAGTTCTAACCCTAATTGAGGGCAATTTTAAATGTAACCCTAATCCAGGGTGAGGATGTAACGCTAATCCAGGGTGAGGATGTAACCCTAATCCAGGGTGAGGATGTAACCCTAATCCAGGGTAGTGATGTGTGAAACTCCAATTTAGGGAAATAAGATGTAAAACCCTATTTGAGACAAATGGTAGACCCAAATGGTGGGTGACTATAGTGGAAATCCTAGTTAAGGATGATTCCATGAGAAATTCTATTCTAGGGTTATGTTATGAGAAACCCTAAGTGAGAATGATGTATGTGGAACTTTTATGTGGTAATGTGATGTGAGAATCAAACTTAGGGTAATGTCATGTAATGACATGTGCAACCCTAGTTGAGGGTGATTCCATGTGAAACCCTAGTTGAGGGTGATTCCATGGGAAACCCTAGTTGAGGGTGATTCCATGAGAAACCCTAATTAAGTATTAACATCACATGATGATCTAATACTATGTTGTGATGAGAGGCCCTAAGAAGGGTGAAGGTATATGAGACTCTAATATGAAGTCATAATGCATAAAGCCCTAATCCTGGGCAATATGACAATGAATTATAATCCTAATTTTAAGTAAAGATATAAAGAAACCGTAATGATGAAATTGAAGGAATGGCCTTATAAAGGTGAAACATTTCATGTGGTTGATTATATGCAACCTAATTGTAAGCAATGTCTTTAACATTAGACAAATCAATATCATTAAAAATAGTTGGACAATCCTAATGTGTGGCATATGCATTATATGCTAAAGGTGAGAGTTTAGTGATGGAATGTATTAAGAGGGAAATACCTTAATACAAGATAAGTTGGTTAATTCAAGAGGGTATGAAATGATGAGAAAGTGATACATCAAGATATGATAGTTATCACATTCAGCACTTCAGGGTTTATATACCTTGGTACACTTCAAGTCCAATATAATTGGATAAGAAACATATGAAGCGTGTTATGCAACTATTACAATGAAATGTAATGAGTTAATGCACTTTGATGAGTGTAATTAATGTACCTTGAGAATGGGGTTAAGTCCAAATAATGTGTCTGATGTAGTCATACCATGATGAGGATGAGAAATGAACTCATACCTTGTATTGATGATCATTAATGCTATATGATGAGACTAATGATATTGAATAATTATATATGATACCTTTGAATGCCCCAGAGGTATGGAATAATGAATATAGGGTTGGATAGATTATATAATCATGAAACCCTAATTAATGAGTAATGGAGGAACCCTAACCCTAATTTTGGGTAAAGGAAATGAAAATCCCTAATTGATGGTAAACCCTAACCCTAGTAAGGGATTAGTGGTGTTACTATTGTATTGCATGGTGTGATGTGAAATTGACATGACTAATATCATATGTACCAACCATGCACATATCATAAGATGATGAGCATAGCTAGATTTGAGCTATGATGATGTTTATCTAATAAAAGAAGTGATTGGCCTTGAGTGCCATCATAATATTGTTGCTTAGTAAGAAATAACAAAATATACATGGGCCTTATGGGCCATTATTATAATTGTTGCTTATTGAAAAGTAACAAGATGTGCTTTGGCCTGGTGTGCCAATATGGTATTGTTGCTTATTGAGAAGTAACACAGTGTGCAGTGGCATTGTAAGCCATGTGAATAAGTTGTTACCTAGTGAAAGGTGGAAAAACAATTAATGGCCTTGTGAGCCATGTGTTATTCTTGTGTAACAAGCTTCTTGTATACCTTGGTCTGAGGACCTAGAGGTGATAGTTACCCAACAAGTGGTAACAATGTTCAGTGATGAACTAAGGGTTTGAATACCCAGATTTGATAAGCATGGAAATGATGTGATTGAGGGATGAGAATTCCCAGTTTTGAAATGAGGGACTGAGATCCCAATGCCTCATAAAGAATGAGAAATGAATGATGAATATAGTACATATTTCTTTATAGCAATTGTCTTAATAAGTTATGTTTGAGAACTTGGCTGATGCTAAAAGAATATAATAATGTACTTAATTAATCAAGTAAAATCATATCATGTAGAGCCCTGACCATAGATCCATCATCGTCAGCAAATTGATGATGGTGAAATGGGTGCTCCGCGGCAAAACCCGGAGGGCATACATTTGAGTATGTGGGGGTTATGAGCGCGAATATCCTTATGCCATAATGGAGGAATTGATGTGAGATAAACATTAAATCTCGCAATCCTTCATTATATGTACCGGGATATGGATGTAGCATGAATCTCCCGATGATTGAGATAGTTGTTGTACACATCTCCCAATAATGTTAATGCCAGATCGGTGGAGATAAACATGAAATCTAACGATCGCGAAGAGAGTGCAACATGCCACTGTAGCTCTGATAGTGAAGTTGCCAGTATACCCTAGAAATCTATATTTAGCAGAGACACAAGATGTCCTGCATGTGATCTCGTGCTGACCGAGATGTGGGAGGTCATGGGAATCCAGCTATTCCATTGACCTTGTATGGTACCGATTTCGACTTCGCAGTGGTCAGTTGGAGCATGAGCGGTATACCTCATCTCCTCATGGAATAAGTGTGTTTGTAAAATGAAATCAGCCGTATAGCATGTTTTCTTAAGGATTGAATACGGAAATTCATTGGCTGATGTTACATTTCTGTTATATATCTATATTTCATTGATGATATTCATATTTGTTGTATTCATTACAAGTAGATGAATGAACTATGAGTTTGCTATGAGTAGATGCAATGTTATCCTTGAAAAAGGAGATTACTTCACTCTGAGCATACAATGATTCACCTGCTGTTGATTATATATAATCCTTCTGCTCAGTTTATTTTAATAAACTGCTATAACAATGTTTTGGTAGAGAGTTATATCTCCCGCTGGGGCAATTTACAATTGTCTCACCCCCGTGGGATCCAACATTTTTAGGTGGACGAGCACAAAGGAGTTTGAGAACATCTTGCAGGAAAAGAACAACAGCAATAACATCAGGGAAAGTAGTGAGATCTTAGGTGGAGATTCTATCTGTCAAGTTATGTAGTTAGAAAGTTCTATGTGTCGTCTCTGTACTCTCTGGTCCTCAAAGTTTTTAGTCAGTGTTATTGGTATATCAATATGAAGTTTTGACTTGATGCCTCAAGATTCATATGTTGTCTATATATAATGTTTATAAGACAGTTGATGATGTAGTCTCTGAAAAGAGATAGTACAGGTTAAGTACATTTGAACCAGAATGTAAATGTTATACAATGATTCTTGTTGTAAAGGATTTCCTATGTGTGGATCTCTTTGCAAAGAATTTTAATTTTTAGTGATTTTCAATAATCCGCTACAAATAATTTGCTTCCGCTTAAGTTAATCTTGTTTTCGCGAGTCGGTCTTTACAATTGTGGTATCAGAGCTCTAGGTTCACTGAGTCTACAGAGACATAGGACTAAGATAGTAGAGTGTGTTCTGGTGTCATCCAGTGTATCTGATAGTGTCTTCAGCTCGTATAAGAGAAGAAGAACTTAAAGATGACTGGGTCACATGAGGAGGTTGTTGCTGAGAGCATCAATGTTGCACCAAGAAAAGGTGCATGGGAGCAGGAAAGAGAGAGACAATTGCCTGAGAATCGCCTAGATGATCCAACTATAATAAGAAAATCCTTCATAAAGTATTATTGTTGGAGAATTTAGGGCAACGGTAATGAATATAGTTGATCCAACATTGGCAGTGTAACCTAGATTACCAGCCTCAATGATGATGTTTCAAGTATCAACATGATTTGTAATCAACATCTCCAGGTTGAAGCAAAAGGAAATGATGAATTTCTGGACTTAAATTGAGTCTGTGCTCAACCTTAGCCTGTTGAATCAACTTTTGAGGCAGAGTTAGCCTGAGGCAGTGAATAATTCATGAATTATGACAAGTTAGACAAGATAAAGTCATTCAAATATGTCATCTTATGAATTCATGGATTAACTGAGAAAGGAAATGATTGAGCTTTCCTTGATTAGCCCTTTGAGGACTTATGTTTTACATGGTAAAACATTAAAAATGTTTTATGTTGTTCTTACGTATATAAGAAAAATGAGGTATATAAGAGATGCCTGAATGAAATTCAGGGATGTTAAGCCTTATGCTTGTGATAATATGAAAAAAAGGAATATGATAGTATACAAAATGCATACCACCTAATCTCAGTATTTATATACCCTAGCCAGGTATACAACTATTGATGATAAAGTGGGTATGGAAACTCTTAGATTGTTGCCTTTTTGATTGCCCTGATCAAGTAGTCATTCTGATACAATCTAATGAGTATCATGAAATCAGAAATATGGAATGAATTAATGTGTCTTATCCTAAGTATAAGAAAGAGAAGTCTGAGATAATCTCATATGGGCATGTTGAATGAGGAATTAAAAGTGCACTCCTCATAAGATAAGAATAAGAATAAGGGAGATGAACCATGTTCAATAATGCTGCAAGCATAATAGAGATCTTTCCCATAATGAGGAAATGGGAAATGTGATGAGATCATGAGATGATCATAAACATGCTAGATAATAATAAAGAAAGGGATAATGACATGAAACCATCCTTATAAATTCCTATGCTGAAGGCAAGGAACCTAGGATGAGACAAAGAGTAAATGGTTCATGAATAGCTGAAAATACATGAATTAGTAAGAGGAATATGAATCATTGTTTTCTTTCCTTTCAGGGACATGGAAATCAAGTGGGTCTTAGGATACTTGATGTGCATAACATAAATATGTTCATGTGATGGATACTTAGAAAATTATCAGTTTATCTTGGACTTTGGTTCCAAGATGAGGACATATGTAACAATTAATGTTCCAAGATGAAAGGAAGAGAAATATGTGATGTGTTCTTAACACATATGATAGATATGAAGATGAAAGATTCTAGTATCTGAGAATTATTAGATGGTTTAGGCTGGCTACATGGAGTCGTCAACTGTGAAATTAATATGATTATATTAAATGATTTGAACATCATATGTTAGGGGTTTATGTTTTTCATAAAATATTAATAAAGAATGTGGGATGCCTCTCTGAATAAGAAAAAGTGATATTTGACACAAAAGCTGACTCCATAGTCAATGATGAGGAACAATGGAGCATGTGTTTTGTGTGTTGATTCTATAAGAATCTTGTATGGAAACACTTTTTATTGATCAAAGCTTTTTGATGTCTCCATAATAAGGAGATGATATGTGAAGACTAGATAGTATGATGTATAATATACATTTGTCTTCCTTTATCTGGATTTCAGGGATGAAATCCTTGTTAGGGGTTTATAATTTATAACATCCCTGACCTGGGTTATGCTTTAACCCTAGGTGTTTTGATTAAGAAAGATGATTATATGCTTAATCCTATCTTGTGAAAAGTAATTAGGGCTCATGAGGAACTTATGTTTCAATTTTGGTCCTGTTTGGACAATGTTGAAGCAATGTTTGCTTATTTTGGACTAATGTGCAAATTACCCAAGTTGAGGGGTTTAAGTGAAAAGTGTGCATGATAATATGTTCCTCATGTGTTGAAGCATCATGAGAGTGAAAATGATGCTGTTTTATGGCTTATGGAAGCCTGAATACCAAGAAAGAGCTGATAAAGCAATGTTTGTGCATGAAAACCTAGTTTTGGTGTAATATGCAATTTACCCAAAACCTAGGGTGAAATATGTAATTTACCAACTCAATGAGGTCCGTAATGTTTCTTGGAATCATGTAGAGAAAAGAAAATGAGAGGGGCGCCTCATTTGAATTAAGTTGGAAGAGAGAGAATCTTGATATTAAAATAATCAAGATTAATGCCTAATTGAAACCCTAATTCGATTTAGGGCAAAAATAGGTGTATTAATTAAAGGGCCTTCAACCAAAATTAAAATTGTTGGATTCAGATGTGTGTGGACATCCTTGAGTCTTGCAAGTACCACGAAAATATCCAAGGGAGTGGACAACTCATTCACAATTTTATAAGAAAAAGAAATATCCACTCACATATGGATATTAATATAATATGATTCAAGGTGCTTGATTTTCTTTTCTTTAAATCATGGATAATTGAGAGGGATTGGAGGCAAACAAGATAGCCTCGTATCCAAGGAAGTTTAGGGGGAAGAGGCGGCCATATTTTTGGGATTAATTGGATTTTTATAAAGTATATTCTCTCTCATTGAAATTTTATAAAAGAACCATTTACAAGCCAAATGAATGGGTTTTTCGACCCCAATTCTTCTCCTTGCTTGGGAAAAGATAAAGGGAGCTTGGTAGGATCAGGAGGATGACCCCCAACCTGTTGGTAAGGTTCTTGATCCATTTTACCTTGATTCCATGGTGGAAATCGAAAATAAATTATGGATTTCTTCCTTATTCGATCTCCTCTTCAATTCTAACCATTCCTTTTCACTCAAACCATGAGGACGAGCCTTGGAATGGTGAAAGGAGTTGCATCCACCATTGTTGCCATGAGCATGGAGCTTTGGAGCTCAATTGGAGGCGAGTTTTATAACTTGAAACCCTAACTTTGCTATTGCATTCAATTCCATATAAAATAATGATCATTTCTACATTTACAATAATTGATTCAGTTGATTGATGTAATCTCCATGGAAATGACAGTAGGTTTCGTGGGTTTATATCTTTATGATGATGAAATAATCATAAGAAAGCACCTCACCAAATATCAAAGCCAAACGGTTTCAATAAGTTGCTCAAACAGTTTCCCAAACCGTTTGGGAGCAAACAGTTTCAAACCGTTTAGAAGCAAATGGTTTCACCAAACGGTTTCAAAACTGTTTGGGGGAGTGGACCAAGGATTGACCGTTTGAGAATCCTATTTCTATTTATGTTGGTTGATGACCCACCAAATTTGGTTAATTAATTCCAAAGGAATCATGAGTTGAAGGCTAATCAATTAGGCAAACCCTAATTGATTTAAGTGCTGATTTTCAACTTGATCGATTTGACTTTTTGGGTTGACTAGCCCCAAACGGTTTCAAAACCGTTTATGGATTACCCAAACGGTCTCAAGACCGTTTGGGGGTAACCCAAGACCATTTGTAGGTCTAGGTTTGAGTATGGTTAAGTGTTTGAAGATCCAAAGATATGGCATGAACCCTAATCACCTAAGTGCTGATTTTGTAAGTGATTGAGATGATGTTTTGGGTTGATTGACGCAAACGGTTTCCAAACCATTTGGGGATTACCCAAATGGTCTCAAGACCATTTGGGGATCACCCAAGACCGTTTGGAGGTCACCCATGACCGTTTGGAGGTCTAGGGGTGAGTATGGTTAAGCAATTGATGATCCAATGTTACTAAGTTAAAGTGTAATCAATTGCTGATTTGGTGATCAATCCAATGATCCAAACCTTAATTGGCTGACTTGGATTTTGATGATATGATGGGAAAACAGTATCAAGACCGTTTGTAAGTCATCCAAACGACCTCAAGACCGTTTGGGGTTAGGTCATGTTCAATTTGGATGATGGTTCAAAGGTTTCAAAGTAACTAATCTTGCATTGATTAGTGTTGAAGGATCATTGATTCCAAACCCTAATTCAATTGATTCAAACCCTAGTTGATGACTAATTGAGGGTCAATTGAGGACTAAATAAGTTGTAGGTTGACCTATTTAACTCAATTGAAGTATGAGGATAGGTCCAATTGATGATCGGTTCCATGAATTCAATGATTGAAGGAATCAACATTGGAAACCCTAATCCAATTTGATTAGTTGAGACCATATTTGTTCCATGCGGTTTTGAGGAGGTTTGGACCAAACGGTCTCAGGTTTGATTCCAAACGGTCTCAAGACCGTTTGGGATCAAACGATCCCAAACCGGTTGAGCCCATGCGGTTTCAAAAGGTGCTTTAGAAAACGGTTTCAAACCGTTTGAACTTTGAAAGACCAAGATCCTTTGGGACTCAAGTAGTCAAATTTGATTGAGGACTCAATTGGTTAATCCCTTTGGATACCTAATGTAATTGAGGACTCAATTTGTTAATCCACTTGGACACCTATTGTAATTGAAGATTCAATTGATCAATTCAATTGGATACCTTATGTAATGGAGGTCCAATGTGATTGAATCTCTTGAGAATAGAGATGATGAATCATCCATTGATCCAATGATGATTAGTAATGATAATCATTGAGGGTACTAGGTTGAAACCCTAATAGTACCTAAGTGATTAGTGCCAATTGAGGGATGAATCCTAATTTCTTATAGGATCAATGACTTGGTACACTATGTTAATCATAGTTGTATATACTTGATTGAAGGGTTGATATGACCTAATCAAATTGAGATTATGTTAGCATGAATTCATACATGAATATGATTCATGTGGTGACTAAGGGAATGATCCTTAAGTAGAGAGATAATGAAACCCTAATCATGAACATAAACCATAATTGATAGGGATATTGAGTTCTAACCCTAATTGAGGGTAATTTTAAATGTAACCCTAATCCAGGGTGAGGATGTAACCCTAATCTAGGGTGAGGATGTAACCCTAATCCAGGGTGAGGATGTAACCCTAATATAGGGTAGTGATATGTGAAATTCCAATTTAGGGAAATGAGATGTAAAACCCTATTTGAGACAAATGGTAGACCCAAATTGTTGGTGACTATAGTAGAAATCCTAGTTAAGGATGATTCCATGAGAAATTCTATTCTAGGGTTATGTTATGAGAAACCCTAAGTTAGAATGATGTATGTGGAACTTTGATGTGGTAATGTGATGTGAGAATCAAACTTAGGGTGATGTCATGTAATGACATGTGAAACCCTAGTTGAGGGTGATTCCATGTGAAACCCTAGGTAAGGGTGATTCCATGAGAAACCCTAGTTGAGGGTGATTCCATGAGAAACCCTAATTAAGTATTAACATCACATGATGCTCTAATACTATGTTGTGATGAGAGGCCCTAAGAAGGGTGAAGGTATATGAGACTCTAATATGAAGTCATAATGCATAAAGCCCTAATCCTGGGCAATATGACAATGAATTATAATCCTAATTTTAAGTAAAGATATAAAGAAACCCTAATGATGAAATAGAAGGAATGACCTTATAAAGGTGAAACATTTCATGTGGTTGATTATATGCAACCTAATTGTAAGCAATGTCTTTAACATTAGACAAGTCCATATCATTAACAATAGTTGGACAATCCTAATGTGTGGCCTATGCATTATATGCTAAAGATGAGAGTTTAGTGATGGAATGTATTAAGAGGGAAATACCTTAATACAAGATATGTTGGTTAATTCAAGAGGGTCTGAAATGATGAGAAAGTGATACATCAAGATATGATAGTTATCACATTCATCACTTCAGGGTTTATATACCTTGATACACTTCAAATCCAATATAATTGGGTAAGAAAAATATGAACCATGTTATGCAACTATTACAATGAAATGTAATGATTTGATGTACTTTGATGAGTGTTAATTAATGTACCTTGAGAATGGGGTTAAGTCCAAATGATGTGTATGATGTAGTCATACCATGATGAGGATGAGAAATGAACTCATACCTTGAATTGATGATCATTAATATTATATGATGAGAATAATGATCTTGAATAATTATATATGATACCTTTGAATGCCCCAGAGGTATGGAATAATGAATTTAGGGTCGGATAGATTATATAATCATGAAACCCTAATTAATGAGTAATGGGGGAACCCTAACCCTAATTTTGGGTAAAGGAAATGAAAAGCCCTAATTGATGGTAAACCCTTACCCTAGTAAGGGATTAGTGGTGTTACTATTGTATTGCATGGTGTGATGTGAAATTGACATGACTAATATCATATGTACCAACCATGCAGATATCATAAGATGATGAGCATAGCTAGATTTGAGCTATGATGATGTTTATCTAATAAAAGAAGTGATTGGCCTTGAGTCACATCATAATATTGTTGCTTAGTAAGAAATAACAAAATGTGCATGGGCCTTATGGGCCATTATTATAATTGTTGCTTATTGAAAAGTAACAAGATGTGCTTTGGCCTGGTGTGCCAATATGGTATTGTTGCTTATTGAGAAGTAACACGATGTGCAGTTGCATTGTAAGCCATGTGAATAAGTTGTTGCCTAGTGAAAGGTGGAAAAACAATTAATGGCCTTGTGAGCCATGTGTTATGCTTGTGTAACAAGCTTCTTGTATACCTTGGTCTGAGGACCTAGAGGTGATAGTTACCCAACAAGTGGTAACAATGTTCAATGAGGAACTAAGGGTTTGAATACCCAGATTTTATAAGCATGACAATGATGTGATTGAGGGATGAGAATTCCCAGTTTTGAAATGAGGGACTGAGATCCCAATGCCTCATAAAGAATTAGAAATGAATGATGAATATAGTACATATTTCTTTGTAGCAATTGTCTTAATAAGTTATGTTTGAGAACTTGGCTGATGCTAAGAGAATATCATAATGTACTTAATTAATCAAGTAAAATCATATCATGTACAGCCCTGACCATAGATCCATCATCGTCAACAAATTGATGATGGTGAAACGGGTGCTCTGCGGCAAAACCCGGAGGGCATACTTTTGAGTATGTGGGGGTTATGGGCGCGAATATCCTTACACCCTAATGGAGGAATTGATGTGAGATAAACATTAAATCTCTCAATCCTTCATTATATGTACCGGGATGGATGTATCACGAATCTCCCGATGATTGGGATAGATGTTGTACACATCTCCCAATAATGTTAATGCCGGATCGGTGGAGATAAACATGAGATATCACGATCGCAAAGAGAGTGCAGCACGCCACTGTAGCTCTGATAGTGAAGTTGCCAGTATACCCTAGAAAGCAATATTTAGCAGAGACACAAGATGTCCTGTATGTGATCTTGTGCTGACCGAGATGTGGGAGGTCATGGGAATCCGGATCATCCATTGACCTTGTATGGTACTGATTTCGACTTCATAGTGGTTGGTTGCAGCATGAGCGGTATACCTCATCTCCTCTGGCCATAAGTGTGTTTGTAAAATGAAATCAGCCGTATATCATGTTTGCTTCAGGATTGAATACGGAAATTCATTGGCTGATGTTACATTTCTGTTATATATCTGTAGTTCATTGATGATATTCATACATGTTGTATTCATTACAAGTAGATGACTGAACTATGAGTCTGTTATGAGTAGATGCAATGTTATCCTTGAAAAAGGAGATTACTTCA
The DNA here is from genome assembly GCA_963693085.1 of Alisma plantago-aquatica. NCBI lineage: Eukaryota > Viridiplantae > Streptophyta > Magnoliopsida > Alismatales > Alismataceae > Alisma > Alisma plantago-aquatica. The sequence goes on from OY856415.1 coordinate 145,708,779, forward strand.
CTCTGATCATACAATGATTCACCTGCTGTTGATTATATATAATCCTTCTTCTCAGTTTATTTTAATAAACTGCTATAACAATGTTTTGGCGGAGAGTTATATCTCACGCTGTGGCAATTTACAATTGTCTCACCCCCGTGGGATCCAACATTTTTAGGTGGACGAGGACGAAGGAGTTTGAGAACATCTTGCAGGAAAAGAACATCAGCAATAACATCAGGGACAACAGTGAGATCTCAGGTGGAGATTCTGTCTGTCAAGTTATGTAGTTAGAAAGTCCTATGTGTCGTCTCTGTACTCTCAGGTCCTCAGAGTTTTTAGTCAGTGTTTTTGATATATCAATCTGAAGTTTTGGCTTGATGCCTCGAGATTCGTATGCTGTCTGTATATAATGTTTATAAGACAGTTGATGATGTAGTCTCTAAAAAGAGATAGTACAGGTTATGTACATTTGAACCAGAATGTAAATGTTATGCAATGATTCTTGTTGTAAAGGATTTCCTATGTGTGGATCTCTTTGCAAAAAGTTTTAATTTTTAGTGATTTTCAGTAATCCGCTGCAAATAATTCACTTCCGCTTAAGTTAATCTTGTTTTCACGAGTCGGTCGTTACAGATACTATGCATTGTTTGTGATGTCATAATCTTGTTATGGACATTCACTTCCATTGTAATTTGTGATCTATATTGTCAGACACATAGGATGCATCTGGAATAGGAGTTTACTCATTAATGAGGTTCAACTTGGTTACTAAAGTCTGTAGGTAATCAACTTAAACAAAACCAACAGATTCTTGGTTGACTAGTAATGTGTGTTGTCTGACTAGGAATGTGAATCGAACAACTTGATTTTTGAGTCGACTGATGAAAAAGCCCAATCAACTGACTGGATGATCAATAAGTGTGGATCAAGGATTGATGTTGATGTAATGATGTGCATTGATTGTTGCATTGATATTTAGTGTATTTGTGAATTATAAATAGCCAATCAACCAATTGGAGTATCCATTCGACCAGTTGGCATGCCATTCACCAACTCATGATTCCTAATAGCCAATAATTCATGAAATTCCCTTCCTTTAACTCCCAATTGAATCTAAAAATGTTGGCCCTGACCCTCCTATATAAAGGGGGGATAGTCAAATCTTTCAGAAGCTACAATTAACATTGACAAACATTATCTTCTCACAGTTGTGGAAATGGGAGATCCCTAGAAAGTCTTACGTACAAAAGGGAGAGACTATAAGGGAGAAAAAGTCAACACTAGCACATTGACTGTGATAGGGACAAACTTCTTTCTGTTGTCTCTATCAAGCACGATGATGTGTTCTTGGTGGTCCACATGAACTACAATAAAGGCGTGGAGGCCGTAACTGACACGGTAGGAGGACAACATCAACTACCATCTGTGGTGTCTCATCAGAAGGCCACACAGACAGCCATCCAAATTGAGAACCGCCACCTTACAAGGATTATTGATGGACTTTCTCTAGGATCAACTATATACCTTGCAACCCACTTTCCAAGTTCATAGTTGTTGATGCAATCTGCTAGCTATGGGGAATAAGACAAGATTTTTTTTGTTTCTACTGCCATCTCTAAATTCTTATTACCCAACCATTGGAACTCCAACCCGTGAGAGACGTGCTAAGAAATCTTCTACATTTTACTCATGCTTACATCCACAGATTACTATAGCGAGACACTCTACATCTTTAGCTCAACCCCATGCTGCAAAATTACCCATAAGGTGGACGTTTTTTATTAATGAAGAAGAAGATGATGATGTACCAATAGAGATGGTTCCCTTGAACTTGGACACACGTTGGGGGTCATCCAAATATGAAGATGAAGAAGGAGAAAAAATCAAGAGAGAGGAGATGGAAGAGGAGCCAATTGAAACTTTGTCAAAATTGAAAGACGATGGGATGAGATTCTTGGGAAAACAGCCAGAAGGACCCACTTTTGGAAGGAAAACACCATGGATGTTTGTTGTGAATGCTCTTCACCATGAGTGTTTGATGAGAATATTGACTCCCACGAGATATGATTGCATGTCCACCATGCAAGGTTGAAAATCAAAATCTTTTTGAAGCACTATACAAGTAATGTTGGGTAGTTTTAATTGTTGACCACGATCCAAGTGACCTATGTTGAAATCACAAGGGAAATTTTTATGTCTTCGGAGATGGTTAAATATAGTGATGAGGAGTCTATCCAGTTCAGACTCAACAATTTCACACATGTTCCTACACCTTACTTGCTCAACCAAATATTAACCCCAACACCGTAAATGGCAAAGAACTTTGATAAATGTAGTTGCAGTAGGTACGTATAGGCATATTGTTCAAAAATGCAGAAAAGATTCACCGACTAGAACACCTTTGTAGTAGGAAAATCCAAGACAAAAAAACTTTTCAACCCCACCATAAGATATCTGCAAAAGGAACTTGCAAATGTAAACTTGGTAGATATGAAACTCCAAACTACTTCTCCCAAAAGGATTTATTTTTTATAACCATGATAACAAGCATCATGCACGTGAACTTAGGATCAATGTTAACAATGCATTTTAAGATAATACCCTACAGAAGAAAAAAAAACTCCCTTTGTAATGGGGGGGGGGGTTAATCACTACTATTGCTCTAGCCCTAAACTATAATCTAGAAGGGCTTACTAAGGCTGAGGGGAGCAACGTGGTTGATCTAGAGTATCTTTTAATGTCCCAAATGATCTAAATGAGATACGAAAGAATCATTTACAATATGAACCCCAAATTTCTTAGAAAAACATTATGGAGTTGATCTATCATACCAGTCCTCTTCTTGATAGTATGGGGGATGTGGATGTTGTCATGTAAGTGATTGATTGTTGAAAAGGCGACATCCCTGAGAAAGATACAAAGAACCACAAATTGATCTATCATAAAGAGCGGGGGAGACAAACACTCTTGAGCAGCAACATATACTAGTGCCGCCTTGCCACACAAGATAGAGAAATGAGGAGCTTGACACACAACACCCTTCAACAATTGGACATGACATGTAAGCCATACATGCACACATGGAGGTGTTCCAGCATACACATTAGATCATATGATTAGATCAACAATATATGTTGTTGATATGTATGCCTAAAGAGACAATTATATGATGATTGTATTGGGGCATGATGCAATTGATTTGATAATAATAAATGCAATTTCGTCTATTTGTTTGTCCCCTTATGTGATAATGAAGTAACATGATAAATTCCTAGAGAATGGTATTACTCGATGAAATATGTCTTCAGGTTTAAGACCTGAAGAATGAGATCATATGTAAGAGTATATAAATTCTTGTTATGTCCCTAGTTAGATGTTCCTATGGAAGCTAAATAGACAAAACTAATACATAAGACTAGAATGTGTGTTAGTTGATGACATAGTCTCATTAGTCATGATATGTGATTCAAACCAAGCACATAAGTACCTGTTAGAGAACAATGTATGGGACATACTGAACTTTAGAGTGATACATGGAACCATGAAATGGTAGTCAAAATCATCTCCCGTAGTGATAATGGTGATTGTGGTTCTCAGACCAGAAGTCACTACACTCATAAAATATTGTTCATTTAACTTTGACACCATCCAATGTGACCATGAATAAGGGTTTCCATATAGGTGGTGATTAGGTAATTTGTGACACATGGGGATTGACGGTGAGTGATGTGGATGGGATTTCTCCCTCCTTATAGAGATGATATCATGGTCGGTTGATAAGAAAGACTGAGAAATGCATGTCGACACTCATGTGAGTCAATATTTGACATTGAGCTTGCATGTATGTCACCAATCTGTTATAGTTAAACAAACATAAATTGAATAACATGTGTTGAATTGATATTAGGATTACATATAAGGTTCCAAGTATTTATATGAGGGCACTCAGAATATACCATCATTTACTGGTTATAAATGTATTTGATGGATAATTTTAGGGTTGTTTACACCAAATAACCACATTAATCAAATTATGTGAGTTTAAGTCAAAATATCATCATTTTTGACATCTTATGGATTATATGTAATGATTTAAAGTTATATGTGCATTATCATAATTTTAGATTATCATTTGATCTTTATTACTCATGAAACAAGTGTAAGACATATTATATGATAACACTAAGATTTAAGCATCAAAATTCTGCTATTATTTGTCCTTTCTATTCTACTCATTTTTTTTAGAATTTTTGTATTTTGTTTATAATTTTCTGATGCTTGATCTATTTTTTATGAATTATAAATGATTTGTTTATTTTAGAGAATTTATACCTTTTTCAAAAAATCAGGTCTCGCCATGTAGACATCAAGGAAGCGTTTCATGCCTTAGATGGTTCACGGTCTTGGTTCTACTAGTTTAGACTCTCTAGACTGCCTCTCTCCACTTTGCCTCCCACATTTCATTCTCACGTTCAATTCTTTCTACGTGTGTCCATTGCAGGGCTTTATTCTGGCCGCCACGATCCTCCTCTACAGTGTGCGATCGACTGTCATGTTATGCCTCCTCGTCATCAACTTCCTGGGCTGACAAAAGCTTCAACGCTAGCCCATAAGTGTCACCGTCTGGATCCTTGCTCCAGTGCCTCCTCGTCCTTGATGTAGTGGGGCTCACAACTAACAACTATTGTTATGACAGTGAAAAGGTGATTCTTCTCCCTATCTTTTTGGATGGAAACCATGACCATTCTGGGGTATGTGTGACCATCAGGAACTTGTCCAGGCCCTCTACAAGCAATCCGGAAGCCCCACAACACCACCCCACTTTGTTCTCACCTCTCGTACAGATCCTCGACCAACTGTGATTCTTCCAGAGACAAAACCACCTTGGCAATCTACAACAACACTTAGATTTTTCTCCTACATCCATAATTGGTTTTCCTTTTTAATTACATCTTTCTATATTCCCCTCAACTTCTAAATCCTCTTTCTTCTTCTTTTGGTTTGTGTTTAAGGATGGATAGGAGAATAGGTTGAATGTTTGGAACTCTTTTGTTCTCATTGTCTATACTCTCAAGTGAGGGTCATAGGATGGCCACCATCAGACCAAAGCCAACTGTAGGGTCAAAATCGCCTCTTGCACAACATCAGGCAAGCTCATGGTCGTTTAAGCATGTGGTTCTTGTCCTTGTAGTAACTATTCTGAGGGTGTCAATTTAAGGGCCATCAGATCTCATCTAAGGGCTCAAAATAGTCACTTTCACTTAATTGATCATAGGCATAAACTTTTAAAAGGCCTTCCCCACTAGATTACAAATCCTTAACCAAACTTTTTCCATGTAACCCATCCAAAACCAAGGGTGTGTGACACTCAATGTGATCAAACACAAGCCAAAAACTATACTCCAACTTACACAATACATCATTATTTGACTGATTTAAAACCTAAATAACTTCTTCTAGGAACATTAAAACCTCATGAAACATTGATCATATATTTATACTAACTCAAGATTCAGTCTATTCAAATTTGGTTCCAAAATTGAAGTATTTGACATGTCAATTTGCTTTCTCAAAAAGACATAAACTTAGGGTTCTTAAACATGATATCAACCCCCAAACTTTATCAAAACACTTGGAACCCGAATATAACCCAAACATATGAATTTAATCTATCATTGGATATTAGAGGTTCCAAACATTTCGTCAATCACATCATACAACCCTTAAAAGAAAATGTTGTCCTCAAAATTATATAAAAATCCTATCATCACGTCATATTCATCTTAAAAGAAATTTTGTCCTTGAAATTAATACATACTATTACTCCAAGAGAAAAAAAGGTCTTCATATAGTGCAGGGAATGATTCTAGGTGAAACATCTTTGCAAACAAGAGCTCTATGACTATGTCAACCGCTGTATTGGGAGCTTTTATATCAGAACTAAGGTAAACTAGCTCTTCACATAAGGTTGAAACATATGTTTAGAATCTTAGGTTAGGTCATTTTGTTTTTTGTATTTATGATTTACATCCTCATTTTACCCAACAATTAAGTTTCCAACATTAACTTATACATGTTATGAATGAGTTAGTTAAAACTAACCCACGCTGTCCACCTAAATCATGTCAATGTGCCATCATCATTATTATGTGCTTATTGTCATACTATTTTGTTCATCTTTTTTAAGCATTAAGATTAACACCTCATGTAACATGTTTCATTAATATGATCTTATTTCATTTCTCATATTAGGTTGTAACTTTATTAGAGATTCTATCATATTAGCTAGGTACTTCACATTATCATAATTTATGAATATGGATAGCCAACTATAGAGAGCTATATCAAAACCATCACTAGGTCTTTTTCAATCATGTCATATCCTCATACATTACATATCAGAATCACATCACAGACTCATATATTATAGCATTTTTTTGCTAAACAAGCTTATATGAGTGGCTTTTCAAACATACATTAGAACTTTGTCTAATCCAATTAAGGTTCTTCTTACCTATATCATGAGGGTAGTTTCATACTCGGTCTCTCTAAGCTCACTCAACTCTCTGAGTATCGCATATGCACAAATTTTTTATCTTTCCTCTCAGTTTAGGGTTCTCAGGTCTACTTCATTGGAACTAGTGACGAACTTCACAATCTCTATCCACAAAACCACAAACCAAAATACGATACAACATTATCTGCATTGGTTATCTACCCATGATATGCTATTTACAACTCTCTCTCTCTTATATTCACCACTAGAGTCCTATATAAGGAACCACAAAATTGGGCATGAGGCTTGACCAACATACTAATCATTTACCTCCTCTAAGGTCATGGTACTTGATCAGCCTGAATCACGAGTCTGGAATACGAAGGAAGATTCAAAAGAAGGAATCAAACTTTTACATTTATAAACCTGAAACCTTCTAGGCCCCCACAACTTTGATTACGGGGTCGAAGTAGATATACGGGGTCAAATATAGGGACGTGGTGACGTTTAGGACACCACAGATTTTGGTTCTTTAGTCAGATAAGCCAAAATGATATGCGATGGAAATATATGCTAGAACTAGTCTAGCGGGTTGTCACGATTTAAAACAAAGAAAAGAAAAGAAAACAAAACAGAGCTTGTGGTTCTACTAATTAGAGAAAGAGAGTTCCTGGCTATGTAACCACTGACGGGGCAGTCTATGCACTCATTCTCGGGCGTAGACAACCCTCAAACACCTAAGCAAGCATCTAGTACGCACAGTGGCATCTGTCATGTGGGTCGTCCCACTCGCTCTCGTGATGCGTGACTAAAACCATCAATGATATGTCATCGACCCTCTCTCAAGGAATGACATATCAACACCTCAGAATATACTAAGTTCCGTCTCGGGTCTTAAGATATTCTAGGATGTTAGGAACAGAATACCTTGGATCGTCCTCCTCTTGGGTTTGGATCCAAACTATCTTATCTTAACCATTCCTACAACGGATCTCTCGATACATGCAGAAATAGAAGTTCAAACTAGTAAGAGATCAACCAAACTAGAAGTAATCACTAGAAAGAGAAAATAGAACATTCAACATACTAGATCTGAAGTGAATCTACTTGCTTAAGGCAAAAGTACATATACATGCCCAGATCGGGCTACATAGCCAAGAAGGAGCTAACTAGCCACAGGCAAGCATGGTTAGCACCGAACAAAGACGGATGAACATCATTTGTATAAGAAACTGAGGAACACAGTAGAATGAAAGAGAAGAAACAAAGAGATTTAGCCCATGGAGGAGAGGTGTCTCTCGCTCCTTGGCCTCCCTGCAGGCCGGATCTCGTTCCTTGGTCCTCCTCTTCGTCCTTCTGGACTCCTTAGCTCTCTCTCTCTCTAGATCTGCTCTGAATAGCAGCCCGGGGGATGTGAGAGGATGTTGGTGTAGACTGGTCTTCTCTCTTCTCAACTTTCGCCTGTGGATATCGTAGACAAGTAGTGGAGGAGGGTGGAGATGCAAATCTTCTCTCTCCTTGATGGTGAGGGTGAACGTAACACAAATCTACTCGCTCCTTGGTTTCCACCCTTGGAGAGAATAGATCTGAGATGGAGATGGAGGAGAGAGAGAGAAGACTGGTTGTTGCTGGAGCATGTAGACAGGCTACCTCGGTCCTCTCGGACCTTGGGATGCTTCCCTGATGCTATGGTTGTAGCCCAGCAGCCTTGTGGCGTCTGGACACGACCCATCAGCCGTTTGGCCTCAAGACTGGATCCCCCCATTGGATGGTTGGGGTATGGGCCCATTTATAGGCTGTTGGGTGCTTCAGCAAGTGCATGGCACGTGCATTTTAAGTCGGTTTACAAGAGGAGCAGCAGGCAACGATCTTTTGCACGACCGTGATCTTTTCTTACTTAGCCAGTAGGTCGCGGTTTTCCTTTCCTGCTCCCTTTTGGTCGTTATTGTGTGAGGACGAATCTCGATCGCGATCCCAGAATTGCGATTGCGATTAGCTGATGGAGTGGTCACGACCAGTTCTACGTTCGAAAGCAGGTTGCTTGATGCTTGATGAAGCACTAGTAAGGATGGCATTATAGTTGCTTGATGGGGCGCCAAGAGCGGAAGTAGTGTGAGGACCTGGAGCAGATTGCACTTGTTGTAGGGAGACTCCGGGCACTGGAGGGATAGAGAGAGGGTCGCGATTGTGAGGAGGAAGTGCAATGCCACAATCATGGCATGGAGAAGAGAGCAGAGGTGCCTACGGCGTGTGTGCAAGGCAGAGGAAGAACCACGGGCAGACGTTGAGATGCTGGTGAAGGAGAGGACCTCAGGTAGAGGTCGCTGAGGTGCCCATCTTCTGGGAGAGCGAGTGTGAGAGGTGAGGAGGAAGGGAAGTTGTGGTTGATGAAGAGATCTCTGTGGGTGGAATCACGATCTGAGGGCGATGAAGGAAGGTGGTGTCTCTACTGCTGTGTAGAGGGCGGAGGATCGGCAGTGAGCGCTGAAGACGACCGATGCTGCTTGGGCGAAGGTGGCTGCCGCCATGGCTTTGCGTCATGAATAGGTGGTTGGGTGTGGAGTCATCACTCGCGGATGTTGAGGTCGCGGCAAAGATTGCGATCACGATCAAGATTGCGATCATGATCAATTGCAGGAGGAAGCTCCGTCGCGTCACATTGGACAAGTGTTTGTAGTTCTCTCTGGCAGTTGATCATGGACAACAAACCGCGATCGCAGTTATCTACTGGCAGGGACGCGATGATGAGTGTGGTGATCTATGTTCAGAAAGGAATGAAGAGGGGTAGGTCGCGATTAAGTGGCGGCATGGTCACGGTTAGTTGAGGAGTAGCTGAGGTCGCAATCCAGGGAAGCAGTAGATCGCAGTCTAGGGAGAATCGTGATCGTGGTACTTGGCAACATTAGTCGCGACCGCAGTTTTGAGAGCATTAGTCACGACCACGATTAGGGTAGAAGAACAGGAGCGTGGGGCCCACGGCTGTTGGATGAGAAGAGAGGAAAGGGAAGGGAAGCCGCGGGAGAGAGAGAGAAAGGGTCCGTTGACCAAGGTTGACCGAGCCTAATCCAAAGGCTAAACAAAGGCTGACAAGGATGTATTTGCATTGGGATCAGGCCCATGAGCTCCAAATAGCCTGCATAAAATAGGATAAACCCAGATTAAAATAGGAATTAAATCGAATGGGTTTACATAGAGGATTAGATAGTGAAAGCAAGTAATAAGAGCCAAACTAGGCCCAGAGTTAAGGATAAGATTGCGATGACAATCTATACGTCAAAAGGTTATATATCCATCAATGCAATTCACCGGGACACAGTTTAGCAGAGAGAGAGGTAGGAGAGAGGCAGTTCATCTGTGTTCGGTGCACGCAAGTCCAGCATTGGCTATGTAGCTACGTTATTGGCTATTTTAACTACGCTACCTATGAGAAGATAAAAGGTAACAAAACATGAGCACTATTTGGAAAATTAAATCTAAGGTGACATGAAACCATAGATGGAATGCATGGACAATATGCGTTTATTTGGGTGTTATCAACCACCCCAAGCTTAAAACTTGCTTGTCCTCAAGCAAGACTGTTCTCAAAGAACAAAAGATAACATCCAAATTAAGCTTGGCAATAGATGCTAAGGTTAAGAAAAATAGTTTAAAGCATCAATACTCTTGATCCATGTCATTTCAGAACAAACTCCCACCAATCAATCACAGTCCTACCAAAGCAAGATCAAAGAGTTTCTAGGAAAGATTAAGCGAACTCACTACAGCCTGCTGATACTCATGAGGGTTTGAATCATAAGTATTTAAACATGAAAGAGTTGTCACATAGGTGATCAAGTAGGTGATGAGCAATGAGCCATTACCATGAATCCATGCATACCAATCCGAAAAAATGTGCCTCTCACTTATTCATGTCCTTAAGAAACAAGGCAAAAAGACTCTAACAACTTCTGAGGATCTCGATCTGCGTCAGATTGGTCCATGTAGTGAGAAAAAATCCCTGCAGTCTGAACCAGTTGGTCCAAAGCAGTGAGATGAACTCCTCGTACTGCGCTAGAACCAACCCTGCTACTGAGATGATATCATAGGTCACCTAGGGGTTCCTAGTGACTCTCTAACGAGCTTTTGGAATGATACTACCAGGCACGATGTACTCGCGTTCGTGAGCGCAGTCATACACCGGCTGGGCACCATCCTCAACTCTCCTAAAAGAGGAAACAAACACTCATTTATTGTTCACACTCAGGCTTTTATCATTTGCATTCTATTTGTAGGTTTGGGTGAGAACTATATAGATGTTTTTGGGATTTTGTGGGCGGCCAAGCCTCTTTTGCACATTTTTATTTTTATTTTTTATCTTTTTGACTCAATCTAATGTGAGAAGGCATGTATTCCATCAAGGAAAACATTTCATCTTGATCATAGCTCAAAACCCATCAGTGATCCGTTGATACCTGTGTGAGAAGATGCAATTATGATTCAAGAATCCTTAGAATAGAGGCAAGTTTGTGAATCCATAGCTAGGATTCTTTGATCGTGTTTTAGCTCATTCCAACGGTCCTTTACCATGGTTTTGCCATTCACGACATAGATCAAGGCAATCTAGCTTTAAGCTGTGAAAAAGGGACATAACCTTAGATTTATTACCAAACTCAAGGAAAGAGTCAATGAGTAAGTCAAGCAAAAGGTCAAGCCATTTTTAAGATGAAAAATGTGCATCTAGGCATAAAGTCAAGCATTTATCTATTAGATTCGCACCATATAGCCATAATTGCAGAGCTAAAAAGCTGAAATTTTGAAAATTTAAAACTAAATGCAGGAAATAAACATGCATGCTAGAAGGGTGAAGAGAAAGAAGGGTGAAGCCTACCACCCCAAGCTTAAAATTTTACTCGTCCTCGAACAAGACTTAAACTTGAGATAGTGAGGTAGGAATGCATGATTTTAATGACAATTATTGAAGTTCTAAAGATGATGCATGGATGCAAGGATATAAAAATAGTTAGAGGAAAGAAACTAACTAACAAGAACATGAAGAGCAAAGTTTATTGTACTAAAAGGACGGGAGGGTGGGTAAGAGAAAAGGGGGTGGTTGCCCCATGATACCGACACTGGGATCCCAAATTCTAAGTTTTAGGACCAATGTCACATGTGTCTTGCCGACGGGTTCCACCACATAATCGAAGTAGAATAGGCAGATGTGTTGGCCCTGCCGAGTCCGAAGAAGAAAAGTGAAATTCGGCAACTCGGTGAAGTCATCTTTGTGCTGGAAGTGGCTTGAACTGCACTAGGATGAATTCTTCGACATATCATCCTCAGGGTTCCTTTCATTATATGAATCTGAAAATGAAGGTCCTGGGATGTCGACACAGGATGAGATGGATGAGAGAGGTTGGACGTCATCTTGAGGACTCATATCATCTCTCTCCATCTCTACACTTGAGGTTGGATGCTCAGATAGATCTTCATGTACAGTCTGAGTCATCCAATCATCTTTGTGCAAAAAGTACCCCCCTGAAGAATCAGTTTGTGGTTCTACCACCCCAAGCTTATCACCTGGCGTGTAGTCAGGGGTGTCTTCATGCTCAGCAACCATGTTGTAGTGAACTGTCCATCTAGTTCCCTTGAGTTCCACCAAACCATGTAAAGGGATGGTGGCAAATGTCGGCTCGTGTTGTTCCAACTCGTCGTCGTCAGTATACTCACTGCTCCATGTTGAGCAGCTGTTGTCATCGTCGTCATCGAACAAGTTATTCCAGACCATGGTTGGCGTACTGCTCAAAGCAAAGTGACAAGTCTCAATATGAGAGACGTCACTCTGGTCTGGTTCAATATCTGACTCTGTTTCCTCAAACCAACCTTCTAACTGTGAGGTTGATTGGCTTTTCGAGTCTTCATCATCGTCATCATAGACCCATTCATGTCTATGATTCATATCTTCCATTGGTTCATCAGCTGGATCATCTGGATAGAATGAAGGGTTTCCCGGAGTGGGTTGGTCTTCACAGAAAAATCCCAGTGAATCCAGTTGAGGGTTTGAATAGGATGGTGATGCATACTCCACTTCAGACCCAATGGAATGGTCTCGATGACTAACGTCTTCGTTGTCTTGTGATGGCAATTGTAATTGGATTGTAACCAAATCGATAAGCTCTTGGAGCCTCCTACCTTGTTCAACATCTTTATCATGAAGTTGTTGTACTTGAGCAGCAATGCTTTCGAGACCCGTCGATTCTGCCATGCACATATAAGGGGAATCTGCTGTATCAAGCTGATTCTTCTAGATGAATCCTTGTTTAACAGTTTGATGCATATTTCTACTGCGGTCCACAATCTGCGTTACCAATTGGAGTTGACTCTCCTGCTTGTCTAATAATTGCTGGAGCGGATTGATGTTTTCTTGGGGATGAGGAGCTGAGGTGGTGAGTGCTTGAACACTTTCCCCAAACAACTACACTGCCTTAATTAGTTCTCGATCCCATGATAGAACGGTAGTTGAGGGTTGACTGGCAGTCTCTGTTGTAGAAATCTCGACACATGACGACGTCGGAGGTAAGTATAACTCGACTAGCTGTAGAGCACGACCTTCAATTATTTTCCAGCAGTTCGAACTACAGAAAAACTCGGGGGGACAGGTGGATAATATGACTTGTCTCGCTGAAGAGAGATCCAAGGCTGAAAAAGGTATGAGAAAAAGAAAAGTGATTTAGTATATATGAACAAGTATGTTTAGAACAAAAGAAAAACTATGCATATATACAGGCTTATAGTGACAGAAATAAATCCTTTAGGCGTGTAAACGTGGCAAACCATGTCCCCGAAAATGGCGCCAAAAAGTTGATCAGCCTGAATTGCACGTCCGAAATATGAAGGCAGATTCAGAAGAAGGAATCTAACTTTTACATTTATAAACCCGAAACCTTCTAGGCCCCCACAACTTTTATTACGGGGTCAAAGTAGATATACGGGGTCGAACACAAGGATGTGGTGATGTTTAGGACGCCACATATTTTTGTTCTTTAGTCAGATAATCCAAAACGATATGCGATGAAATTATATGCTAGAACTAGTCTAGCGGGTTGTCACGATTTAAAACAAAGAAAAGAAAAGAAAACAAAAAAAACAGAGCTCGTGGTTCTACTAATCAGAGAAAGAGAGTTCCTGGCTATGTAACCACAAATGGGGCAGTCTTTTCACTCGTTCTCGGGCGTAGACAGCCCTCAAACACCTAAGCAAGCATCTAGTACGCACAGTGGCATCTGTCATGTGGGCCGTCCCACTTTCTCTCGTGATGCGTGACTAAAACCATCAACGATATGTCATCGACCCTCTCTCAAGGAATGACATACCAACACCTCAGAATATATGAAGCTCCCTCTCAGGTCTTAAGATATTCTGGGATGTTAGGAACATAATACCTTGGATCGTCCTCCTCTCGGGTTCGGATCCAAACTATCTTATCTTAACCATTCCTACAATGGATCTCTCGATACAGGTAGAAATAGCAGTACAAACTAGTAAGAGATCAACCAAACTAGCAATCATCACTAGAAAGAGAAAATAGAACATTCAACATACTAGATCTGAAATGAATCTACTTACTTAAGGAAAAAGTACATATACATGCCCAGATCGGGCTACATAGACAAGAAGGAGCTAACTAGCCACAGACAAGCATGGTTAGCACCAAACAAAGATGGATGAACATCGTTTGTACAAGAAAACGAGGAACACAGTAGAATGAAAGAGAAGAAAGAAAGAGATTTAGCCCATGGAGGAGAGGTGGCTCTCGCTCCTTAGCCTCCGTGTAGGCTGAATCTCGTTCCTTGGTCCTCCTCTTTGTCCTTCTGGACTCCTTAGCTCTCTCTCTCTCTCTCTAGATCTGCTCTGAACAACAGCCCGGTGGATGTGAGAGGATGTTGGTGTAGACTGATCTTCTCTCTTCTCAGCTTTCTCCTGTGAAGATCATAGACCAGTAGTGGAGGAGGGCGGTGATGCAGATCTTCTCTCTCCTTGATGGTGAGGGAGAATGTAACACAGATCTACTCTCTCCTTGGTTTCCACCCTTGGAGAGAATAGATCTGAGATGGAGACGGAGGAGAGAGAGTAAAGACAGGTTGCTGCTGGAGCACGTAGATGGGATACTTCTGTCCTCTCGGACCTTGGGATGCTTCCCCGAGGCTCTGGCTCCATCCTGACAGCCTTGCGGCGTCTGGACACGACCCAGCAGCCGTTTGGCCTCAAGACTGGATCCCCCCCTTGGATGGATGGGGTATGGGCCTATTTATAGGTTGATGGGTGCTTCGGCATGTGCATGGCACATGCATTTTAAGTCGGTTTATAAGAGGAGTAGCAGGTCATGATCTTTTGCACGACCTCGATCTTTTCTTACTTAGCCAGCAGGTCGCAGTTTTCCTTTACTGCTCCCTTTTGGTCGTGATTGTGTGAGGAGGAATCACGGTCGCAATCCCAGAATGGTGATTGCGATTAGCTGATGGAGTGGTCGCGGCCTATTTTACGTTCAGAAGCAGGTTGCTTGATGCTTGATGAAGCACTAGTAAGGATGGAGTTGTAGTTGCTTGATGGGGCACCAAGAGCAGAAGCAGCGTGAGGACCTGGAGCAGATCGCGGTTGTTGTAGGGAGACTGCGAGCACTGGAGGGATGGAGAGAGAGGGTTATGATTGTGAGGAAGAAGTGCAATTCCACGATCGCGGCATGGAGAACAGAGCAGAGGTGCCTGCGGTGTGTGTGCGAGGCAGAGGAAGAATCGCGGGCAGACGTTGAGATGCTGGTGCAAGAGAGGACCTCAGGTGGAGGTCGTTGAGGTGCCCATCTTCTGGGAGAGCGAGTGTGAGAGGTGAGGAGGAAGGGAGGACGTGGTTGATGAAGAGATCGCTGTGGGTGGAATCACGATCTGATGGCGATGAAGGAAGGTGGTATCGCTGCTGCTGTGAAGAGGGCGGAGGATCGACAATGAGCGCTGAAGACGATCGATGCTTCTTGAGCGAAGGTTGCTGCCGCCATGGCTTTGCGTCATATATAGGTGGTTGGGTGTGGAGTCATCACTGGATGATGTTGGGGTCGCGACAAAGATCATGATCATGATCAAGATTGCGGTCGCGATCAATTGCTGGAGGAAGCTCCATCACGTCGCATTGGACAGGTGTCTGTGGTTCTCTCTGGCGGCTGATCATGGACAACAAACTGCGATCGCGGTTATCTACTGGCACGGCCGCGATGATGAGTGTGGTGATCGATTTTGAGAATGGAATGAAGAGGGGTAGGTCACGATTAAGTGGCGGCATGGTCGCAATTAGTTGAGGAGTAACTGAGGTTGCGATCCAGGGAAGCAGTAGATCACGATCTATGGAGAATCGCGACCGCGGTACTTAGCAACATTTGCCGCGACTACGGTTTTGAGAGCATTAGTCGCGATCGTGGTTAGGGTAGAAGAATAGGAGTGTGGGGCCCACGACTGTTGGATGAGAAGAGAGGAAAGGGAAGGGAAGCCACGGGAGAGAGAGAGCAAGGGTCCGTTGACCAAGTTTGACTGAGCCTAATCCAAAGGCTAAACAAAGGCCCACAAGGTTGTATTTGCATTGGGATCAGGCCCATGAGCGCCAAATAGCCTGCATAAAATAGGATAAACCCAGATTAATATAGGAATTAAATTGAATGGGTGTTCACAGAGGATTAGATAGTGAAAGCAAGTAATAAGAGACAAACTGGGCCTAGAGTTAAGGATAAGATTGCGATGACAATCTATACGTCAAAAGGTTATATATCCATTAATGCAATTCACTGGGCCACAATTTAGTATAGAGAGAGGTAGGAGAGAGGTAGTTCATCTGTGTTCGGTGCACGCAAGTCTAGCATTGGCTATACAGCTACGTTATTGGCTATTTTAACTAGACTAACTATGAGAAGATAAAAGGTAACAAAACATGAGCACTATTGGGCAAATTAAAGCCAAGGTGACATGAAACCATAGATGGAATGCATGGACAATATGTGTATATTTGGGTGTTATCAGTACTCTCTCCCTCACCTAGATGGTAGGTACCCATATTCATATTCACGCACGCATGCATAACTAGCATCTCTCAAACTTTAGCATTTGGTCTTTCCAAGGACATCTAGATTTCAACAAGACTATAGGAATCATGTACAAAGCAATTCAACTCATCCACTCAGGAGTAGTCTAGTTTAGGATATATCATATCACATATTTCTCATATGTTGGAGGTTAGGTGCTTTGACCTTTTCCCTCCAGGTCTCACTCTCTCAGGATGTAACCCTATAACTGGTTGTAGCACTAGAGGTCCTCCTTCACAAAAGATATTGAGTCTCATACAGACTTACAACTTTGTCTTAACTTAGCTTATCCTAACTTAGAAAAGCACAACTACTTACATCATCAAAACTTAGCTCAAAATCTCAATACTAAAACTCAAATATCAAATCTTACTTTGATCATCAAAAAAAACTTTTGTCATCTATATAAGACTTAGATCATCATATAACCTTATTTCATCTATTCCATCAATCATGTATTCCAACAAGGCTCTAGACATCTAATCTAGAACTACTCTCACTTCTAGACTGAAGTCATTCGCTTTCAATTTGGTTGTATGCCCACCTCCTACTCATACATGTGCCGGGACACATTTTTATATTTAAATACATATAATAAAATATTATATAGTTTTTCTCTAATAAAACAAGTGTCATAGGAAACTAACGAGTCTTGATTCTATTGGAATCAAAAAAAAAAATGAGTGTGCCACACATAGTAGAGAGTCTAGTTTCATGTCACCTATTTAAAGGGTTGAGAGAAAAGTATATACTAGTACATTTACCCTTGACAACAAGAGATATGTCTAGGATTTCTTTTCCCGTGGTGCACACCATCTCCAAATAATGTAACATCTGATGCCGCGATATTATAAGTAAATAATGACATCTTAGGACATGCTATACAACCATCACTAGTTTAGACCTATATCTCGTACATCAAGGTGCTAACCTAGAGGATAGGTCTGATCTAATCTCTAAATTACGACCAATCTAACCATAAAGCTTTTTAAATTTCAAAGTTATCTTAAGTTTTGATTTGCATAATGAGAAAATGCCAAGCTTTTCCATTGTTCATGTTGTAATACCACCTATTACGTCCCCAAATTTTCGAAAACTTAATCTAGTGTGTGACGTCCAAACTAAAACCTCACTTCATAGAGATTCCCAATTTAAACACCACACACTAGGCTAAGAAGAAGAAAATTTGAGGAAGCCAACAAGAAAATAATTGTAGCACATTCACATGAATAAAACAAAACCATACAACACATGTTCACCATTCAACATATAACTACAAAATGAATTATAATTACACATTGAATAGTAAACTTCTACATATTGAATTTCCCTCATTCTGAGGATCATGTTTCATATATAACTTGTTCTAATCTGAGTTACGATTCATGAGCTATGATTTTTGCAAAATCAACTTACCCGGACCAATCGGAGGATGCCACGTCATCAGGCTCATGCAACGTTGGCGCGGCTCTCTCTTTGGGAAACATTTCGAAATGTCTCTTTTGCCCTCGGTTAAGTCGACCAGTCTCTTTAGCCCACGGGGGTAGAAACGTCCAACATTCTCCCTTCATCTTCAAGCTCCAGCTGCCGTCGAGCGCAGCCCTAGGCGCGCCCTGGGCTGCCTGTTCTCTCCTTCAGGGTCCATGAAAGATGTCGCCCAACCCTGCCCTAGCTCCGCAGCCTTCAACCGCACCTGGGGCGCCGCCCAGCGCACGGCCGAGGTGGCTAGATCAAGAGCAACCTACCCACGACATGTAGAAGGTGAAGCAGTTGTTTGGCTGCTGCTGTGCTCTGGTTGGGGTGCGGCCCCAGTTGCAACGTAGCTTGAGGGCTTCGTGTAGCATCCATGGATCTTCTCAACCTACAGTGGTCGTCTCTTATCTACACAAACCCATTGCTCATCTTTGCTAGGGTTTACGGTCAAAACAAGAAGAGGAAGACGAAGAAAGGGGTGTTCGTGGGATCTCTTCCCCAACTTCTACATATGCATGTAGTACATCTACAATAGGATCTTTAGACAATAGGTCCACTTGTACATCTACTAGCCACACAACTCCCAACTATCAAGCTCTTCAAGATCATATTTCCACATAACCTAAACAAGAAATTACATGTGGTACACATCAACACAATATTCTAAAATACTGTACTGAGTACGCCTATGTGTCTTCTATATACCTCTCATTTTGTGACTTGGAAATAAGATAAAACTAGAACTTGACAGTAATAAATAAATATAACAAAATCATACTTGAACAAAGAATGTTTATCAACATTTTCCAATATATCATCCGTGCATTTTCCACCTAAGGGAATAATGCATTATCTCAACTACCAAAGATTTTAAGATGCAAGGTCTTATGATCTACTACCAAAGAGTTATATCATTATATAATGTGATCTTCTACCAAAGATAGTGATCACTTTCTAATACTGCATTACAAAAGAGAATTAGTGTTTTTTTTGTCAGTCAAAAATCGTGTTACTATAAACCAAAACTTTGGGCACTGAGTACCCCCTTACATGAACTGGAGCTAAAGAGCTCGACCAAGGATCATATACCCCACACAGGGGGTATAACACGAGACCTAAAGATAACAGGAACCGAGAAGAGCATCAAACTAACAAGGCTAAAACCAGATATTCCTACCAGGAGGGTGATTAATTACAACCTGCAGATACATGCAATAAGCCTACCCACAAAAAGTAAGTACAGATTGCAACATAGCAACCACTAGGAAGCTCTGCCTGGAACAACATCACTAGCTTTAGATCTTCTCAGATCGCCACCAGATTCATCATGATCTATCAACAGAGAACTGCAAGGCAAAGATGTTCAAAACAACCTTTCCTTCTTGGCACGGTGCCAGCTGTCTAATGGAAGCACCCACAATGTGTGGTCCTATGCCAACAATTGGGGTTCAAACTTGCATCCAAACCTGGCACCAATCAGTTGATGTCCTGCAATAGAAACAACAGCCAACTTCATACGAAGGGGCTTTTCGACAAACACCCCAGGGGTGTTCCAAACACAACAAAGAAGGGGAACACAGGAAGCGACCCCAGTAGCACTTTGTTGTTGTCTTGATCAGGAGCAAACCCAACAGAAACCCACACCTGTAGAGCAGAGCTCCAGGGATCAACTGGATGAAGATGCGCCAGTCAATATCCAAGCTCGGTGTAGTTCCATGAAACAACTAGCCATGCC
This sequence comes from Alisma plantago-aquatica, assembly GCA_963693085.1. Lineage (NCBI taxonomy): Eukaryota > Viridiplantae > Streptophyta > Magnoliopsida > Alismatales > Alismataceae > Alisma > Alisma plantago-aquatica. The sequence goes on from OY856415.1 coordinate 145,728,558, forward strand.
TGAGCGCAACTTTTGGGAGCAGCCAGCGGTAGAAGACCACTGCACCAGCGAACACGCCGCAGCAACAAAGGACCACACATAGCAGCAGGCACCGCACCTCCTTACCACCCACCATCCAGCAGAGTGACCGGAGGGCTTCCCGCAGTCGATGCCCTGGTTACACAGGACAGTAGCGATGGAGGACAAGGGCGTCGGAGCAGTGGGCCTGCCGCCAGAAGCCAAAAATGACTCCACGGATCGAGGATCTGCGAAGCCGCACCAGCACCGGGATGAGAAGCACCGCCAGTCGATGATGTCGACAGGGCACGCCGCCCAGCTGAGCCCCCCTTAACCCAGGCGCGACGACGCCCAAGAGAGGACGCGGAGCCCCAGGCCACCGACCACAACGACTGTTGGTTGTTCGTCCCGGTGAAGGGGTCCGTCTCCTCAGGTCGTCGCTCCCCAGGAATACCCAGGTATCACTCAGAGGAGGGGGAGGGGAGGTGCGGATGGAGCAGTACACAATTCCCACACGTGATTGGGAAAGGTTCTCTCTACCCGTATCTCCTGAACGAAGTAGAGTCGCCCGAGATGACACGCCAGACCGCTTGCTCATGTTGAAGCTCGTGACGTTGCGCAACCCTCCACCCAACCAACACAACCGAGGCAACAACCAAGAAGCTTCCTTCTTCATCAGGTCAATGCACCCTTCACTGCTCAGACCACGAAAGCTATATGGAGCCAGGGGGAGGAAACCACAGAGACGATGTTCCCTCCCCTCAGCGGCAGCCGCCGGGAAAGAGTAAGAGAATTAGTGTTTTAAAATAATGGAACATATATATTATGTTTGAGGTGTTCATAACTATATGTATGGAAAAACAAGCAAGATAAGATAGAAGAAGAATTATTTCTCTCAATATCATATGCCAAGTGTTTTGTACACATATAATAGAACCATACAATATAATAGGCCAAGTAAGAGGTAAAGTGTACCTTCTCCAAGATAATCTAATTCACTCATTCCTGATGTCAAGTATATCCTTGGTCAAATCTTGAGTAAGACAAGATCACACATACCATCAGGTTCTCATCATCATTGACCCTAGTCATGTCTATTTTGGGGTTTTACTTAGTCATTGGGTTATTTCTATCATTACTTGTGTTATATTTTTCTAGTTATCTTACTAATTTATTTTCAATTGTGCTACAAATTAGGGTTCATCATTTTAACATTAAGTTCCATATCATTTTATGTACATATTAACAAGGTAATGTACTTTAATCCAATTAGGGTTCAAGTATATATTACATGCCATCATTATATAACATGAATAACATGTGCCAAACTGATATTAGGATTAGAGAAAAGTTTGATGTTTTTATATGAGGGCATTCTAGATATTCTATCATTTATTGGTCATAAATGTATTTATTGTATTATTTTTGGGTCATTTACACCAAGTGGCATGCTATTAAAATTATGTGAGTTTAAGTCAAGATATCATTATTCTTGACATCATATAGATTACAAGTAATGTTTTACAGTTACTGGTGCATTCTTATATTCTAAGTTCTAATTTCATATTTATTACTCCTGAAACAAGTGTAAGATATATTATATGATAACACTTAGATCTAGGTATCAAAAGACTGTATTTTTCATCCTTATTGTTCTACTCATTTTTCTAAGAATTTTGATAACTTGTTTATAATTTTCTAATGAACAATCTCTTTACTATGAATTATAGAACATTTGTTTATTTTAGATAATTCATACATTTTTGGTAAATCAGGTCACGCCACGTGGACATCAAGGAAGCGACTCATGCCTTATCTAGTTAACGGACTTGGTTTGTCTGCTTTAGACTCTCTAAACTGCCTCTCTATTGTTTTACTCTCGCGTTCCTTTCTTACATTCAGTTCTTTCAACGTGAGTCCATCATGGGGATTTATTTTGGCCATCGTGATCCTCCTCTCCAGTGTGCGACTGGCCGCTGGGTTCCTCCTCCTCATTATCAACTTCTAGGGATGCAAAAAGCTTCAACAGTAACCCATAAGCTTTGTCGGTTGGGATCCTTGCTCTAGCACCCGCTCCTCCTTGTAGTAGTAGGGCTCATTGGTCACAACTAATACTACAACGATGAAAAGTGGATTCTTCTCCCTATCTTCATGGATGGAAACCACGGCCTATGTGGGATATGTGTGACCATCAATAACTTGTCCAGGACCTCTACAACTAATGAGGAAGCCCCAAAAAACTATCCCACTTTGTTCTTGCCTCTCGTACAGATCCCCAACTAATTGGGACTGTTCCAGCAACAAAACCACCCTGGTGATCTGCACAAGACACATGGATTTTTCTCCCCTACATCAATACTTGATTTTCCTTTTTTATCTTCCTATGATCCTACCTATATTCCCCTCTACATCTAAGTCCTTCACGCTCTTCTTCTTTTGGTCTGTGTGCAATGATGGAGAGGAGACAAGGATGAGTGTTTGGAACTCTCTCATTCTCCTAGTCTATACTCACAAGTGAGGGTCATATGATAGCCACCATCAGAAAGAAGCAAATTATAGGGTCAAAATCACTTCTTGAACTATGTCGGGAAAGCTCAGGGTCATGGGAGCTTGTGTCGCTTATCCTTACAGAAACCGCTATGAGGGTGATGATTTAAGGGCCAACAGATCACATCCAAGGGATCATAAGAGTCCCTTCACCTAGTCGTTCTAAGGAATAACATTTTAAAAGTCCTTCCCCTCTAGATCACAGATCTGTGGCCAAAATAAGGTCATGTAACCCATCCAAAACAAATGGCATGTGACACTCAACATGATCAGACACATGCTTAAAACTATGCTCCAACTTAATAGAATACATCATTATTTGATCTATCTAAAACCTAAATAACTCCTAGGAACATCAAAACCTCATTAACATTTGACCATAGACTTATAGAAATGTAATATTCATTCTATTCAAATTGGTTTCCAAAACTCAACTATTTGACAATCCAATTAATTACCTCAAAAAGACTTAAACTTAGGGGTCTTAAACATGATATCAACACCCAAACCTTATCTAAACACTTGGAAATCTAATATAATACAAACATATGAATTCAAACATATCATTGGATATTAGATGTTCCAAAAGTTCAGTCACCACAAGATATGCATATGTATTCATATAGCATCCCAAAATAAAAATTAAGTCAAAGATGCTTTCCATAATCAACAGACATGAAAAGCTTGATTGACCAAGCTTGGCTATGCCCTAGAGTGGTGCACTGTCTATCTCATGGAAGTTTGATATTGTATATGTGGGTATTCCTTACAAGGATGCATATTTTATCATGCCTAAAAGCATAAGGATAGATTGTGATGAGGGTGTGTGCTCATCATTCAGTAGTTACATGAAATGATATTGGCAAAGGCTAACAAACTTAATGAATGGCAATGAATGTTGGAGTTGTCTGAGTAATAACTTAATTATTTTGGATCTTGTCTCATTAGAAGGTTGTAATTTGCAATCTTCTAAATGTATGGTGAGGGAGATCAATTTTAAAAAAATGGTGGGAGTGATGACTAATAAAAGGCTTAATTAAAATCATACAACTTTTCCAAATCAAATCGAATCAAAAGTGTTTTGACAAATGTAACTTTTATTTTATAGAAACAAATGGCAAAAAATAAAACATTTTCATTGGCATTGGTCCTTGAGAAGGAAAAAATAAATAGGAATAACTTGCACAACTAGTTCAGGATGCTGAGAATTATTCTCACTCAAGAGTGCATGCTCTATGTCATGGAGACACCAGAGCCAGAAGAACCTACTCCCATTCTGCCTAGGACTAAAATGGATACATATAAAAAGCATGTCGATGATGTCGTGGATGTCAAGTGTCTGATTCTATGCTCAATGAACTATGATTTGCAGATACAACATGAAAACATGAATGTTATTGAGACGGTAACACATCTTAAGAAGATGTACCAAGATCAGGAAAGACAAGAGTGATATGATGTCTTAAAAGCATTGTTCAAGTGAAACATGTCATAAGAGGATCTAGTAGGTCTTCATTTACTCTAGTTGATAGGGTATGTGAAGAGCCTTGCATGTTTGGGATTTCCCTTGGGCCAAGAGTTGGCCACATATGTGATCCTACAGTCACTACTGGAATCATGTAGTCAGCTTGTCATGAACTACAACACGAATGATTTTGACAATCTATTGTTAGATTACTTGTCATGTTATTTTGAAGCATAATTGAAGAAAGGCAAACCCAAATCTATGATGAAAATAAACATAAAAAAAGGAAAGTCCAATGGAAAAGGCAAAGCTAAAAAGAGATCTAAAGCTAGCCAGAAACCAAAGTCTTCTGCACTGAAAGCTAAGGGAGGAATTAATAAGGAAGACAATTTTCACCACTGTCACCAAGCTGGATAGTGGAAAAGAAATTTCCCTATCTATCTGAAGGAACTTAATAAGAAGAAGAAAATGATATAGATATCTACTTTAGGTATACACAAATATAAAATAAATACTACTTGATCATTCTAGGGGTATGGTATTGAATTTTGATCTAGAACATATTATAATACACTGATCAGAGAACAAATAAGTTGTGTGTTGCACATAGAGCAAGAGTTACTGCCACCATAATTGATACCTATCATTTATCTTTACCCAATGTGTTTTTAATGGTGATAGAGAACTGCTATTATCTAACTGCCATTAATTTGAGCATCACCCTTGTATCTTGTTTGGACAAGAATGAATTTTTGATATAATAAAGATGGATGTTTCATTTGAAGAGTAAGATCTTGTATTGCATTGCCCCAAATGTCTCATGATTTATATTAATATGTTCGAGAGGCAAGTGTAATGGTGTAAATAAAAAAAAGACTAAAACTCAATAAATCAAACAAAAACATGTTTTAGCATTGTTTTCTAGGGCATTTAAATGAGAAATGCATTTCTAGACTCCATAAGATGGCTATCTAGTCTCATTTGATTGTGAATAATATAGACATGTGAATCTTGTTTGATACTTCTTTAACTGGTAACAATGAGAGATCAATAATCTATTAAGACTCATACATACTAATGTATGTGACCCCTTTAGTACAAATTTTGTAAATGGTTACCAATACTTCATTACCTTTTATAATGACATTAGTAGGTCAGGATGTGTGTACTTGATGACACATAAGTCATAAATTCTTGAAAGGTTCAAGGATTTCATGAATGAAGTATAGAACAAACTTGATAAAGTGCTAAAGCATTATGATATAATCAAAGTGGAGAATACTTGATCAAGTGTTTGCGGACATCATCAGTAACTAAAGTATTGTACCATACTATACACAAGTGAGAAAGGTATCTTGCCATGTAGAACATGGTGCGATTAATGACTAGTCCAATTAATCTTCTAATTTCCTACTAGGGAATAATATTTAGAAACGATAAAGTTTACACTAAACCATGTGCCTTCTAAATAAGTTCAAAAGACACCTTATGAGATATGGGCTGGGAAGCATTCCAATATGTCTTTAAGGAGATTTCAGAATGCAAAATTAATGAAAGAAAATAGTTTCTTGAATAGCTTGATTCCAAATCATATGAATATTATTTTGTCGAATATTATTTTTACATGATCCATATGATAACAAAATGTTTGTTGACTGGATCATTGAATTCCTTAAAATGAATCCAATGGAAATAATGGGAGAAAAGCAGAACTTGAAAAGTTTGAGATCAACAAAAAACATTGAACCTTTATAGGTACAAGATGAACAAAGAGATTCACGAACCATTGTGGAATCTTAAGTTCCTCATGTAACATTGGAACCTCATAGTTATAGTAAGACAAGCCTTGAGGGTGATAAGTTGATCATAGATGACGAGTCAATGACCTATCGAGAAGTGGTGCATTTTGGACTTCCTATGGTTACAACTAGCAAATTAAATTTGATTAGATGCAACTTAGGCAAACACACAATGGATTTGTCGAATTTGTAAAAGGGGCCTATTCTAACACACTAGATTAGATTATTTGGACGTCACCTCCAAGCACACAGGGTCATGTAGTAGTATAGGAAAGCAGTTAAAGAAGGGTCGATCCTCAGGGAGAGAGGCGACACTAGAGCTAAGTTAAGGTGATCTAGTTCCTAAAGCGGAGTGTAGGATTTTAGGGTTTAAAAGATGATTTTGGTTGATTACACTAATTTTGCAAGCAATTAACAATGAAAAAATCTAAATTACCAAAAATGCTAGATTACCCTAAGCAAGATAAGACTAAGAAGCTAGGAAAAATGATTAACAAAGGGGCAAGGGGAACTACACTACACTACCAATTCAAAATAACAACTAAGAGGAAAGTTAAGCACAAGAGAAAGATAGAACCTAGGTTATCACTAGCTATAACAAGAAACCACAAAGAACATTAACTAATCAAGTAAATTGTAACTATAAAGAACTAAGCAATTATCTAAAAAGTATTAAAGGCAATTAACTAAACTAGCATTAACTAGCTAAGAAGACAAGGGTGGATTTTAAGCAACAAGATGGGTAGGTGGGCCATTTGGGAATGATACTTTGGTATTAGCTGGAGGAGGTTACATAACAAGAAAGTTTTATATCTTTAATCTAGATTGTCAAACCAAACTACAAGGCAATTGCTATTGGCATATACCCTATGCTACTAGTTGGGAAACTAGGACTAGATGTAATTCTTATAGGTTTTGGCAAGTCTAGATTTCTAGGGTAAGTGGAATTAGGATAATTGAGAGCCAACTATAGGAATGGGAGTATAGATGAGGGTGTTTCACCTCATGTTACTTACCATTTATCCTTTAGAAATATCTAGGAAATTGCACTAATCACACATACACTAGCAACTTAGTTCTCAAACCTACTCGTAGGTGAAGGGAGTTGTATGTGGGAACAAAGGGTGCTAGCTAGGGATCCACTATTTGGACCTAGGAGCAATTTCTAAGATCGACACATACATTCCATTGTTTCCTAGAAGCTAGGTGTCATCAAGCATCATAAAACAAGCTATCTATGTTTAAAAGACAAACCACGAGCAAAATAATGGGAAATGAGATAGAAGCAAGAGAAAATCATCATAAAATGGAAATATGTTAAATATAAGTTATTTTCCCCAACATGGTATCAAAGTAGCATTTTAACCCCAATCAACCCACCACTAGGGGATTAGCTTGACATGATCAAACAAAAGAGTGAAAAGGAAAGAAGAAAGAGATAGATAGTCATGAAGCTCATGGGTGCTTCATTTCATTCACCACCTAGCAGCTATCGAACATCCTCCCTCATCCAAGATGGGTGACGAGAATGGAAATGTTGGGGGTTGTGGTAGAAAACCTAGAAAACTAGGTTTTAATGATGGAAATAGAGTAGAAATGGTAGATGGAGGTCTTGAATGCAAGGGAGATAGAAATGAATGCTCTAGAGTAACTAGAAGGGTGATAAGGAAGCTATAGTGGTGCTAAGGAATCTAACCTTCGTGTTGTGTCTACCTCCTATGTATATATATGTGGTGGGGAGGCACTAGGGTATGTGGGGTCAAAAAGGGAAATATAGTAGAGAATATATGTATGTTTAGGTGGTCACAGTAGCCGTGGAGAGATGACATGGCCATGGTGGGGGTTATATGGCATGGTATGGTGGCCACGACCATGGTGAGTACCACAGTCATGTTGGTAGAGGGTACCATGGCTGTGTTGGGCAGTACGGTCATTTTCAATGAGGTTTCTACCGGAAAGTTTTCTCTGAGGTTGTCTTGTCTTTAAATCAAAACATTCATGGAGGTCACCATGAGTGAGGTGGCCTTCAAGCGCCACATTCATACTAATGGCCATGACTGTGGTCATTCAAGTGTCAACTGAACTGAGTTATTGTTGATTTTTGGGGTCTTGAAGAATAAATCACCACGGTCGTGGCATGGGCCATAGACAAGTTGGGGCTCCCTAGTCAAGGCCGTTCTGATGACCGCGGTCGTGTTGTATTTAGTGACCATGATTGTTTTTCTGGCATTGGACGTGGTCATTCATGTACAAACATGATGACGTTATTGTAACTTTAAGAAATTAAATCCCCACGACTGTAGTGGTTTACCACAGTCGTTTTGGGGCTTCTTGCTGCTAACTTTATCTTTAGTTTCTTCATTTGGCTTCCTTTTAGCTTTTGATTGATTCTTGTGTATCCAAAGAGAGTCGGGGAAGAAGTAGGTCCAATATTGGGGTGCAAGGACCCAAATGTGTTCTTCATCTCTCTCCCTTATATCAATACATGCATAAGTACCATGAAAAAAGATACAAAAGGAGGTATAAGTGCATTTCAAATGAAGTTTCATGTTGGAGTAAATAACTTGCATTCTACAATGTTTATATGCGATTATAATGCAAAATGACACCGGATGAAGCCCTAAAATAGGGTTGCATCAAGAATCTAATGAGGGACCAACATATGAGAAATGGCTTGAGGTCATGGAATCTAATATGGACTCAATGTTACCAACAAGGTATAACATTGGTGGATTCTCCTAAAGGGGCAAAACCCACAAGCTGCAAGTGGTTCTTCTAGAAAAAAAGAAACATGGATTTTAATGTACAAACCATCAAGAAGAGACTTGTTGAAAAGGGTTTCAAATAAGTTTAATTTGTTGAAAATGACGAAACCTTTTCTTCATTTGCCATGGTGGAACCCATCAAGCTCATACTTTCCATCAAAACATATTAAGGCCATGAGATTCGGTATATTGATATTAAACCACTTTCCTTAACATGAATTAGCTTAAGGATGTGTACTTGACACAACCTGAGGGTTTTATAAATCCAAAGGAAGTCAATAAAGTCTATAAGCTACACAGATCAATCTATGGATTGAAGCAAGCATCTCGAAACTGGGAACTTTGAATTGATGAGATAGTTAAAGAGTTTGAATTTAGTCAAAATGAGATATGTGCTGACAAGAAGGTTTGTGGCATCATAATTGTATTCCTCATATTTTTAAGGGAATTCCAACCCTACAATAAACGATAAAGAATTGGCTTAGAAGAACTTTGTCCATGAAGGGTTTAGGAGAAGCATCCTAATGGATAGGAATCAACATATATAGAACTTGAAGGCTTCTTAACCTACATATATACACTAGAAATATGTTTAAGAGGTCTAACATGAAAGACTCAATAAAGATAATTTGTCTAATTAACCATTATAGAGCCAGAATGAGATGCCAAATGTCGTTGGATATAACATGTTTAACCATGTTTTGTACCCTGTTAGCTCTTATGTATTGACATGACATAAAGAGATAAGTCAAATGATGGTGAAGGTCACTGATCTACCATAAAAGAACATCCTTAAGTCCTTGATAAGAACTGAGGATTAGTCCTTGACTACAATGATTAGGAAGAGTTGGGTGTAAAGAGTTACACTGATGCAAGTGTTCAAATTGACATAACATAATTAACGATCACAATCAATTTTTTTTATTTTTTTTTAAATAGAACTACAAGATGGAAGAGGTCTAGGCATAAGGTAGTTTATGGATAATATAAGTCGAGTGCCTTGTTGATTTTGAATACAATAGAGGATACTTTATGGATCTAGAAGTTCATAGGATGAACTTACGATAATTCCAACCATTAATGGTGCAGTATAAATACTATGACTTTAATGAAGCTATCAAATAGTCGGGAACCTTGATAGCATACGATAATAGTTTCATCTCAAACGAGAAGTTGTACAATGAGAAAATGTGAATATTTGTAATTGACAAACTGAAATCAAAATGTTGCTAAAACACTTTCATAAAAGAAGCATGATAAATCACATGGAACAAGATTTGTGGATGACTGACTCTAAGTGCAAATCATAGTCTATTGGTATGTATGCCCAAAGTGCCAATTATATGATGATTGGATAGGGGCATGATGCAATTGATTTGATAATAATAAAGGCAATTCTATCAATATGTTTATTCACTTATGAGATAATGATACCACATGTTAGATGTCAAAAGAATGGTATTACTTGATGACATATGTATTTAGGTCTAGGATCTGAGGAATGAGATCTTATGTATGATAGGAGTATATACATTCTTGTTATGTACCTAGTCAGATGTTATTGTGGAAGCTAAATAGACGACATTAATATATAAGACTAAAATGTTTGTTGGTTGATGACAGTCTCATTAGTCCTGATATGTGACATCAAGTCAAGCATTTTAATACTTTTTAGAGAATAGTGTACTAGGCAGACCCACACTGAGAGTTATACTTGGAACCATGGAATGATAGTAAGAATTAGCTCACATAGTGATATTGGTGATTGTGATGCTTAGGCCTAAAGTCACTACAGTCATCACATGTTGTTCATTGAACTTTGACACCATCCTACATGAACTTGAATAAGGGTTGTCATAAAGGTGATGATCAAGTACTTTGTGACACATGGGGATTGATTGTACATGATGTAGATGGGACTTTTCCCTCCTATTTGAGATGATATCATGGCCACTTGATAAGCGAGACTGAGAAATCCTTGACCATGCTCATGTGAGTCAATACATGGTATTGAACTTGCTTGTATCTCATCAGTCTGCTCTAGTTCAAGAAATATAGATTGAATGTTAAGATGATGGTGATTCCATACTTTGAGTTCAACCTATATATTAGAGATAAAGGAACCATAAGATCACAATAACACTGGTCATAGATTTTTGGTTGAAGTAGCTATCTAACTTTCCCATTACATGGGTAGAAATGAGGTCTTTCTAGATACCACTCATTGCTTGTGATGCCATAAGTTTGTGATAGACATTCACTTCTAATGTAGTTTGGGACTTATAGGGTTACACACATAGCATTCATCTACAAAAGGAGTTTACTCATTAATAAGGTTCAACTTGATCACTTAAGTGTTTAACTAATCAATTTAAACAATATTGGTTGTACATTGGCTGAACTGGAATGTGGATCCACCATTTCAAAAAAGAACCAACCGGTTCAAATGTGAATCCACCAATTTAGAAGTGAATTGACCGCTTCAAAATATGATTTGAACTTACCAGTTTAGATTGTGAATCAATCATTTGGGAAATTAATAAGATTATATCAGGGATTGATGTTGATATCATGTGATGCAATATTGAACACATTGAAAGGCAATATATTTTTGAGTGGGAAACATTGTGAACTGATTGATTCCAGTGATAAATTGACTACTGATATGTGAATTGACTGATTTACATGTGAGCTGACCAGTTTATGAGTGAACTGACTGGTTCGTAATTTGTAGTGGCCAATAATTCATGAAATACATCTCCTCAACTCCTAGTTGGATCAGGAGACTCTACATGTGGACCTCTATATATGGTGGAGGGGGTAGCCAAGTCTTTCACATCATCTCATAGGGAGAAATCCTAGAAAGTCTCTCAGAGACATCTTAGAGATGTGACAACAAGTTATGGAAGCATTGTCCTCTCTTGTTCAGGTAACTAGAGGGCTCGACCAAGTCTTACCCAAAAGGGAGAGACAACAAGGGAAGAAAAGACAATGCTAGCACGTTGAAAAATCAAGAGGGACAACTCCTTTTCCTTGGATCTGGTAGAGAAAAAAAGAGTTTTGGATGGTCCACATGGACTACTCCAGAGGTGTGGAGGTCTTTGCCAACAAACTAGGAGGACAACAACAACCATTGCTAGTGGTGGTACAATAGGAGGTTGCCCAGATTGTTGTTTAGGTTTAATGAGTAAGCATTGTGTTATGAGGCTAATCACTGTACTTGCTCCAAGACTAGGTATATCTCATTAAACCCTCATTCCTAAATACGTCATTGTTGAGGCAACCTATTGGTTCAGATAGAAAATCTTTATTTATGTTTCCATATCTACCTTCCCTAATTTCCCAACAGATGCATCAACAAAAAACCGCGTGTATTGCTATTAGCATGTGCATTTTATAAGAAACCTCCAATGAGGGGAGGACTCTCGAGGAGCCTTTTCAGGGTACAAAAAGACATGTGTGCCTCCACCAGTGGACTATTGGGGAAGCTACTACAAGAACCCTCCACCATACAAGGGACCTCCACAAGATCCACCACCGCCAGAGTACTGACAACTACCCTATCACACCTAAGATTTAGTTTAATGTTGAGGACAACATTGTTCAAAAGTTTGGGATGGTAGGGTAGTACGCTTTTTTTTCTCATAATAATTTAATTACACATGTTTCACTGTGTCCCACCCTAATATTTGATGTTATCTAGTGTAGACTTTTGCTTTCTTATATACATGCATCTCATATAGTTTAATATCACAAACTTTTTTGAATCTTTCCTTTCATGTCATTCCTTGTCATACATCATATTGTGTGTAGAGTTTTGGTAATTGATGTGTGTTTTCACTAGGATTGTCTTTCTTTATATTTTATTTACTAAAAATTAGTTTTATATGTGATTTAATGCAAGTTGGAACCATTTTGGAAAAATGTTCCAAGCTTGAAGATACTTGCCCAATGGGGTTCTTTTAACTAAGTCTCTATCTTTTGTGACATAAATGAGTAGACTTGAGAATTTGTAGTTTATCAAAAATGTCTTTGGCTAAATGAATTCCAAAAGGAATCTTCCATGTGCTCCAATCCTCTCTTAAGTTGTGGATTATCTTGTAAAATGTGATTATTGCATGCCTTAAACGTTTGACATTACTCATTCGAAAATAATGTGATCTAACATACAATTTATTTTATGTGTGGTTAGTTTGTTCGGTGAATTTTGTAGGGATTAGATTTCTTGAATGAAATCATACATGAATTTCCACTACTTTAAGACCTCTTGGACCCAACATTTCTTCTACCATATTCTTACCTCTCCTCCTTATGAAATGATGCCTATAGTGGAAATATCTGCCTTGATCACTCTCAAAAAAAGTTTTTGGTTGGAAATATCTATATAATCTTACTTCACTCTTGTCACCATATTCCCTCCTCACATATAGGGCAGAGAAAAAGAAGAAAGAAATAAGGGATGGCTACATATACAAGCATATAAAGAAGAATAAAATATGAGTGCTCCTATGTAATAACACTCCATTCCCTTCCATGACCATTTCTCGCTTTTTATGACTAGTAGGGATAGGGTAAATCCACTCTAGCCCTCACACCGCTACACATGACAACTGGTCATGAGAGGTGGAATGAAGTGTATAATGTAATTCAATCATGTAAAGCAACAATTTTAGCAATTTGAATGTATGGCATGAATAATATGGTTTACCAAGCATTCTATGAAAATTACATCACATGCATGTGTGAATGGTATCTCATATTGGAATCTCTTGTTATTTGTATTTAATTCACACTTGAAAATTGAAAGGGGAATAGAGAGTAGGGGTTTACATGCATTGTTCCATATGTGGATTTGTTTCTACCAATTGACATCATGATGATTGTATTACTCATATTTTTCTTCATTGATTTATAGAGAGATTGAGTAGCAACATACTTGAGGACAAGTATGTTTTATGTTTGGGGTGGTGATGTATTCCTATTTTAGGGCTCCATCTTATGTTTTTTTGCATTTAAATCACATTTAAACATCTTAGATAGCAAGTTATTTTCCATAATAAATGGTTTTATATCTAATTCACTTATGGACACTTTTGTATGCATTTCATTTACTTGAACAATGAATTGGATGGAAGGAAGAGAAGGAAGATGTTTTATGGTCTCTTTAACCATGGAGGAGTTCAATGAAGGTCTAAAATTTTCTCAAACCTACCCCTAGTAGCCAAGGATCAACATAAAGAAAAAACATGCAACAATGAAGTTTGAAGGTCAAAGTGAAAAAAAGCCCCCAACATGGCTGTGGTGACACCGAACGGCTGTGCTTCCAAGGGAAAAATCCCAGGTAAAATTCAAAAAGTTGACAAGCTACAACAACCTTAGCACCATGGTCATGCCATCCAACACAGTCTTGCCAAGAAGACTATAGTACGACCATGCCATTGAGAATGGTTGTGTTAGTTAGAGGCAGAATGCCCGTTCCAAGGAAAATGATCAAGCCCCCATCTCATCCACCATGACCATGCTTTCCATCATGATCATGCTACCTAACCCCCACCACAGCTGTGCTACCCAGCACAACCTTGCTGCCAAGCTTCACTTTTCTAATTTTATAAGACCTTTTCACCTCCAACTTGGATGTTCATTCTTCCTCACCACACTCGTGCTACACCTCAACAACCATGGCTGTGATGCCACCCATACCCTATCTATTTTCAAATGGATTTCCCCATATTTCTCCAACTTAACCCAATACTTACCTACCACCGATATATACCTAGGAGGTACTTTTAGAACAAGGTTGCACTCCCCTAGCATTCATTTCCACCTACCTTGAGCACTCAATGAGCTCTACCTACTCCTTCTACACCCATTCCATTCCACCTTATTCCACCTCAAAACCCAATTTTTCTAAGGTTTTGACCATCATTCACCACCAATCCATGGCATCCATCTAGGTTTTGAGAAAAAGGGTGTGCTCCAACAACTATGAGGTGAAGAAGGAGGAGTCTTTACAAAGAACCATGGCCTCCTACTCCTCTACTCATGCTTGTATCTCTTTTCATGAGTAGCTAAGCCCTTTAGGCAGGGTTTTCGTGTAGAAAATGTTACCTTGATGCCATGTTGTGGGGAAATAATTTGTAAAATATATATATCCATTTAATGCTGATTTACCTCTACTTCAATCCCATTTCCCATATTTCTTGTTTTGGTGTCTGGTTGGAATCATGGATTGCTCGTTGGTATATGCTTGAAACAACCAAGGTCTAGGAGAAAATGGCATATGTAAAGCTATTTTGAGAGATTCTCCTAGGTCCAACTAGTGGATACCTAGCTATCACCCCATCTTCCCATACATATATCCCTTATTCTACTCCTAGGTGTGTGATTTAAGTATCTAGTGTAGGAGTAATTAGTGTAATTTCCTAGGAGTTTTCTAAAGGCTAGGTTATGAGTGAAATGAGGTGAAACACCTTCATCTCCACTCCCATTCCTACCCTTGTCTCCCAATTGACCTAATTACACTTACCATAGAAATCTATACTATCTAGTTCATATTAAAATTTCACCTAAGCCCTAGTTCAATAGATCCTCATATGGTTGGATAGGGTGTGCAAGGGTGTAGTTCCCCATCACACATCCTATACTACCCATGGCCAACTAGTAACTTTGGGTAATCCTATAGCATTTACCTTTTTGTTTGGTTTAGAAATATAGAATGAATTAATTGAGTTTACATTTTATGAAACCCCAACATGTATTCTTATAACATTCCACCAATGGCCCACACCTCCATTAACTTTCTAAAACCATCAATTTATATTTTTCTAGTAAATATATGCTTGCTTAGGTGATTTCATTAATTGCATCCTAGATAGTTAATTGTCTTGTTCTTGTTAGTACAGTGTGCTAGAGTAGATAGTATTCCTTAGTGCTGGTTTTTCATCATCATAGTTAGTTAGCATTAATTTAGCTCCTTTCTTTACCTAGTTGGTACTTGGTAACTTAGTGTTAGCCTCTTGTCTTTGGTTACTTATCTTCTTTTTTTGTTAGTTAGAACTAAATTTTATTGGATAAATATGGGGTATCCTTCTTATCCCTTTTAATTTCTTGTTGGCTCAACCCTTAGTGTAATCAACAAATCCCCAATCCAACCCTTTAACTCTTGACTCTGCATTAGGAACCTAGTCAAACCAAATTAGCTCTAGTGCCCCCTCTCTCTATGTGTATCAACCCTATTCTTGCCTCTTGCCTATACTATAATACGAGATCGTGCACATGTGGGTATAGTGTGTATGTTTTAATGAGTGTTTTAGTGTAGGTCATTATAAATATTAAGGGATCTTAGTGTGTTTGATCTTTGGACACTACTAATCCAAATTAATTGGTTGGGTGTACCTCAAGTGAAAACTCACCATACAACATGATTATAACAAAGGGAAGGATTTAGATCTACATTGTATCTAGACCTACATTTACCTTCTTTGACATCATTGAGAGGGGAGGGTTCTCTTTTTTCTCTTGAGGAAAGGGATTTAGTCCAGATCGATAATTTCTTACTAAGGAATTATTGGGAGGGATGTAATATCACTTTCTCTCAAGAAGGCATCCTAGGAGCTTTCTTTGAGGTTTAGTATCTTCCTTCTAGCCTTTGGGCATTGTCTTGAGGTTAGATTTTTGGGTGACTGCCTAAAGGTATAATGTCCTCTAAATTGCTGTGAGTGTGAATTAGCATCATGATCAACTTAATCAGATTTAAAGTTCATCAAACTGTAGTGAGACTTCATGTTGTGCTAAAGTTAGTGAGTGTAAGGAGTGGGATTGAGAGAAAATTCAATCTTTACTTAATTGAGGAATAAACTCATCTCATTTCTAAACATATCAAAATATATGAAGCTAGAGCCATTTGATTTCATCTCTCCAAAAACATGATACATGAAAACATTATGAATATACAATGATGGGAATATTTTGATAGGAATCTGAGCTACTAATTAAATGTTATGGCCCTTTGATTTTTATAGGCACTATTTCCTATTTTTGTTTCAATGGACCAAAGTTTGGATTGAGTTTATACCTTCGGTCGTGACACAACATTTACCAACCCAACAGTCGCTCAATACATCGGGCGAGGGGCGATCCATGACTCACTTCATCCCAGTTGTTAATAGGACATTCGATGAAGATGTCATCATATTCAACCTACAAGAGTCATGGGTGATTGTAGCTCGTCTTGCCGAAATTTTGCATCCTCTCCCTAACTATTTGACCAAGTTCCCTAGAGAGCATAAGAGGTCTTGGAGTTTGAAGATGACACCTTTTGTGTCAGATTTCCTCTGAATGGTTGGAATTAAGTGGGTAATGAATCACCCCTTTCCTAGTTTGCTAAGTGGTTTTGTGGCACATGATGTGTCACACCATAAGGTATTAAATCGATTCAAGTTTTGTCCATTCAAAGAAAAAATAGAAATAATATCCATAAAAGTCAAGTGGTCATACCTTCAAATTAGTAGCTTGGATTGCTATCAAAATTGGGGTGATGCTTAAACTTAATGTTATATTTCTATGGTTAATGTTTGGACTCAATTATATGCTCGGTAAGATTTCTATAATTGAATTTGACATGAGTCACATTGATTATGTATCAAGTGTTTTAATTTATCCATAAAAGGATTCATCAATTAGAGTCAAAATTTTAAATGTGAATAATTGGGATTATCAATAATGTAATTTAAGAACTTGTAATGATATTGAATATTTTAGAGAGAGAAAATGAATATATAAAAATCCAATTTATCACAATCCTCCTCAGTGGGATCTAAGTTCAAAACCTTATCTTGCAAATATATTTACAATCCCTTGGATCATCTAGGCTCTGACACCTATTTGAGGTGGGGGGAAGACAAATGTCTCTTCTAACTAAAATAAAGTAGTTCACAATGGATATTTATTTGTTTCATATATATATCAATTTATATCCTTACCATTGTGGGTATTTTTATTTGAGTTCATGAGTGTGACCTAATCATATGAAGAATTGGATTTTTACATGAACTTAAAAGATTAAAAATGAAGTGTCAATTGTTTTCCCCTATAAGACATGTCAAAAGAGAAAGTATATCAAATCTAACATTATGCTTCAAGTCTTAAGGGTATAGTCATTCATCGTGGAGGATCACATACCTGATTAATGTCTTATCAATATTGAATTCACTCACTCAACCTAGTCATATAATATTTCATGCATTAGAAACACATTATAACTCATTAGGATTGTTGTCATGTTTTTATCAACATCAAAGTTGTCCTAATCTGACCCTTTAACTCATTGTTCATAAAAAATGTAAATTTAGTTTTTCTTTATCAAAATTTGTGTTTTCCTTAAATTTGTTCATGAAAACTTATCCAAAGGTGATATATCAATATAAGAGGCATTTAACAACCACCGTATGCTCAATATATATTCACAAGTGATATTTTCTAAACTGTATCACTTGATATCAAGAACCATGACTAAACATATTGTGCAATTATATGTTATGAAATTAGATCTAAACAATTTAAAGCACCCTATCAAAGGTCATAGATATATATTTCTTCCTAAGTTGATTGAAATAGTATTTATAATATTGTATGAATTAGATCGTTGAAGAATTATAAATAAAATTATGAACATATTTTGAAGGTTAGGGATGAATTGAAATTTAATTTTTCTAAGTAGATAAGAAGTAGGACATGACTTTTACTATTTGGCCCAAAGTAGACAGAAATTCCAACACTCAAAGAAATGATTGGCCCAAGAAGGGGTCAACCCACATTGGGTCTTCACCAATGATCTGTGACAATGGGGAACTCATAGACCTTGGAATGACCTCTTCTTCATGTGATATTCATTGCATGACACAAGGATTTTTGGATGAGGTGTTGAATTGGTGCCATGAAACATGGTCTTGGTGATCTCCAACACATTAGTTGAACCTCCTTGTTAGGTTCCAAGATACTTTTTGCCTTATTGGGTTTGATTAGCAACACACTGATCAATATTTGTTGCAAGGAATTACCTCGTTCTCTATCTCTCCTCCATTGGAATGGAAACATCTCGTACACCTTAATATAGAAGTGAAAATAGGGATTCACTTCCTTTTACACCCTAGAACCTAAGCAATCCATCAGTGGAGACACTACCCCTTGCATATCTTAATGGTGTCCTCTAATGGATGAACATTGTCTAGACAACACTACCCTCTCTTCTCTAATCTACTAGGACCTGCTGTGAGAATGGTGGAGAGGAGAAAGAAAGGGAATGCTATTTTTACCTTATTTCTCCCTCAAACACCCTAGTCATAGGGTAAAAAGTATGCCCAAGTGATGGTGCAACTATTTATTCAGTTACCTTCATGCATTGACTTTTGTCAAAGGCATCGATGCATGGGGGGTCAAAACAAACTTCCTCATCCATCTGTGAGAAAAATGGATCATGGAGATAATAGGATATCCACCAGATACCTATCTAAGGAGAAAAATGTAAGTCATACTAAATATCAGTTGTTGCTAGGATTGAACTTAGCTTTAGTAGTTGCATGATGCATCAATTTAGTATATCAACCACCTATGTTTGAAATATTGGTCAAGAATTGTTTATCAACTTATGTCATCATCATCTAAGCGTCAATGTCAACTGTGTTAGAGTGGGCTACATGGATAATTCTCTTCCAATGAACTTTGTTATGAGTCATATTCAAATCAACATGCATAGTTTCAAAATCACTCTATATATGCCTTCCTAGGTTAATTAAGGTCTACCTATTTTAAATTTAACTTTGCCTCACTTAATTGAAGTTCTTCAAATAGGTAGTATAAGATGTCTACATTGGACATGTTCATATCATCTAATATGACCCTCACACATGTTGTCCTCAATGCTGACAACCCCCACTTTATTCTTAATATATTCATTTCTCAAGGGATTATTTTTTTACATCTCACACATCCATCTCATAACATGCATTTCAGCCACATTCATCTTCTTGAGACCTTATTTATTCACCACAAAACATTCACTCCAAGTGATATGGTTAGCTATCCATATAGTTGTTCTATGAAACTTTTCAATATGTGAGGGATCTTCTGATCACATAGTACTTCAATTGCACTCTTAAATTTTCACCACAATAAAAAATGGTTTTTAAATACAGAGAAAAGATGTAGGGAAAACCCCATATATTGTAGCTAAAGGCTATAACTACATATTTCTTTACATATACAAATTTTAGTATATGCTCATATAGCTAAAGCCTTTAGCTATATTTTTCAAATATGTTGTTAGATAATCCAATCGCTATGAGTTCATTTATAGTAAAAAATGTAGCTAGATATTGTCTTGACATATTTAAATTGAAATGTAATTGTAGGAAAATGAATAACTACTATTTTATTTGTAGTCACTGTGTAATAAAAAGATGAAGTTAATACATTTTATATGTGAAATGCAGCGACTACTATATATATATATATAGTTGGATTATGCATTTAGCTATATATATAGTGCCATTTACTACACATACATATATTCATAGTTCTATTATTCATATATTTTGTAATTTGTTAGTATAGAAGCTATTTTAGTAACAAAATTATAGTAATTAGACCAAGTTATGCTCATTATGCCAATGATCTTACTTTTATTTATAGTGAAACGTTGAATGTACATGGGGAGGGTGTATACCTTTCCTCTATTACATAATGTGTACAAATAAAAGGATATACATATATTAATTATTCAGTGAGGTCTACAAGCATCTTCACAAAAGTGTATGCTTCTTTCTCGACCAATGTATTTATTGTCTTCTCCTTTTGTTCGATGAGCTGGTATAGCTTGGGTTCTTATTGTTGGACCATCATGAAGAAGCGCATGTGTTGGATCGAAAATGACAAACAAGAAAATCTTGATGGTGTATTGTAACAATCATAGTTGCACTGAACATAACTTGGGAAGGATGTATTGTTGCTTGGTTTTGATATGTTGGTTGTGACGCATTCCATCCTATAACCTGGTGACATCTTTTTGATAGAGTTTGAAGAGATGGTCACATAATTAATCACAGACTGCTTACTAAAAAATAAATGAAAGAATTCACATTTTAAACATACTAGTATACAGATTGACATAAATGTACAATCAAGAGAAGAGAAACAAATGACAAACCATGTTGAATCTTGGAACCTTGGTCATATTATCCAAGATGTCGATGTCAAGCTCCATGTCCTCCCTGAATCACAAATACACCAATCATCCATATATCTAGCTACCATTGTCAAAAGAACCAGCATATCAATATTGATCATATCTTACAACTCTCACCTCAAGACAACATGCATATTAAGCAATGATGGAAACTGCTGGTAAAGGAAAGTTGCGCACAACATTCTTCTGAGATAAATTCTACACAATCCTCTCAGGAACAAGATGTTAGCTAGATCAACAAAGTTTGATAAATCATGAGGTGGTTGTTGAACAAAATTGAAATATTCAGAAACCAACAATCGTGTAGGTGTCAACATTGGAGACCCAAAAAAAATGAGTAGTTAGATATTATTATCTTGCATCAGTACCAACGAAGCTTTGTGTAGTGGATGTGGTGATGCAAGTAAGTCAAAAGATCCAACTGCATGACAAAGACCTGTATGCAAACCATGTAGATAAATTGGACACATAATATAATAACATCAATGATATGATTAATTGGCAGGCTACAAGCTCAATAAGAGTAGAAATTGAAAACTACATTAAGCACCAACCAAGATGATTGAGTTGCAGTCACCTACAAAATGGGTGTTAGAAAATATGAGGCACTGGGTATACCATAAAGAGTAGCCAACTTGGTTTTGTTTGGGCACATGAAAGATCTGGCAGGAGAGGTGTCAACTAGTGTTTCAACACAACACTACTAACACACATCAAGTTAAACAACTAAGAAAACAACAACCTATACTTTGAATATGATCTGCAGTCTCTAAAGTGTTTACTTGCCTTAAACTATTTTCATTCTGAACTCCAATAGCAATTAATCATCCAAATTTGTTATTTGATTTCCTATGGCAAGAATAAATAAGAAACATAGAAAATGATTCTTCAAAACTAAACAACATGGATCTTTAAGCTGACACAATGACACCCAATTCAAATAAGTAAAATAACGCAATCTAGTAGGTTGCCATCCCTCCCAGCCATAACAAAAAAAGTTGCATAACTTCCCACCACCCATCCACAACATGCAGTCCCCACCAACTACGCCTTGCATTGCAAGAGGGTGCATTGATAATTATACAATATAGAATGGATACACATTATGTACAATTCAATGTTTAGCTGGAATTGCCGCATAAAATATGCATCTTATGGGAATATTAAAATAGAATAAAATATTGGAAATCATAAATGACATGCTACATAAAAAGGTATGCTAATATGAGAAATTGGTAAAGTATTTCATTCATCTATCTGTTTGAAGGGGCAAATTTATGTTCCTCACTGGTAGGACTTGTTGACCTAAAGGTTATACATTGTCCATATTTTGATAATAACTCAACCATTCCATTCATATGTATCTAATATGTTTGTTCAAGATTGATTTTAGACAATAGGTAGATGAAAAGGATCAAATTACACAAGCCCAGCTTGTCCAAGTTCAAGTCAAATGCAATGCAAGTGCGCAAATTAGGAAATCACTTCAAATGACCTTAGAAGAACTTTGTAATCACTTGCATTGATTATATGACATGTAACTAAGATGAGAAAAATATGTGGGACACTTAATACCAAGGTTTAATCACCCATAAATCAATTTATAAAATTGATCGCAGGCTGTTCATCGGTCAAGTTACAATCTCGACCGATCCTATGATAAATTTTCTAAAGATGACCCATCAGTGAAGTTGTATATTCACAAAACTCGACCGACCGACTCTTTGAGAAAACTCAATTTTAGCTCATTGGTTGAGTTCTCCATAAGAAACTCAACCAATAGTTTGAAAAAAGGCTTTGTATTTTAGTTGATCAGTCGAGTTACCTTTATTGAAACTTGACCGAATGTACTGCACGGAAAATGCAGAAAAAGTGATTATAACAATTGGTGACTTGGTTTTAGTGAAAATAGATTTGTTTCCTTGTGCAAAATAGCTATATTTCAACCCCAAGAGTTCCCCAACTCAAAGGAACAACCCTAGCTATAAATAGGACCCCTTAGAGTTCATTCCAAGTTTTCTCATTCAAAATATTCAAGGTCCTTGCTATAGTTGAGTGTTCTACTACTCCTTGAGTCCCTTTCTCTCTCTAGTTTACACTTCATTTCATGATTTGTGAGTGAGTTAGACATATTGGAAGAGAGATCCACCCTTGTCCATGTAAAGCTCTCATCTTTTTGCTACTTCCATATCCCCTTCCTATATGAAGAAAAGGTGAAGCAAGCTCCATCGAGTGAAGAAGGAGTTGTAGATGGTCCTATTCAAGGTTGATGAAGAGGTGGTGATCTTTTCCAGGTGAAGGAGAAGACAAAGGCTAAAGATCCGAGATGAGAAGCAAAGTCCTTCAAGGCGAAAGACTTGATCTTCAGTGGGTAAGACCTTGGTGAAGGCTGAAGACTCAAGCTAAGTGGGTAAGTCCTTTAAGTAAGGTGGATATTTCCATGTGATTGGATAAGTACATCCTTTGGTGGTCTTATGTTGTAACTCTTATTGGTGATTATATGGAGAAAAGCTCTTGCAAAGTCCTAGACATTGACCTCTCTTGGTAGTGGACTGACTCACTTCTAGTTTGAAGTGTGGAACCATTCTACATCCCTTTGTCAAGTTCTTGCTATAAATCTCTCTCATACTTGATATGCTTGTTAGATAGGACTTCAAATTGAAATTAAGCTATTGTTGTAAACTTGATATAATTTGAATGTCTAATATGTGTCTGAGAAATTTTGTAGCTCTATTCACCCCCCCTATAGAGCCCTTAGATCCAACAAGTGGTATCAGAGATAAGGATCTTCTCCAATAGTATCCTACGAGATGAGAAGATGGGAGACAACCTACTTGGTTCTCTCAACCTATAGGGAGGCTAATCCATGCGTCCTCTGATCTTTGATGGAACCAACTTCTTCTATTAGAAGAGGCATATGCAGTTCTACATTCAAGGATGAAATTTGACTTGTGGAAGGTGATGGTCACACCTTATAAGGATCCAACCAGAGATGTAGCTACATGGAGTGAAGCTGCACTCAAAGAAGCCCAACTCAATGGCAAGGCCATTAGCATCCTCTATATAGCCCTCACCCCTACGGAGTTCAACCAGATCTCATCTTGGGACACCACCTATGAGATTTAGGACAAGTTGTGCATCACCTATGAAGGCACAAAGAAATTCAAGGAGGCAAAGATCTACATGTTGAACAAACTTCTACAATACTTCAAGATGGTTAAGAAAGATGGGATTGCAGATATGTACTCAAGACTAAATGTCATCATCAATGGGATGGCTACATTGGGTCCTCCAAGATCTTGAGGAATCTACCAAAGAGTTGGGAGTCAAAGGTCACCTCCATTGAAAAAGTGAGGAGCCTTGGTGACATTCCAACTGAAGAACTCATTCGCAATCTTCAAGCTCATGAGTCTAGACTTGACAAGCAAGAAGAAGAAGCAAAGCAAGAAGAGAAGGAAGCCAAGAAGATCAAAGATAGTGCTTTCAAAGAACAAGCGGAGGCTATCATCCTTCAACAACAACTTGCTTGTCAAACTTCTCCCACCTCCTCTAGTGAAGATGAAGGCCCTATTGAGTATGAAGTTAGCTACGTCAAGGGAAAACACTTCAAGAGAAAGCAAGCCTCCTCCTCTTCTACTCTGAGATGCTACAAGTGTGGCCAAAAGAGGCACTACAAGAGTGAATGACCCAAGTCAAGAAAGTCATACCACAAGGGAAGATCAAAGAAGGAAGAGGAATACAAGAAGTAAAGCAAATAAAAGAGGAAGGACAAGAAGGAGAAGAGACACAAGAATGTAGCTCATTCATCTTGGGAAGCTTCATCTTTAAGCAGCTCAAGCCCAGAAGAAGATGGAGAGTGCCACCTTGCACTCATGGCCTCCACTAGTGAAGATATTGGTGAGGTAAGTGAGGTAATCTTGAATGAATTATCTAAGGAAGCTATTATTGGCATGCTTATCACTTCCCGTTCAACTTTTGCTAAATGTAAATCTAAAATAAAATAACTAGGAAAAATTATTGATGATCTTTATGCTAAGCTTGAAATTCTTGAATTGAATGAGAAAACCGACCTTGAGAGTATTGATAATTTTCAAGGGAATTACCTTGATATTGAACTCCAATACAATGGGATTGAAGTTGAGAATGGTATCTACCTTAAGAACATTGAGAATCTTAAGGAAGAAAACTAAAATTGCCTTAAAGAGCATGAATTGCTTAAAACTAAAAATGTTGAATTTAAACTTCTTATTGATACTCATAGAGAAGAGAGATATGTGTATATCAAAGAGATTCAAATGTTTAAATCTAAAAATGCTAGGTTCCTTTCTCAAGAAAATGATCTATCTTCTAGACCTTTATTTCCTAGTGTTAATGTTGCTTCTATCTCTCTTGAAAAAGATTCATATTTAACTAAAGCTTTATATCTTGACACTGATCTTGTGCGTACTAGGGGTGACATATCTAGTTTATCTTCTACCATTGTTTCTTTAAATGATGATCACCATAGATTGAGAGAATCCCTATAGAAATTCTTCAAAGGGAAGAACTCCCTAAATGAAATCCTTGACCATTCTACCAAACAAAGTGGTAATAGTGGTTTGGGATTTGAAGGGGGAGCATCAAAGGGCAAGGGCAAAGCCAAAGGTAAGAAAAAGAGTAAGGAGACCTCCTACTGTATAGGAGAGTCTTTCATCACTAAGAATCCTATGGTTTGTTCTTTTTGCAAATGTGATGATCATTACTCTACGTATTGTACTTACAAGCCCAAGGGGACCAACCCAAAGACAAAATGGGTCCCCAAGCTAACTTCAGATTCCAAAGTTTATGTTGGGAACTGACATTCTCCTTTCTTTGAGGAAAAGGGTAGATGGATTGTTGATAGTGGCTGCAAAAAGTACATGACTGGTGACATAAGACATTTCAACAATTTCGCCAAAAAGAAAGGATGATCGGTCACCTTTGGGGACAAAAAGAAAGGTGAAGTCAAAGGTGAGGGTGATGAAAGTGAATACTTCGGTATGAAGAATGTTCTTTTTGTGGATGACCAACATCACAACATAGTTAGTGTTAGTCAACTTTGTGATAATGGTTACCTTGTGCTATTTACTTCTTTGGAATGCTTGATTCTAGATTCCCTCACCTATCAAGTTATATATAAGGGAACTAGAAGTGGTAATCTTTATGTTATTGTTCTTGACTCTATTAAGCATGTTGTTGGTATATGCCTAGTAGTCAACTCGAATGATATTTCTCTTTGGCACCAATGGTTTGGTCATGTAAACATGTATCAATTGAAGAAGTTGAGCAAAAAGAACTTGGTCAAGGGACTTCATAAATTGGATTTTGAAAAGGATGAGGAATGCCAACCTTGTACCCAAGGAAAGCAAACCAAGACCTCCTTCAAATACAAATGAGTTCTTAGTACTAAGTGAGCTTTTGAGCTTCTTGACATTGATCTATTTGTACCAATGAGAACTCAATCACTTCATGGTTCCAAGTACTTCCTTATTATTTTTGATGATTTGTCTAGATATACTTAGACCTTCTTCTCATTTCCAAGAGTGATACGCTTAATGTTTTGTTTAGATTTTGTAAATGAGTTGAGAATGAAGCTTCTTGTTGCATTGTTCCCATATGTAGTGACCACAAAGGAGATTTTGAAAATGAGCTTTTTGAACATTTTTGTCATGAGTCGGGTTATGCACATAACTTCTCTTCACCTTGAACACCTCAAAAAAATGGGGTTGTAGAGAGAAAGAATAGGTATTTAAATGATATGGCTAGTACCATGCTTCTAGAGTATGATGCTCCTAAGAAGTTTTGGGCTGAAGCTGTCAGTACCTCATGTTTTATGCAAAATTGGGTTTGTACTCATCCTTTACTGAAGAAAACCTCCTACGAGATATGGCATGGTAGGAAGCCTTCTATCAAGTATGTCCACATTTTTAAATGTCCTTGTTTTGTTTTGAATATGAAAGATTCTCTCAACATGTTTGATCTGAAATCATACAACGTCTTTCTTGGCTATAGCACTACTAGCAAGGCTGATAGAGTTCTTAATGTTGATCTTGCTAAAGTAGAAGAATCTATTAATGTAAAGTTTATTGAGACTAACCCCTCTATTTCCAAAGATATTGTTACAAATGATGATGTTGCAGGTGAAGTAATTCCTATACTTAAAGAGCTCAACATCACTCAAAAGGGAAAAGAGGGGGCTACTCAAGAAGAAGACAAAGATGATGAAAAGAAGGATCCAACCCCCCAGTTTGCAAAGAATCATCCAAAGGAGCTGATCTTAGGTGATCCATTTGAAAGAGTGAAGACGTGGGCTGCATTCAATAAAGAACAAGCCAACAACACTTTCATCTCACAACTCGAGCCTAAGAATGTCAAGGAAGCTCTTGGGGATGAAGAATGGATCCTATCTATGCTAGAGGAGCTAGAACAATTTGAGAAGAACAAAGTTTGGACCCTTATCCCAAGACCAAGTGATAGAAAGATCATTGGCACCAAATGGGTCTATCGAAACAAGCTTGATGAAAGTGGCAATGTGGTAAGAAACAAAGAAAGGTTAGTGGCTCAAGGATGCAATCAATAAGAAGGTATAGACTTTGATGAAACATATGCAACTCTAGCTAGACTTGAGTCAATTCCTATGTTACTTGCCTTTGCTAGTCATAAAGAGTTTTTTTGTATCAAATGAATGTTAAAAGTGCATTTTTGAATGGTACAATTGAGGAGTAAGTGTATGTTCACAACCTCTGGGCTTTGAACATGATAGTCTACCTAACCTTGTTTATTCATTGAAAAAAGCTCTCTATGGACTCAAACAAGCACCAAGGTCTTGGTATGAGAAATTAGTGAACTTTTTGTTAGATCATGGTTATACGATGGGAAAAGTGGATTCTACCTTATTTATAAAACACACTTCTAACAATTTTCTTATAATTCAAATTTGTGTTGATGATATCATTTTTGGCGGAACAAACCTTGATATTTGCAAAGAATTTAGTGATCTTATGCAGAGTGAATTTGAGATGACTATGATCAGTGAACTCACATTCTTTCTCGGCTTTCAAATAAAACAAAAAAATTATGGGAACTTCATCAACCAAGGCAAATGCACAAATTAACTACTTAAGCACTTTGGGATGGAGAACACCAAGCCGATGGACACACCCATGTCAAACACCGCCAAACTTGAAAAAGATGAAGAAGGAGAGAAGGTATATTAGAAGCTCTATATACGTATGATTGGAAGTTTACTTTACTTAACTACCTGTAGACCTGATATAATATTTAGTGCTGTCTTGTGTGATCACTTTCAATTAAATCCTAAGAAATCACATCTTATAACTATAAAGAGGATTGTAAGGTACTTAGATAAAACTCCAAACTTTGGACTATGGTATCCCAAGTCAAGGGACTTTACTCTTACTACTTATAGTGATGTCAATTATGCAAGTTGCTTGATTGATAGAAAATGCACAAGTCACACTTGTTTCCTCCTAGGACCATGCTTGGTGACTTGGTTCTCTAAGAAATAAAGTACAATGGCATTATCAATCATCGAGGCTGAGTACATTGCAGCCAGAAGTTGTTATGCCCAGGTCTTATGGATGAAGCAAATCCTCTAAGACTTTAGCATTCATTTTGATTCTTCTCATATCTATTGTGATAATACTAGTGCAATTAACTTGTCATATAATCCTTTCTTGCATAGTAGAGCTAAACATATAGAGGTTCTCCATCACTTTCTTCATGATCAAATTTGCAAGAAGGATATCTATATCACACATGTGGACATGGAAAATCATTTGGCAGACATTTTCACTAAACCTCTAGCTAGAGAGAAATTTATTTTTATTAGATCAAAATTGCTTATAGCTACTTTAGATGAATCTGATATGCCTTTTTGCTATTTGTTATCTATCTTATATGTCTTGTCTATGTTTGGGTCATTTTTGTGTGCTAATATTCTTCAAATCAGTTATTCATGTTCATTTCTACCTTGTTTTTCTCTTGTTTTTGGGTATTTTTTACAAATGCATGTTTTATCACAAAATAGTACCCAATGATGGGTGATATGTGCCTAAGTATGTTCAATATACATAATTGACTTGAAAAATAAATATAATTAGCATTCAAATGGCTAGAAATTAAGTTTGATGATTTTAAGTCTGGTTGACCATCGGTCGAGTTACCCCAGGGAAAACTCGACCGATCGATAGCCGAGAGCTTTTTTAAAAAGCCAATCAATTCAATTTCTAAGTTCACAAAACTCAGCTGATGCCTGGGCTAGAGCACACTTAAGTTTGGTTCGATCGACTATTATCCCTCTCAACTAGAGAAAAGTCGACTGATTCCACCTCCCTTAGCTCTAAGCTCTCCACCCTTGACCTCCCCTTCCTCAACCTAGCCCTAATCCGTCCTAGGTAGACCATCCTTGACTTTCGCCCTCACTAAACCTAGGTGTTTGAACATTTTTGGTGGTGTGTTTTGTTCTTTTGCTTCCTCTTTCCTCCCTATTTTGCTTCCATCGCTTCAAATAAAAGGAAGAGAGCCGCCCCTAGCAATGTGAACTATAGTATGTAGAAATTTATAGTTATCCAAATTTTCTCTTCCACGAACTTTCTTTTGTACTGTGAAGACATGGGGCGAGAAAGTTTGAGGTAGCCTATTTAGCAATGTAACAACTTTTTTCCACCTCTTGTTGTTGATCTTATGCTTCTTCATGAAATTTTCTAATCTTATGATTCTTGAAATTGTTCTAGTGCTCTTGAGAATTCTAATTCCAATTTCCTACATTTTGTTACTATATGTTAAGGATGTTTTGTCACATGAGGTTGCATGATTGTAGATGTTCCTCTGATACCATGCTTCTTGACATTTTTAGATGCCAAGAGAGACATTCTGTTGTAGCTATTCCTAGGCTTGCTCTTGGTGGTGGATTGGAAATATGATAATATGTTGGGAGTATCTCTTCTAGATGAAATTATCTATTCTCCAAACTGAAACATGATAATAAGTTTGGAGTATCTGTATCCAAAATTTTTTTGGACTATTATGGCTCCTTTACACATGTGCTCAATCTGGCCTTGATTTGTTATTGTTTCTGACCTTCTACGTTGTCTTGTAGATCCTTTCTTATTGAGTTGAGTTGAAATATTATTTAAGTGACGGGTTGAGCACAATCCCCTTGTCAGAGTCTCTATCAATAAGGTGGATTCCTAACATTTGTTATGTTTCCATGCTAACTACCTCCTACAGATGGATGATCATGTGTTGAAAGTAACTCAACTAAGCTCGTGATTTTCTGTGTGAAGGATATGAATGTTGGCTTTGGAGGGTTAATACTCCATCCTTTGGAATGGTCTCTCTAACCTTGGGGTAAGCATGCCTTCTAGTTCTACACTATGAGCCTCTCATGGATCGTCTGAGTGTATCATTGCATATCAATTCCATTATCACTACTGACATGCTGCATTTCTAGTCTGTAAATTCATGTAATGTTTGGTTCTTATCATCAAGAGTGGATCCTATTTAAGCAAGAACAATAGTTTTTGTGCTTCTTACATAGGTGAACTTTCTTGTTGGTATTATATTTTTTATGTTTCTCATTTCATCTTGATAATTCATTTTATTTATGCCAAGTAGATTCAGATTACTAGATGCCAATTTTTCTATGTATGTGTAGGCTTGTTCCTGCTATGATTGATTCATATAATTACATGTTTCATTATACCTTTCCTTGGTGTATTCTTATGCATTTAGGCTTTATATGTTCACCTGAATTTTCTGTCTGAATTGTCAAATTAGTGCTCTCTTAATTAGATGAGAAATTTTGTTTCTAGTGCTTGATTGTTACCAGTATGAACTCTTTAAATTAACCTCCTCTTCCCGGTGGCATGAACCTTGATTGATCTAGACCCTTCCCCCAAAATTCTATCACCCCATAAGTAGGACAAATATGTTGTAAGCAAGCATCCATAAATTTATTCCTTCAGTTGATCATCTCAGGGCAAAGTTCATTGAGATTTGCTTGTTAATATTTTTTCCTATGATTCTAGTCCTTCCATATTTGATTGAATTCCAACTTAATTATTTTGATCCATAGTCTGTAAGATCCCTCGATCTTTTGTTCAAGAATAATTTTTGGCTATGGATTTGTGCTTTAATTGGTTGTTGTCTTCTTTAGCATCATTCTCCATCACCTTTCTCCACCATGAAACACATATTATCTTCCAAAAATTTTTAGCAACCGTTACCAGAGTAATGAGACTCAAATAGACCTGGAATAAGATCGACATACAAGAAGAAGTGAGGGGAAGAATAAAAGTTAGTTGTTCCCTAACCAACACATTTTTTGGGTCTGTGAGTTAAAATTCATTCCTTTAACACAAGCAAAATATGAGGAACCTTGTATTAAGAGAAATCAGAAGTGTTAGATTTTCCATATAGCAATAAGTAAAACTGACTTGAATTGAATTTTGTTTGAAAGAGAAAGAAAACTACACCTCACATGGCTTGATAAAAAGGATGAAGACAATGTAAATAGGAGATTGAGGAAACAAATAGAATATGGAATACAATTTTAGATATCTAAAATATTATTCTCATAACTTTCATAGGAATATAAGAATTAGCAATCCACAACAAATAACATACTTAGGATTCGAGTCAAAGTCCAAATGCAAAATCAAGCCAAGTAGTGGAAGTGGATCTAGCCTACCTTTTCAAATAGAAATTGAGTGCACAATGATGGTTGTGGGAAGACTTGATCAAGGGGATATGGCCATGGGAGAAGAGGGGAGGGGTGGGATGCGACCAAAAAAGTTGTCCCTTTTGGCACGAAACTACTTTATTATTGCTAATACATTATAAAGATGAAGAGGATCCATGGGACATTCTGCTATTGATATCACATACCAACCTTTGTACATTCAAATAGACATTGTAAGTCTAGTGTCCGTCTCCATGTTCGTATAGGTTACAGTCCTAGAGAAACATGGCTTAGTTGTGGGATGATGGAAGTCCTCTATGTCCACCTCCACCAAGTGACTCCAACATCTACCGATTGGAAGTAGAAAACCTGCATAATGCAATTTAACCTGCAAATTCTAATCTAACCAACTCAGATGCTCTACAAATTGTGGGATCTACTTATCAAGATGGTTCACTTTTCTCTTCTAGTGTTTTGACTCAATTTTTAACATACTCCTTATAAGTTTTGAATATTGCATTGAAGTTGGCCATGTTACTGAGAAAGCAAGCATCATCAATGTTTGCTTCAATGGTTCCATAATCTAGAGGACACTAATATAATGCTCTATACTAAGAAGGCCACTGATTTAAAACTTGAAACCTATAGTTCAAAGTGAATGTTAAACCCAACATTGAGTATACAAGTTTAAATAAAGAACGTTGGTTGTTGAATAAGAATATAAACATGTGACAAGAAATACAACATCCTACAAATGAAGTTTCTAGGACAAAACATATTCTATATGTAATAAGGGTCACAATTAAACAACTGATATAAGTTCATAAAGTTTTACATCCAAATTTCACAATGTAGACAATCAGATGCCTTTAATGGACTAGGTATTGATTTTTTTATCATTTTCTCTTAGATAAGAAAGAAATGAGCATGGTAGATATATTCAGGGAGCTTTGGCACAAGCTCTACTATGCATGTTACATGCTATATAGAAATTCCATCTCTTTTATTTTTTAATGTAGGGACAATTACAAAGATACTTGGCGCAATTGTGAGAAGCACTTAGGCCTAGAGTCTTCTCAAAACTCCTTTTATACATTTTCTTTTATAATATGCAATACATATAACTTTTCACTTTTTAGTAGAATTTCACTTGACTAAGCCTAGCTACCAATTTTCTATTGGATAATGTGTTTTTTCATTGCTTTTATCAAATTTTTATTGTTGCTTTTGTACTGAGATTGTGGGAGAAAGTGAGTTTAAGGCCATGTTCTAGTTTTGATGCACTAACAAAGGTCAGATATTGATATGTAATCATTCAACATGTCACATTATTTTAATAGGTAGTAAAGAAGGATCCTAATTTACTAGCTAACTTGACATAATATGTTTATCTAAGTGTATGTGTCTCGTATAAATCTTTACCCAAAAAAAGGATGGGATCTTGTAAATTTGTGCAAGCATTTCATTTATACCTGGGAACATAAGTAGTTGTATAAATAAATAACCCTAAGGGATGTAAAATAATGAAACCAATACAAGTAGCATGAACTTTAAGCTTGAATGTACTAAAGCTAGTACATTTCTTGTAGATTACGTGTGGTGCAAAGGAAGGGGTATAAGATAGGGAGAAATGCCCAATGATACAGTTTTAATTGCATGCCACGTTCTGTTTTATGATTCGTATTAGTTTATTTTGTAAGGCCCTGGATATTATAGTCCTCGACCAACAATGGTTCAACTACTGATCCCTACCATGTGTGAAATTCAAAAAGGGCCATAATTAACAGTTTGTGTCTTCAACTCTAAGTGGATATGAGGTAACAGTTGCTTTCTCCCTCAATTTATCTAGTACACTATGAAGGATCAGAGGAATGACCAAAGTAACGAAACTTCATTCCACATATCTTAGAGGTTCACAAGTTCGTACAAATATTTTCGTGGAAAAATCATCATCGAAAAACTATTGCAATAAAGATTGTACAAAATCTAAAATGTGTCTACTTCCACATATCTGAATACTTCATCAAATTTGGGGGGAAATGTGATTTACAATTTGGTTAATTGAAAATCAAGGAATACAATGGACTTCGGCATGGTGCATCAAGATATAGTTCAGGCATACAGACTTGTGCAAAGCATGCTTCACTCTGTAGTTTATTACAGGTCTCATGTTCTTTCACTAAAAATTAACGTACTTGCAGTACCACTATTTCTAGGATGTGATGCTCCCCTATTGAGTAAATGGGTATCCACCCATCAACATTTTGGTAATGGAAACCATTCTAGTGAAACACACTCACACCCATGGTGTTATTGGTGTCTTCACCCCAGTTCCCCATAAACATACACTTATACACAGACCAAACCTGCATATTGTAGGATAACTTTATATGATTCATGCTCCAGGAGATATAAGATAGAATAAAGTGTCACTCAAGTCTATGATGTACTATTCATTTCCAAAGGCGATTGACTTGGTACAAACTTACATTCTAAAAGGTTCGTGGGTAGGACCTTATCTAGATGAAGAAAATAGGAATATATAATCTTTAGAGTTGACTTCCATAAGAGAAAGCTTGTCTATCTGAAGAACAAATTTGTTGTAGATGGCATTGAACTTCTGGGCAAGTATGCTTTTATGTGGTCGACTTCATTCAAGGAATCAAAGAGAGCTTATCAAGAGATCCTCCTGTATTAGTCTCCAAAATGTCTCAAAAATATGTAATTCATCTGACTTCATATAAGCATTTCCGGATACAAACACATATTTGAACTCTGCAACCAAATGTTGCAAGATAATGTATGTTGCTATTGTAAATGCTCCACAAGAAAGTGTGTCATGGTTTCCTTCTATCATTTCATACACTACAATACCTTCAACATCTATAGGAAATTATCCCTTCCAATTTTCAAATTTGAAGGATAATCCTTCCTCTTCTTTAGCCTTCATAGAAAGATCTTCTTCTTACGTAAAACTCTCCTTTTCATTATTCTCGTCATCCCTCCTCCTTTGCATACAATCGTACTAATTTTGCTTCATTTTTCTTGGCTCATAAGCCATCTCTTTATCCTGGCGCTCTGCTTCCTTGTCTTGATTTTTCTTCTCTTTTTTAGAGTTGATTTTTCCACATAAGTCTCTCATTCATTTCCTTCATCATAGGTATCTTCAACAACATGACGGATGATAATCTTGCAACAATTGATGAGCTAGAAATGAAGGACCTATTTCTCATGGTCCAAGTTCCAGACTGATGAGACCCCTAGTTCAGATGATATTAATGAAAAATTCTTATATGTAGTCAAGAGACCAACTACAATCCTACATTAAGATTTACTAGGAAAGGACACATTCAAATTCTCATGTCAGCTAACTGAGTGTAGAGTTATTTGATCCAAAAATTTTGAGTTAACTTTTGTATTCCAGACCACATCCTAGACTATAAAACCACATCACAGTTTGGTACATTGTAATCAGTAATCACAGCTATCACAATAACACTTCTTCAGAAGAAATATCTGGCAATCAACACCCTCTATCAGCTGATTGGATCAAAAGTACTTACAAAGTAGTTCTCTTATAAACTCGAATGTAATACATTACCTTCTTTATCAGAGCTATGAGTAAATATAATAGTTTAATAATTTCCTTGCATGTACTTTTTGATGGATGTTAATACACCAAAACATCCAGAAGCCTGAAGATCATTCACCCCATCCAATACCATCATAAGAATAATAAACACAAACAAAACAAAAAGATCCTCAAAAGTTAAGCAAGAAATATGTATCCATACTACAAATCTAAAACTAAGGAAAAAACACTATTGTATATTACTTACAGCTCAGTGCAGTTGGCTTACCCCTCCAATAAAAATAAAATTTGACTTTACAATGAAAATTACACTAGTACATCACTATGGTAGCTGAGTGAGATTGGTTATTATTTTAAAACCGGTTGAGACCAGACAAACATGTTTCTAATAGGCTTATGTAGTCATCAATGTACGATAATAAAAGTGTTTCTTTTACTTTTTGGGTTTTGACAGAATGACTATATATATGAATACAGTGTGGATATGCGGTTGTCCCAAACTGATATAGAAGCTATAAGATTCAAAATCTAACTCTATTGGAACAGTATGCATTATTATTTTCTATTCACATGTAATGAATCCAGAGTTCTGCTATAAACTTTTCATAAAATTAATTTTTTTGATTCAATAACATTACTTCACTTGTGCACTTGCCAATCAACGTTGCACATCCAATTTATTAGATCTATATAATTTTATAAGTGATTTGCATATCCCTCTACCATTAATCATGTGCCATGCACATTGAAGTTAGAAGACATGGATTTATCTATAAATAGAATATAGGAAGGATATCAGTCACATACCTTTACCCACTCAATAGTACATAATAACATATAGGATGACAATATTACCATGATAATAATAGTCACTTAGTAGTACTTAACTGATTATTGTAGTGAGTGTAGAGTGTAGTATAAGATGGTGTCAATGAAAACTTGTATGAAATTGGCATCGGATGACCATACAAGGCACAAGTGTCACCATTGGAATTAACTCTTGGTTTCCAAAATCATGGTACAATTATCGATAATTTCTTAAATGAACAATGTGTACATGGTGACAACTGAGAAGTGAACCATTGAATGGCGTCCAAATATAGACAATATAGGCTTCCCATTAAACTATATTGGATTTGAATGCACTTATTCGTGTATTATGTTCAAGTATAATGAATTTAAAGCTCTCCTTTAACAAATATTCTCACATTACTTATACAAAACTTTTCTCCTTCAATTTCTATCTAGATTTGATTCAATAATACTGCTTCGAACTTGCGTACTTGCTAATTAATGTTACACTTCCAATTACTTAGATGTATATACTTACTTCCAGTTAGTGGTGTAATTTTCCCTCATGCACCATTCACCATGTACCATGCACCTTAAAGATACTAGATTGGGTAATTTGTAAGAAGGATATAGGTTAGTAAGGTAAGATAATGGCTTACACATACCTCTACCACTTATAGTACTTATGTAATTAGATAGAAGTGGATTTTGATACAACTATCAACCATAAACATGACCTACAAACTAAGATACTCATCTGACTCATACTCCAATGCACAAGATATCATAGGCATAAGTATCCCTAATATATATTCCCCCATCAATACCAATCATGTATAGATTTGCCTTGTTTATTGACTATAAATGTGTGTACATATCTACAAATAATATGAAAATGACCTATAGTTGTATTTTGTCCAAACTATAGGAGTATGTTAATTTAGAAAAGAAATGAGTGTAGATATGTTTCTTACAATTATAACTATTGTGTTCTATTGCTTATGCACATCAAGTGTGCATAGATCAGAGGTGTGCAAGATAGTGAGATGAGGAGTTTGTATCCCCTAAGCAATGGATATTTCGCCACACAAAGGCATGCATTGACAACATAAAAGCTAAATGAACCGATACTAATAGTAGAATACCAAATTTGAAATAAGAAAATTTGTAAACTCAAACTTTCTTTAAAGCAAAAGATAAAACATATCAACCATTTCTACAAAAAAGAATCTACAATAGCTTGTCAGCCCGAAATGACAAGTTAGGACCAGACATATAGGTTGACAAGAGCAGAAGCAACCTCCAA
Organism: Alisma plantago-aquatica; assembly: GCA_963693085.1. NCBI lineage: Eukaryota > Viridiplantae > Streptophyta > Magnoliopsida > Alismatales > Alismataceae > Alisma > Alisma plantago-aquatica. The sequence goes on from OY856415.1 coordinate 145,765,785, forward strand.
TGCAACAAAAGTATAAAGAACAGAATCTGTATGGCTGAAACGCAGTCACAAATCCAAAAATTGACTTTGTAACCAAGAAAAAAACTAGCATAAAATCAAGAACTCCATAAAGTTTGTGCTCATTACTTGTAGTGTGAAATTTGGATCCTGACAAAAATTGACAATGAAGATCTTTCTTGAGACAAACAATGGCGGAGGAAGAATTCCAAAGTGGGCGAGGCCACATGTATAGAAAGTAAATTATTCTGTAATACTAAGTGTAACACAATTTTTTTGAAATATAGAAAGACTCGTAGTGTTATACCAATGATGCAATGTGACGAGAATGAACAAAAGAAGAGAACAAGGGAAGAGACTGATAAATAAACCTTGTCAAGAGATAAATGAGAATGGTAATGGAAATTTATAGTTGATGAGCTACTATGAAGATTTGTTTTTATTTGCGGTGTGCACTACGTCTGAATGTTTTCTTGGCTTATACAAGGTAACAAAGAAGAAGGGAGGATGTTTCCAACATTGATGAGTGGGGCAAGGATTTCAACATTTTATGTTAATGAAGGGATCATGCCATCAAAAACCAGATGTCATTGAACTCCTTGTGTTAATGAAGGTTTGAGTATGCTGTTATGATGCAACCCAATCATAAAGATGTCAATATTTTATTAGGAGTATATCAAAACATATTCTACATAGAACAAAGTAGAAACAACAAGGAACTCATATTCGGATAAGTAGACAACTATATTGGACTTGGCTCCAAGATCAACAATTATTAGCATTTGGTCCCATACCCTGTCCTGGGTGTCTTTATTCTCCACCAATATTATAGTTTAGAGAGAAAGCCAAACAAGCCTAAAACATGGCCACAACATTTTTTAATCAATTCTTGTTTGGCTAATATCTGGTTCATGGATATCACCGAATTGTAATTTTTCATATAAATTCATGATTCTATGTTTCTAACCTTTTTTATATTATGGAAAAGTTGCACTGATATATTTATTTTATTTCTATTTCTACGACATATAAGCATTTCAACAAACCACCCCTACATCTCCATAAATCCTACTAGTTGAAATCACGGCATGTGTTTGGAAATTTCTTCCCTTTCATTGGAGGACAAGCTTGTTTTAGATAAGCATGTCAAATACATCATCTATGTTGAAAAAGTTACTCATTAACTCCATAATCTAATCTGTATTGTGATATACATTGAAAACCCTCTCCACATTAACTATTTAGAGGTGAAAGGTGCAAAGGTAGTGATACCCTGATTAAAAAATACATCACTCATACTCCTTTAATCCTTCTCACCACATTCATCCTTCCATTGGAAACTTTATGTAGTGAACTACAATGGTAATAAAAATAATCATCGATGATTATGAATGTCATGATCACATCTAGAGATATCAAATATATTCCATGCATTATCTAGACTTATTTTAAACATCATTATGCATTTAACTTCAACAATTGTGCTATCACGGAGACTAACAATTGTGCTTCTTTGTTAAATTTGAAGCTGAAGTATCTCTCCATTTACTAGTTTATAAATGTCAGACCAAACAAATTTGAAGGATGAATTAAATAGTGAATAGAACAATGGCTTTGAGTCATCAATGTCGGACTAAATAACTTTGAAGCTCTAAATTTTCTCCGCAAGTTTTCTAAACAACGAATCGAAGAGAGGAGTCTAGCATCTTTCTAATAGATCCACCCATGTTGACACTTCATCAACTACATAATCATTGATCATAGGTGTATCAAGCTTATAAACCCCTCAAATAAATTTAGGGTTTAGAAATTTAAGAAACACATTCAAGAATAATATATAATGCACAAGGAATATACAGTGAGCATGCAAACAAAAGAACACCAAACATTCTGATAATATTAAACAATAAGGAAAAAATAACTATGACCTAGTTGACAACTAGATTATATAATTAGTTGCATACCCCCACAAACTATTTTCATAGTAAATATTCACATGTTAGGTATATGAGATGGTACAAAATGAAATTTGCATAACTCAAGAACTAAGAAAAGTCTACTTAATATGGTACTGACTCTGGCTAGAATCAAGAGGCAGTTGAATAAGAATAAATGATATTGTTGCTTTATAAAGACAAAAATCGAACCACATCTCAGAAATAACTACAAAATTTACCAAAGAGATATATAGAAAGAATGATAGTAGATTCCAACCAAATGATGACTAGATTCCTGTGAGTCACAAAAGAAAACCATATCTAGAGAACTGAAGACACCAGCATTAATAATATGTAGGAAAAAAAGCTTGATATAAAGCTTGATCAAGTGAGGAGCTAGTTGCTGGAGAAGTCATCTGTAGCCGAGTTGATGAACTTAGTAATTCAATCTTGTGGTGCAAATATCAAAGAATAGAAAGATGCAACAGAAGCTATATAAGACTTTCAATCATCAACATGGTGATGAGATGAAACATACTACAGTCACTATAGACCATTCAAACAACAAAAGTACCTCATTTGTTGGATTAGAACAACATGAATCTTCCCATGTAGTTAATGAATACCATTAAAAAAAATTAGACCACTCTGTAAGGATTAATAAAATAGTTTAATAATGTCATTCTTAGGATACCATTGTAAGTTAATGGTAACATATGTGTATCCACTCAACCAAATCTTCAGCCAGTTGGTCTATCATAACCAAGGATCAATATGCCAATGATTGGTATACCCTCATAGAAAATAAGATACATTGGTCAATGAAGTATCACATCGGTCGGAATACCTTGGCAATTAGTTTCCACAAATCAAGCCACAAAATTATCAAAGAGAGTTGATCAGATGTATAGCCAGGAAATACAAACTATTCATGGTGTAGGCACAGAGTGGCATGGACATGGACATGTAATATCCAGAAATATAAAACATGAACACAGAGGAAGTTTAAGAATGTATATATAAGACATGGAAAATCCTAGAGAATATATGGTGTACATGTGATGTTTTCACAATTTTTTCTATATGAAGTTAGAGTAACAGTCAGCTTTCAACTATACTATAAATTCTGAATTAGTGATATTTTTCTTTTCTTGTATCATGTTGTACTTAGTATTGGGTGTTTACTATAGTAAATTAAAAACTAACAAACAGGAATGGCTTACAAGCTATGGAAATATGGTCAAAGAAAAGAATAATAGATGCAAATTGTATAAAAGGGTAGCCTTTGGCATGGTGAAATGTTCCTTCTATCATGTATCCTAATTATGAAATGTGTAAATATATTTGACTAAAAAGTGATCAAGAGGAATAATAGCCCTAAATTTCAAGAAAGACATGTAATTGTTCACATTTAGTCATTATACATCAAACTGAGATACCCCTAGACATATATAGGATTATATAGTGAGTTGGGTCCAACGTGTTTCTAGGTGTGTCCCAGAAGCATAATACTCCAATATATGTTAGAGCTTCGGCTAAGAATAAGTACTTCCTATATGTATAGTTTACCCACTCCATTCACATCATTACCAATATTATGTGGTGAATATATTTCCTGCATAGAACTACTTTTAACTATAGCACCACACAAAGGTCTTCGGTCAGAGCAAGACCACATAGAGATCAGAAGCCAAACTGGATTAAGAATTTGTTCACTAAAGTAAGAGTAGGAATGATGAGAGTTTGATTCTATTAACTTAGAGCCCAGTTATCCTAGAGATTAAGTAGAACTATATGTGACTTTTTTTAGAGTGCTAAATAATATTCCAAGATGTAAGTCAGCAATATCATGGTAAATCCTCCATCCAAACCATTTTCATAGACCACACGTATTCCTTTTCTTTCAGATATGTTCTGAGATGCAATGACGCCTACCTCTCCTAATTAGCATTCCCTAAGTTCATTCAATAATTCTTGATCTCTCAACTTTGTTTTACTCAATAATGTCAACATGAATTGGCACCAATGTCCTTTATAGATATACATATTATTTGTGGTGACCCTCCCATAGCTTGATATTCAATATGAGCAAACCCAATTCTATCCATTATAGGATATTCATTTTTATTGACGATAAAAAAAATCAAATCAACTCAGTTAGTTGTTTCTTCAGTGCATTTTGATATGCAATGGTAAGAACCTATGTTACTAGGTGATGGTACAAACTTATCCCAATGGCCCACAAAGCATCAACTAACAACAGAAAACATAAGTAAAAATATACCTACTGCATGCTTCATTTGGGTCATGGTAAATTGAATCTTGACAAGCTTATTTGGAAGAATGAACGATTTAAAACAAGAAGATCACATATCTATGTTGTTGTACACTACTATTGTGAAAAACCTATCTAGTATTACGAAGAGTCGATGTGAAAGAAAACACAAAATATTCAAACTTTCTCTTTGATTGTCTATAATTTGGATACAATCGTCAACAATGGATCAAAACTTTCGTCCTCTAACTAATAGACAAGGATTGAGATAAAATCATAATGTTTGTTGGTCTCAAAAATTCAAACACTCGCAATGCAGATTAAGTCACTTCACACTATATATTTGAGTTCAAAATTGCAATTTATCAATCATAACTCAACAATTGAGCAATACGTGATTCCAAAACATCCAATTGATGATGGGGAAAGTCATTGAAAGAAATTGAGCATATTATGAGTGAAGATGTGTAGAGTTGGAGGGGATAGGGAAACTAGGTTGTTATAGTTCTCCTTTTGGGTGTCGTACTTTGAGGCTAGATTTCTTACATAATTGGGTGTTTGTTTGTCCTAATGTTTTGTGTGGATGAAAGATCCTATGTGGAGGTTAGGATTGAGATAATTTGTGGGATATACATGAATTATTTTTATTATTTTCACTAGTATATTGAGGTGTACTTTTTGTGGAATGTTGACTCTGTTAGGATTGGTGGTTAGGCTCGTACAATGCTGCCATAATGGCACCCAAGAAAATATTTTGCAATGGTATATCAATAAATACCATATCTATCTCAGTTTCTAACCTTCCCATTGTGAGAATTTGTTTTTAATTTCACAAGTGTGACCCTAACCACATGTAGGGCTAGAATGTTATATGAACTTAAAAGACTAAAAGTGAAGTGTCTAATTGCTTTCCCCTATAAAAACAAGGTCTCACGCATTGTTGGTGCACCCACCGATAATTGGAGATGAAAGTATTAAGACTAGATGACAAACACTTTGGTAAATACATGCCCAACTAAGTGAGACTTAGAATCATGTATACCTTAGTGGTAGATAGAATTCCTCTCACCTTAGTGATACTTAAATTCCTACTCATGTCAATGTGAATTTCCATCATGCTAACTTTAATGAGACATAGAGTCTTGAACAAATTTGTGATGCTTAATGTTGTGCTCACATAGTGAGTGTAAGGAGTGAGACTAAGAGGGAATCCATTCCTTAATTAATAAATAAACACATCCTATTTTAAAACATATTAAAATATTTGAAGCTATATGTATTTGATTTCATGCCTCAAAAAGAATCATCCATGATGCCATTATGTGTATAAAGTAGTAGAGGGATAGACTATTATACTATCCCAAAACCTTATAATGTTCCTCATCAAAAGATGTATTATATGAATAAGGAACAAATTACAACTACATATACAAAGGACTATATGTAGAGGGAAACCTAGCCATCTCATGTTATCCTTTAAAGACCACATCCTGAGATCATGACCCTCCTAAGACATAATCCTCTAAAAGACGTACATGTCGGTGCTTTTAGAATTGTACTACCCTTAGTTAAAAATCTCACCTAGATCTAATTATAATGATTTCTTAAGGCACACGGAGAAAGGAAAAATATATAAATAGGATTTGGCACTATGTTTAATGTGTACACCAAAGTAAAATAGAGACATCACATGTAAATGTTTGGTAAAAAGAAGACAAAATATGACTCCCACCAGGGGAAAAATAAGAAACAAAAAGCAAGGAAAAGATAAAATCTAGAAATCCTTTTACATCCCAGTAAGGTGATGGTCAACCTCATTTTGCTCAAAAAATAGATATCATATTTCTATAAAATCTCAATTGAAAATGCCAATTTATGTTGATTATTGAAAACTAGATGGTATAAGCATGTAAAAAGGTATTTTTTTTAATTGAGAAGGTTGAGGGTAGATATTACAATGAATTTTTATTCATCTCGCTAAAGATCCTAGTTTTGTTGGTGTGGGATGTCAATTGCCTTAGGTTCTCCCACGATGAAGATGTGAATAAGATTTTAGATTATTATTTAATCTAGTAAAATGTTAAGACCAACTTGACTTAATGTTAGTAGTTATAAATCATTAATGCTTTATGGATTTGACAAAAGAGTTACTTTTTCTCCTAATTTAGTAGAATAGATATTATGATGGAGAAGTTTAGGATTAATTGGCACACTAACAATTAATCAAGAAGTTAATTATTTTATCATGATAAGAATCTAACATCATTGCAATTCAAATAAGAAATTTCATATCCTAAAAGATATCAGGGTTACCTTATTAATGTTTTATTGCATTTAAGTTGTGTGGAGGTGTTTCTTCAAGTGAAAGGATTATGTAGTCACCTCGAGAACTAAAATTAAAGATGAGATGCTTGCACTCTAATTTTAGGGGAATCAAAAGGTGTTTCCACACAATAAGTATTGGGTCTATTTATTCTCAAGTTGTCAGGAGTTCAGGATTCATTAAGAAGGTTTGAGATTGTATTATGTCATAGATGTAGGGAAAGTTCTACAGATTAGGATTTTACAGACTTGAGGAGCAAGTCTGTAACATTGGATGATTATGTCGAGACATTCCTATGTAGGAAGGGTATTCAGCCATGTGAAGCATGTGCAGATTTTCTGATACCTGTAAGGTTCCTGAGGAAGGAAACAATGGTGTTAATATCTAGAATTTTGATATTCTAGAAGATTTATGATACAATACAGACAGAGAGGAATCTAAATGTTGGGATTGACTAATAAACTTGATTTAAAAATTAAGGAAAGAAGAGATGTAAAACATGATTTCCATGTATGGTCTTTTCTTGAAATAGTATGAATTAGAAAAAAATATTCCCTTTCTATAAAGATAACGAAAAGATAAAAGAAATTGTATTTTTGATTGGATAGGAAATTGAAATTTGCATTTGAAAAATTCAACAAGGAAATTTTTAGGGACATGCTTTTAAAATGCTTAGATGAAGTTCAACTCGCATTTAAGTCAATAAAAATGATCTTTCTTACATTGAACCACTAATGATTTGTAAATGATGTATCAAAGAGGTGGAACTATAGATTAAAGCATAATAAATAAAAAAAAATCAAGAATTAGCTAGAGAGAAAAGATCGTTGTCACTAAATGAATGATGAAAATTGGATGTCAATAGTTTGCTTCTCTCAGTTCAAGGTAGATATATAAGTAAGAACTATAGGATAGAGCCAAGATTGGCACACATTGTTTCATGAAGGATAAAAAAGGTAAGTCTCATAAGGAATATCATGATGATCCTCATCGAATTGAGTAGCGTAAGAGATATCTCATCTTGTTACAAAATTAGTGGGAGAATATTTCATAGACAATATTTGATACAAATATACATTTAAGATCCACATAGACTATAGAAAAGGCCAATTAATGTAGTTGGTTGGTTGTTATTCATCAAGAATGGCAGAAAGATACTAGAAAGTTCCTTGTTTTCCTTTTGAAAGCATCATCTCATCCCTCTAGTTCTTCTCAATTTCATAAATGATTATGAAAGTGACTCATGTCTTATCGAGAAAAAAGGTGGAAGAAAAAGAGATACTAGGGTGAAAAGTGTATGTGGTCTATTTTTCTTCTAATGACATATTGTTGAGATAAACATTCAAAAAAGGAAAAAGGTCGGGTACAAATGATCATCTAAGGTTAAGGCTACATATAGACAAGGTTTGTGATTGAACTTGAATGATCATTTGTATCCGTAGTGCTGATGTAAGATATTGAATGTCTTCGACTCTCCTATATTCAAAATTAGCACCTCTGTCACTCCAATTCTTACTCCCTATATGCTAGATTATCCCACTAATTCATATCCTTATAATAAAGGTGGATAAAGAAGTGGGTGTAAAAGGTCAAGGTTCATTAGATACTATTCTTTGAAGTGACAAAAAATCCTAGAATAGAAGTGGTTGCAAAACCTAAAAAGAAAAAATGAAAACCATAAGAAAATATAACAGGTGTAAGACCGACAAGGAAAACATGGAAATAGGGAAAAGACACAGTAGAATCAATGCTTGGTGAAACAAGAGATTCTTCCACCTCTAAGATTAGGTGTGTCCTAGAAAAATCATTTTTCTACATGGACCCACTTTTCAGGCCTTGATTGCTTCTAAACAAAAAAATGCCAAAAGCCTGCCTAAAAGAATCAACTTCAGAAGACAAATTAAGAAAAAGACTCCGCTAGTCTAGCTATCTACAATGTAGGGACCATATTTTTTTACCTTCAGAGACAAAATCTGACCATAGAAAATCTTAATGATCATGCAAAACACAAGGAAAAAGGTAAAAAATAAATCTTAGAGTCCTCACAATGTTTTTTTGTAAAATAAGGAAATAAAGATATAGCCATCTAAGTTGTTGGTAAAATACAAAAAAGTATATACATGACTTCCACCACAAAGGAGGATAAGAAACAAAATTAAGACTAAAGATTGAATCTAGAAATCCTTTTACTACATAGGAAGTAATTCTACAATGAACGCCATCCAAAAAATTGATATAGTATCTTTCTAGAATCTCAAGTTAAAATTACAATTTATGTTGATTAATAAAAACAAATTAGAAAAAATATCAAAAAAATCTTTAATTGATGGATACTTGGGGTGAGAGATGAAGTTTTTTTCCATTACCTTCCTAAATATTCTAAAGGATTAGGTGTGAGATTCCAATCGCTTTATGATCTACCACGATGGAAATCCATCCTTAGCAATTCCAATGAAAAATAGCGAGAACCATGATAGGGGGACGATATTGGTGGCTCGATGTGGTTAAGATCTCTTTTTTGGATTAATTAAAGATAAATGGAGTGCAATTTGGTTAAATGTGAGTATTTTAAATCAATTAAGATTAATGGATTTGATAAAGGAGTGATTTTTAGTCTTAAATATTCAAAGTAGTTGTTACGATTGAGTAGATTAGGATAATTTAGATAATGGGTAGCATATCAATCTGTTAAGATTTGATTAAGTTGAGATCAAAGAGGTTATGTAGTTTCATTTCCCAAAATCTATGCATGGTCTTCTTATAGATCCAATAGCCTATTGGCATTGTGAAAGGGGTTGTATTAGAGAAATGATTATCAAGTAATCTCAACTATTGAAAATGAAGATGGACATATATTTCTCTCTATATTTAGGAGAGTGAAAGGGAGAGTGTGGAATGGTAGGTATGGATTTTGATTTGTATGCGAGGTTCATGAGCCAAGGGCTCAAGATGATGTCACCTCCTATCCATAGAGAATGTTTTAGAGATCATGATTATGAAGACTTGGGGAGCAAACATGTAGGATTGGATGATTTCTTTGGGACCACCTATTTATATTCCTCTAAATTAAATAAAAGAGATTTAAAATCACATTAATTTATCTTTCTTTGTTTCCTATTTTTAATCCACATGTTCTTAAGTGAAGAAGGGGAAGAAAGGACTAATTTCTTAAAGTTTGGTTTGGATTCAAGGAGATCAATTCATGGACTATGTTTTTGAGGTGGTTATCACCTGAAGTGAGAGGATAGAATACTCTTCCAATCAATTTCAAAAAAGTAGATGAATCTTCTTCAAAATTATCAAAATCTTCTTCAAAATAGTGAATTCTTTTACCATTTTTAAAGTATATTTGCATGATATTTCTTTTAATGGTTATATGATGAGTTACCAGTAGAAATTAATTATCTTGAATATTCAGAATGTGCAAATTTATTTGAGAACTTTAAAAAAATCTGAATTTTTGAATGTTTTGAGTATTTGAACTACAATCTAGCTGAAACGTAGAAAAATGTTAACATACCATAACCATAAAATTAGTGACAAAGTTAGACACGTGTGATCAAATTTATTTTATAATTGAGAAGTAGGATCTTCTAGTTGATAGGTGGATATTTTGTGGAAAGGGTAGTTTCAATGATGGAAACCCAGCCTAGTATTCTTATAAGCAAAATGTTGTATTCTACAATAAATGACTCATTAAAATGGTTCATGTAATAATTTAAATTTCTAATTAAATATTATTTTATATGCATACACATTTTTTATCATGGAATGTGGAAGCTCTAGTTCATATCCTTTTTCATAAAATGCATGAGTTGTTATGCTACTATAAGTAAATAGAAATGACATTCCCACACATATGGATTTTATTGGTGCTACGCATAAATTCGAAAAATGTTGAATGAGAATGGTTATGTTAGTTGACATGATTTCTGTTTAAAAATGTGAGAACTATTATATGTGAATGAGCTATGGGAATCCCTAAAAAAGAGGTAATCCATAAGTTATGTATTCAATTTAGTATAATCAGTGAGTTCAGTTTAGTAGTCCAAGTAATCAGAAAAAGAAAAAAATAAAAGACATCTTTTTGAACCGGTTTCATCTTAGCAACTAGTTAGGGTTTGCATGGTTAGTAACATGCTTACCTACAATGATCATTATTTAACCTTAACAATGAGATACTTAATTGTGATGTTTTAAAGCTACACACGAACTCTAATCATAATTCAATTTTGTATACTCATTGTTTGAGAAATATAAACCCTTTTTAAATAAAATTAGGGTTTTGATAGGTACTAATTATCTGAAGTATTTTATAGGTACCTTGGATTTACTTGAAATTCAGATAGCTCAATTATACATGTTAGTACTAATTTTTAAAATTTTTGAATGTTCTTTGAATCTAATGGTTGGTCAAATCATATCTCGACTGACCATGATACAGAGTGTAGTATAATAACTTAGTGTTTGATTTTTATTTATATATTAGTAACTCAAATTGATCTGAAACTTTTAATGGAGCATTGAAATTTAACGTAAACAACACCCTAATTTGTCAACTTTGTAGGATTTTGAACCTATCCAATAAACATTTTTAGTGTCATTTTATGACAAAAAATTCTATTGAAGTAAAAGAAAAGGTAATGTAGGGTTAGTTTAAAATTGTACCAAGCACTTTAATTGCTCTATATAAGTAACCTAACACATTTGTAGCTCCATATTTCATGATTAATTCCATAGAAAAAAGTTATAGTGAAATAGGGAGAGTTAAGTTATGGACGGAGAAAGAGGCAAAGATGGCAACCATGGGTTTTATCTTCTTAGAGTTGATGAAATCAAGTAAATTGGTCATCTTTGGATGGATTTTCTTGATATTTCTTCACTCACATGAACATATTTTGTCCCTCATCTACTTTTATTCAAAAGGTTATCAATTCACCATCTTTTCTCTTTCATTCTCCCGAATGCCCATTTCTAGGGTTTTTGAGTCCCAAGGAGTAAGAAATGGATTGATTGCTCAAAGTTTTATATGAATTCAATGAGATTTGTTCTTGGGCTATATTTTTAAGGTGTTACACATCCTCGTTGAGTGGCTACTCCCATTTAGTTGTAGATTGCACTAAAATGGATTGAAACCAATACAATCTTTATTTCTTCCTATATGCAATAATAAACCTTAAATTTTCCTTTTAGTTCTTGCTTTCAAAATGAGTATGAAATGGATTATTTTCTAATATGATGATTTTCAAATGATGGTATCATATTAGAAGACAAAATCAAATTTATTAGAACAAAATTCCTAAGTTATTATAGAAGTTGAAAGAAAATACCAAAACCTAGGATTTTTTAGATTATATTTGAACTTGGAGTATGAACTAATAAAGAACATTGTTGATCTGAATCTTCATGTATATTATTTGTTGCTTTATTTGAATGTTTAGAACATATACACCAAATATTAGTTAAGGTGTTAGTTGAGATTATTGATGCTTTCTTGATATCTCGGTAAAGTGGGTGAAACCTTAGAAAAATGACAACTTGGAAGTTAATGAATAAATAATATGCAAGTCAGTAAAGAGGATTCATATGATTTTTTTTAGTTAATATGATTAATTTATTCTTGATGTTTCATATTTTAGAATGGAGTGGAATACCTAGTTTAGTTTCATAGCAGAATTTATATAAATTTTTAGTTGTATATGAGCTAGTAGAAATATTCTTTTCACTAGTTAAAGTATATGATGTATTAGATTGTCATGTGTGTCATGTTATTTGTGAATGAATGTAATGAAACCCTAAGAATAGGGAATTCATTAAATTAAGTATTTTCATTTCAAGACTTCTCTATATGATAAGTGAGGCATATCAATAGCTCACTTTATAGTAAAAAATACAAAATATCTATGAAAAGAACTTAGTACAAGGTTTAGTTAAGAAATGTGTTGGATCCTAGATGGGTGATTAGATGCTCTAGAGGGGGGGGGTGAATAGAGCTGAATGCACTTAAACAAAATTCATTAGACCTTCAAGATATATGATAAGATAAGGTTGCTAAATTGGTAATTTGAGTGCAACTAAAACATGCATAGCAAGGATGAGAGAGATTGAGCAAACACAAGTAGAAAGCTATTCAGAGTGGTGCCATACTTCAAACTAGAAGTATGTCAGTCCACTTACCTAGAGAGGTCAACCTCTAGGATTTCCTAACCATTGCATTCTTATATTCATCCATAAGACTTACAATACATGACCAAACAAAGGACTTACCTATCCAATACAAAGAGTCTTCAGCCTTACCAAGGACTTACCCACTTTACAAGAGTCTTCTGCCTTCTTCCAATGACTTACCTACTCTTGCACAAGTCTTCAGCCTTATAGGGATTACCCACTCTTCTTGGATCTTCCACCTTTGACTTCACCTTCACTCGGAGAAGCTTCCGCCAAGGACTTACCCACTTGAGCAAGGAGTCTTCTGCCTTCACCAAGGGCTTATCCACTCTAGCTCCAAGTCTTCAGCCTTGATCTTCACCAAGGGATGCCATCCCTTATTCTTCTTCACCTCTCTTAGCCAAGAGAGAGAACCTTCATCTTCATGATTGAAATGAGAGATGGGGAGGTTGTGGAAGTGAGAGCCTCACAAGATATACATGTAGGACTAGCTCTCTTACAGATTTCCTACTCACTCTAATGGATGTAGCAAGTGATTAAGCTTAGAGAGAGAGAGGAGGTTGTAGGAAGCACTCAATTATAGAATAGGAACCTCACATACAGTTTGCATTGAATGCTCAACCTTGGAATGAAGCCCAAGGGGTCCTATTTATAGCTAGGGATGCCTCTTAGCCTTTGGGAACACATGGGGCCAAAAACTAGCCGTTTTGTGGCTTGCAACAGATATATTTTCACTTGTTGCAACTCCACAACGGCTAGAAGCACTTTTCTGCACTTTTCCGTACAGTGCAATCGGTCGAGTTTCTATAAGGGTAACTCGACCGATAGAGTAAAAGACAAAGCCGATATTTAGACCATCGGTCGAGTTTGTCCTGGGGAAACTGAACCGACCAATGAAAATCAAATTGGTCTGGTACTCCATCGTTTGAGTTCTGTGAAGTTGAAACTCGACCGATCAAAAGTCATTTTCAAGATCCAATCAGGATCGGTCGGGTTTGCAACTCACAGAACTCGACCGATGAATAGCCTGATGTGAATTTTGGAAAATGGCTTTTGAGTGCTTAAACATTCGATCTAAGTGCTCCTGATTTTTTCTAAGCTTAATTACAAGTCATACAATCATTGCAAGTGATTTACAACATGATTCTAATGGATTTACATCATATTACAAAAACGTGCACTTGTATTGACTTTGACTTGTCTTTTCTCCAATTTGAGATGCGCAAGTTAGTGCATTTGGAGTGTGTCTATACCTAATCTGAAATCACTCAATTAGAGACATTAGACACCAATATGTGGAATGGTTAGTCATCATCAAAACATGGGTTTAGTCAATTTAGACGTGAGTCAACATTGACCTAATTGACCTTGAGTCAACAAAATGTTGATCCATGATTGAACAATGACGTTAAAGAATGAATTAGACATTAGATTCCCTAAAAAGCATATGTTCATTATGGAGGTTTGCACCATAGTGGAGGAATCATGCATATTGACTTGTATGATTTGGGATGGGGTAGCCAAAGCATACAAGATAGATACATGGGTTTAATACTAACAAAGGAAGACTCCTTAAAATAGCAGGGGTATCCATCAATAGCCAAAGATTGTAGTCGTACTTGATTACTACTTAGTGAATCATCCCTTATGGAACCAATAAAGTATATAGTTTTATCTAGGGTGCTTTTGACTCTTCGTCTGAGTACCCAAGTTTAGAGGAGGAGTTCAGTTTTATAGGTCATCTATTTAGCACATAAGGTCAGATGTAGCGAGGTCTATTATGGATTGGGCAGCTAGTACTAGACTTAGAGTCATTGTGTACTCTAAGTCTTATATGGTGAGATCGTACATTTCTATGATACTTCCACATTCATGATTCACTTCATGTGGGTTTAAGATATCATAAGATGAATAAGAGATTTACCATGTATGTTGAATTATTGATTTACTATTTTTAGTTATCTAGAGTAACATGTCATTTGTCTAATTCTGAATGAGTAGTTCCATTTGAGATAAATGAAGTATATTCTGATCTTGTATATTCCTTGTAGTTCACTCAAAAAATTTGCAATTGATCTTTTTGTGAAAAATGAGTTTGTTGATACTAATTTAATATTCGACTTTAATTTCAGTTGCTCACTATTTCTTATAAGTACTCATTAATTGGGCAAGTAGTTCATTACTCTACTCACAAATTTTTTAGTACACCCTTAGCATATGGAGATCAAAATGCATATTAGAATTATTACCACAAGTTTGAATCTAGACATGTTTAGATAGTTGGTCATGTAGGGAAATATAGAAACAAAGGTGGGAGCAGATTTTTTTTCTTTCCTCATAACCATAACAAGTGGATAATGAAAATAACTATGAAATGGGAAAGATGGTGCAACGAATAAACCTAATCCTATAGAAAGAGCCACGATGATTATTGTAGAGTAGTGCTTCTTTCACAAGTAGCACACAAACAGTAGCCAACAATGTATTCCCAATGACGGTTGACAATGTTCTCCTAGCATGGTAGCAATAAATTCCACACCTCAATGTAGTCATGAAAGAAAATAGGAACTCCACAATGTGCTTCCAAAGTTGATGCGAAGGAGATATCATTCCATTGTCAGCATGTTAGCATCAACTTCCTTCCCCCGGCTATCTCTCCCTTTCTTAGAAAGACTTCTTAAGCTCTCACGTTATCACAAAACTGAGGAAAAAATGTGTCTAGAGCTTTGGTCACTCCCTCCTTATATAGGAATGGATGAAATAGGGTTTCAAAAATATAGAGGATACAAAAGGAATGATCTCATGGTTTGACGATTGCTACATGCGTCCATTTGGTTGACTGGTATAGACAATCTATTGATTGGATCATCCAGTTGGTCGATTGGCTTGTGTCCAACAATGCATTAATGTTGGCATTAAATTCAATAATTAATAAATGTTGTTACACATATCATTAATAGTTTGACCCAATCAAACTGGTCATTTCACTTCCAATCTGTCTATTAAAACATTCCAAACAATTGATTGAATATTTTGACCCTTCCCTAGGACCAGTGTCCATTTGGTTAGTTGGACACTCCAACCGGTCGACTGTCTTATTCCATCAGCCACTATCAAAAGGTTTTCAATCAATTGACTGGACATTATAGACGATCGACTGGACATCTCGGTCCAGTCAACTTACAACTAATATTTCTTAAGTTGATTTCCTAAATACTTTTAGCAACCAAGTTAAATTTTATCCATGAGTAAAATCCCATTCCAAGAGCATCCTATGTGTGTGACCCTATAGGTTCCATATTATGTTCGTAGTGAATGTCAAATAACCAGATTAAGACATCAAAAACAATGATCATTATTTAGAAATGCATCATTACTACCCAACTAATTTGAAAGCTGGAGAACAACTTCAACCTAGAATTTGTGATTAATGTTACTATGATTGTATAGTTCCATTGTCCCTAATATCCAGATTGAACACAAGGTATATAATCATCCTACTATTAACATTCAGTCCATGTTCATTGAACTGGAATGGGATGCATGTGATCTCACAAATCACAAATTGACTCTCATGAGTGTGTCCATACATTTCTCAGTCTCACTTATCAAGTGGAAAACATATCACTGTAGTAGGAAGGACAAACCCCATCTACATCACTCAAATTTGATCCCCATGTTTCACCATGTAATCGAGCACAACCTCTATGGAAACCCTTATTCAAGGTCAAGTTGGATGGTGTCAAGGTTCAACAAACAACATATGATGACTATAGTGACCATTGGTCTAAGAATCACAATCACGAATACTTTTCAGAGCTAGATCTAACTACCATTCCTTAGTTTCCATGTTTCATTCTCAAGGTGGGTCTGCGTGGTACATTGTTCTCTAACTAGTACATATGTGTTTGACTTGATATTTGATATCATGACAAATGACATTTCATCATAGTCAACACAATTTTCTAGTCTTATGTATTATTATCATCTATTTTTTCCACAACAATATCAAAATAGAGGCATAGAAAGAATGTATGTACTCTTATCATACATATGATCTCATTGTTTAGGTCCTCAATCTAAAGAGATATGTCATCGAGTAACATCTTTCATTAGAGATCTACCATGTTTGTGTCATCGTCTCATTTCTGAGATAAGCATAATAGACATAATTACCTTTATTATTATCAAATCAAGTACATGACACCCTAGTACAATCATCATTTGGTTAACTCTTTGGGCACACATACCAACATACTCCCACTTGTTCTTAGAGCCAATAACCGAAAAATCTTATTCTATGTGAACTTAACATGATCATCATGTTTCTTCTATGTAGTACTTTTGTCAATGGGTAAGCAACATTTTCTTTCAGTTGGTACTTTGCAAATATGCACACCTCCTCATTACATGATCTATTATATCATATGGAAATGTCATATTATGCTATCTGGGTCCCTTAGCCTATAAAATAGCTTCATTTTTGTCAAAACATTTCTAGTATGTTATCAATGGTAGGAAGCTATCCAAATTCATATAGAGAACTTGGTCCATACAACATCCTTTGTTGTGTTCCAAACAATAAGGTACTTGACTTATACTTTAGGATTAGTAAATGTCTCTTGCTCTAGACTTTCCAACTTACTATTATGTTAGTAAGGTAAAAAACAAATTCAGATTTCCATCATATTTAATCATTCAGAAGCTTGTCCCAATGTAACCCTTTACACTTAACTCTTCCATAACACAATAAAGATTTGATCCTTAGTGATTCTCGAGTACTTAAAGATGTTCTTTACAACATTCTAATGACCTTCACATGGATCTGACTAAGATCTGATCATCATGTCCAAAAGATATGAGATAACAAAATGAGTATATAACATTGCATACACGATAAATACAATTGCATATCTCATAATGAGTGTATAACATTGTATACATTATATATCCAATTTTGAATGCATATGGTATCTTACTCATGCATTCTCGTTCTTCACAAGAACTGGGACATTGGGCTCTAGAGACTGTAATTCCATGGGACATGGTCAAGTTTCCTCTCATCCTTCATGGTGAAGCTCTTCAACACCTTGTTAATGTGTGTACTTTGGCTTCATCCAAGAAGCCTTCTAGATCTATATCCATTGATATTAACTCCTAAGATGTAGCATGATTAGTCTAAATCCTTCATAATGAAAGTATTTTGAACCAGGTTTCTACCATTTGTAGAGTAGCGATATCATTCCCCATCAATATGTGGAATATAGTTATGCTCACACTAAACTTCTCGTAGACACATGTTTTAACTTCATCTTGACCAAAGTCAAAATCTTTGACTTCCACATTAAATTTAAAACTTCAGCTGTGAGATGCATATATTGAACTTTACAGTCAAACTGTAATGGAAAACATGATTCTTGTGATAGAGTGAACCTTGGATGTTCATGGCTACTGAATTCATTATTTGAATCATGAGTTGGAGAATGGAATAATCACTTTGAATTCATATGTATGTATGTGAATGATGATGTCAGCTTTATTGTTTTTATGCATTGATGAGCCTGATTATGAAGATACATGATTTTATTACTAGGTATGATATAACAATGGTCCTTAAAGTGTGTTGATCATACAAAGGAATCCTATTTAATTGGATGGTTGAAAATGTTATCTTGGCATAAAAGTTGTACTAAATGTACATCATATGAAGTGCAAGATGTAGTCCTTTCCGATGAAGTTTAAATAAATCATATTATTACCACTATTGGTTTATATGTTTGAAAAACCTAGGTTAATGGTAATATTGTGATCCATTCATATGTCGTGGCTTTTGGGATGTCACACTGTGTTCACTGAAAACATGTGATGATGTGTCATTCACATCATAACATCGGAGCTATAGTTTGGCCTTAAGGAGCACTGACTCCAGCCCTCGAATTAGATGAATGGTTGTATGGCCTTGGTCTCCATCCCTGCAGTTAGATGTTGAATGTGCAACCAAGACTTTCCCACCTTTGCACGTCGAGATCGTGGAGTGAAGAAACACTTCGTGCGAGGAAAGAAGTTGGTATTAAGGAAACATCCTCATTGACCCCTCACTCTCATGGAGGAGGAGCTCTGGAGCCGCACTTGTGACCAAAGCAGCCACAGAAGAGCCAAGTTGGTGAGGAAGCTTGTGGGGTGTAGGGATCCTTGTCGCCCTTCCAGGATGCGGTGGCGTTGTGAGTAGGTCATGGACTAGGAGCAGCAACAGTAGTCGTGAGAGGTGACGCAGGCAACAGAGGATGGCCAACAGAGGGCCCTAGATCTGTATCAAGATGAATCATCAAAGAATGGAGGAGCAGCGACGGGGGTACCCAGGGCGTTGAGAACCCACACAGACGCATGCAATCCTAGCCGAGAAAGGAAGGAGGAGAGAATATCGATGAAGGCACAAGGATTGACGCAACGGGGTCGACGCCGTCGAACGGAGATCGACGCACGCTGGCGTTGGGTTCAAGCACAGTGGTGCTTAGTCTGTAGGGTCCGTGAACCATGAAGGACAGGTCCCTCCAAGTGCGTGGAGGTCCGTCCAAGTGCGTGGAGGTCCATCTGCAACTGGGAGTCCAGCCAGGATCTTCGAGGTTAGATGTCATAGGTGATATTGCC
The DNA here is from genome assembly GCA_963693085.1 of Alisma plantago-aquatica. Lineage (NCBI taxonomy): Eukaryota > Viridiplantae > Streptophyta > Magnoliopsida > Alismatales > Alismataceae > Alisma > Alisma plantago-aquatica. Next base: position 145,785,133 of record OY856415.1, read on the forward strand.
GCATCAAAAGAGGATGAAAGCAGCTTCTGGCGATGGTTCCTCACCGTGGCCTGATTCAGTAGTGGGCGCCGACCTCCATGAACCCCACAAAGAGTCCCCACCTGTGAAGCCGGAGGATACACCTGCGGCGCCGACTGGAGAACAGGCGGGCGGCGGCTGTGAAGCTGAGTCCCACGGACTCAGCGGATCGTGAGGGAGCGCAAACGCGAGAAAGAAAGGGGGGCGGACTTAGGCTTCTGAACCGAGCCCAGACCAGTGAACCGGCCATAAACAACCCGTGAACCAGCTTGAACCGAGTCCAAGCCAAGATAACCAGCCAGCATGGGCCGCGGCCTACAGGGCTACGTGGCAATCCCTGATAGGCCCGTAAAGGTAATTTGAGTCCAAAATATTGGTAAATACCTTTATCTTGTAAAATGCATAATAAATAGCTTGATCATCAGAAAAATACAAACAAGGTACCACTTTTCTCAGAAAAATGCGTAGAATGCAGTGGAAGCATAATATCTGTCTTTTTATGTACTAATCTCAATTATATGATATAAGTTGTGAAATGCTCGTTTAATGGATAATAAATAGCAAATGATGACATAAAATAATGGAAAAATATAGTAAGTCCATAATTACATATAGAATGCATATGATCTCAGATATGTTCATGTTGATGGACAAAAGCATATAATTTGATTAATATGGATAATTAGGGTTAAAAACACTAAAGATAATGCAATAAATACATGCATGCACAATAAATGATGATATTTACAGAAAACCCTCATATCTGTAATTTGAAGATAATATATAAATATGAGACTAGTTATATACACGAAATTCTTATTACATAAAGATGAACCTTGATACATATTATGAAACCCTAATCTAGGTTAATGATGTAACCTAGGGTTAATATGTGCACAAAAAGGATATGGAACCTAATGTTCAGGTGACGAACTTTGATAATGAGATGTAATCTGGAAAATGACATCAGTGAGATAATCATAAGATAAGAATACAAGTAATCATGAGAATATCATAAGACTAGTGAAACCCTAATGGATATAATTAGGGTTAAGATGAGAGGTAAGAAGATGAGAACCTAATGATAGTGTATGATCTTGTCTAGATCCGGTTCAACATAGGTTAGAGTTGACCTGAGGAATATGTGTGATTAGGTTGCCCTTAATCAAGGTACGCCATTACCTCTTACTTGGCTTATTATATAATATGCTTTCTTTATATGGTAGTACAAACTTGGCATATGATATTGATTGAATGATTGTTCTTGTATGATATGTTGCATGTTTTTCCATACTTATTGCTATGAACACATGAAACATAAGATATCTGGTCCATTATATGATAGCAATAAATCTCTTTGGTAGAATAGTGCATTGATGAAAGTACTAAATTTCTTTGGCAGAATAGTACATTTGAGCACTAAATCTCTTTGGCAGAATAGTGCATTTGTGAAGTACTAAATCTCTTTGGCAGAATAGTACATGTGAGCACTAAATCTCTTTGGTAGAATAGTGCATGTGGTTGATCAAGTTTACATATAATGGAAATGTGCCTAAAATATGTGTTCTCTTCTGGTAAAAAATATCTTTGTGCAACTATACACCTTTTCTTATATTTTGTTTAATGCTGCCAAGTATTAGTTTTATCTTATTGCCAAGATATGATGAGAGGTATATAAAAGACACGTAGGCGTACTCAGTACAATATTCTTGAATATTGTGCTGACATGTACCGCATGTAATCTTTTGTTTAGGTTGTGGTCTTGTGCTCTTGAAGATCCATGATAGTTGAGAGTTGTATGACGAGCTGATGTATAGGTGGACCTGTTGTGTTAAGATCATGTAGTTTAGTTGTAGTACATGTATATGTAGAAGTTTGTTGTTCAATATGTAATATCAAATGTTGTGACAATTCATGTTGTAATTATATGTTGAATGGTGAACATGTGTGTATGGTTTTATTATTGTTCATGTACATGTGCTATTGATTGTTTCCTTTTGACTTCTTCTGATTTCCTTCTTCTTAGCCTAGTGTGGGGCATTTAAATTGGGATTCTCACTGAGGTGAGGGTTTCAATTTGGACGTCGCACATCAGATTAAGTTTTAGAAAATATGGGGACGTCACAGGTGGTATCAGAGCATGAACAATAGCAAAGCCTGACATTTTCTCATTATGCAACTCAAACTAAAGAACCTTGAACTTTAATAATCTTTTAGGGTTAGATTAGTCATCTTTTAGAGACTAGATCTGACCTAGCCTCTAGGTTAGCACCTAGATGTCTGAGAACTAGGTCTAGACTAGTGCTTGTTGTATGGCAAGTCCTTAGATGTCGTTCTTTCCTTGTAGTGTAGCGGTATGGGACGTTGAACTATTTGGAAATGACGTGCATCAAGGGAAGAGAAACCCTAGAAATATGGCGCTCATTGTCTAGAGTAGCTATACTAGTCTACACCATGTTCTCACCCTTTTCACTAGTTTTCATGACACTGGACTCTCTACTATGTGTGGGACACTCATTTCTGGTTTTGGTTTTTGATTCCAAACGGATCGAACCTTGATAGTTTTCTCTGACGCTTGTTTTATCGGAGAAAAACTATATAATATTTTATTATGTATATGTATTACAAAAATGTGTCCTCACACATGTACGAGTAGGAGGTGGTCATGCAACCTAAGTGAAAGTGATGACATCAGTCTAGAAGAGAGAGTAGTTCTAGATTAGATGTCTAGAGCCTTTTTGACATATATATGATAGATGGAATAGATGAAATAAGTTTTGATGATATGATGTGAGTCTTATATAGATGATATAAGATGGTTTATGATGATATGTGTTTGTCTTTGAGGACTTAAGTTCAGATTTGAGGATTTGAGATAAGTTTTGCTGATGCAAGTAACTAGGCTTTTATGAGATAAGATAAGCTAAGCTGAGACAAGGGTGTGAATCAGCAAGAGCCTCAATCTCTTTTATGAAGGAGGACCTCTAGTGTTAGGACTAGTTTAGGGGTTAACTCCAGAGAGAGTGAGACCCACAGGGAGAAGGTCAGAGAGCCTAAACTCCAAGATATGAGAATTATGAGATATGTGATATGATATGTCCTAAACTAGACTACTCCTGAGTGATTGAGTTGAGTTGCTTTATGTATGATTCCTATAGTCCTTTTGAACCCTAGATGTCCTTGGGAGGACCAAACCCTAGAGATAGAGAGAGGCTATTTATATATGTGCATGTGAATATCAACATGAGTGCCTGCCATCTGGGTGAGGGAGAGAGCCCCAGACCCCGGAGGAGGTAGCTATGTTAGTTTCTGTGAAGCCTCATGCTCGGGTTGGTGGTTTCCCACATAGGAATCTAGTGGTGTATCTAAGAGAGTTTTGGGTAAGCATGTTTCATGGGTAGAAGGCATGTGATGAGAACATCATGTCATAGCATGTTTTGGTTTGTGCTTAGGTGGCTCGAGCTTGTAAAGCTATCACTAGTGCCAATGAGGTTATCCAAGAACCATAGACTGAGAGGGAAGATATAGTTTGTACATATGAGATACTCATAGAGTTGAGTTAGCTCAGAGAGACTGAGCATGACACTACCTCATGAGATGGGTCAAGAGAACCTCATTTGGACTATATAAAGTTTTGATACATGTTTCACGAGCCACTTTTATAAGTTTGTTAGCACAACCATGATATAATATATGTAAGGATGTGATCTAATCTCGAGACATGATATAGACATGAAATGATGGAAACCTAGAGATGGTTTAATAGATATTGATGCATAAATGGTTAACCATATACATAAATAATGATGATAATGTGAAATTGTTGGCTAATCTCGTGATGAAATCATTAGTATATGTTGCAATTTATTATGAGAAATGAAATAAGATCATATGAACGAAACATGTTACATGATGTGTTAATCCAAGTGCTTAATAAAGATGAAAAGTATAGTTTGAGAGTTAGCACAACATAAAGCTGATGACACCTTGATATAATGATCTAACTTTAGTTAACTTCCTTTGAACGTGATAGTATGATGTTGAATCTTAATACATGAGTTAAGATAAGGAAGCAAATCTAACATATGAGATGTGTTATGACCTAATCAGAGCTTCTAAACCCTTGTTCGTTCCTTCTATGGAGTGTTTGTGCACCCAAGATGGTTGTAAAACCCCTCTAATAGTGCTTTGGATACATGGTAGTTTTCCTTAGAGTATGAGTATGGTTTACTTTTGAGGATGAAAGTTCTTTTAAGATGTATATGACGTGACAAAGTGGGTTTTCTGGCTTAATTTTGAGGACAAAATATCTTTTAAGGTGTGTAGGATGTGATAGAGTGAACCTTGGATGTTCATGGCTACTGAATTCATTATTTGAATCATGAGTTGGAGAATGGAATAATCACTTTGAATTCATATGTATGTATGTGAATGATGATGTCAGCTTTATTGTTTTTATGCATTGATAAGCCTGATTATGAAGATACATGATTTTATTACTAAGTATGATATAACAATGCTCCTTAAAGTGTGTTGATCATACAAAGAAATCCTATTTAATTGGATGGTTGAAAATGTTATCTTGGCATAAAAGTTGTACTAAATGTACATCATATGAAGTGCAAGATGTGGTCCTTTCCGATGAAGTTTAAATAACTCATATTATTACCACTATTGATTTATATGTTTGAAAGACCTAGGTTAATGGTAATATTGTGATCCATGCATATGTCGTGGCTTTTGGGATGTCACACGGTGTTCACTGAGAACATGTGATGATGTGTCATTCACATCATAACATCGGAGCTATAGTTTGGCCTTAAGGAGCGCTGACTCCAGCCCTCGAATTAGATGAACGGTTGTATGGCCTTGGTCTCGAACCCTGCAGTTAGATGTTGAATGTGCAACCAAGACTTTCCCACCTTTGCACGTCGAGATCGTGGAGTGAAGAAACACTTCGTGTGAGGAAAGAAGTTGGTATTAAGGAAACATCCTCATTGACCCCTCACTCTCGTGGAGGAGGAGCTCTGGAGCCGCACTTGTGACCAAAGTAGCCACAGGAGAGCCAAGCTAGCGAGGAAGCTTGTGGAGTGTAGGGATCCTTGTCGCCCTTCCAGGATGCGGTTGCGCTATGAGTAGGTCATGGACTAGGAGCAGCAACAATAGTCGTGAGAGGTGACGCAGGAAACAGAGGATGGCCAACGGAGGGCCCCATATCTGTATCAAGATGAATCATCAAAGAACATAGGAGCAGCGACAGGGGTTCCCAGGGCGTTGAGAACCCACGCATATGCATGCAATCCTGGCCAAGAAAGGAAGGAGGAGAGAAGACCGATGAAGGCACAAGGATTGACGCAACGGGGCGACGCCGTCGAACGAAGATCGACGCACGCTAGCGTCAGGTTCAAGCACAGCGGTGCTTAGTCTGTAGGGTCCGTGAACCATGGAGGATAGGTCCCTCCAAGTGCGCGGAGGTCCGTCCAAGTGCGTGGAGGTCCATCTGCAACTGGGAGTCCAGCCAGGCACTTCGAGGTTAGATGTCATAGGTGATATCGCCACATCAAAAGAGGATGAGAGCAGCTTCTGGCGATGGTTCCTCACTGTGGCCTGATTCAGCAGTGGGCACCGACCTCCATGAACCCCGCAAAGAGTCCCCACCTGTGAAGCCGGAGGATACACCTGCGGTGCCGATTGGAGAATAGGCGGGCGACGACCGTGAAGCTGAGTCCCACAGACTCAGCGGATCGTGAGGGAGCGCAAACGCGAGAAAGAAAGGGGGGCGGATCCAGGCTTCTGAACCGAGCCCAGACCAGTGAACCGGCCATAAACCACCCGTGAACTAGCTTGAACTGAGTCCAAGCCAAGATAACCAGCCAGCATGGGCCGTGACCTACAGGGCTACGTGGCAATCCCTGATAGGCCCGTAAAGGTAATTTCAATCCAAAATATTGGTAAATACCTTTATCTTGTAAAATGCATAATAAATAGCTTGATCATCAGAAAAATACAAACAAGGTACCACTTTTCTCAGAAAAATGCGTAGAATGCAGTGGAAGCATAATATCTATCTTTTTATGCACTAATATCAATTATATCATATAAGTTGTGAAATGCTCGTTTAATGGATAATAAATAGCAAATGATGACATAAAATCATGGAAAAATATAGTAAGTCCATAATTACATATAGAATGCATATGATCTCAGATATGTTCATGTTGATGCACAAAAGGATATAATTTGATTAATATGGATAATTAGGGTTACTAACACTAAAGATAATGCAATAAATACATGCATGCTCAATAAATGATGATATTTATAGAAAACCCTCATATCTGTAATTAGAAGATAATATATAAATATGAGATCAGTTATATACACAAAATTCTTATTACATAAAGATGAACCTTAATACATGTTAAGAAACCCTAATCTAGGTTAATGATGTAACCTAGGGTTAATATGTGCACAAAAAGGATATGGAACCTAATGTTCAGCTGATGAACTTTGATAATGAGATGTAATCTGGAAAATGACATCAGTGAGATAATCATAAGATAAGAATACAAGTAATCATGAGAATATCATAAGACTAGTGAAACCCTAATGGATATAATTAGGGTTAAGATGAGAGGTAAGAAGATGAGAACCTAATGATAGTGTATGATCTTGTCTTGATCAGGTTCAACAAAGGTTAGAGTTGACCTGAGGAATATGTGTGATTAGGTTGGCCTTGATCAAGGTACACCATTACCTCTTACTTGGCTTATTATATAATATGCTTGCGTTATATGGTAGTACAAACTTTGCATATGATATTGATTGAATGATTGTTCTTGTATGATATGTTGCATGTTTTTCCATACTTATTGCTATGAACACATGAAACATAAGATATCTGGTCCATTATATGATAGCACTAAATCTCTTTGGTAGAATAGTGCATTGATGAAAGTACTAAATCTCTTTGGCAGAATAGTACATGTGAGCACTAAATCTCTTTGGCAGAATAGTGCATTTGTGAAGTACTAAATCTCTTTGGCAGAATAGTACATGTGAGCACTAAATCTCTTTGGTAGAATAGTGCATGTGGTTGATCAAGTTTACATATAATGGAAATGTGCCTAAAATATGTGTTCTCTTCTGGTAACAAATATCTTTGTGCAACTATACACCTTTTCTTATATTTTGTTTAATGCTGCCAAGTATTAGTTTTATCTTATTGCCAAGATATGATGAGAGGTATATAAAAGACACGTAGACGTACTGAGTACAATATTCTTGAATATTGTGCTGACGTGTACCGCATGTAATCTTTTGTTTAGGTTGTGGTCTTGTGCTCTTGATGATCCAGGATAGTTGAGAGTTGTATGAGGAGCTGATGTACAGGTGGACCTATTGTCTTAAGATCATGTAGTTTAGTTGTAGTACATGTATATGTAGAAGTTTGCTGTTCAATATGTAATATCAAATGTTGTGACAATTCATGTTGTAAATATATGTTGAATGGTGAACATGTGTGTATGGTTTTATTATTATTCATATACATGTGCTACTGATTGTTTCCTTTTGACTTATTCTGATTTCCTTCTTCTTAGTCTAGTGTGGGGCGTTTAAATTGGGATTCTCGCTGAGGTGAGGGTTTCAATTTGGACGCCGCACATCAGATTAAGTTTTAGAAAATCCGGGGACATCACAATTCTGATGGGTTTAACCATGGCAACTGGTGAAAATATTTCATCATGTTCAACACCTTGAGCTTGTTTGAAATCTTTGCAACCAATCGACCTTCCATGTTGGCATTCTTCTTGAAGACCCACTTGGACCCTTTAGGTTTTACCCCTTTAGGCGGATCCATCAAGGTCCATACCTTGTTGGTTAGAAGAAGTCCATTTAGATATCATTGCCTTAAGACATTTCTTAGATTTTGATCCCTCTATAGCTTCTAGGTAGGTTGTTGGCTCATCACCGATGACCAACTCATCACCTTCTTGAGTCACAAGATATCCACATATTTTAGGCTCAAGGCATGTCCTACTATATTATGAGGTTCATGTTTTACATGAGAAACTTGAGAATCCACAATAGTTTGTGTCTCTTCTTATTTCTTTTCTACCTCTATAAGTTCATAGTTTTCTTATTGGTCTTTATCCTTTTCTAGTTCTACTTTTCTCACACTATTTCATTTGGAAATATTTTATTTTGTGCGATACAATCATCTATGCAACTAACATTTTGTTGTTGGATGGAGTATAAAAATTCATAACAAAAAAATAACATTTATCTGGTTTGGAATCAAGCTTTTCAAGAAATTGTTTTGCTCATATAAGCTTTAATTCCCAAATCTACATGAAGACATATCAGACAATTCTCATGCCATATCTCATATGGTGTTTTTTGAATTGAGTTATATGCTACACAACTTAGTGTAAATGCTATGGTTTGCAATGAATATCCAGTAAAGAAAATCGAAAGATCACCTAGAGTTTTCGATAATCATATGATATCCAATAGGGTATGGTTGCTTTTTTTTCTAATACATCATTATGTATCAGATGGAGTCCATTGTCCTAAAACTCCAAGTATTGTTCAAATTGATTATACCATCATGTTTTAATATTAACAAACAACTTCAGCATTTGTTCCAAAAGTTTCACATACATCAATATCTATTCCCAATGATGGTTGATAACGTTCTCCTAGCATGATAGCAATAACTTCCACACATCTATGTAGTCAGAAAAGGCAATAGGAACTCCACGATGTGCTTCTAGAGCTGATGGGAAGGAGATATCCTTCCATTGGTAGCATGTTAGCATCAACTTCCTTTCCCCTTGCTATCTCTCCCTTTCTTAGACAGACTTCTTAGGCTCTCACGTTATCACAACATTGAGGAAAAGTGTGTCTATAGCATTGGTCACTCCCTCCTTATACAAGAATGGATGAAATAGGGTTTCCAAAATATAGAGGATACAAAAGGAACGATCTCATGGTTTGACAATTACTACATGTGTCCATTTGGTTAATTGGCATAGCCAATCTATTGACTGGACTATCCAGTTGGTCAATCAGCTTGTGTCCAACAATGCATTAATGGAAGCTTTTAATTTAATGATTAATACACATTGTTACACATATCATTAATAGTTTGACCCAATCAAACTGGTCATTTCACATCCAATCTGTCAATTAGAATATTCCCATTGGTTGATTGAGTATTTTGACCATTCCCTAGGACCAATGTCCAGTCGGTTAATTGGACACTCCAACCGGTTCACTGTCTTGTTCCATTGACCGCTGTCAAAAGGTGTTCAATCAGTTGACTGGACATTACGGACAATCGACTGACACATGATTTGATTGAATGGACATCCCAGTCCAGTCAACTTACAATCGATGTTTCTAAAGTTTATTTCCTAAACACTTTTAGTAACCAAGTTAATTGTTATCCATGAGTAAAATCCTATTCCAAGAACACCCTATGTGTGTGACCCTATAGGTCCCATATTATGTTGGTAGTGAATGTCAAATAACCAGATAAAGACATCACAAACAACGAGAATTATTTAGAAACACATCATTTCTACCCAACTAATTCGAAAGCTGGAGAACAACTTCAACCTACAATCAGTGATTAATGTTACTGTGATTCTATAGTTCCTTTGTCCCTGATATCCAGATTGAACACAACGTATAGAATTGTCCTCTTAACATTCAATCCATGTTCGTTGAACTGGTGCGATGCATGTGATCTCACATATCTTATATTGACTCTCATGAGTGTCGCCATACATTTCTCAGTCTAACTTATCAAGTGGCTAAGATATCAACTCTGGTAGGAAGGACAAACCCCATCTACATCACTCAAATTTGATCCCCATATTTCAAAATGAAATCAAGTACCACCTATATGGAAACACTAATTCAAGGTCAAGTTGGATGGTTTCAAGGTTCAACAAACAACATTTGATGATTGTAGTGACTATTGGTCTAAGAATCACAACCATTTCTATTTTTGAGAACTAGTTCTGACTACCATTCCTTGGTTTCCATGTTTCATTCTCTAGGTCAGTATTCCTTGTACACAATTCTTTAACAAGTACATATGTGTTTGACTAGATATTTGATATCATGATGAATGACATTCTGTCATTGTCTACACAAGTTTCTAGTCTTATGTATTATTGTCATCTATTTTTTTCCACAATAATATCAGACTAGAGGCATAGCAAGAATGTATGTACTCTTATCATACATATGATCTCATTGTTTAGGTACTCAATCAAAAGAGATATGACATTGAGTTACATAACTCATTAGAGATCTACGATGTTTGTGTCATCATATCATTTTTGATATAAACATAATAGACATAATGACCTTTATTATTATCAAATCAAGTACATGATGCCCAGTACAATAATATGGTTAACTCTGTTGGCACAAATACCAACATACTCCCACTTGTTCTTAGAGCCAATAACCCAAGAATCTTATTCTAAGTGAACTTAACATGATCGTCATTTGTGTCAGTGGGTAAGCAACATTTTCATTCAGTTGGTAACTTGCAAATCTTCACACCTCCTCATTACACAATCTATCGTATGAGATCGAAATGTCATATTGTGCTATCTGGGTCCCTTAGCCTGCCAAATAGCTTCATTTTCATCAAAACATTTCTACTATGTTATCAATGGTTGGATGCTATCCAAGTTCATCTAGAGAACTTGGACCATACAATATCCTTTGTTGTCCTCCAAACAATAAGGTACTCAACTTCTATTGTAGGATTAGTAAATGTCTCTTTCTCTAAACTTTTCCAGCTTACTATTATGTTATTAAGGCAAAAAACAAATTCAGATTGCCATCATTTTTATTAGTTCAGAAGCTTGTCCCAATGTAACCCTTTACACTTAACTCTTCCATATATAACACAAAGAAGTATTGGTCCTTAGTGATTCTCAAGTACTTAAGGATGTTATTTACAACATTCCAATGACCTTCACCTAGATCTGACTGATATCTGATCATCATGTCAAAAAGATATGAGATAAAAAATGAGTGTATAACATTCTATACATGATAAATCCAATTGCATATCTCATAATGAGTGTATAACATTGTATACATGATAGATTCAATTTCAATTGCATATGATATCTTACTCATGTGTACTCATTTTTCACAAGGTCTGGGACATTGGGTTCTAGAGACTCTAATTGCATGGGACATGGTCATGTTTCCTCTCATCCTTCATGGTGAAGTTCTTCTACACCTTGTCAATGTATGTACTTTGTCTTAGGCCAAGCAATGTTCTAGATTTATATCCATTGATATTAGCTCGTAACATGTAGCATGCTTAGCCTAAATAGTTCATAAAGAAAGTATTTTGAACCAGGTTTCTACCATTTCTAGAGTAGCGATGTCATTCTCCATCAATATGTGGAATACAATTATGCTCACACTAACCTTCTTGGAGACACATGTTTTAACATCATCTTGACCAAAGTTAAAATCTTTGACTTCCACATTAAGTTGTAGAATTCATTTGGGAGATTCATATATTGAACTACAGTCAAACTGCAATGGAAAACATGATTCTGATGGGTTTAACCATGGCAACTAGTGAAAATATTTAATCATGTTCAACTTATTAAGCTTGTTTGAAATCTCTTGCAACCAATAGACCTTCCATGATGGCATACTCCTTGAAGACCCACTTGGACCCTTTGGGTTTTACCGCTTTAGGTGGATCCATCAAGCTCCATAGCTTGTTGGTTACAAGAAGTCCATCTTAGATCTCATTTCCTCATGACATTTCTTAGATTTTGATTCCTCTATAGCTTCTATGTAGATTGTTGGCTCATCACGGATGACCAACTCATCGAATTCTTGACTCACAAGATATCCACATATTTCAGGCTCAAGGCATGTCCACTAGATCTATGAGGCTCATGTTTTACATGAGGAACTTGAGAATCTGAATTTGTGACTCTCCTTGTTTCTTTTCTACCTCTATAAGTTTATTGTTTTCTTATTGGTCTTGATCCTTTTTTAGTTCTATTTTTCTCCACTCTTTCCTTTGGAAATATTTCCTTTCCTAGGAATACAATCATATTGGCAACTAACATTTTGTTGTTGGATTGAGTACAAAAAGTCATAACAAAAAAATCACATTTATCTGGTTTGGAATCAAGCTTTTTAAGAAATTGTTTTGCTCACATAAGCTTTGCATTCCCAAATCTACATGAAGACATATCAGACTATTCCCATGCCATATCTCATATGGTGTATTTTGAATTGAGTTATATGGTACATGACTTGGTGTAAATGATATGGTTTGTAAAGAATATCCATAAAAGAAAATTGGAAGATCATCTAAACTTATCGATAATCATACCATGTCCAATAGGGTATGATTTCTTTCTTTCTGATACATCATTATGTATCAGATGGAGTCCATTGTCTTAAAACTCCAAGTATTCTTCAAATTGATTATATCAACATGTTTTAATATTAATAAACAACTTTAGCATTTGTTCTAAAAGTTTTACTTACATCAATATGTTTGAGTCCCAATAGACAACTTACTCTCCAACTATTTCCAGTGAATGAAAGTTTTGTCATTTGACCAATAAACAAGACTCACATGTCTCTATTGGTTTGAAACCAAAATAATCTAGATAACTATCTTTATTGAATATTAGAAGTTTGTTTCTCATTTATTTTCATTAGATGATAATGCATAAGTATGTTGAGTCATTTAGTCATTTAAGATTTACATTATATATAGTTGTCTCTAGAACTATTGAGTATAGACTATAAGACATTTGGGGCACTGTCATAAAAGATCTTAACTTCAAAATAAAACATCAACCTCTCATTTTAGGAAATTCAAATCCACTCTTGTCTAACCAAGGTACATAGATGATGTTTACAGGAAGAACATAATAGAAATTCACTAATTCTATTACAAGCCCACTAGGCTGAAATAAATGACAGGTTCCAACTATAGCGAAAACAACTCTTTCTCTACATACTTCTACATTATTTTGCTTACTTATTCTCACATCCTACTCATCATAATGTCTAAGAACCTCATCCGGTATCAAATACCAAAAATGATGAAGTAAACATATTTATCTAAATAATGTATATACCTGAAGTGGAGATATCTATAACCTACTTCTTCTTCATGACTTCCCTAACTTAAAGAGGGCAGTTACTCTTTTAGTGTCCAAGCTATTGATAGTGGTGGAACTCCCTATCCTTACTCTCTCTTTCCTTTTGCTTTAAGTGTAAAAGGGTTTTTTATTGTCTTTAAAACTCTTCATGGCCTTGCCTTTGCCCTTGGACTTTCCTTTTCCTCTATTAATCATCATCATATATCCAAGATTTTCCTTCTTCATTGTGCTTTAGAAATTATTAACATGCTAAGAAACTCCAATAGTGGTTTATAAAAAATTTCATATTTTAGTTCATGATAATTTGAGTATATGATTCAGGCAATGATTGTAGAATCACATCTATGACCAACTCTTTGCCTAAGGGAAATACCAGTCTAGCTAACTTCTCCATATACCCAATCAACTTGATCACACAGAACCCACTGGATCTCTCTCTACCATATTTCATATGAACAATGCCTTTGAGATATCATATCTCTCTTATCTTTCCTGTTCCCAAAATATGTTCTTGAGATGTGTTACAATATTAATAACTTCCATGGTTTCATGTTGTCTCTCCAACTCATACTTCATTAAGATGTAAAAGCATGTCGATGCCTATCTTATATTGAGAAACCTCTATTCCATCTCTAGTAACAAACCTCCTCTAGGCGCCACCTCCTTGCCATGGTGGGGGGACCAGGAGCCTCTTCCACCCGAAATCTAAAACCCCACTTGACAAACCCTCATGATAAGAACCTTTCATCTATGCCTACCTTGGGTGATCTTGTAGTCAATGTCGCCATTTCTAGGACATGGTTAGAGATGGTGGCAGACAAGGTACCTGCCATTCCCATATCTTATAGGATAAAAGACAATGTTGAGGTTCCTAAAGCCCCCTTCTTCAAAGAGGAGGATAGAAGACCGTAGACAAAGTTTTTTGCTCTACTGATAGACGAAATGGACAACTACCATAAGTACTCAGTTATCATCCATGTATTAGGGAAAAGGTGGTGTTCAAATAGCTATAGGGTTGGATGCTGAGATCTTGGAGGATGAAGGGAGACTTTCAACTCTCAGCACTACTGAAGGACTATTCTTCACTAGGTTTTTAACTCTCAGGGCTTGTAGTTTCCTTTAGAGAAGGGCATTTGCACTACTACAGAAACAACCTTTGCTGTCGGTTGGTTAACCCCCTTTGGCATCCATTTCTGAGCGACGCCTATGTGGGCGCCGCTAAAGGTCGAACACTTCGGCTTCGGTTTTTTAACCGACGCCTATTTAACATATAGGCGTCAGTCTTTTAATAGATAACCGATGCCAAAAGGGTTCGCGCCACAGAAAACGACGTCATCTAGGACACATTCTGCGTCGGTTATCTACTAATAGACTGATGCCTATATGGACTATAACGTCGGTGTTTACTTGGTAACCGACGCAGAAAGTGTCCTAGATGACGCTGTTTTCTGTGGCGCGAACCAGTTTGGCGTCGGTTATCTACTAAAAGACCGACGCATATATGTATTATAGGCGGCGGTTTGACACGAACAACCGACGCCATTTCCAGTACGGCTGTTGCAACATTAGGCATCGGTTTTGTTCAGAAACCCGACGTTGTAGGTCTTTACTGACGGTTTTCTGTAAATAACCGACGCCTATATCTATTTTTTTTTCATATCAGTTTGCAGGCCTGCTGTGGCTGGTCAGCAGGATGAGAACCTGCAGTTCAGTTTTCTAAACTGTAGGTTTATGACATCTATTGATATCAGCCTACAAACAGGCCACAAACCTGCAAAAGTCCCAAGGAAAATTTCACACAAGTAGATACATTCAGACTTCAATTCAATTCTCACATTCACACATATAGAAACATTCAAATACATGTATTAACATTCAGAAATATTCATTTACAAAGTATCATTCATTATCGCTATCAACATCCCAATTATATCTTATAGTTGCCACTGCTTGTATGGCTTTTGTCCATTCTTCTCTTATTTCATTTAATGCTTCCATCGTATATGGAGCATTTATATTTTTTAAGCGTTTACCAATAGTGTTGTCAGTTTTAAACACCTACAAAGAGAATGATGTATATATATAAGTAATAATATAAAAATAAGATTGATATATTTCATACTAACTAATGAGACTATATATAATACCTCATGTATGGTATCGATGTCCAATGCAGCATGTTTGATAATCATCTGCATAAATCGCATCACATAGTATGTGCATGCCCAACCATTGTCTTGTGTAGCGCACTATAAATTGAAACATACAAAATAATACAACTAAGCACAATTCACATCAATAATATATACATTGGAGTCAGGAACTTACTTGTACGTTCTGCCAATTTATTGGCTGGTTCTTTTTCCTTGGGACCGTTCCTCCAGCCTTTTTGAATGCATCTAAACCCCTACATGTTAATATAACACAGTAAATTACATAAGTAAATAGTAATGTAATAACAGATGTTAACAGATACAAAAATGAAATATTTCTCACCAGAATAATGGCATTCTCATTACGTGTCCAATTTTAGTGTTTAATGTACTTCTTGCGGGATCTAGATAATAAACAGTGAACGTCCCAGGGACAATAACTAGTAACTCCCAATGTCTACCGCTAGAGGTAAAAAGTTAACAATTAATAACTCAAAATGCACAATAAAAATGGAATTTTCTTAAGTCCAAATTATAAATAAAGTAAACTTACTTGACATTGAATGGAGCTATTATTATCGTCTTCTTTTGCTGACCAAAAATTGTAAAAGCATCTATACAGTATTGTTGAACACTATCAGGGTCTTTATCTACCATACTAATCAATGATGGAATCAAAAATCCCACATGATCAAATGCAAATTGTTTGCAATGATCTTCGACTAAGTAGCTGCAAAACATGTATTACGTATGCATTAATATATAAGAAACCAGATCACCGGATCTTACACAAGGTATATGGATGTATAAACAAGATCTCACCTTATCCATGTCTCTATCATTGATGTATTCAGCCAATCATACATAAACAACTCAATAATATCTTGTATAAATAAAGAGCTATCGTATGATTGACCTGCATAATATGCATCTAAAGAAACAATTATCGGGCAATGTATATTATGTGCCCGTAGCCAACATGCCATTCCCCTACAAGTAGGACCTAACGGGTATGTTAGGTCAGTTGGAACCCAAGTTGGTAATGCGGGAAGTGGAGGTGGAGGCCTAGGTGCTCCTGGTGTCTTCTTTTTAACCTGTATATATAATTTCATATCAGTTGACATCATATATACACATTAACAGTCTAAATCAATGTAAATTTATCTTACAATTTCAGTAGTGTAGACGACATCTTCTTTGGGCCACAATATGACCCCGCCTTCTGCCTCAGCAAGTGTATCAATATCCGGGTGGGGATATGGCAATGTAGCTTCCCTCCAATCGGGTAACACACGTAATGGTCCCACACGAACGTAGCCCTGTGGCATTGGAGTCCCGTGAAACCTTTTCCCAGGAAGGGACGGGTAAGCATGCGCCTCTGCAACAACATAGTCTTGTATTCTTAAGCGACATGGCTTCAATGCCGATAAATTTACGTAAAGAATGTTATACATATATACATATCATCTTGAAAACATATCATCTTGAAAAGACTAGCTACAATGTCATAAACAATACTTACAGCAGACATGTTAGGCGATGGGTCTCCAGGATTACTCGCAGTCTCTGCATCAGGAGAAGAGTGGGTCACCATAGGCTGATTGAAAGCCTGAGATGCCTGCCACCGTAGCAATTCTTCCTTGACCTTCTCAGCAACTACATCGTTGACCTTCTTAGCAACTATATCCTCGACTCTCTTATTCTCCTATACATGATTAAAAGAAACATTAGCTTCTTATTATTGAATTTCCTTTTGCAGTACCATTCTAAAAAAAGAATAGGTTACCTCTTCTTGAGAAAGTCCCGCTCTGGGTTTGCGCTGGGATGGCCCAAAGAATGCTTTGATGCCCACACCAGCGCCTGCACCCCTAACACGTCCAGGATGCTCTGGGTTACCCAGAGCAACTGTGAATTCATCTCTTGTACCCTGAGGGATGAACGTGCCTTGTTTCCTCTGCTCGTGCAGCTCCCGCTAATCACCATCAACAGAAATTGGTAAGTTAACACCACAAATTATCAATATTCAAACGATTGCTCTAAGAGTTGTATTTTACCATTTTCGCAGCTGCCTCAGCAGTTACAGGCTTCTTTATTTCACCCTTCTTGTTTTGCCTCCCAGCTATCTAGATATCATGGCGAGGCATGGGTGTGGCAGACTCCTGAGTAGGAGCAGACTCCTGAGTAGCCGCAGACTCCGCATGTAGTCTTTAGCGAACGCTTGCATAGCCTTTTGGACCCATAGTGTGGTCATGCACATTCAATGCACGCCTTGCTTTTTGTGCGTCACTAAGGGCCTAGTTAGTATGCACATTAATGATTTGGTTAGTATCACTAAATGTTAATCTTGAATAGGTGAATACAATGCATATTTATTAAATTGGGAGTGACGCCTAATACCTTGAATTCTTCAGATTTTCTTGAAGCAACAAAATTGTCCCAATCTTCTTTGTCCAAGAAGTTCCATTGTTCAAGGGCTGACTTCTTTTTCTTATCTCCCTCTTTTATGTATTCTCTGTTCAGATTTGTACTATAATTCCTAAGCATCTTTCCAGCGCGTTGCATCACACTTTTACGATGCAACTTCTCATCCAATGCAAACAGATTCTGTAAAATAGAAATGTTATTAACTAGTATCCAAAATAGAATTGCAAATAATATAATTTGTAATCTACAAAATAGAATTGCAAATAATAATAACTCACGCATAAATCCTTCCATATCAAGTCTTTTTTACCCAGAGGAACTTTATGCCAATTATCATACTTAACACCACAATGGCTCTGAGTGGTACACCGAAGATAGTTTACAAAATTATTGCGGTTCACTCCAATTGCATTTCCTCCATTATCAAACTCCACAACCAATTTGGATCCACGGCCACTAAGCGTTATTAACTTCTTCAACAGAGTGATTCCCCTTGTCTTGTTAAGTGTTTGGTGCTGCGCATCAAGTTGCTCCAGTGCTTCAGTGGGTACATGTGCATCATCAACCTAAAATTTGACAAAAATAAACACACTGAATTAGCCCAATATAGAAATATAAGATATATGACATAACTAGAAGATAATGAATTTTATAGAAATACAGGATATGTTTTTAGAACTTACATTGGTATCCTCGCCATGCTCGTCATGGACAGCATGCTCATCATGGACTTCATGCTCATCATGGACATCATGCTCATCATGGTCAGCCATCTGAAAATGTCATTAAAAAGGCAAACATTTAGCATTTGTATTAACTAGAAAAAGGCAAACATTTAGCATTTGTATTAACTAGAAAAAGGCAAACATTTAGGATTTGTATTAACTAGAAAAAGGCAAAAATTTAGCATTTGTATTAACTAGAAAAAGGCAAACATTTAGCATTTGAATTAACTACAAAAAGGCAAACATTTAGCATTTGTATTAACTAGAAAAAGGCAAACATTTAGCATTTGTAAAAACTAGAAAAAGGCAAACATTTAGCATTTGTATAAACTAGAAAAAGGCAAACATTTAGCATTTGTATAAACATACATGTCTCTAAAATTGTGATCTTTTATCAATTAACAATCCTTCATTAACGAAATGTCTCTCTTGCTGAAGCATCATAGGTCATCACACCTTCATCCCAAAGTTTCTTTAAGTCATCAATCAAAGGTTCAAGATAAACATCGATATCATTTCCGGGTTGTTTAGGGCCCGATATCAACAACGACAGCATAACATACTTATTTTTCATACACATCCAGGGAGGAAGATTGTATATAACAAGCATGACTGGCCAAGTGCTATGTTGGCTGCTCAATGTCCCGTACGGATTCATCCCATCTATACAAAGCCCAAGTCTTAGATTCCTATCTTCTTCACCAAATTTGGGGTACAATAGATCAATCTTCTTCCACTATGGGGAATCAGACGCATGTCGTAGGATCCCATCATTATTTTTCTTAACATCTGCATGCCACCTCAAATTCTTTGCATCTTTCGGATTTTCAAACAAGCGTTGAAACCGTGATATTATAGGTACATACCACAACACCTTGGCAGGAGAACCAGTTTTGGACTCCCCCGAAGTCGTCAATTTATACCGTGACGCACCACATTTTGGACAATCTTTCAAATCTACATAGTCCTTTTGAAATAATACACAATCATTCGGGCATGCGTGTATCTTCTTGGCCTCCATTCCCATTGGGCACAACATTTTCTTTACCTGGTATGTTGAGATTGGCAGCTCGTTTCCTTCAAGAAGCATTTCTTTCAACAAAGTCAACAATGAAGTGAAGCTTTTGTCGCTTCATCTATTGTTAGCTTTCAACTTATACAATCTCAACACAGCGCTAAGCTTCGTAAACTTAGCACAACCTGTGTATAACGGTATCTCAGCATCATGCACAATGTTTCTAAAGATAGGAGGTGGATCGGTGTGCTCTACCCTACAACTATCCAGCATCGCATCAACGATGTCTGCTGGAACTGGTTCGTTCACATTTACGTCATCGGAGGCAATTTCTTCTTCCACCCAAGCACTGCTATCGACATCTACTGGTTTCGATTTTGAAATCTCTCCATGCCAGTGCCATTCTGTATAGCCTTGTACAATCCCGTTGCACATGACATGACTTTTGATTTCCTCACCAGTGTTGACTTTCAAGTTGTTACCGCAATTCCTACATGGACAGTAGAACCTATCTGTAGGTTTTTTCCTATGTTCCTCGGCAAATCTAATAAACTGATCAAGACCAGATATAAACTCTGGGGTGCAACAATTACGAATGGACATCCATGATCTATCCATTCTATGATCAGAGAAAACAAGTATATATTAGGAAACAAGTATATATTAGGAAAAGATTAGGGTATACACTTACATCCTACCTAAGTGTATAAATTGATGTCATTCTTATATATAATAAATGTGTACCACCTATCCCATCCTTGAACACCTAATCTCACTAGTAAGTGTATAATGTGTATTGGGTTTTCAAGAAAATTTCGGCAGCATTTCCCAGCTGTTCTCTAAGTACATATATACTTAGAGAACAAACGGGGAAATGCTACCGAAATTTTCTCGAAAACCCAATACACATTATACACTTACATCCTAAGTGAGATTAGGTGTTCAAGAATAGTGCCAAACCGGGGACTATCCAAGATTTACTCCTAATGAGTCAATCTTGGATGGGTTTCTAGGCCAACAAACACATTTGATGTCATTCTTATATATAATAAATGTGTACCACCTATCCCATCCTTGAACACCTAATCTCACTAGTAAGTGTATAATGTGTATTGGGTTTTCAAGAAAATTCAGCAGCATTTCCCCGCTGTTCTCTAAGTACATATATACTTAGAGAACAAACGGGGAAATGCTACCGAAATTTTCTCGAAAACCCAATACACATTATACACTTACATCCTAAGTGAGATTAGGTGTTCAAGAACAGTCCCAAACCGGGGACTATCCAAGATTTACTCCTAATGAGTAAATCTTGGATGGGTTTCTAGGCCAACAAATACATGTGTTGTCATTCTTATATATAATAAATGTCTATAAACTACAGGCAACATGGTTAAACCTAATCAACAGAGCATTATTAAATAATAAATCAAGAAATCAATAGTTTCAAACAAAAGGTCTAGGAATCTTTACTAGACATTATATGTATCCCTAATCATCATATTTAACATACTACATTATTATGAACATCCAGATCAGATTAAGATCATACTATGTTATAACCATTGGTTTAATAACCCTATTTCCACATGTACATGTTTATCAACTTTAAAACCCTATAATTCATGAAATCATTCTAATTCAATTTAATATGTTGGGATCACATAATTATATAATGACATCAGAATATATAGAACAATCATAATTAATATGATTAACAACATGCTCATCAAACTAGGGTTTTCGAGAAAATTTTATTCACAATCTATGCATTTTTCTGATCAAAACCATATACTATATGTCTATAATTGGAGCTAGCATTTATTTCCTATATTATTGGAAATATTAATGTGTGAATCTAACCTGGAGAGGAGTTGTGGTCGAACCTGGAAGGTAGGGCTAGGGCTAGATGAGTTACGGCCGGTCTAGAGAGGAGCTGTGGTCGAACTAGACGGCGGCGCAGAGTGGGCGACGACGATGGCACGTGGCGGCAGTGCACGACGATCGATGAGCAGGCGGAGAAGATGGTTGCGGCGGCGCGACGGCGGTGGAGAAGCAGCTAGCTGACGGCCTGGCGGCGGCGGCGTGGAGGCACCAGAGGAGAAGGCGGCGTTCACAAATCAGCACTGGCGGAGGAGAAGGCGGCGCGGCGACACTGTCGTGGAGGAAGATGGTGGTGGTTGCAGCGGAGTGGAGGGTCGGGCGACAGCAGAGAAGAAAGGGTCGGGGAACAGTTTAGGCAATGAAACAGAAGAAAGGGGAAGAGTCGGGTGATCGTGGGATATTAAGTTCACCAATAGCGTCGGTTGTTTCAAACAACCGACGCCTAAACCTCTTTAGCGTCGGTTGTTTGAACCAACCGACGTTCAATTGGATGATATTTTCATGAAATTGTTTGGCGGGAACCACTTTCGGCGTTAGTTATCAACGGATAACCGACGCTAAAAGTGACACTTTTCGTGCAAAGTTTCATCACACATAGGCGTCGGTTGCTATTTAAATAACCGACGTTGTATGTGATACTTTTTCTTTTCGCTCGAACATTGGATTTCACGGGAGATTTTAGGCGTCGGTTTGTTATAGTCAACCGACGCTCAATACAAAGCGGTACCTGTGTCTGGCTGGTCTTCGAATATAGACATCGGTTTGCCTAAACAACCGACGCCTTATATTATAGGCGTCGGTTTTCCTTAATAACCGACGCCCATAAAAGCGACATTGAATGCTATTTCTATAGTAGTGTTGGTTCTTTAATAGCCAGTTGGTATTGACCGGGAGATGGACTCCTGAGGCTGAACTCAGGAGCATGGCTTGGAAGATGGCTCTTGTGTGGGTTACTCTCCCAGACATGTGTAGAGCATAGGTCTAAGAGAGAAATCACCCATGTTGGCTACATAATTGGACCACCCAGAGTGTACAAATATTATAGATTGAGATCTTCTTTGGGGGTGATGACGATGAGTGTGGACATCTAAGCATACAAATTTCCACCACCAGTGGATATGGTGGAACTTCCAGATGGATCTGATATTGAGATTAGAGTTTCGTTATGAAGATCTTCCAGATAGGTGCACTGCATGCCTGGTCTTCAGCCACCGTGATGGTGCCTTCCCTGGAGTGCACACTCTTCCTCAGGAGGTACCTCATACCCAAAGTCCATCTGGCATTTCTAGAAGGAGGAATCGATCCATAATAGAGGCCCTTAAGAAAGGGACATCTAGGGATCAGACCAATTCTTCAATGAATTATGAGAAGGTGGGTAAGAAAGAGACTATTCCCTCTACGTAAGCTACCAATTATGATGAGCTCTACCCATCCATGCAAGTTATGGGTATGAGTGGATCTAGCTTGGAGCTATCTGGGTTGCAGGAAGACAAGGTGCATTTAGCAATTCCTCAAAAACGTTGAGTCAGGTAGATCATGTAGCTTCTCTTCTATCAACATTGGTAGAAGAATGTCACAACAGAGGAGTTTAAATGAGTTTGTTCTTGTGGTGGAATGATCATAGAACCCGTTTCATGTTCTGTAGGACCTGGAGGTTGAAGATGTGGTTGTGGTTAGGGATGAAGGGGTGCTAGACACCCATGTCTCTACCTGGAAAATCAAAAGTGGAGGAACCACCCCATAAAGGGTGGTTAAAATAGGAGGAAGTAATTTTCCTCCTCAAACAAAATGTGACGGGGCATCTCAATCTTAGTAACAAGTGAGATTGAGAAAGGTCATGCTAGATTTCAAAGATTCCATCTTTATTTGTTTAGAAATGAGGATTGGAAGAGATGTTATCGAAAGGATCTCTAGGCTCTTCCCCAATGGCTAGGGTAGTGATTCTAACCTTAACAAAATCAAGGGAGGAGACATTTCCATTGAATGGAACCCAGACCTCTGAGATGTTCAAGAGATTTTATCTATGGATCAAATGTTCATAACAAGTTGTATCAATCAAGGAGGCATTCACATTGTGATTTTAGCAATCTATGGACATGCATCTGAGATGTGTAGAAGGAGACTTTGGGAAGTTTTGAAGAATGAAAATCAACAAGATGTCCTATAGTTGTTCATAGGAGATTATAACTACATTCTTAGAGCCCATGAGAAGTATGGTCGATTTCCCATACCTGACTCATTCCTTGATCGATTTAACTCTGCTATTGATGTTGCAGTATTAACTACAATTAACATCATAGGGGATCCATTAAATTGGTAAAATATGAGAGAATCCCATTGTTGAATTGCCTCTTATTTTGCTAGAGGTTTGGAAAATTAGGCTTGGTTCGACATGTTCCCTAATGTGCCCATCAATCAAGGTTGCCATCCCAATAGTGATCATGCATGGTTGCTAATCAAGGTGTCCCAATCTGCCTCCAAACCCAAACCCTTCTGGTTCCTCAACACTTGGCTTGGATGGTCAATGTGTCCTGACATTGTTATGAAGGAGTGGATGACCTTGATGTATGGGAACCCACTACTCGTTGTGGCTGAGATGTTATGACGTGTCAAGAATTCTATAAAATGATGGATGAGATCCTTGTATGACATTCTAAACTTTATTAAAGTTGCTAAAGAGTCCTACAACTAGGATGCTCTGAATTTAAGGCTTGCCCCATCTCCCCCAATCTAATTGAGATAGAGGAAGCTTTTAAGGGAGAATAACAAAGTTGGAGAAGGCGGGGTAGTCAATGATGTGGCAACACAACTAGATCAGATGGAATGAGAATAGTGATCAAAATACAAATATCTACCATGGTAGTGAAAAGAATAGAATTAAGGACCTCGTCCAATCCCTATTGAAAGAGGATGGATCCAATGCAAACTGACAAGATGAAGTTGGGGAGCAGTCTATCACTTTCTTCTCCATCCTATTTAATGCAAACTCGAGCGTCACTTATAACATTAATTTTCCTCTAAGAAAGGTCAATGAGGATCTAAATCGGTCCCTTTTTCAACCTCTTTCTGAAGCTGAAATCAGAGATGGTCTCTTCTCCATTGGTGCTTCCAAAGCACTAGGACCAGATAGCTTTAATGCCAAGTTCTTCCATTTCTTATTGGAGGTGATCTGAGACAATTTGTGTCATGCAGTGAGGTGGTTCCTTATTAGAGGAGGATTGGCATGGGTGATGCAACTCTGTTACCTACATCAAATTCCCAAATCGAATCATGCCTCCTCAATGACAAATTTGAGACCCATTTCCTGTTTCAATGTGATGTATCAAATAATGCCCAAATTCTCACCTATAGGTTGAAGAAGATCCTTCCTCATCTCGTTTCCCCTGAGGAATCCACCTTTGTGGCTGGACGTTTCCTTTCTGATGCCACTTTGTTACTATTATAATTCCTCCTACATTTCATGGAGAGGACTAATTCCCATAAATCCCATATCAAATTGGATATAGGGAAGGCCTATGACAATGTTAGATGGCATGCCTTGTGTCCTATTCTGAAGTCCATGAGTTTTGCTCAAATATGGATATATATCCTAAAAAAATCTATCAAAATTACTTCTTTGTCGGTTCTTGTTGATGGTGCATCATATGACTCATTCCAAGCTTTCAATGGACTCCAACAAGGAGGTTCCCTCTCCCATCTCTTGTTCACCTTGGTGATAGAGTCCATATCCCATCAAGTGCACATGGAAGTAGATGATAACCTGATCCACATTTTCAATATGGGTTTCATGAGGGTGTCACCATATATAATCTTCATAGATGTTGTGTTGTTCTTAATTGCTACTTATGTAATAGTTCTAAGAGGCTTTCGCGCACTCATGATAAAGTTTTGCAACCACACAGATCTATTTCTAAGTTCCATCAAGTCCAAGGTTTTATTCTCCAGGTCCTATAATTTGAGGAGGGGGAGTCTTAAGGAGGTTCTTCAACGGGATGAAGGAAGATTCCTCATGTTGTACCTGGGGATTCCAATCATAGAAGGAAGGAGACATGGAAGCGATTTCGTCCATTGCCTTGACAAATTGTGTGAGTGCCTCACCCAGTGGAGGGGAATTCTTGTATCCCTTTTTGGGTGGCTGGTGCGAGTCAAGTTTGTCTTGGAAGGGAAGACCAGGTTCCGGTGTGACCAAGAAGAAATCCCTACCTATGTTCTCATGAAAATTCTCTCCATATGTGAAAATTTCATTTGGGGAGGGAAACACCATGGTGTGGGTCGGTGTACCATCTCTATGTGGTTTCACAAAGGGGGGTTGATTGTGTGGGATGTTGGGGACATGGTCTGGGCAATGAAGGACAAAAGAGTGGACACATTTCTTCAATGTAGTACTTCTTCCTAGAAGATTTGGATAACACAAAGGTATTGTCACAACATGGATGTCTCCTACTCAACGTTCTAGTACTTGGAGGGAAATGATTGTAGTTTAGTCATTTCACAAATGTGATTATGTTGCTGGTGAGGCATGCCTTTGGAGTCTGTGATCTAAGCATCCTCCTCCCTAGAGAAGGGTTTCCTACCACACACCCAATGTACCTTGGCATTCCCTCTTATGGAATGGGTTACATACTCCAAAATGGAGTTGGTCTGCATATAGATGCATCTTGAATAAGCTCATCATGTTAGATTTCCTTCACAAATGGGGATTAGCTGTCGATGTTACCTGTTTTCTCTACAAGGACAAGCTAAAACTTGCCGGCACGTCTTTTTTGAGTGCATGTTCTTCAAATACCTACTTACCCTATTCTTCTTGAAGATGTGATGGGGAGGTCTTCCCCAAGTCGACATCAACGAAGTGCTTTTTTATTGTTTGGAGAAATCAAATACGATGTGGAATACAAGAGCCCATATGGGGGTTGTTCTCTGTTACATGTTACACCATTTGGTAGGAGAGGACCTCTTAAATCCATGGTACTAGTGTAAATGGTTTTTGTGTGGTTTTTGAGATAGTTATACATATAATAGGTCAGTTATTTCAAACCAAACCTATGATTGAGAGGGGTATGAGCATTCTCATACTTAGAATATGGAGTTTTGTAGATTAAACCACAGTGTATATGGGGTTTTGTTGAATCCCTATACTTTTAATTTGGTTTTTTTAATAGTAATATTGTACTTTCCAAAAAAAATTATAGTTCACTGAGCATAGAATCAGGCATTTGACATATATGATATCTTTATAATTCTTATTGTAAGCATACCTTTAAGTCGTAGGTGCGGTGGGAGAAGGTTCATCAGGCTCTGATGTCTATAGGAAATAAAGCTTGCATTCTTGAGTGAGAATGATTCTCAATGTCTTGAGATAGTCATGGAACTTATTCATGTTCAACTTGTCCTTCTCAAGGACCGGTCTCAATGAGAAGGTGTTTGTGGTTGGCATTTATTTCTACAATATAAAATTTACAATGAATCAAAATACTTTTTATTTGATTTGGAAATATTTGATGATATTATTTATGATATTTGTTAATTATCACTCCCACTATTATGATTAAATTGATCGCCCTCACCATAAATTTGTAAGACTGCAATGTAAAATCTTCTAGTGAGCCAAGATCCATATTTTATCAGGTCCTGAGTTAGCTTTGGTTGATCGCCCACAAAGTAACTATTTAGGTAGGCAACTGATAAATGTATATGTATCCCTTTTATTTACATATTTTTATATTTGTTGAGGAATATTTTGTTATTTTTTCTCTTAGTTTCATAATTAATTGTGTTATTTTAGATTTTTCTCTTTAATTGGAGTTTTAATTATATTTTCTTGGGTTTTGTAGGAAAATTACACAGTTTGCAGCAGTCTTGAAATTCATATATACCCATCACCAAAAGTGACATAACTCTTGCATTCAAACTCCAAGTTGAGTGTAATAGTATTCATTGAAAAGGAAATTTAATTTCCTAAAAGAAAATCCTATTATTTGGACAACATTTTTGCTTTTCACATGAGAGAAATATGTTTGAAATCGTTGTTGTGAGAATCTGCATTAAACAGAATTACAAGGTCAAGATAATTAAAGACAATCAACTTTCAATTTGACCAGATCTGAAAAATTAAAAAATTGGTCTCCCACTTTTTTTCCCCTCTCTTTTGAGGGCAGCCTACCCCCTCCCCTTCCAATAAAAGGAGGGTCTCGCCACTTGTAAAATCATTCCATTCTTCATTCCATTTCATCCAATTTTTAGTTGTAGACCACATATTGTATAATGTTAAATATCATTTTATTTTGCATTTCTTCTAGTCTTGTTATGTCTGAGTAAATCTCTATGGGGAATGGGAGTAGCCCCTTAGCCTGGTTCTATTCAATATAATCGGTTATATTCCTCCATCAAACAAATGTCTTCTCTCTGTTTATGTGTGCTTATTTGGATGATCTGATATATTCTTATGGAGTGATATGAATGTGGATCTCTGTAAGAACGAAACAGTAGTCCCTTAATTGCTATTATCATCTTTTCATCTATTTAATCTTATTCTTGTTATAATCCTTGGTGACGCGGCCACCTGATCCTTGGGTTTGAATGTTAGTTTGAATTCACATGCTTTTTGATATGATCGTGGATAGTGGCATGTTGGACAATTGGGCAATGATCTGTGAACGTCGGGACCAACGAGTTCATGGGAAGTATGACCCTTGTGAGTTTGTCCGTAAGGACATGTAACCACAAGGTCCTCATTTTATCCTTGGAGTTTAGAATTTTATTAGTTGAATATGAATGTGGTTTTGGTGGTGATCTTCTGGGCCCCATATATTTATTTCTTGATTATTGAAACTTTATTTCATCACTTTTATTTTTATTTATAGTATTAACAACTCTCTCAAATTGGGATTTAATATATAAATATAAATAAAAATACTAATAGGGTCGAAGTTATTTCCTAACTTAATATATAAATAAAAATACTATAGTACTTTAGGAAGTCAAGTTATTTCCTAAGTTAATATATAAATAAAAATACTATAAATACTAATAGGGTCGAAGAGGTTTCGTCCATCAGTATGAAAAGAAGGAAGAATTCGGAAGAATTAACAGCCGAACAAGGCATGCAAGTAGCGGGCACTGGGATAGTCCAGGCCCGTGAACAACAATGAAAATCTTATGCTAGAACGTCCAGGGGTTGGGCAGCCCTGGCACGGTCAATTCTCTTCGCAGGAGATGCTGGGGAGAGATGCCCGACATGGTTTTCGTCATGGAAACCATGTGCAGCAGCACAGAACAGGAAAGGCCTAGAAGATGTTGTGGATACGACAGTGGTTTTGGTGTGGACAACAGAGGAAGATCAGGCGGGCTGGGTCTCTGGTGGAGAGGAAATAGAGTTACCATTCGATCTTACTCGTATCATCACATCTGCGCGGACTATGAGGCGGACAGACGGGAGGACAGTTTCTGTTTCGTTGGTGTTTATGGATGGCCGGCAGTACCTGATAGACACCGTACCTGGACACTCATGGGGAGCATATGCAGGAACTCTGCTCTTCCTATCTTATTGGGTGGGGACTTCAATGAAATAACGTCACAGGAGGAAAAGCAAGGAGGCCAACCCAGGAGCGAGTGGAAGATGAGGAATTTCAGAGATGCTATTGACACATGTCAGCTGGTTGATTTAGGAAGTACTGGATGCAAATTCACGTGGAAACGAGGGCTCCATGCAGAGAACATTATACGGGAGAGACTGGATCGCTACCTGGCCGATAGACGTTGGTGTGACATTTATGGGGTGATAATAGTTAAAAACTTTCCGATTCATAATTCTGATCATGGGCAGATTCTTCTATGGGCAGAAAAATGTCAACACCGCAATGAGAAAGGTAAGAGATTCAGGTTTGAGAATCTTTGGCTCTCGTCCCCCGATTGCAAGAAGGTAGTGGAGCAAGCGTGGGATGAAAAAGAGGGAGAAGGACTTCTACTGCAAATGAAACAATGTGCTCAAAAGTTAAGCAATTGGGCGGCCAGTAATTTTGGGGACATCAAGAAAAAAATCCAGAGGACGGAAAAGGATCTCATAAAGGCTCAGAATAGGCAACCATCATCCGACATGATTCAGGAGTGTGCACAGCTAGCCAATTCTCTTCAAGAACTGCAGCGACAAGAAGAAAGTTGGTGGTTCGCCAGAGCAAGAACAAATGAAATGAGAGATGGGGACAAAAACACTAAATATTTTCACCATAAAGCATCACAGAGGAAGCGCAGAAACACGATAGTGGGTATCTATAAGGAGGATGGGAGCTGGCAGACTGATATTCTTGAGATACAGGGTGTGATTTCATCTTTTTTCGACACTTTATTTACTACCTCACACCCGGTGGGTATTGAGGAATTTCTGAAAGATATGAATGGTGTGCTTCAGGAAAGTGATTTGGCTGCACTTGACAGAATGCCCACGGAACATGAGATCTGGTTAGCAGTAAACCAAATGCACCCCAACAAGGTGCCGGGACCGGACGGTATGAAGGCGATCTTTTATCAAAAATTCTGGAACAAAGTGAAAGGAAGTATCCTAGCTTTCATCAGAGGGTGGTGGGAAGGGAAACATGGTCTCCAGGATATCAATGAAACTGACATTGTCCTTATTCCAAAAAACGCTTCACCGGTGCACATCTCCGAATATAGACCAATCAGCCTTTGCAACGTCTCTTACAAAATTATTTCTAAAGTCATGGCCAATAGAGTGAAGCCGCTACTGAACACTATGATATCTGAGAACCAGAGTGCTTTTGTGGGTGGAAGAATGATTACTGACAATGCCCTGGTGGCTTATGAAATTTTCCATACCATGAAGAAGAAAAAGCAAGGGAAGAAGGGACTCATGGCTCTGAAGCTAGATATGAGCAAGGCGTATGATAGGGTGGAGTGGAAGTTCATGGAGACAGTTATGGAGAAACTGGGACTGCCCGTAAAATGGAGATCGAAGGTGACCGAGTGTATGACCAGCGTTTCACACAAATTCATCGTCAACGGCAATAGGAGGGGAGCTACAAGACCGACTCGAGGACTTCGCCAAGGTGACCCTATATCTCCCTACTTGTTTCTTTTTTGCGCTGAAGCTCTCTCTCTTTCTATTTCTAAAGCCACACAGGATAGCCGCATACATGGAATTCAAGCCTGTAGACATGGACCACGTGTATCTCACTTATTCTTTGTAGATGATAGCATCGTTTTCACCAGGGCTACTTCAGTTGAATGCTCCGCTTTAGCTGAAATTTTTAGCCAATACGAGAGGGCATCCGGGCAGAAGATTAATTATGATAAAACGGAAGTATCCTTTAGTGGAAACGTTGATGCAGAGAAAAGGGAATCTATAAAGAATATGTTGGGGGTAAGGGAGGTGGATAAACACGAGAAATACCTTGGGCTCCCCACTGTCATAGGAAGGTCAAAGAAAGTTGTGTTTGCTGCCGTGAAGGACAGGATCTGGAAAAAGCTGCAAGGATGGAAAGAGAATCTCCTATCTCATCCGGGAAAGGAAGTGCTCATCAAATCGATCATCAAGGCGAT
Source organism: Alisma plantago-aquatica (assembly GCA_963693085.1). Lineage (NCBI taxonomy): Eukaryota > Viridiplantae > Streptophyta > Magnoliopsida > Alismatales > Alismataceae > Alisma > Alisma plantago-aquatica. The sequence goes on from OY856415.1 coordinate 145,816,091, forward strand.
CCCGACGTACCTTATGAGTATTTTCAAAATTCCAGATGGGATTTTAGATGAGATTCACTCTATGATTGCAAAATTCTGGTGGGGTTTGAAGGACGGGGAAAGAAAAATTCACTAGATGTCATGGGAAAGGCTATGCAGAACAAAGGAGTGTGGAGGAATGGGATTCAAAGATCTTAAAGCTTTTAATCAGGCGTTGCTGGCTAAACAAGGATGGCGCATTGCTTCTTCAAGCACATCTCTGGTTAGCCGGATTTTGGGGCAAAAGTACTTCAAAAGATCCACACCTTTACGTACAAGCATAGGAGGAAGCCCAAGCTATTCATGGCGGAGCATTTGGGGTGCAATCCAACTTGTCAAACCAGGTTTCCTTTGGAGAGTTGGCTCAGGTCACAATATAGACATTTATGAAGACAGGTGGATACCGCAACTGGGAGGCCCGGTACATCGTTATCTCATACAAGGCCCGGTGGAGTACAGGACGGTCTCACATTTGATTAGCGTGGACACAGGTCAATGGGATACTCATGCTCTCTCTGAGGTTTTCCCTCCACATATCGCTAACATGATAGTAAGTGTTCCCCTTGGGAGACAGGCCGGGGACGATGTCCTTTGTTGGGACGAGGAAAGCAATGGAGAGTACACAGTGAAAAGTGCATATGCCTTTATCAGGAAGGGGGCAGAGTTTGCAGGCGAGATGGAGGAGGGAGATTGGAAGCGTATTTGGAAGCAACATTGGCCACCAAAACTGAAACACTTTATATGGCGGGTCATGCAAGATATACTTCCAACACAGAATGCTCTTTACCAAAGGCACGTCATTGAAGATGATACATGCACGAGATGTAACTCGCAGCAAGAAGATGCAACGCATGCTTTGCTAACATGCAGCCATTCCTTGCAAGTGTGGGCGACGGGCAACTTCTCATGGCCGGCTCATGCGCACGGCAGCGCAAGGGACTTCATTCGAGAGTTGATAAAGGAAGACAACCAGGATAGAATTGATGAAGGTGCAACGCTTATGTGGGTGGCTTGGACGGCAAGGAATAAAAGCCTTTTTGAACGGCACCCTCCCTACATGCCGGCAATGGCAGCTGGATTCCTATCGTTGGTGGCAGATACAAAGGTATATACAGCGGCGACTAACTCCCACAACCATATCAATCACGTGGACACTCAAATCCATTGGAAACCCCCGAACCGGCAGTTAACAAAGCTGAATACAGATGCAAGCTTGAGGAACGACGGGTCGGGAGGCATCGGCGCTGTCCTAAGGGACAACACGGGAAACATCCAAGGGACATATTAATGCAGGATAGACCATACATTCTCGGTGCTTAGTGCGGAGGGAATGGCGGTATATTCGGGCATGGTATTCGCTTTGGAAAGAGGTATTACTGACCTCATAGTTGAAACAGATAGCGCCTTACTCGTCCATGCAATCAAGAGGGAAGGATGGGGAAGAGGTTACGTGGACCGTATCGTTCAAAACATTATCTGCTTCTCTTTACATTTTCTTTCCTTTAATGTATGCTTTGTAAGAAGACAAGGTAACGGGGTAGCCCATGCCTTGGCTTCAAATGCCTGTCTGCTTGAAGGCTCACGTAGCCTTACTGAAAACTTTGATGATGACATTGTACAACTTTCTTTCAATGACATCAATAGATAAGTGCGACAGGCACCCTTTATCAAAAAAAAATGTTATTTATATATTACATCATGAAAAGAGAATACCTCAAGTTACATTTGAGGGGAGTATAGGGTGGAAAGCCTTAATTTACATATGGAGAAAAAAGCAAGGCTTGAAATGAACACTAAATTTAATAGGAAAGAAATAAACCATTAAACCATGCACACATATCTAAGAGTTTTTACCCATAACCATGCATACATCAACCATAAAAATAATTTTAGTGCAACACACACACACACACACACACACAGAGATATATATATATATATATATATATATATATATATATATATATATATATATATATATATATATATATATCTGTGTGTGTGTGTGTGTGTGTGTGTATGTGTGTGTGTCTATTTTCATGGGCATTCCTATCAAGAAACACTTATGATACTGGAACTCATGCCTTATCGAGCATCTTATCCTATTTTAAAATTGGTTTATTCTGCAGCAACAAATGCTAGTCATAATATGGGTGTAAATGAAGCTGATTTATTTATTAGTAAAGCCGAAGTCAGCAGAGGTTATATTGTTTATATATATATATATATATATATATATATATATATATATATATATATATATATATTAATGAAATTCCTTATCGGCTCTCCGTGAAATACTCGTTTGGCTGAGGGCTTCCAAATACATCGTAAGCTAAACCCGTACTGACGAATAACCAACCCGCGATGAATAGGGAAGGTATAGTAATGCTATGAATGACCCAGTATCGATTATTGGTAATAATATCAGCAAAAGAATGTTCTCCCGTGCTTCCAGACATGCTGAGCTCCACATATTCTCATAAAGTCAAAAATTTGAAAAAGTTACCGTGGAGCTCGAAGGATCATATGTTAATGCCCCAATTGAGAACTTCTTGGAAATTATAATCTAATTCTTTAGTTTCACTTTTTTCCTTTTCTTTTTCTAATTTCTATTATTTCCGTTTGGAATTTCTTAGAATTCTTCTAAATTTCATTATTTATTATTATTGGGGATAGAGGAACTTGAACCCTCATGATTTCTAAAGTTGACGGATTTTCCTCTTACTATAAATTTCATTTTTGTCAGTATTGACATGTAGAATGGGACTCTCTCTTTATTCTCACCTGGTTAATTTTTTTTCTTAATGTTTGTTCAAATGATAAATCAGACTCCGTAGTGAATGTGTTTATCATTGAATATCCGATTCTTCCTTCAATTTGCTTGAATGGGGCTATTTACAACTAGACAATTAAGAATTCTCAGATGGTTATATATATACATATATATACATACACACACACACACACACACACACACACACATATATATATATATATATATGGGGATTTATTCACTACCCGCACAGGTATCCTGATTTTTCACTACCCCACATCCAAAAGTGTAACTATATGGTACAAAAAGTAATTGCGCAGAAAATATACAGTCAGTAAATATATGGACGTATTTTTTGATTTTGGTTGGGAAAATGATATTATTTTTGGATAAATTTTTTTGGAGAGCTAGATAAAATGCTCCTCTATAATTGTGATTTTTTTAAAAAAATGATAGGAATGGTGTGCAGGTAGCTACCCGTGCGGGTATTAAAGATGAGCATATATATATATACTCATATATATTTATATATATATATATTTATTTATATATATATATACTTGTATATATTGCTCGCGCGGGTAGATAGCTACCCACCCTTCCGACCACTTTTTTTCTAATTTTTTTTGCAATTACAGATGATAATTTTATCTAGCTCCCCAAAAAATTTCATCCAAAAATAATACCATTTGCCCCACAAAAATAAAAAAACCCGTCCTTATATATATCTATTGTATATTTTGAACATAGTTACTCTTTTAGTCGTGTAGTTACTTTCTTATCACCATAGTTACTTTTTTTACAACAAAGTTACTTTTGTGGCCAGAAGAGTTACTTTTTTGGCTGTCGGGTAGCAAAACTCCAGGCTACCCACACGGGCAATGAATAAAAGGCCATATATATATATATATATATATATGTATTTATCCAAGATTGTAAAGACTACTCAGGGTCTCATGCTACCACAATATTGAGAAAAAGGTGTATCTAGAGCCTTGGCCATCCCCTCCTTATATAGGAGTAGATGGGCTAGCTTTTGTAAAACCTAAGGGATACAAAAAGACAAATGTCATGGTTTGGTGGTTGCTGGGCGCTGCCGATTGGTCTGCAGGACAATCTAGCCAGTCACGTGGCATAGCCAATTAGTCAACTAAACTATCCACTCGGTCGATTGTCTTGTGGCCAATAGCTCGTTAAGATATCCTTTTATTGTGATGATTAATGCATGTTGTTACACATATTATTAATCATTTGACTCAGTCAAACTACTCATTATGAATCCAATTGGTCAATTTTGACATTCATGTCTGTCCGTTAGGACCGATGTCCAGTTCGTCGACTGGCTTGTTCCATCAACCAGTGTCAAAAGGTGTTAAGTCAGTCGATTAGACATTCCAATCGATTAACTCGCACACCAGTTGGTCGACTAGACGTCCAAGTCAGTCGATTCAGAACTAGTAATGCTTAAGTTCCACTACTACATAAATTCCCTTTGGCGTCAGTTATTTAACGCCTAAGGATTTGGTTTACAAGCGACACCCAAGTGGGCACCGCTAAAAGTCAACACCTTCAGTGTCGGTTTCCTAACCAACGTTGTAACCCTTCCTGCCACCAAAAACATGACAGCAAGGGAACTATAGGCGTTAGTTATTAAAGAAAACTGACACTATGTCCTGATTAACAACATCGGTTATTAATCAAAAATTGACACCATTACCCTTCCAACCATGAATAAAGCGCCAACAAGGGCATCATCAACGTCAATTTTTATATATCACCGACACTATATCGGGATACATACGTCGGTTTTATACTAATAACTGACGCCATGTCCCCTTCCACCACGGCCGTGCTGGGATTTTTATATATCACTGACACTATATCGGGATATATACGTCGATTTTATACTAATAACCAACGTCATGTCCCCTGCCACCACGACCGTGCTTCCCAACACGACCGTGGTACCTAGCCACCTAGACATTGGTTTTTTGCTAATAACCGACGTTGTAAATCTTTGTTGTCAGTTTATACAAATAACCGACGCCTATGTTCTATTTTTTTTCTTATCAGTTTGCAGGCCTGTTGTATGGCTGGTCAGAAGGTTGTAGATCCTACAGTTCAGTTCTAAACTGTAGGTTTACAACATCCATTGATATTCGTCAACAACAAGCCATAAACCTGCAAAATTAACAAGATCGATAGACAATATTATATATATGTGATTCACACACATGTATAAGGACATTTAATTCATATTATTTTTCATCACACACATGTAGAAACCAGAAGTTCCATTTCAAATTTCCTCCATTTTCACACACATTTAGCAACCTATAGTTCCATTCATTTCATCTCTTTTTACAATCAGATACATGTAGAAACATCCATGTGTTGATCATCTTCACATTCACACATGACAATTCAGAAAAATTCATTCACATTCACACAAAAATAATTATGAGAACAAAGTTTAAAAACATCATTCTTTATTTATCATCGTCATTATCACCATGACCCAATTATATTTAAAAATTCCCACTACTTGTAGGGCTTTTTCCCATCATTCTCTTACATCATTTCAGTCTTCCATCGTATAGGGAGTATGTACATCTAACAACTTTTCACCTTGAGTGAAGTCTGTTTTAAACACCTACAAAGAGAATGATGTATATATATAATTAATATTATATAATAAGATTGATATATTTCATATTAACTAATGAGACTATATATAATACCTGATGTATGGTATCGATTTCCATTGCGGCATGTTCGATAATTAGGCTCATAAATCACATCACATAGTATGCACATGCCCATCCGTTGTCTTGTGTAGCAAACTATAAATTAAAACATACAAACTATTCAAAAATACAAATAAGCACAGTTCACATAAATAATATATACATTGGAGTTGGAAAATTACTTTCACATTCTCCCAAATTAGTGGTTGGTCTTTTCTTGGGGACCTTTCCTACAACTTTTTTGAACGCATCTAAAGCCCTACATGTTAATGTAACACATTAAATTGCATAATTAAATAGTAATGTAATAACAAATGTTAACAGATATAAAAATATGAAATATTTTTCACGGAAATAATGGCCTTTTCATTGTGTGTCCATATAATGTATTCAATTCCTTCCCCGAAGGATCTAGATAATAGACAGTGAACGTCTCGAGGATAATAACTAGTAACTCCCAATGCTTACCACTAGAGGTAAGAAAGTTCAAAATTAATAACTCAAAAGTCATAATAAAAATGTAATTTTCTTAAGTCCAAATTATAAGCAAAGTAAACTTACTCGACATTGAATGGATCTATATCACCGTCTTCTTATTTTTACCAAAATATTTAAAAGCAATACAGCAGTATGAACTAACTGACCTAGGGTCTTTATCTACAAGACTAATCAAAGATGGAACCAAAAATCCCACATGGGAAAATGAAAAAGTTGTACATGTCGTGTGTAATTGGCTGCAAAACATGTATTACGTATGCATTAATATATAAGAAACCAGATCACCGTATATAAACTAAGGAATATAGATGTACAAAAAGATCTCACCATATCCATAGCTCTGTCATAGATGTATTCATCCAATCATAACGAAACAAGTCCAAAATATCTTGTATAAATAGCTTGTTATTATATGATTGACCTGCATCATCATCCGGAATAGAAACATTTATAGGGCAATTTGGATCATGTTCGCCTATCCATATAGCCATACCCCTACAATTAGGATCTAACGAGGCGTGTGGGTCCCTTGGAAGCCAACTTGGTAATTCAAGAGGTGGAGGTGGAGGCCGAGATGTAGCGGGTGTCTTCCTTTTGGCTTGTATATATAATTTTAGATCAATTGACTCATATATATGTACACACTAACAAATTAACGTAATGTAAATTTACCATACAATATTATTATAGACGACATCCGCTTTGGGACACAATATCACTCTGCCTTCTACCTCACCAAGTGTTTCAGAATCTGGGTGGGCATATGGCAATGGAAGATCCCTCCAATTGGGGAGTACATGTATCAAACTCACACGAACCACACCATCTGGTATTGGTGTCCCATGAAACATTTCCCCTGGAAGGGGTGGGTAAGCCGAAGCCTCTATAACGACATATTCTTGACTTTTTAGACGACATGGCTTCAACCCCTACAAATTTACGTAAAGAATGTTACATACATATATACATAAACATATCATCTTGAAAATACTAGATACTATGTCATAAAAATATACTTACAGTGGACGTGCTACGTGGTGGGTCTACATGATTACTCCCAACCTCTGTAGTAGGAGAAGAGCGGCCCGCCATAAGTACTATCAGAGTGGCAGCCTGAGATGCCTGCCACTGCACCATTGCTTCTTGGACTTTCCTATCAATTAACTCATCTACCTATACATGGATAAAAGAAACACTAACTTCTGATTATTGAATTCTATTTCTCAATAACATTCTAAAAAAAGAATATGTTACCTCAACTTGTGAAAGTCCCTCTTTTAGGACAGGTTTGCACTTGGATGGACCAAAGAACACTTTGATGCCCACACCAACGCCTGCACCCCTAACACATCCAGGATGCTCTGGGTTACCTAGAGCAACTGTTAATTCATCCCTTGTACCCTCAGGGATGAACTTGCCTTCCTTCCTCTGCTCGTGCAGCTCCCACTAATTTCCATCAACATAAATTGGTAAGTAAACATAATAATAATCAATATCGATTGATTGCTCTAAGAGTTGAATTTTACCATTTTTACAGCCCCCTCAGTAGTTGTGGGCTTCGTTATATCACCCTGCTTGTTTTTTCTCCCAGCTATACACTTAGCATGGTGAGTCAGAGGTACGGGACCAATAGTAGAGGACTCTACAGTCTCCTAAGTAGCAGCAGACTGAGAAGAAGACTCAACATGTAGTCTTTGGTGAACGCCTGAATAGCCTCTTGGACCCATTCTGTGGTCATGTACATTCAGTGCACGCCTTGCTCTTTGAGCATCGTTGATAGCCTTGTTACTAAGCACATTGATTTGGTTAGTAACACTAAAGGTTAATCTTGAATAGGTGAATACATAAGAATGTATATTAATTTAATTTGGAGTGGCGCTTAATACCTTGAATTCATCCTTTTTTTTTGGGTAACAAACTCCTCCTAGTCTTTGGGGTCCAGGTAGTTCCATTGCTCAGGGGCTACCTTCTTCCTAAATTTATTTGTCAAAGAGAATACAAACAAAAATTATTAGTGTAGAGTTAGCCAAAAAGTGATCAATGTCTAGAATTGGAAATCAATCAAGAACTACTTTTCAGGAGTGTCATTACCACTCAGAAAGTCATTGCAAAAATCCATAACCTCTCTCACCACATAACCCTCAATAATACTCCCTTCAGGCCGATACGGTTTCAAACATCACATTTAAAAATGCTCATGTATCATTCAAAGGGATACATCCAATGCAAGAAAACTAGTCCCAACATTTTCACTTCCCTAGTCAAGTGGACAACAAGATGTACCCTGATATCAAGGAACAAAGGAGGAAGATACACCTCAAGCTGACACAGGGTAATAACCACTTCTCTTTGCAATTTATCGAGAGTATCAGGGCCAATAACTTTGTTGCACAGACTGTTGAAAAAGAAACAAAGTCTGGTGATTGCAAACCTTACATGCTTTGGCAATATAGATCAAATTTCCATGAGAAATATTTGTTGCATTAGAGTATGACAATCATGATATTTAAGACCTATCAACTTCAGATCTTTCATTGATACCAATGTACGAATGTTGGACGAGTAACCCTATGGCACCTTGACATTTATCAATCATTCACAAAAATCTTTCTTCTCCTTTCTAGACAACATGTAACAAGCGGGAGGTAAGAATGTTCTCCGATTGCTACTAACTACTTCTATTAATTCTGTCCTTATTCCCATTTCACATAGGTCCATTCTAGATTTTATCCCATGTTTATTCTTACCTGGTATATTCAACAGAGTACCGATGACGCTATCACATACATTTTTCTCAATGTGCATGATATCGATACAATGCCTGACAGCCAAAGAACTCCAATAAGGAAGATCCCAAAATATTGACTTCTTCTTCAATAAAGATTTGTCACTCCGTGATGCGATGATTTTGAGTCGCATTTAGAGACCTATTTCATATGTGTTTTGTGCCTTAATTACTCATTTTCATGGATATTATTGCATAATTCACTTTATTTGGTCTTTGCCATCATTTTATATCAAATCCCCTTTGTTTTACTATTTTGAGCATTATTTATCATCTTATTATAAATTGTGTGGATTTACTTGGGCCTGTTGTGAAATTTCAGGAAGAACAAGTATCTGCATCCGTCGATACCATCGACGGATGTCGATACCATCGACCAAGCCACAGGTTGTCAGCCGAGAAGAGCAATACAGAGTCGATACCATCGACACCCATGTCGATGGCATCGAGATGTCTCCAGGCTGCTGGCGAGGATGAAGTCGATACCATCGACGCAAGTCGATACCATCGACACTAGGAGAGCTACAACGTCGCTAAACGACAACAACCGACGCTAAAGGTGTCGATACCATCGACACCCAAGTCGATGGTATCGAGATCACCACAGGCGCTCAGAATAAAAGAAAGGAAAGCTGCCGCTAATCCGCTGGGTCGATACCATCGACCCGCGTCGATGGTATCGACGCCGGCAGATATGCGTTGGATCTGTTTTGATATCAATCGGACGGCTGTCATTATTTGACGACCTAATTAGGGACTTATACCTAATGACGGCCACCCAGACGAGGGGATGATCTCGTTTTTGGTTTTGCACGAGTGCCGAGGAGGAGAGAAAGGAGAACGGAGGCCGAGAAGCTCATCCCGGGTGATTCGGATGCTGCCGAAGACAATTCCCACCACCGACAGGCGGGGAAAGCTTGTGTTCTACGCCAAGGATCCACCGGTTCTTCTCCGTTCAGGGGTTTTCCCATTTATTTCATGTTTTCTTATGAATTCCCCAATTTCTACCATGTACTCGTGTGAGATGAACATGAGAGGCTAAAACCCTCAATCTTTAGGACCGGGAGTAGCCCGGGGATACATTGTATGATGATTTTATATTGATAATTCATATTTTTTCTCTCATATCCGTGGTATAAATTCATTTTCTCTATTGCTATTGTTATGCTTGATCACCATAATAATAATTTAACACCCTTAATCACTTCGACAGAAGGATTAACGGTTGAAAAGAGACGAATTCTACATTAATTAATAAAACCCTAGACAAAGGAGTTGTAAAATTAATGGTGGGAACTGAGGGACCGATCTTAATGCGCTTAGTTTAGGGGAATGATTACTATGACGATGGAATCAACCTAAATCTAAGTAGTGGATTACACCACGACAGTGGGTAATTCTCATTTCAGGCCACTACCCGGATAGAGAGAGAAGTGTGAGGAATTATATGAAATCTAATACAATGTTGACCCGCGGTGAAACCGCCATCCTAAAGATATCCCTTTTTAATTGATTAAATTAACCTTTAATCGATTGTTTTCTTTGTTTGATTTTTATTTTCTTTTAATTTGAACAACAAAACCCTACTTTGTTAATCGGTCTAGCTGATTGCGATTAGTTAGTAGAAGTCTCCAATAATTCACGTATCCCTGAGTTCGACTCGGGCCTCACAAGGCCTATATTACTCGACGCGTACGCTTGCGTTTTTAGCGCGTAGTAAAATACACGTCAAGTTTTTGGCGCCGTTGCCGGGGATACGGCGAATTATTGGCACTTTGAGTGCTAAGAGCGGCCATTCTAGGCCACATTTTTTTTATTTATTTTAAAACAATTATAAAAAAAATTCCTTTATTTCTCTATAATTGTGTTGACTCGTTCAAAGCATTGTACTGAACCCCTATTTCCATTTTTTTTTAGGTACTTTGTATGGTGCACACACGTAGTCGAGACTACGTGAATCGCACACCTGAGGTTCCATCTGCGGGACCAGAGGACGAGGACTACTACGAGGAGGAACACCACAGTGATATAAATTCTGAATCTGAGAAAGAACAAGAAGAAGTAATGGCTGAAGCACAGACAATATGGGAGAAGATCAAGGCGTCTTCTTCCTCTGCATCAAAGGGGCCTATAAAGAAACAGGGGCTAAACATACCTACATACAAGATCGACCCAGCACTGATTAATTTGGTCAAATCCAATGCATTTCACGGACTAAAAAATGAAGATCCAGTGGCACACATTAGTCAGTTTGTGGAGAACTGCGATATGGTGAAGATAGATCGATTTCCGCAGGATGTGCTCTATCTCAAGTTATTCCCGAGTTCCTTGGCTGGAGTGGCAAGAGAGTGGCTTCATAACCTCGACGACAAGTTTGTTGAATCATGGGATCACATGGTGGAGGTTTTCTTCGAGAGGTTCTTTCCTCCTGAGAAGACCAATGATATGATCCGGAAGATCCACAATTTCACCCAACAGGCGGGTGAGACTTATTCTGAGACTTGGGAGCGATTCCAAGTCATGTTGAGGAGATGTCCACATCATGGATTGGACAAGGAAACCCAAGTGAAGATCTTCTACTTTGCTCTCTCCGAGCATGATAGAAGCAACTTGGACTCGGTCGGTTCTGGATTCTTTCTAAACAACACTGATACAAGATGCTGGGAAATATTGAAGAATATGGCACGAAAACAATCTTGGGGAGAGAGAGAGCGAGGCCCAGTTGAGCAAGCGAGAGTTGCCAGTGAGTCTAAGGCAATTAGAGAGCTGAATGAGAAGATGGATCTTCTCGCTAAGAAGTTGCTACAGAAAGAAGACAATGAGTCCGAGGATGAGGCTCAGGTCAAGTACATGAGGCAACAACAGGGGTACAGGAATAACGATTATTCATGGCGGAAAGACAAGAAATTTTCATGGAAGGATCCAAATAACTTTCTGCAAGATCCGGACGCCAAGCCTGCACCGGCCACGGAGGATAAGAGCACGGAGTTGCTCAATCAAGTCATAAAGCAAAATCAAGAGTTGATGAACACTTTTGGGCAGCAAATAAAGCAACAAGGTGAATACATGAACCAGTTTGGGCAGACGTTGTAGAGCCACGGGGCTCAGATGCGGACTATAGAGACTTCCATGGCACAGATGGCAGCGGAGATTGCAAGCTTGAAGAAGCCGGCACATCCGGGTTTTCCGGGGAACACCAATGTTCCCGGGGGAAACCAACAGGCCAAGGCCATATTGTTGAGGAGTGGTAAGAAGGTGCTTAATCCAAGGGCGGATGACACAAGCACACCGCAGGACACAGTCGAAGAAGCAACCGCTAAGGAGCAACCCGCACCAGTCATCGAGCAAATTGATGACACAACCGAAGATGGTAAGGAAGGACAAGCCACTGAGGAGGAACCACAGAAATTAACTCCCTATGTGCCACCTCATCAAAGGGCACATACCGTTCCGGTTCCCTATCCCAATAGTGCAAAAGCAAGAAAGGTGGATGCACAGTTAAAAAAATTTCTGGATAGCTTTAGGAAGTTATCTGTGAATATTCCCTTGTTAGAGGCAATTGAACAAATTCCGTCTTATGGAAAGTTTCTTAAAGATGTAATCACCAAGAAGAGGAAGATACCCGACACTGAGGTTGTGGTATTGAAGGAGCAAGTGAGTGCTTTTATTATGGGCACTCTGCCGCCAAAGCGACATGATCCCGGGTGTTTCAATATTTCATGCTTTATCGGGAAGTTCAAATTTGGCGAAGCGCTTTGTGACTCCGGGGCAAGCATCAATCTGATGCCCCTTTCTACATTCAAGAAACTTGGATTGAAGGAGTCAAGGCCAAGCAATATGACTATCCAATTGTCCGATAATTCTGTGGTGAAACCATATGGAATCTGTGAGGATGTTTTGGTAAAGGTAGACCGCTTTGTTTTTCCCGCTGATTTTGTTGTGATGGAGATGCAGGACGAACACGGCAATGAGTTACTTCTTGGTCGCCCATTTCAAGCTACAGCTGACATGATCTTGGAGATGGGGAGAGGTCGCTTGACCTTAGGCATTGCGGATGATCTCTTTGAGATGGTCATGCCCAACAGCAATACATCTACTAAAGCAAAGGCACAGTGCAACATGGTGAAGCATGTGGAAAGCAATATCTCACTTTGTCTCGGGAAGCCATTTTTAGATATGGCCCATGTGATGAGCAGGATAGACAATGGGACCTTGGCGGTAGACCTTATGGAGCAAACGAAAGCTTTCTCTTTATGCAAGGCTGTCGGGTTTCCAAATGATGAGAATGAGGACATTCCACCTTCGTGGGAGGATGATGTGATAATTACTTCTGTCTGTGATGCATATCCGGAATTGCCTCTAGAGACGTGCTTGCTTAATGTCACTTATGATTGGATGCGGAGTACTTCACTCAAGGAGTGCGCCAAAATGCTTCAAATGCTTCCATGTTTCTACACGAGGCACTATGAAGATTTGGGTACACTGCCCCCACCGCTACAATCATCCCTTATCTGCCCACCTGATCTGGAGTTAAAGCCATTGCCCCCGCACCTGAAGTACGTCTTTCTAGCTAAGGAGGACAAGTTGCCAGTGATTGTTTCTGCATACTTGAGTGCGGATGAGGAGGAGCAGCTACTGATAGTGCTCAAGAACCACCGTGGAGCCTTTGGGTGGTCAGTGGCGGACATCAAGGGGATCTCCCCTACACTTTGTCAACATAAGATTCGGCTTGAGGAAGGAGCCAAGTCAGTCATACAGCCTCAAAGACGTCTAAATCCAAGCATGATGGAGGTTGTCAAAAAGGAAGTCATTAAGTTGCTTGCTGCAGGGATTATTTATGCCATATCTGATTCGACGTGGGTGAGCCCCACACAGGTAGTCCCTAAAAAGGGGGGAATCACTGTCACTACAAATCTTCTAAATGAACCTGTCACCACCCGATTGGTAACCGGGTGGCGTGTATGCATTGATTACCGCCGATTGAACGCTGCAACTCTGAAAGATCATTTTCCATTGCCATTCATTGATCAGGTTTTGGAACGCTTAGCCGGTCGGTCGCATTTTTGTTTCCTAGATGGTTACTCGGGGTACAACCAGATTTCTATTGATCCTTTGGATCAAGAGAAGTCTACGTTTACATGTCCCTATGGGACTTTCGCCTACCGCCGTATGCCGTTTGGTTTATGCAATGCGCCGGCGACTTTTCAACGCTGCATGCTCGCCATTTTCTCTGACATGGTGGAGCGGTGTCTCGAAGTCTTCATGGACGACTTCTCGGTTTATGGAGCGTCTTTTGATGAATGCCTTTATAATTTAGATAAGGTATTGCAGCGGTGCGAGGACACACACTTGGTCCTCAATTGGGAGAAATGTCACATGATGGTGACAGAAGGAATTGTGCTAGGACACAAGGTGTCTAGCAAGGGTCTAGAGGTAGACCCCGTAAAAATTGAGGTGATTTCTAAGCTACCCCCACCAAATTCTGTAAAAGGGGTGAGAAGCTTTTTAGGACACGCTGGGTTTTATCGGCGCTTTATCAAGGATTTTTCAAAAATCGCAAAGCCATTATCGGAATTGTTGGAAAAAGACGCAGTTTTTGATTTCAATGAGAAATGTCTTCACGCATTCGAGGTTTTGAAGGAAAAGCTGATTTCGGCTCCGGTTGTTCAAACGCCGGATTGGACAAAGCCTTTCGAGTTGATGTGTGATGCGTCTGACTATGCTGTGGGGGCTGTTTTGGGGCAAAGGGTAGATAACAAGCCTGCTGTGATTTTCTACTCCTCAAAAACGCTTAATGATGCATAATTAAATTACACAACCACGGAAAAAGAGTTACTTGCTGTTGTATTTGCTTTTGAGAAATTTCGGCAATACTTAGTGGGTTCAAAGGTGGTTGTGTGGACGGATCACGCCGCAATAAAATATTTGATGGAGAAGAAGGATGCGAAGCCTAGACTAATTAGGTGGATTTTACTCCTACAAGAATTCGATATTGAAATCAAGGACAAGTCGGGAATTGAAAATGTGGTGGCTGACCACTTGTCTAGGTTAGAGAGGGTGGATGAACAAGGTTTGCATATACCTATTACCGAGACCTTTCCCGACGAACAACTTTTAAAAATTGATTCTAAAGAACCATGGTTTGCGGAAATTGTGAATTATCTGGCTTGCGGGATCATCCCGGAAGATTGGTCTTATCAAAAGAAGAAGAAATTCTTCCATTCATTGAGATACTATTTTTGGGATGACCCAATATTGTTGAAGCAATGCAGGGATGGTATTCTTCGCAGGTGCGTGCCGGAGGTAGAGTACGAAAGTGTTCTACATCATTGTCATGCGTCGCCTACGGGAGGACATCATGCTAGCTCACGGACAGCAGCTAAGGTGTTGGAGAGCGGCCTTTATTGGCCCACTTTGTTCCGGGATGCCTATGATTTTGTTAGGCAGTGTGACCCGTGCCAGCGTGCAGGTAATATCTCAAGGAGACAAGAAATGCCCCTGAATGTGTTTCAGGAAGTCGAGGTATTTGATTTATGGGGCATTGACTTCATGGGACCCTTTGTGTCCTCAAATTCAAATCTTTATATTTTGCTTGTTGTGGATTATGTGTCGAAGTGGGTAGAGGCAATCCCCACAAGGACTAATGATTCGAATGTAGTGTGCAGGTTCGTCAAAGAGAATATTTTCTGCAGGTTCGGGATTCCTCGAATGATCATTAGTGACGGAGGCACACACTTCCGAAATCAGAAATTTGATTCACTTTTGAAGAAATATGGGGTCAAGCACAACATTGGCACCCCATATCATCCACAAACGCAAGGACAGGTGGAGGTATCAAACAGGGAAATCAAGAAGATTTTAGAAAGGACCGTAGCATCTACACGGAAGAATTGGAGTGCATTGCTACCGGATGCACTTTGGGCTTATCGAACGGCGTACAAAACACCTATAGGCACTACACCTTTTAGGTTGGCGTATGGCCGGGCGTGCCATCTTCCGGTAGAATTGGAGCACAAGGCCCATTGGGCGCTAAGAAGGCTGAACTTGCTCTATGACGAGGCCGGGAGGAAAAGAATGTTTGAATTGAATGAATTGGATGAGCTACGCATGACGGCATATGAGAATGCCCGTATTTATAAGGAGCGCACAAAGCTGATCCACGATCGCCACATTGAGATGCGCACGTTCAAGAAAGGAGACAGTGTCCTATTGTTCAACTCTCGTCTCAAATTGCATCCCGGGAAACTGAAATCCCGATGGAGTGGACCCTTCGAGGTGGAAGAAGTGAGACCGCACGGAGCGATTCTCGTGCGAGATGGAGAGGCCACGTTCTTGGTGAACGGGCAACGCTTGAAGCTGTACTTTGGTGAGAACTATAAGAGGAAAGTGAATGAGGTTAAACTCATATCACTTGTACATGAATGAGAAGAAGGACTGACGTCTAGCCTAAGACGCTAAAGAAGGGCGCTTGTTGGGAGGCAACCCAACCATTGGTACATTAGGATAGTTTAATGTTAGGTGTAGTTTGCTTTTATTTTGTTTACTTTTTAGTTTAACAATGATACCTTGATCCGTTTGTTAAATGTGCAGGAACAGGCAGGGTCGATACCATCGACACATCAGTCGATGGTATCGACATGGGTTCAGGTTGACACCAGCAGAAATCGCACTGCGTCGATACCATCAACGGACCCGTCGATGGCATCGACATGGTCACAGGCAGGTCGCAATAAAAGTGTCGATGGTATCGACATCCCCGTCGATACCATCGAGATCTCTGGAGATATTCAGACGAATTTTGCTCAGTCAACTCAATACCATCGACGGCCTCGTCGATGGTATCGACATCATCACAGGTTGAATGCAATAAACGGAGGTGTCGCAATAAAAGCAAGTCGATACCATCGACACCCGTCGATGGCATCAACGGACATGTCACTGATCCGCATGAAGACATCGACGACGATCGCAACAGCCACGTCAGCGATCCGGGTGCTGCGTCGATACCATCGACTTCTGTCGATGGTATCGACCCGTCAGCGATCCGGGTCTCTCGATCCAGCAAACGTCAGCCGTCGATACCAGCGACAGATGCGGCTACCCGCGAGACGTGTCGATACCATCGACCCGCGTCGATGGTATCGACGGGTCAACAGGGGCGCCGATCAAGTCTATTTAAGGGGACTTGCAACGTCATATGACATCACACCCTCAGAGCAAGTATCTCCCATTGCGCCGAGCACTCCCCCGAGCCCTCTACACCTGCGGAGAAGCGTCACCGAGCGGAGAATTTCTCTCCATCTTCACCGAGCTCTTTTCTCCCAATCTCATTCTTCTCGCAATTATGGTG
The DNA here is from genome assembly GCA_963693085.1 of Alisma plantago-aquatica. Taxonomy (NCBI): domain Eukaryota; kingdom Viridiplantae; phylum Streptophyta; class Magnoliopsida; order Alismatales; family Alismataceae; genus Alisma; species Alisma plantago-aquatica. The sequence continues at coordinate 145,833,265 of OY856415.1, forward strand.
CATACGGGCGGAGCATCTTCATCAAGCGCGCACCCCATGGAGATCGAGGAGTTTGTTCCTCCTCCAACCGCTTCCATCTCTCGTCCACGCCTTATTCACGCCAACATGGAGACAAGGAAGGTATACGAGGAGATAATGAAGCGGAAGTTCGAGGCCACCCGGTATGTGGACCGGGGAATGATTAGGGAGCTGGGATTCGAGGCCAACTTGGCCTATGTGTTGGCCGGGCAAGCGCGGCACACCAATCGCTTGTATGAGATGGACGGTCATGCGGATGGGCAGCCGTTTTTCGGCGAATGGCCCACATACAAGGAACTGGTGGCCGAGTTCATGGCGTCTCTTGATATCTGCGTCGTACCAAATGACGTGGTACCATCGGACCAGACGTGGATCCAGGGCAGGGTGTCCTTCCGACTCTTCAACAACAATTACAACATCACGTTGAAGCAGTTCAACGACATCTTCAACTGGAACCACAGCCGCCACGATCACCGACGCCCCGACGCCCGCACCGACTACGAAAAAATCTTCGCCGAGCTAGTTACAGTGCCGGCAGGGAAGACCGTGAGCTACCACAATGCCGCAGTAGCGGATTTTGAGCACCCGTTCATCCGGGTCTTGCATAGGATGCTGAGCTTGACCTTCTTCGCTCGGAGCGATCTTGCTTTGAGCAAGTTTCAGGAGAGTGACCTGTTCTTTCTCTATGCACTCCTGAAACGTCAAGAGTGCAACTGGGGAGCATTCTGGTTACAGCGCGTCATGGCGGTGAAGCGGAGCACGAGGAAGGCTCCAATACACTTTGGTGGTCTTGTCACCAAGTTGGCGCTTTACTTGGGGCTGAACTTTCAGTCCATGACTCCGATTTCTGCGCGGAGTAAGGTGAACGTGCAACTCTTGCACCGTTCAAACCTCATTCTTATCCGAGACGGGTTGGCGTACGCTCATTGCCACGTCAACCAAGCTTACCAGGAGGCATCCCTGCCAGACGACGTCTTCCACATCGAGGGCAAGCAGCACTTCCGGTGGCCAATCATAGCCATCGAGTCCTCCGAAGAAGACGACGGTGGTGACGAGCAAGAGGGCGAGGCTGCAGAGGAAGAGGAGGCTTTCACACCTCTTCGAGCACGTGTGGCACCACGGAAGCGTCCTAGGATGCATCCAGGTGCATCTTCATCATCTCAGCCCCCGCCGCCATCACCACAGCAAGAGCAGCCAGCTGCGGATCCCTACTCCATGCAAGGGATGTACGCCATGCTGCAGGACATACAGCAGACTCAGCTGCAGCACATGGGTATGTATACCGGCATTCATGAGACTACGAGCCGGGTACTTGACAACCAACGGGCTATGTTCGAGAACGAGCGGCTCATCCTCGCCAACCAAGAGCAAATGCACACCCGGTTGCAGTGGATAGAGACGCAACAGGAGCCCTTCTTTGACCATTACTGGAGTCAAGACTACTTTGGAGGCTATCCACAGCCTCCGCCGAGGACCCAATATGATCCAAGCTTCCAGGGGGAGTACCCGTCTTGGGATCCTACGGCACCACAATACCCACCACCGCCTCCGCAAGATTGATCAGGGTATCATTGTTCCACCCTTAAGTTGGTTTTTGACTATGAGGCCATAGTCGAATTCAAGCTTAGGGGGGTGGCTCGAACAGCTCTATCTTTTATCTTTTCTTTAGTTGTTTTTAGTTTCTGATTTGTTATTTGTTTTTGCAATTTTAATTTTTTTTTTATTTAGGATCCACATCTATCTAGTGTAATCGTGGATGTCTTAAAAATTGTCATCTTGCTGTTTTCATGGGGAAATTAAGGGAATTTAAAATTTTTCTGTGTCATTTGGATAGCTTTACTTGGTTGTCCTTGGGGAACTTGTTCTATGAAAATGATTGATTATGTCAACTTTGAAGCAATATGTCATACTCACACCCCCATTGACTCATGAAAAGTGGATAGTAACGGTTGTTTGAGCCTAACCTAATCAAATGGTAATGAGACCTTAATCAGATGTAAGAGAAAGAACCCTTTAAACTACTACACATGTCAGTAAGGAGGGACACATAATTTTCTTCTAAGGTTCAGTCACTTAATCTTGTGATCATTCCACCCCATTTTCTATAATCCACCCAAGAATTGGAAGTAAAGTGCAGTTTCAATTTCTTTTGTGTGCATAGCATGTAGATAGGATTTGCATTGTTATTTTCATACTTTTGCATAAAACGAGAAAAAAAATGTATAGTGATTCATGCACATTAACTTTAGGTGCATGTCATGTAGTTGCACTCATAACTTTCATGATTTTCACGCATAAGTACACCATGTACCTCAGGTTGTCTTACAAAGTGATCTAAATTGTCCCATACCCTCGCAATAGTAAAAGATTTCCAATCATGAAGAAAATAGCCTAACACATGTATCTCTAAGCAATTATGGATATGTGGGCTAAGAGGAAAAGAAAAATCTGAAAAAAATTTTGAAAAAAAAAGAAAAAAAAAGAAGAGAATTTAGAAGGAAATGGAATAAGAGGGAGAAAGGAATGATATCACTTGTATAACAGGGGATTTGAGTACATGATGTGGCTTGAGTAGATTTCTATCTCATTTTGAGGTAGAAGGTTAGTGCATGCATCATTCCACCCACTTTTAGGCATTAGGGCATTTTGTTATATGTATTTTGAAACTGTGTAATACTTCCAAATTCTTCCATGAACCACCCATTCCATCCACCCGTTGCTCGAATTGGTAGGCCACCGTGATTTTCTCCTCACTCATGATTATAAGGAGGACTGCTTCCATGTAGATGGTAGTTAGGGCGAGCAACGTAGTTTAGGCGATCACAAGATGCACCATGGCTGAATCGGTGAACTTTATTATGTTAACTGCCTTATGTGATAGTGTTCATCGGTTTGAAGAATAATTTCTTTTATTGATGATTATTGTCGCCTGTAGGGTAATTACTGTTCTGTGATTAGGAAAGGCCGGTTTGAGAACGTTCAGTGGGATTCATGTGGGATGTGGGGTGATGTGTTGATTGTTAGTTGACATCTGCAATTCTATTCTAAGGATTAGTTGCTCGAGGGCGAGCAATGTTTAAGCTTAGGGGAGTTTGATGCGATGATTTTGAGTCGCATTTAGAGACCTATTTCATATGTGTTTTGTGCCTTAATTACTCATTTTCATGGATATTATTGCATAATTCACTTTATTTGGTCTTTGCCATCATTTTATATCAAATCCCCTTTGTTTTACTATTTTGAGCATTATTTATCATCTTATTATAAATTGTGTGGATTTACTTGGGCCTGTTGTGAAATTTCAGGAAGAACAAGTATCTGCATCCGTCGATACCATCGACGGATGTCGATACCATCGACCAAGCCACAGGTTGTCAGCCGAGAAGAGCAATACAGAGTCGATACCATCGACACCCATGTCGATGGCATCGAGATGTCTCCAGGCTGCTGGCGAGGATGAAGTCGATACCATCGACGCAAGTCGATACCATCGACACTAGGAGAGCTACAGCGTCGCTAAACGACAACAACCGACGCTAAAGGTGTCGATACCATCGACACCCAAGTCGATGGTATCGAGATCACCACAGGCGCTCAGAATAAAAGAAAGGAAAGCTGCCGCTAATCCGCTGGGTCGATACCATCGACCCGCGTCGATGGTATCGACGCCGGCAGATATGTGTTGGATCTGTTTTGATATCAATCGGACGGCTGTCATTATTTGACGACCTAATTAGGGACTTATACCTAATGACGGCCGCCCAGACGAGGGGATGATCTCGTTTTTGGTTTTGCACGAGTGCCGAGGAGGAGAGAAAGGAGAACGGAGGCCGAGAAGCTCATCTCAGGTGATTCGGACGCTGCCGAAGACAATTTCCACCACCGACAGGCGGGGAAAGCTTGTGTTCTACGCCAAGGATCCACCGGTTCTTCTCCGTTCAGGGGTTTTCCCATTTATTTCACGTTTTCTTATGAATTCCCCAATTTCTACCATGTACTCGTGTGAGATGAACATGAGAGGCTAAAACCCTCAATCTTTAGGACCGGGAGTAGCCCGGGGATACATTGTATGATGATTTTATATTGATAATTCATATTTTTTCTCTCATATCCGTGGTATAAATTCGTTTTCTCTATTGCTATTGTTATTCTTGATCACCATAATAATAATTTAACACCCTTAATCACTTCGACAGAAGGATTAACGGTTGAAAAGAGATGAATTCTACATTAATTAATAAAACCCTTGACAAAGGAGTTGTAAAATTAATGGTGGGAACTGAGGGACCGATCTTAATGCGCTTAGTTTAGGGGAATGATTACTATGACGATGGAATCAACCTAAATCTAAGTAGTGGATTACACCACGACAGTGGGTAATTCTCATTTCAGGCCACTACCCGGATAGAGAGAGAAGTGTGAGGAATTATATGAAATCTAATACAATGTTGACCCGCGGTGAAACCGCCATCCTAAAGATATCCCTTTTTAATTGATTAAATTAACCTTTAATCGATTGTTTTCTTTGTTTGATTTTTATTTTCTTTTAATTTGAACAACAAAACCCTACTTTGTTAATCGGTCTAGCTGATTGCGATTAGTTAGTAGAAGTCTCCAATAATTCACGTATCCCTGAGTTCGACTCGGGCCTCACAAGGCCTATATTACTCGACGCGTACGCTTGCATTTTTAGCGCGTAGTAAAATACACGTCACTCCGCGTGGCCATGGTACATTGTGATCTCTTACCAAATTCATTGGCAATGTCTTTCACTCTTTCATAAACAACCTCCCCTGGTATAGGTTTAGGTGCACTCTGTTCCTCATTCCGTCCATTGAATGCTTTGCGCAACCTATGATACAGATGGAATTTTGGAAGAAAATTTTTATGACCAAGATATATAGTCTTGCTACTGTGTTTTAGTCATATTGAATCTGTGTTCTCTTCACATATAGGACACACTTTAGATCCTTTGACACTATATCCAGACAAATTCCCATATGCTGGAAAGTCATTAACAGTGCAAAACAACATAGTGTGCAAACGAAATGTTTCTCTTTATGAAACATCATAGGTCATCACACCTTTACCCTAGAGTTTCTTTAAGTCATCAATCAAAGGTTCAAGATAAATGTCGATATCATTTCCAGGTTGTTTAGGGCCAGATATCAACAATGACAACATATCGTACTTATTTTTCATATACAACCAGGGAGGAAGATTGTATATAACAAGCATAACTATCCAAGTGCTATGTTGGTTGCTCAATGTCCCGTACGGATTCATCCCATCTGTACAAAGCCCAAGTCTTAGATTCATGACTTTTTGACCAAATTTTGGGTACAATAAATCAATCTTCTTTCACTAAGGGGAATCAGACGCATGTCGTAGGACCCCATCATTATTTTTCTTAACGTCTTCATGCCACCTCAATTCTTCACATCTATCGGATTGGCAAACAAGTGTTGAAACCTTGATATTATAGGTAGATACCACATCACCTTGGCAGGAGAACCAGTTTTGGACTCCCCCAAAGTCGTCAATTTATACCTTGACGCACCACATTTTGGACAATCTTTCAAATCCACATAGTCCTTTTAAAATAATACAAAATCATTCGGGCATGCGTGTATCTTCTTGGCCTCCATTCCCATTGGGCACAATAATTTCTTTAACTGGTATGTTGAGATTGGCAGCTCGTTTCCGTTAGGAAGAATTTCTTTCAACAAAGACAACAATGACGTGAAGTTTTTGTCGCTCCATCTATTGTTAGCTTTTAGCTTATACAATCTCAACACAGCGCTAAGCTTCGTAAACTTAGTACAACCTATGTATAACGGTATCTCAGCATCATGCACAATGTTTCTAAACATGGGAGGTGGATTGGTGTGCTCTACCCCACAACTATCCAGCATCACATCAACAATGTCTAATGGAACTGGTTCGTTCACATCTACGTCATTGGAGGCAATTTCTTCTTTCACACAAGCACTACTATCGACATCCACTGATTTCAAGTTTGAAATCTCTCCATGCCAGTGCCATTCTGTATAGCCTTGTACAATCCTGTTGCTCATGACATGACTTTTAATTTCATCACCAATGCTGACATTCAAGTTGTTACCGCAATGCCTACATGGAAACTAGAACCTATCTCCAGGTTGTTTCCTTTGTTCCTCAGCAAATCTAATAAACTGATCAAGACCAAAAATAAACTCTGGGGTGCAGTGATTTGGAATTGACATCCATGATCTGTCCATTCTATGCTCAAAGAGAAAACAAGTATATATTAGAAAAAGATTAGGGTCTAGGGTTAAAAGATTAGAGTTTTTGGTTAAAACGTTAGGGTTTAAGGTCTTATATATAATAAATGTGTACCACCGATCCCATTCTTGAACACCTAATCTCACTAGTAAGTGTATAATGTGTATTGGGTTTTCAAGAAAATTTTGGCAGCATTTCCCCGTTGTTCTCCAAGTACATATGTACTTAGAGAACAAATGGGGAAATGCTGCCGAAATTTTCTTGAAAACCCAATACACGTTATACACTCACATCCTAAATGAGATTAGGTGTTCAAGAACAGTCCCAAACTGGGGACTGTCCAAGCTTTACTCCTAATGAGTAAATCTTAGATGGGTTCTAGGCCAATAAAATATAACACCAGTCCCTTGTTCACAACCCCATTCAACACACAATTTTCTTATAAAATTTGGGAGCAGGGGCCGACGGTGGTGAGCAGGCGAGTAGGGAGAAGGGACCGGTGGTGGCAGCGAGCAGGGAGTAGGGAGCGGCGGTGGTGAGCAGGGAGCAGTGGCGGCGGAGCAGGGAGCGGCGGAATCATGAGACTTGAGCTCAATCGAAATTGAAATAGAGAAAGGGGAAGAGTCTGATTCCCACGAGTGCTATTAAGTTAACAATAGATGTCAGTTATTAAAGAAAACCAACGCTTAAAATAAATGGCGTTGGTCAGAACAACTAGAAAAACCGACGTCTATCTACATATGCCGACAAAAAAAATTGTTCTCGAATGATGACCATAGTCGTTGGTTGTCGTTGAAAACTGACGCCAGAGGGGCATGAAATTTTTCACGGGGACAACGTGCGAAAACACATCGACGTCGGTTATTGCAAGAAAACCAACGATAAAAATGGGCCCAATTTCTATCTCGCAAAAAACCTTTATTTGTCGGTTATTTTGTCAACAACCGACGTTGTATGTTAAATTTTGGAGGTAATTTTTTGCACTGGAAAATTTGGATTTGGTGGTCGATTTTTGGCGTTGGTTGCTTATTGAGGAATCAACGCTAAATAAAAAGTGATACCCGTGTCTGGCCACTCTTCACAGATAGATGTTGGTTTGTGTATTCAACTGACATTGTAGGGTTTAGGCGTCAGTTTCTTGTATACAACTAATGCCTGTAAATGTGACGTTGTAAGACATTTTGTAGTAGTGTTCATTACTTAAACACTTCTAGTAACCAAGTAAAATGTTATTCATGATTGAACTCCTTTTCCAAGTGCATCTTATGCATGTGACCCTATAAGTCCAAATTTACTTTGGTAGTGAATGTCTATAACCATATTATGACATCACAAATAATCAGTGGTATCTAGAAATACATCATTGCTACCAACTAAATGGAAATTTGGATAAAAAAATCAACCTACAATATGAGATTAGTGTTATTATGAGTATATAGTTCCTTTGTCTTTGATATCCAAATTGAAAATGAGGCATGGATTGGTCATCCTCTTAGCATTCAATCCATATTCAGTGAGCCTGAGCAGACTGTATGATATGCATTTGAGCTCACATATCACATATTGACTCACGTGAGAATGGGCATAAATTTCTCGGTCTCTCTTATCAAGTTGACAATGTAAATACTATGGTAGGAGGGAAAAATCCCATCTATGCCACTCATTGTTGATCCCCATGTGTCACAACATATCCAAACACATATTTTATGGTAACCCCTTTTGAGGGCACATTGGATGTGTCAAATCTCATCAAAAGACAAGTCATGAGTTTAGTGATCACCAAAATCAGATCAAAGAATAAGTGTTTTGCTTCTTATATAATTTGTTTCATGTGTCTTTCATGTACAACTAAAGTTTTAGAAGGGAAAGAAGTTAAGAGTGGTGTTTAGTTATCTTAAACTCAGGTTATGCCCTAATTTCATGATCTTTTAGTGCCTTTGAAATTTTAATGTGACAATATCAGTCTAAGAGAACAATATAATCAGTAGTAGATGATCTAAACATTTTCAAACCCAACACTATAGGTGTATAGAAAAAATGGTTAAATTTTCTATGGAGTATCATATTTAGGAAGAAGTAGCTTGAATATAGATATAGGAAGTACCGACCACCAACTGAATTGGTATCAGTGTTACTTCAGTACAGTAGACTATCCAACAATAATTAGAGATCTCGGTGTACTAGTTTTGTAGTAGGGTATTCAACAATAAATGGAATATCTGGTGGTACCCATGATAATTGGAATATATACCATCTTCACCCAATCCTTCTATAAGTTACTCCTATATGTGTGTTAGACCTCGAGGAACCACATTACGTGGAGTCAGGGGAATTTTTGCATAGAGGTTCCCCTAATGAATGCCTAGGATAAGGGATCACTATTTTACGACCAAATATTTATCTACCATTGTGCCTTACTAGGCATCCTTGATGATGAACAATGAGTTAGTAATAGTATTAAGGTCCCAAGTTAACTTTGCACCTATAGAGCAATTCACACAATAGTGTCTTTCTTTTGTATGGTACAATCTAAGTGAGTTCAAGGGAAAAATAAAAGATAAAGTCAATTGAGCTGAGTTAACTCCAGATAAAGTGTTCAGTTGGATTATGAACAGTTGGCCAACATAGTAGTAGTCACTTCAGTAGTCAAGTCAAGTCAAAGTTAATGAATGATCAGAAATATAATAATGAGTAAAATGTTTTGATTTTTTAATATTGTCAATGATTCATGGTTTAAAAGGACACTAGTTAGAAGGTTGGTCAAAGAAGATCTACGTGTCATCTATCACGAATGCGGATCTAGAGGGAGTTCATATGGTGTTTGAATAGATTAGGAGGAACGAGTGGTAAGGGGCCATTGTTGAAACAGACTGCCTTTTGATAACAATCTATTAGAGGAGGGGGTTAATCACTATCTTGTATTTGCTTACTGGATAACCAAATTGAGAAAATATTGGTTGAGGAAGATGTTGGTACAATACGAAGGTTGTGAAGGCAATTTTGTCACAATCAGACTCATGAAGCATTAGCTCAAGTATAGCTCAAGCCAGGAGTACTATGAGGGAGAACCAGAGTTCGTCAGGAGAGTATATCTTTTGGAAGTATATGCAAATAATAGCATTTCTGATATAGCTTGTACTGGTCCATAGAATGACTAAATGAATTGATGATTGTTATTAAAAAAATATTATTCATAAATTTTTGTACAGATAGTCTTGTAATCTCCATTATTACATTTATTTTATTTCATTATTCAAGAAAGTTAAATGTCTAATTTAATGGTTTTTACTAATTTATTTTTTTATTCATTCACTGAGCAAGTATGTGAGTCATCTACTTAAATTTTTTTTAAGAAATCATGAGAAATGAATATTATAATGCATCAAAGTCAATTTTCTAGAAGAGTAAAGTATCAAAGTAGTTGAGTTTAATTGGTCTTGTCACTATAGGTAATTCTATATGAAGAATTGTGTGGTTTCATGCCTTTATTTGTTAGAGATGTTTATTTATAAAGACTTGTGTACATGTAACTAATGATAATTTGAATACTTGTTTTAGATATGTATCATTATGTTTGTGATCAAACTAGATGAGTCATGGTGGAATTTCCTTTGCAAAGTAGGTTCATCTGATTGAATGTGAGATGTCAAAGAATTTCAAATTGAGAAAATTTAAGTGTGATGTATGGCCATGTTAAGTCCGTGTATTATGCCCTAATATCTTGATTAGTGAGTATTATGACCTGCTTGTGTAACAACTTAGTATCAAAGCTTAGTCTTACTTGTCAGGGATCATTAAATCAATAATTTTGAGTCATAAGTGTGTTAGATAGGAAATGATATAATGATAACTTTGAGTATATGAGTAGTTGGATATCTTGGACCGATATCTAACTACTTGGATAAACCAGTATCAAGATACTATGTCTATTCGTTCAGGTATGCCCTTTCTAGGTACAATCGAGGATGGGCTAGAGAGTAAGTTTATAAGTATAGAATTTTATACAAATTATAATCCATATTGTTGATTTCATTGAAAAAGAAAACTAATTATCTGGCTCATATGAAATTGATTTACTCAATTTCTAAATATAAATGATCTTGTGATGTATCTTTGTACAATTGGAATTACAACCACGTATTTTTATTTTTCTATTGCATTAAGTAGATATAGTACTATCCATGCATTAAGAAGATAAAATGCTATTATGAATTAATTTTTCTCTTGATTGATGTTCTTTCTACATATTTAGGATCAATAGGAGTTAGTCAGACTAGAGTAACTCCTTGTTTTAGGATAACATGAACACCCTAGTCCAACTGGTAGGATGTAACACAAGGATCAGATTACTCCTACATTATTTGACTAATAATTATATACAATAATTAAATGTCAAGATATAAGAGAGCTTGAGAGTATTAATATAATAAAATATAAATAAAATACTAAAATAACTAAAAGAAGTCATTACATCTAGAAATCAAGTGAAGATTGAAATAGTAATAGGTAAACCTAAATCTAAGCAAAAAGAGAGAATAAAATCATAATTGAAGATATTGATGGGTATACAACACATCATATTTCATTATCTATCTAAATAACGTTATAAAAGTTCATGATGGTGTTTAGATTTTATTTAAAAAGAAACAACAATTTATAGAAATAAATTTTCGATATTTGACTAAAGACTTCCAATTAAGCAATTAGTTGATCGAGAATTCAATATGTTGAGAGACTAGTTAAGGAATTTTATTGAATTGCTTAAATGCATCTAGACCTATTGAAATAAACTATGCAAAGGGTGAAGTAATGTCAACAAGAAACAAATTGATTGAAATATTTTTGAGTGTATGGAATGATCAATTTGTGACAAGAACTTATATATGACTCAATAGATAAGAGGACATACCAATACATAGAAAAAATTAAAGAAATAAGTGTATAAAGAATAATTAACTACATAATCAAGTTTAATAGTTATGCATTCCTTAGTTGTGGAAACTTAAGATGATAAATAATTGATACAAACTAAAAAGTTGGGAATAAATCTTAGAAGGACATAAGTAAAGAGAAATTTGCGAAAGAGATGTATTAGTAAAATGTGAGATATATATAGATCAATAATAAGGACAAGGGAAAGATTATCGATGTGCATAAATAAAGGGTTGTATTATAATATTAGAATATGAAAACATACAACCCAACATAAACTCAAATGAATGTTTCCTTGTTTTTGTTTATGTAGATATTGGTATTGAGTACTTGGTTGATTTTACTCTGGCATGCTTAAGTAGTTAATAGTGACTAGATAAATCTAATAAGGCTGAAGATAATCTCCAACAAGTGAACAAGTACATGGATATAAATTGTTATTGATATTTAGATGACCTTTTTCCCTTAGATGATTCATATGAATAATGATGAGTGAATCATTTGCAAAGTTTAATAAGGTGAAGTTAAAAAGGAAAATGTTGACTCAGAACAATAAACCAGATATTGTGAAAACTATACAAATCATTTCGTAATCAAAATTTGGATAAATATGTCTATGAGAAAGTGTGCAATAAAAGGAAATGACGTTGAACAACACACTTATTATATAGTGATTATTAACTCATATCTGATCATACTAATAAAAACATGAGGAAAATAAAATTATCTATAGTTATTTTTTGATAAAAATGATAAGATCCAGACAAGATAAGAATATTTTTCTTGCTAAGCAAGAAGTATTCGAAGAATATTTAAAGAATGATTTGAAAATGAAACCATATGCATGTAAGTGGGATACTCATAAAGTTATTTGAAGACGAGAAAAGAATAAGAATGGAGGAAAGTAATATATGAGATCATAACAAGTAATGTACTAATACTTGTTTATAAAGATCTCACTAGTATAAAAAATTGTTGGTCCACATAGCCTAAGATGAGAGAATAGATTGATTCACAATTTGAGATAATTGTAGTATTGGTTGATAAGAAATTGTTTGTTCTAGGTGTATGTGAGACACATGTAATGTTATTTGTATAATTTTATTCTTCGTTTTGGGATCTTAAAAAAGGACATGAGAAATTTGAACGCTGTCACAACCAAGAAAATTTTATCAAAAACATACTTCAAAAATTATTCATTATAGTTATTAAACATTTATGAGAGATTTATCATTTAGGAGTCATTGTGATACATTATAAGTCATAATGACCTAAAGCAACAATTAAAAAGTAATATACAAGGAAGATGACGTGGTCTATTATCGCACTAACAAATTCACTCGGGGTTGAAATCCCTGAGCTTTTACCAAAACCTAGTGCAATAATATCACCCACAAGAGGACGGGTCTTATCGCAGTATAGTTGAGGATCGAATCCCAAAGGACAATGTTTTTAATAATCGTTGTTAGTTGAGTCTAGCTCAAGTAAGACTAATATTTAGAACGATTGGTTGATTTGAGATTAATTAAACTAAGTGCGAGAAAGTAAAGAGCAAGATTAAAGTTTGATCTAGATTAATGATATGGAGTCACTGGGGTGGTCCTGGGTTTCACCACCACTACTCATGCAAACACATCCAATCACAAAACATCCAGGCAAGATCTAAATATCCAAATAGAACTGCTATGAACCCTCCCGGAGGGATGTTTAGATTCATGTAAGCATCACCTTAGGCATCAGATTTCTCATCGTCATCTGGATCATGCACTTACGGTTCCGAAGATCTAGATATCCAACTGAAGTTGTGGCCCTCCCGGAGGTATGTTTAGGCACACAGAAGCATCACCGTTGGCTAGATAGCTCGTCCCCTCACGGATCATCCACTTACAACCTCAAGGAATCCCATTCTATTTCTAGTTAGAGAGTCAACCACGTTAATCGACATTCTAACCTACATATTGAAGTTCTCACAACATAGGAAAGAACAAGATAAAATCAAGCAGGTGATCAGTCTACAAGCAAGCATCAACGATTAACAACGAAATGCAATGTTTTTTTTGGAAAATTGGGTAAGTATATTCCAAAAACCCCAGAAGGGGACAAAGTTACAAGACACACCCAAACATGTGACTACATACTCTTAAGAATTGTTTGCAGCAGATCCCAATTCCTAACAATTATAAGAGAAAATTCAAGACACGATTTGAAAGTAAGATACATTCTCTTGATCTCAAGTGCTAGACGATTGAAGATGATGACAAAATTTGATGTGCCACCATTGTATAGCCTTTTGTTACGCTCCTCCCAAATGAAGTGGACAGCCCCAGTGATTGCCCAGAGTTCGATGATTCTGGATTGCTTTGATCTTTTACCAAGGTCTGAAAGGCACTCATATAGAGAATATGAGCATCTAATGTTGAGTTTAAGTTGAGCTCGACCCCAAATATATTTCCAATATTTGCAGCCCTCTAATAAATGGGCAATCAAATCATTGTGTTGGCCACACAGTAAGCATGCTAGGACAGGTGCACCCGACCATGAACTAATCTTTTCCATAGTAGGAAGGATATTTGTGAGATCTCTAAAGGTGGTGAGGCTCCATCTAGGATAGTGCTTTGAGAGCCAAAGATTTCCATAAGCCGTCTCGAGTGAACGTTATACATTACCATGGAATTTTAAAATGAAAAGACATGAAAGCATTGGCAGCGGGGCTAGTCCCTGCACCCCAGTGAAAAGGAACTTTTTTGTTATAAAGGATGGGAAACCCTATGATGGGGGTTCCCCGAAAACTATTAAATTGCGGAAACAAGGTTTACAAGGTTCGAACTACATGAAGGAAAAGGTTGCAGTAAAAGAATCCTATCTACTTGTCCTCGACGGACATTGTTGGCAACTATATGTGCTTCCCTATTATCTATACGATTAATGTAGGTAAAACTACAAAAAGAAAACAAACGTTTCAACTCGAGAATGTCTTCCACGATAGTGCCAAGATAGTCCTTCCGTGACACGGTGCTATTACACGCTTGGACAATCATCATGGAGTCAAATTCCACTTCCACCTATCTAACACCTTCTTTATTCGCCCATACCAGCGCCGCCCGCACAGCCAAAGCCTCGGTCATGGCTGCCTCCTTTCCCGTAGTAACCTTCTCCCCAAACATCCCCACAAGAGTCCCCTCTACGTCTCTCATCACTACACCTATGCTTGAGACTCCATCTTCTCTGCATGACCCGTCCATGTTTAGTTTCATGTGGCCTGCAGCAGGCGCACACCATCCCTTTCTTTCCTTGCTGTGTCTGTCGCTTGCCCCATGCATGGGCTGGCTTGAATGCTCATCCATTCCCCTTACCGTCGGCAACACACAGCGGTAGAGGAAGCTGATGTTAGCGTCTCCTTCATTAAATACACAGGTGCAGCACCCTCTCCATACCACCCACATGGCGGCCACGATGCTTCGCATCTCATCGGCCTCACGAGTGCTTCCTTCATGGTTGCAGCCACCTCCCCATCTTTGACTTCTTCGACCCAGTTATGTACCTCCATAGGTAGAAGTTCCCACACCTCTGTTGCATTTGGGCACTAAAAAAGCATGTGAGATATTGTCTCCTTTTCCGCCATGCACATCATGCAAGTACCGTCCGGGATGCAGTGTCTATCAAAAAGCCTTCCCCTGGTGGCCAAACCTCCCGTACAGATCCTCCATAGGAAGTGGGCTGTCTTTAGGCTCCATCCGTCATGCCAAATATTTTTCCACAAATCATCACCTTGTGTCACTTTATACCGTCTGGCTTCCTCTATCCCCATCAAACCCAACCAATAAGCTGATCGGACTGAGAATTCCCCAGTGTTTGATGGCCACCACATCAGCGAATCAGTTGGTCTTCTACGTTGTGTCGGAGAAAAGGAACTACTCGCTCATGATGTGAGATACAAGAGGAACAAGGGAGAGGTAAGATTCCGCCATGAGCATGATGCAGAAGGTGGTCGCAGCTTGGTGAAGATGATGCAGTCTTCTATGTTGTGTTGGAGCAGATCGGGATGAGGAACGAGGGACACCAAGGCAGACCGGGCATATTCTCGACCTCCTTACTCGCAGTAGGAGGAGCAGGTTGTGGATGTGTAGGTGATGTGGATGTACATGGATGGATATGGATCATACATGTGTTCAGGCAACCTTGCAGCGTCCCAGATCCGATGCCCAAATGAGGACCCTTGTGGTCCTATTTATAGGCACTGGTCAGGTCTTCACATTTTTGGTGTGAGTCCTTTACATAGTTTGGACTCATGGTATTTGCTTCACGGTTTCGACTTTTAATTAACCCCTCACGGTTCGGAAACTAGTATCTTCTTAATGGTTTGAGGACTGTTAGGGTTCCTCACAGTTTGGGAGACTTCACGATCCTCACGTTCCATCCAAATGGTCTTGAGTTCACACATCTTTGTGGTCCGGGGTCCTTGCAGTTTGGGAAACGCAGTTTCTTCCTGGTCTTCACAGTCTGCAGTGACTCGGTTTCTCGGTTGCCTATCGACCTTGAGTTCTTGGTCTCGCACCTCAGACTTGATCTCGTGGTCTCAAGCTTTGGCGCTACTCTTAGTTTGGGAAACCGCAAGACTTCCCCACGGTCTTGAGACTGTGAGGGCCGCCACGGTCTCACGTTCACATGTCCTGGTGGTCTGGGGTCCTCATGGTCTTCATCGCCTCCTCACAGTTTTAGAGAGTCACTGTATCGTGCCCTAGCAATCTTGACGACGATCGGGCTCACGTGGTCTTCACGGTTTGGGTCGCCGTGATCTGGTGATGGTAGCGCCGAGTGGTGTATGCTCGAGACCGAGTGGCAGGGTGAGTGCCAAATATGAAGGTGGTTGTAGGTCTAGGAGGTGGTCTAGGGATTAGAGAAGCAGGTCTCCTGATCCTGGGGCTATAGGTGGTAGCATGGAGGAGTAGGTGGTGGGAGTGGGAGGAAGACGAGATGGAAGTAGGTCAAGGGTTGCAGCGAGAACAGGGGAAGCAAGTGGCGTCGACCTGTTGTAGGTGGGCGGAGGCTTCACTGATGATGATCAAGGAATGAAACAGGTGCCGGTCCTCACGGTTTCAAGGTCGTAAGGGTCGTCGCAGTCTTGAGACCATGAGAAAGCTTCTTGTGATCTCAAGATTGTGGGTGGGTCGAGGTGTGAAGACCGAATAAAGGAAAACGATAACCCAAGGAAGATCGTGTGGTTGGATGGATAGGTACCATTGATCTGTGATCGTGTGGTGAGGAGAAGGCCCACGATCGAATGAGGTAAAAGCCGAAGGGTTAAGACCAATTAAGCAGGCTGAATTAGGAAAATCACTTGGTCAAGACTGATTGATTAATACCAAGGCTGAGAGGATCTTGAGTGAAAGCGGGTCTGCAACCGATTGTTCCATTCAATCTACATAAAAACAATAGATATAATCACAAGTTAATAAAAATCCAACGAATTGAGCAAAATTGAATATTATAGGGTTTCAAATGATAAAAGTGCATGTATTAATCAAAATCAGGCCCAAAATGGCGACTGGATTGCATGATGAATATGCATTCATCAAAACACCTCGAACTTAAACGTTGCTTGTCCTCGAGTAACTTAAAATCTGAGATAGTCACCAAATGAATACTTTCAACTCGTGTGATTGCCTCATCTTCACATCACGATTGTTTCCTTTCTGCTTAGTATGACTAAGCATCTCAACTTCATGAGATCACTGAACATATCTTACCATATCTTCATTCTTGAGTTCATTTCTCAAACACACTGTCTCCACTTTTTCCAACATTAAGCAGGTCTAAGAGTATTGTAAGAGTCCAAAGATACCCATAGAACAACAAGTGCGCACCTGATCTGACACTGGTGTTTTTTAGGATAGGGAGAGACATTCATTGTGCCTTTAGGTGGAAAAGAGAGTGAAGGGCGGTACGGAAGGAAGAAATAAATCTCTCCTCTATTCGACTCGAGATTTTTATTTATAATTGCAATTTCATTGATTGCATTTTTTTGTCTGAATCTCTCCTCTATTTGACTCGAGATTGCATTTTTGTGTGCACATTGGCATCTTTTCTTGGTGATACACCCCTATTACCTAGCGAGGGGTATGGAAGAAGCAGATATAGAGGGAGGTGGCGTGCCACCCCGAACTTAGGGTTTGGCACTATTTTGGCTATTTTTGTTTCTTTTTTATGGACGAAGGGGTACAAAGATGATGGAAGAAGTGTAGAAGGGAGTTCAGATGAGAATGTAACTTGATTTACAATTCCGTGCACCGGGTCATTCTCTTTATCATACTCTGCTCAAATAATAAATTGATGAGGATCCAGTGGATATTCCATATTATTGTTCCATTTGTCTGTTAGGAAGCATGACATTTTTTATCCCTATCAGTTCGATAGACACTTGCCATTTTTGCAAAGGGATCATGATGTTAGGATTCATAAGCTATACAAGATGATTTCAATCAATAGGCTAGTTTTTAGAAAATAGCCCTCTTGAGGATCTGTCTTGGATAAGGAGGGTATAATGATGCAAAGAAAAGCATAAAAATGCAACAATGAAATCTTGAAATTTGAATTAGATGGGTGAAGGTGGAAAGTAAAGTACGTACCACCCATCCTCCACCCCAAAAATAGAAATTTGCTTGTCCCGAGCAAACTCTAAATTCGAGATGGAGGGGAAAATTCATGTCGGTTGGTCCACCATATGTGGTTGCGTTCTAATCTGTGTGCATCCTCCATCTAAAGATCTCAAAAATGCAGATTAATCAGAACTCAAGATGGTATCTCGCGATGTGATTTTTATTTAGTGCATGATTTACTAAAAAATAAAAACAAAATTAAGGAAAAGTTCTAATTTCGAATTAAAAGTAAAAACAAAATTATTGATCGGGTTGCCTCCCAACAAGCGCCTTTGTTTTACGTCGATGGCTCGACATGGGTACTATCACCATGGTGGGGCTCTAGTTGGAACTTGAGCTAGATTGGCATTTTCTTTTGGTGGTTTCTTTCTCAGCAATTCATTAAACCTTGCTTTGATTTTAGCCTCTTGTATTTTTCCCCATAGAGAGCGAGCAATGTCAGAGCACATAGGGAAACACCTTGAGTTATGTTGAATTGTTCTTTTTTGCTCAATCTGAGGTGGATAATAGTTGTAGGGGATCTTAGTGGCATCATTGATGGTGTAGTGTTGTTGATGTGTAGAGGAAAAGTTCATTTCTTGATGCACTATCCCTTCATTGTAGCAATGTTGGTCACTGATATCCATCAAATATGGATCTAGGGGATGTTCTCGATAGAAATTGTAGTCCAAATCTTGTTGCAGAGGGAAAATGAAATCAACATTTACTGTATGTTGGGCTTTCGGTGCAATCCAGAGGATAGTTGTTTCTGGATGAGGAAGCTCATGGACACCTGGAAAAGGTTCGATATGTGTACCAACAGGGTTGAGAGGAGTCCCTTCCACAATTGGTGGTATTTCTTTCATCTCTTCATGCACTGGTTCGCTCTCTGTCTTCTCTTCATCATGGCCTTTTTCTAAGGGAACATCATATTTTGAAGAACGGAACTGTTGTTGCATCAGAGTAAATTGATTAACAAAATATGCCTCTTCTTCTGCAGTGCGTTCCTTAGCACTTTTGGATGCATAGAATTCAAAAGACTTGTTTCCCACTCTTAGGGTCAAAATTCCAGCTTCAGCATCTATTAGGGATCTAGCAGTGGAGAGAAAAGGTCTTCCAAAAATGAGGGGGTAGCGTGGATTTTCCTTGATGTCCATAACTACAAAATCACATGGGACATATAGATTTCCAAGCCTTATAGGGATATCTTCTATTATGCCAACTGGCTTGGTCATGGAGGAGTCAGCAAGCTCGATGGACATTCTGGTAGGTGAGAAGTTAGTACGGCTCAGTCTATTGCATAGGCTAAGAGGTATGATAGAAATACTTGCTCCAAGATCAGCTAGACCTGGTCGATTGATGGAATCTCATATCAAGCAGGAAATTCTGAAAGAGATAGGATCCTTATGTTTGCGAGGCATCCTATCCATTACTAAATCATATTATGTTCTTGCCAGTTTCACTATCTCATGATCTTCAATTTTGTATTTCTGACTAAGTAGGAGTTTGAAGAACTTTGACCATTGGGGCATCTCAGCCATGGCATCCAAGAGTGGAATATTGACATACAACTTTCTCATGATTTCTTTGAACTTGTTGAACCTAGTATCGAGTTGGGTAAAATTGAGTCGACTTGGAAATGGTATATGAGGTTTATACACTAGAACAATTGGCTCAGGCGAGTCTTATGCATCACCAACAATAGGTTCCTCAGAACTTGCCTTGTTGGTCATATCATTCTAAGTCGCCACTACGTTATGTTCAGCACCTTGGACATTTGTCACGGTGACAGGAGTCGTGGGTTCTGGTAAGACAAAGCATGAACGAGTTGTTACAACCTTAAGTTGTTCAACATGTCTCGGATTGTCTTATGGTTGCCCAGCTAAAGCTTTAGTAGGTAGCTTGAGGCTAGCTGCAAGTTGAGCTACTTGAGATTCAATGGCCTTCTGGTGGGCTTGTGGGTTAGCTATAAATGTTTGTTACGACTGTAACATCTTTTTAATGTCAACAGTTTATCATCCGGAGAAATGGGACCGACTTGATGTTGATAAGGGACCTGGTTTGGATCTTGGAATTGATTCCTATTCTGGAAATTACTTCTAAAGTTACCTTGGTTTTCAAAATTCTATTGTTGGTTATACTGGTATCCCGACAGATCTCATTGTTGATTGTTTGAACCAAGTTGAAGCGAGTTTACCGCTCCAAAAGGATTTCCATATTGAAAATTGGGACAGTTCCTGTTCTGATTTGGATTGTAATAACCTTGACTAGGGATAGTGTTGACAACATTCAGACTTTGCATCTGGCCATTATCTCCTTGTCCACTGATTTTGCTTAAAATGACATCATAGAGAACATTGCAGGATAAAGTTGAGTGATCAGTGCCTTTACACGCTTCACAGTAAATTGAAGCTAACTTGACTTGCTCTTATTGGCGAGGGGGTGAGTGTCTTCTTTCATAGGCATCAAGGGATGATTTGAGATGGTCTTTCTTGGCAACTACGAGTTTGAGGGATTCATTGATAGACTTGTACTCTGGAATAGCTTCAACCATAGCTACCTTCAACACTCTTTTACCTACAGACCTACCCCAATTAGCTTGATTTTCAGCTCCAAGCGTGACAACCTTCCATGCACTGTCATAACTCTGACGCATGAAGTTTCCTCCATATGAGGAGTCTAAGAACCTCTTGATATCCTCATCCACCCCTACAGAAGATCTCGATGAGTTGATTCTTAGGAATGCCATGGTGTGGAAACTTGTGTAGAAGCTCCTTGTATCTTTCCCATGTTTCAATAAGGGTTTCTCTAGGGACTTGAGTGAACATTGTTATTCGACCCTTAATTTCATAGGTGAGAGAAGGAGGGTAAAATTTTTCCAGGAAAATGTATTGAAGTTGTTCCCAAGTAGTGATGGGTTCACATTGTAGGGAGTTGTACTAACTTATAGCTCTATCAATGAGAGAATACTTAAAGAGATGGAGTCGAATGGCATCTTTTGAAACTCCATTTTGCTTCATCATGGCACATAGATCAATAAACCTCAAAAGATGTTCCTGACTATCTTCTCCTTGTTTACCATAGAAAGGGTTGTTTTAAAGCAAGGTGATCCAATGTGCCCGGATCTCAAAATTTGGAGCATTGATGGGTGGAGGTTGCACTGGGTGATGAACATCCGCAACTTTAGGGATTGAGAACTCCCTAACATCCTTCTACAATTCTGCTTCTTGCACTGCTACTTGTGTTGCGTGAATTTCTTCTTGAACTGCAGCTTTGGCTTCTTGCATGAGCCTTTCTCTTTGTGCATTAAGGGCTTGAGCGACCCTTCAGGATGTTTCCTCCTCTTGAGCCACTCTTGCTTGGTTCTCTCTGTTTTGACGACAAAAGGTCCAGTCTATCTCAGGGTCAAATCTAGCAGAGAGTCTGAGACTGTTCAAACGGTGCATGCACTAGTCTTTGGGGGTACCTGAGATGGAAAGATCTTTTTGAATTAAGAGTGACAGAGTAGAAATGAATTCAAGTGGATGATCAATTGTATCAAAAGAAAAAGCAAAACCATAAATTAGCCTCAAAAGAACTAGATTTGACTAACTGATTCCGTTGTCCCAAACAACGTTGCCAGAATTTGACGTGGTCTATTATCGCACTAACAAATTCACTCAGGGTTGAAATCCCTGAGCTTTTACCAAAACCTAGTGCAATAATATCACCTGTAAGAGGACAAGTCTTATCACAGTATAGTTGAGGATTTAATCCCAAGAGACAACATTTTTAAGAATCATTGTTAGTCGTGTCTAGCTCAAGTAAGACAAATATTTAAAACGATTGGTTGATTTGAGATTAATTAAACTAAGTGCGTGAAAGTAAAGAGCAAGATTAAAGTTTGATCTAGATTAATGATATGGAGTCACTGGGGTGGTCCCGAGTTTCACCACCACTACTCATGCAAACACATTCAATCACAAAACATCCAGGCAAGATCTATCTATCCAAATAGAACTGCTGCGAACCCTCCCGGAGGGATGTTTAGATTCGCGTAAGCATCACCTTAGGAATTATATTTCTCGTCACTGTCCGGATCATGCAGGTTGTGGATGCATCGGTGATGTGGATGTACGTGGATGGATCTGGATCGTACCTACGTTCAGGCAGCCTGGCGGTGTCCCAGATCTGATGCCCAAATGAAGACCCTTGTGGTCCTATTTATAGGTACTGCTCAAGTCTTCACATTTTTGGTGTGAGTCCTTTACATGGTTTGGACTCATGGTATTTACTTCACGGTCTGGACATTTTAATAACCCCTCACAGTTTGGAAACCAATATCTTCTTAACGGTTTGAGGACCTCTAGGGTTCCTCACGGTTTGGGAGACTTCACGATCCTCACGTTCGATCCAAACGGTCTTGAGTTCACAAATCTTCGCAGTACGGGGTCCTTGCCATTTGGGAAACACGGTTTGTTCCTAGTCTTCACGGTCTGTGGCGGCTCGGTTTCTTGGTTGCCCATCAGCCTTGAGTTCTTGGTCTAACGCCTCACAGGCGATCTCACAGTGTCTGGCTTTGCCGCTGCACCCGATTTGGCAAACTGCGAGACTTCCTCACGATCTTGAGACCATGAGCGCCGCCACAGTCTTGCGTTCACTTGTCCTTGCAGTCTAGGGTCCTCGTGTTCGTCATCACCTCCTCCTGGTTTTGGAGAGTCACTATCTCGCGCCCTAGCAGTCTTGACAATGATCGGGCTCACGTGGTCTTCCCGGTTTGGTTCACCGTGATCTGGTGATGGTGGCACAGAGTGTTGTGTGCTCGAGACCGAGCGGCAGGGTGAGCGCCGGAGATGGAGGTGGTTGTAGGTCCAGGCGGTGGTCTAGGGATCAGAGAAGCAGGTCTCGTGATCGTGGGGATGCATGTGGTAGCATGGAGGAGCAGGCGGTGTGAGTGGGAGGAAGGCGAGATGGAAGAAGGTCTAGGGTTGCAGCGGGAACGGGGGAAGCAAGTGGCGTCAATCTGTTGATGGTTGGTAGAGGTGGCGCTGACGACGATCAAGGAATGAAACTGGTGTCGGTCCTCACGGTTTCAAGGTCGTGAGGGCGCTCGCGATCTTGAGACTGTGAGAGTGCTCCTCACGATCTGAAGACCGTGAGGCCGGGTCGAGGTGTGAAGACTGAATAAAGGAAAACCATAGCCCTAAGGCAGCTTGTGTGGTTGGATGGATAGGGACCATTGATCTGTGATCGTGTGGTGAGTAGAAGGCCCAAGACCGAATTAGGTCAAAACCGAATGGGGTCAAGACCAATTGAGCATACCGAATTAGCCAAACCACTTGGTCAAGACCGATTGATTAAGACCAAGGATGAGAGGTTCTTGAGTGAAAGTCGGTATGCAACCAATTGTTCCATTCAATCTGCATTAAAACACCATATATAATCACAAGTTAATAACAATCCAGCGAATTGAGAAAAATTGAAAATTATGGGGTTTCAAATGATAAAAGTGCATGCATTAATCAAAATCGGGCCCAAAATGGCATCTAAATTTCATGATGAATATGCATTCATCAAAGGAGAAGATACATGTATAATATAAATATAACATACAAATAAAAATTTAGAGAAAAATAACCTAAAAATACGAGTTTTAGATGAGAAATACATTAATTGTTGATTTCAGAGTTGGTAATCCAAAAAGCTCAATATTGACAGGACCTTGGACGCCAACAAGGTTATATAAGGAAACAAAAAAAGATGAAGTAACTATTATTAACTAATTTAAAGCATGAGCGATCTAATTAAGAATTATGAGTGAACAATATGGTGAGGACTAATTAAAAAATGATTAATGAATTTGAAATACAAGTGATGCCAGTAAAACAAAATATAGTAATGATAAAAAGTCCAAGCTAAGTTTGAGTATTTGAATATTCATATTCAATCATCTTTTTATTTGTACTTCAATGAATGGTAGAAGTTTGTTTAACAAATTACTAAAACTTCTACTAGCCAACCATAAACTCTATTTTAAAATGTTGTACTCTTCATGACTCTCTCTCTCTTCTCTTTTTTTGTAGATATTTCTAATATGTTTTTTCTTAATTTCACTATTAAAGACACTCTCCCATTACCTCCTCCTAACTTATATGCAACACAAAAATTCCATCATTGTTGTTATCTCCATGGTCTCTATCCGAGTCTATTAAACTAACAATGATTCCATAAAAATTCACCATTATCTTCCATAATTCCAAACCAACTAATAATTGTGTGCCCATTTCAAAACAATTATAGTCCTTATCGTGTCAATCCAACATTCTCAATGTTTTTCTTACTTTTTATAGTATATTTGTTGATTTATCTCTGATCATTATAAACGTGGGATGTGTCTACACATTAACTAGACAAGGTAAGTGTAGTGGATAACTCAGTAGACGTCCCTCCTTAATCAGTCAAACACTGAAGGAACTGGTGGGGTACTGGCTCTTCACTTAGAACACAAATATCATCATGTGTGAACCCAGGCAAGGCATGCACATTCATGTACATGTAGAGGATCTACTTAATACAGACATTAGTAGGAATTATCCATTCCCTTTGTAATAGGATGTTGAGGTTTCCATACTCAGGATAAATCCTATTTAAAGCCCTTGTTTGGGAAGGTGGGAAGGAAACCACACTAAGAAATCCATCAACAAAACTGTTGGACATCCCAAGAACATCTTCATAAGCAAAGATGATGCACATGCGGATGTGATCTATGGTCCAAAGTGGTTTTTTGCATTTTCTTGCGGCACATCATGCATCCCCAACTTGTCTATGAACTAACAAGTTTCACATAGATTTGAAGAGAAGTATTCATGAACCATCTTTGTTTATATTATTAGTCTTGTTGTTCTTTTTTGTTTGTTCTACTCTATCTTTTTCGGATAAAAAACTATGCCTCCCATGGTCTTTCTAATCCTTTGTCAAAATTAGCAATATGAACCTATGTGTCAATGGCCATAAACGTCAGTATGGTGGTTGTCCCCTTTGTTAACTCATTTAATTATGTGACCCATCAATTTCGAATTACTTTTTGTGATAATAAAATAAGATGTGACATCTCTTCATGCATCACTATATATATTCAACTCTGTGTATCTATCCTAACCCTCATTACCTTAATTTTTAGTTTAGGTCCTTAATAACCTTTTTCAGAATTAGAGTTTACTAGTATTTATAGAAATAAAAAAAATATGTTGTTTAGTTGATATCAATTTTGGGAGTTAATTACGTCAAGGTTTCAACATGGGTTAGTGTAATAATTTTACAACTATAAATATTTTAGTTTAAAATTGATTCTCCGGACTCTTCTTATAATTGAATGACTGAGAAAAAGAGAGTACAAAAGGTACAATGATAATTTAATGGCTAAAAGGAAAAGATAAACATGCTAAAAGTCTAATTCACCTACAAGACATGTTATATATAAACATATTAAAAAATATCAAGAGGTGGAACTAATGAGAGAAATAGTTTTCTCCTTTCTTATTTGTCATAGAAGTTAGTTTAATATTATTGTGAAAATTAACATAAGTTTGGAAAAGTTAAATTACAATATACTAGATGAGTTAGAATAAATGTGTAGGTTAAAATTTTGTTTAAATTTTATACAAGAATTTATGGGATCTTGGGTAGCGTGTAAGGGTATATGTAAAATGCGTTTATACTTTATAAATGTATATATATATATAAAAGTATGTTGTTATTTAGTCCACATGGTTAATAATAATGGAAAACATGTATCAATAAATAATATGAAATATACATTTTTTGTTTAAAACATGCATTAAAGCCTAAAAGATATTAATGGGTACTTCATACAAATGTGACAATTTACCTTTCCTTTCTCTAACAAATTGGTTTAAGAAAAATTATGTATTATGTGTGTGAAATATGTGAATTTCTTTTTGATCATTATAAAATTCTAAATTATTTTTTATTTCCTAATACGGTTATTGTAAATGTATTTTGATGATAGTTTTTCATTGAATACAACATATGAATTAATATTTGTCTCTCTCTCATAAACTAAAGTAGCGTGTATGAAGAATTGTCCTTTCTACCCTATTGTTAAGAAAGTAGACTACCATGATGAAGTTACAATCAATTAGAAATATGATGCATCATAAATCACATCTAATTAAGAAATGAATACCAGCTGAGAAATTATGATAATATTGTTTGTATGCTTTTCCTAACCAAATTCCCTCTTTCCTCCCCAATTCCTAAAAAATGAAAAAAATAAATTTGATAATCTCTTCGACATTAATTTGATTTAAAACATAAAGGAAATGTTGTATTATAGATACCATGAATATCAACACATATTTCCTCTCATAAGTAATTAATATAGCCAAACCTATCCTGTGTAAGATTCAAATAGTTTTTGAAAGACTAAAAATTCAAATTAGAATATAACATGACATTAAGTATATGGAATCAAAATTGTATTTCATCTACTTAAGATCAAATTAGCATGACAAGATGTGACTAACATACATATATATATATATATATGTATATATATATGTATATATATATATGTATATATGTATATATATATATATATATATATATATATATATATATGGGTATATCTTCGCTACCCACGCGGGTAACTAAGATTCGCTACCCGTGCATCACTTTTGTAATGGGAAGGTATGCATTTGTAATCATACAATTCAAATTTGTAATGAGACGACCAAAATTGTAATACAAAGACTCGTTTTGTATTACAATGCTGTTACAGTAATAAAAATATATTTATTACTGTAACAACGTTGTAATACAAAACGAGTTTTTGTATTACAATTTCAGTTGTCTCATTACAAATTTGGTTGTCTCATTACATATATATGTCATCCCATTACAAAATTGATGCACGGGTAGAGAATCTTAGTTACCCGCACGGGTAGCGAAGATATATATCTACATATATATGTATGTATATATATATATATATATATATATATATATATATGTATATATACATATCTATATATATATATATATATATATATATATATGTGTGTATATATATATATATATATATGTACATATATACATATATTTATGTATATATGTATATATGTATATATATACATATTTATGTGTATATATATGTATATATATACATATATATATATATGTACATATATATATGTATATATATACATATATATATGTATACTAGTTAACACACACGTGCACATGCACGTGTCACACTATAAAGTAGTAAGCAATGAGAGATAATTTCTTCGTTGTATAATTTTCTTAAATGGTTATATTCATTTACCTGTGTGATATGGACCAAATTAACAAAATACAAAAGAATAGTTATTATCTGTAAAATTTTACCTTACGATTTAATACAAATTCATTGTGTTGATAAATTCTAGACTACCATATTCCAAAAAAATATTTTGCTGATTTTATAAATGATATATATGCCATCGTAGTGATTAATCTGAGTTAGAGTATTCGATCATAATCATGATATTTACATTGCATATTCTTAATATGTATAAATATCTTACTACATGAAGTAGAAGAATAGTTATTATTCTAAATATTGTTTGCTATAAAAATGTAATAACTAATGTACGACATACTTATTCTGAAATGGAAAGTGCATGGCTTCTGTTTAGAAACATATTATAACACGTTACCTTAACGTATGCTCAATTCAATATAGCTCCAACTTAAGTAACAAAGTATAACATTTTAACTTAGTAGGTCTATAGATTTTGAATCAAATGACGAATATAATACATCTAAATACAAAAGGCCCATCTACAGAAGGTGATATATCTATATAGAATGTATAGAAGTATGTATGGATCAATTGAAAGCTACTTCATAATGTAATAGTTAATTTAATTTCCACTGAAGAATGAATTTCTTAAACCCAACATTATTTATATAGTTAGATTATATTAATGTTCAAATATTGTGGTATTACTAAAATTATGATGTGTCTGCTTTTTAATTTGTAATTTATACAAAAAAAATGTCAGAAGTATTTGATATTTTTAGTATAGTCTAATAATATTAATAGTATTCGTGAATCTTAGTTCTAAAAAATATTCATGAATCTTGTGATACTTGCATTATTAGCCAAAATCATTAGATTTTTATTGTTAATAGGAAATGCCTTCAATAGGTACAATTCATTTCCAACATAAAGATTTATATCTTTATTATATGCATATTTAAAAAAATTAAATGACTAATTTTATCGTGATAGTTTTTGTAGTTACAATTTCCTTCATCAAATTTCATCCAAAGATACACATGTACAAAATGTCCAATTAAAAGATTATAAAAATGTTTTCCATTATCATTTTGTTATATTTTATTTTAATTTATGTTCTTAATAAAGTTGTATTTAATTCTAGTTATTTTTTCTGTGACATTGAATTAGTTTTTCATACAAATTTTAGACTTACTTTGGTGATGCTTCCTTTTTCATTTCTCACATTAGCAACAAATTTTCATTAGATAAAAGTTAAATAATATAAAATAGCATACAACTTTTTGAACATTGAATATGTTTAAATGCTTCATCTGATGTTCATATTGTGGATATTCCTTCATATCAATACGAAATATTTTAGAATCTTTAATTTATTTATTTTAAATGTTAATATTTCATGTTTTCTCACGTTGGATAAATGTTTCATGAAAATTAATATAGTTTTCTGAAGGTTGGTACAATGACATGTAAATATGTTATATGTAACCATTGGAGAAAGCTTTAATCAGATATTTGCAATTTATGTTATCAAATAAAACCACAATTCAAAAATATATTTAAACAAATTCTGAACTATATATTGCTTTCCATTTTTTCATATATTTTCCCAAATTGTAAACAAAAAACAATTGTCAAACTATTTTAAAATTGTTATCAGTATTTTCTTTCCAGAAAACCACACGTCGCCAAAGACTAAACATTGTTGCCTTTGACACAATTTTTGGTGTTTTTTAGCAAAGATTATTTTGAAATAATTACTATTCTTCTAGGTTGACCCCATATTCAACTCTCCAATCACAAATGACGCCGGAATTTACTCAACAACCTGCTCCACATTTCATGGCCCGTACATCCCATGTGTTTACGGCATTAGATGACCCCACATTCAACTCTCCAATCACACGTGATGCCGAAATTTACTCAACAACCTACTCCACATTTCATGGTCCGTACATCCCATGTGTTTACGGCATTAGAGTAGGAGCAGTTAGCAACAAATCATGTTGGCAATTTGTTATGCAGAAAAAAGTGATATACATAAAAGAGAGAGGATTTAAAATGTAAAAAATCCAGAGAGGAGAGAGAACCCAAAAGAATAATACATATCCAAAATAACAGTTTGTAATAAGTTTGATTAATTAATTATACTAAACTACTACTCCTTTCAATAGTAGTATATGAATAAAGATGTGATCATAAAGCCGATTACAAGTCTGCACACTTTAGTTTTTGTTCTAAGAATTTTTTAATGAAAAGAAAATGAAGCGTTGACTTGACAATGAATATCCTGTCTTTAAGTGATAGGGCGTCGTAGTTTCGCATTATGGATATTGGGTGTTATGAAATATAATAGGAAAAGAACCGTAAAAGAAAAGAATAAGTGACAAAAAAATGTGCGTTTAGAAATGAGTCCTAAAAAACAAAGAGACTTAGTTAAAAGAAAAGATATTAAGAAAAGAGGAAGAAAGAAGGAGAATTGTTTGTTGGTTGGAGTGTTTTGTTCTTTATGGGACAAGTCAAGGCATCGTTTGTTAAGGAGAACGTTTCAACCAAGAACGTGAAAAGGTGGATAAATAAGACCGTTACGTTTTACAAGGTGTGGGAGGAGGTCATTTGTTTTATTTTTTATAATCACTTAGGAAAGCAGTTATATCGTTTAGGAGAAAGATAGTGGTTCGGAGTTGGAACAAATATAAAATTAAGATTGTCTCTCACTAAATATATAAGTTGTATCGCTAAACACGAGATTTTAAATTGATTTTTATATACATGAATTTTCATTTAACGTGACTCAATATAACTATTCAGTATTTTTTCATGAGACCATGTTCCTATCAATCATATAATTTTTATATATTGAAGAGAGGGAACAGTTTGTTATGGATGTAGTTAGTTGGATCTTGAGAAGGAATACATGGTGAGAGAGGGAGGGGAGCGTTACTGAGAGAGGGGTGCTATTGGGAATGTAGTTTATTAGGTTCTAAATAGCTCATTAGGTATAATAAAGATGAGAAAATTGGAAGATGGAAGGATCTAATGATCTATAAATGTTGGCAAATTGTTTACGACATTATTTTTATTAGTTATTCTTGTCAGGGCAGTTTACAAATATCAGATAATTGAGTAAATTATATAATAATTTGTGCTGTAAGAATTATTTATCGAGTTGTGATGATTTAAGTATTGAAAAAGAAATGCAAATTTGGGATCGACATGAAGAATCCCGGAGAGTGGAACTTATATGTGATATATGCAAGATCGGAATATGGTTGATATTAAAGCTGTAGTCATCAATTTTGTTATCATTACTTGTTCATAGATGACAAATAGACTTGCAGAACAAGAAACAATACGTCTTTCTCAGCATAGAAAATTAGCAATACGTAATGGCATCACCAAAATAAGTTATTGAGATGATTTCCAAATGTTTATGAGCAACGATAAGAACAGTACATTTACAAAATGAACAAAATGTTGTTCATAACTATAACAAAAAAATGTTTTCTTAGTTTGGGGGATATATCCAGCCACCCAACCCTGCAAACTGCAACCTATTACTAATGTACATAAATGGAACAGAGCATAAATTCAACCTTCTACAACAAAATTTGCATTCACTTGCAAAATTAGCAATATCTCTAACCAGACACCAAAAAACTATGAAATTCATAGCTCCGTTGGTCTACAAACTAATTTAGCTACGCTGAATGATCCTCACTTGTTAGCATGGTTTTTGCTTCTAAACTTCTTTCGTTCAATCTCTAGCCTTCATAAGTTGAAGTGTAAAACACTTAATTACCTGCTACTGAGCATTTCACACCCTTGATGATTGTTTCAGAAGATTCATCAAAGAAATTAAAATACAGAGATAATCATTTAAGATTTAAATAATAGGGAATATAATATTGGTACACCATTATAGTTGTGAAGGGTTTACATCCTATACAAATTATCTGGAAAAATAGAAAACGGGAGAAATAATAAATGGTTTACCAATTCCTTCCATAATGATCAATATGATAGGTACACCATTATGAGGAAACATGATGGTAACATATTGTTTGAGACGTTTCAAATCAGTCTTATAGTATTCATTTGAATTTATGTGTGCTATAATTATGAAAAACATGATTGACTAAAGGTCATCAGAAGCAGCCTAAAATTCTTCTGGTTCAGAGACATATGAGAAAATAAGAATGATGTAGATATTTTCATTAAAAAAATCAGCAAGTTGTTCTATTCCTGAGAAGAAAACCCAAAGTAATATAAGATCGACCAATGCATACTTCTAAGGAATATTTCCAAATTTAATAATCAAAACAGAAAATTTTCATAGAGTCTGCCAAAAACACATTATTTTTTCTAGACACCTCTGTTCGAAATGAAATTATATTCAGTGATTGTTGACTAATTGTTGAAAAACTCAAGTATAAGAATTAATGTTCCAGAGTACAACAAGTACAAAAATTAACCTTGAGGAGTAGAGGCATCCTATACAAGATGGGGAAATAATTTTCAAAATTTGGAAGCGATCCAAGCAAAAGGCCATTTGATTTGGGTAAAAAACAAAGGAAATGATCGTGTAAGCATAAAAAGCACATGACAGACAAACAGCGAAAATGTAATGAGCGTCAATAGGAAATTATTACTGAAAATTGAAAACGAATTGAAAATAAGGAGGAATGTCAGATGGATGTTGTGGAGATTCATTAATACAATGAAAACCATAAACAATATACAAAAGAAGAGAAGTGCCATGACAATATTAAATTAGAGTGAAAGAATTAAAAAATATGAAAACATACAATTAAGAAGCATGGTATTCACGCGACACCATATTGATAGTGAACAATTATAATGAGTAGGCAGTAAATCTGAGAGCATAAAGAAAACCTGACGGACCTTTGCTCCTCGGCAGACTTATTCTCAGATTGAATATTTATGTTCAAGCTGTTATTGTTAATCGTTTCTCCTCTCGAATAGCGAAGTGCATTCGACTTTGATTTTGTGGCTGGCTATTACATTAAATAACAAGGTTAACGGCTTGTCTCTAAGAGCAGCTGATGGTAGAGAAAATACATGTAAGGAAAATAGAAATATATAAATAGCGCTCACTATAATGATGTGAAAGACTTTATCTGAATTATACGCATTTGATCGGGTTTAATCAGTGATGACGACCCTGAGGATTTTCTGACGTCTTTGACACTAAGGCCACATCACATTCGAACACCAACAAGTCTGAATGTAGAGATATCAGACAGAAAGACAGATGATAGAGCACCTGTAAGTTGGGCGAATGGAGAATAATTTTATCAGTGGGATACAAGAAAGTCTGAGAAATAGTAAATGAACGAAACATATTTATCTAGGAAGAAGAAACAGACTGTAAAGTGGGGAACAGAAACGGCAAGCAGAAAATGTCTCCAAGCAGCATCAAAAGACGGTTTTGTCAAGGAGATGAAAAGGCAGAACGCCAGAGAACCAACTTTTAGGCAGGAGATAGATGGTGAGTCGGAGTGGGTTTCATGGGGATGAGGGAACGTGGATATCAGTTACGAAAACTAATAATAGCGGGTTTTGGCCACTTTTTGAAAGAGAAGAAGGGGGAGTGAAGTGGAGTGTAAATCAAATTATTCAAAAAATCTAAGAGTAATCACGAACTTGCTGTGATCACAATTAATAGGAGAGAAGTACGGTTGTTATGTCCACTTTGACTAAGAAACGGTTGAGAAATTTATGACGTGGGCGTAGGGAAGAGAGTGAGGTGAGTAGTTACGCGAAAGAGTGTAAGGGTAGGAAAGGATGGTTGGATGAAGATGGTGGGCAGAATATGAAAAGATCTTAATGAAGAAGTTGTTGATTAATGCCTTGAAACATTCTAATGATCTCCCAAAGTCGGATCACAATGAAGAAAGAAAGACGGTAGAAAATTGTGCAAAACAAGAGAGAGAATTGTGAAGCGGTCAATGGTTTGGAGGGAGCCGAAAAGTTAGTCAGAGGATAACCAGAGTCGGGGAAGAGAGGAGCGAGAGTGGGGGAGAGAATTGGATTGAGAGACGTGGGATGGTTGTTTCCCACGATGGTGAGTGGTTGAGCATAAGTGGAAGTGGGAACAAAATTACAACAAAAAATAAAAAAAGCTTCGAAAAAAGGAGAGAAGAGCGAGGATTAAGGAGAGGCCATCGTTTTGAAAATGTTGTCATATGATTGGTCAGTGGCATATCTGTAATTAATAAAATAGATTCACTCTTTTTATAGTAGTATAGATATGTATATATATACATATATATATATATATATATATATATATATATATATATATATATATATATATATGTATATATGTATATATGTATAAATACATATATATATATATATATGTATATACATATATATACATATATCTACATATATATATATATGTATATGTGTGTATATATATATATATATATATATATATATATATATATATATATATTTATATTTATATTTATATATTTATATATATATATAACACGCTTTTTGACTGACCAAAAAATATATATATGTATATATAAACATATATATGTATATATGTAGATATATATATGTATATATGTATATATATATGTATATATGTATATATATATATATATGTGTGTGTGTGTGTGTGTGTAGATGTATATGTATATGTATATATATATATATACATATATATATATATAAATATATATATATATATATATACATATATATATATATAAATATATATATATATATATATAGGGATTAGGAAGTATGTATCGTAGGTAACCCATAAAAATGGGATACGTGGAATATGCTAAATAAATCCAACCATATGGATTGAATCAACATTTTTAAATGGCATGTGTTTAAAAAATCACAATCATATTTTACATATATCATGAGATATAGATACAAATCATCCAATGGTTCCTACAGTTTTTGCAACTTAACATTAATTTGAAAATATACACATCTCTTTATTAGATTGTTTAGGAATGTTGAATTGAGATGATATTTGGTACACTTGTTATCTAAGGGGTGTAAATCACATCCATAAGGTAAGATTGTGGTGTAGAGTGGTGAAACAATTATAATTCAAGGTGCTTACTTATAAGATACATGTACATAAGTACACAATTCTTTTAGCCATATATATATATATATATATATATATATATATATATATATATATATATAAACATATATATACATATAATTTTGGATATTTTACCCTCATAAATGAATGATCTCTACAAGGTCATAAATACCAAAAATAGTAAATAATTATGGATTGTGATAATATTTTTATTCATAAATATAAAAAGATTTATAAGTATTAAATAATCCATTAAACTATCTCAAAATAAGAGTTAAAATGTAGATTTCTCAAGTATTCCTTAGTCTTGTTGGTAAAATGTAACTTCAGTTCGATAATTGTAGTTGTTGTAAATAAATTATAAAAGAAAGAACCAAGATAATGCTAAAAGACTCTAATAAATTAAAAAACATATTCGACAAGTCCCAAAATAGGAAATATATTTTCATCTTGGTTTACACACATCCTAATTAGAAAAAATGTCAAATTTACTTGTTTATTTAATGATTTTCCTCAAATAAAAAATAAAATAATGTATAAAAATACTAGGATATAAAGTAGTATCGTTGTTTACCCAGGTTAGATTTTACCAAAGGTCTCCCTATCACGCTAAATTTTATACTTAAAAAAAAACCAGTCAAACAACAACCGCCCACTTTCATTCTGAGTTTTATTATGTATATCATCTCTTCAACCTTAGATATTATATTAAGATGGTTGCTTCTTTCTTTATGTATAAGATGATATCTTATTTCTTCCAATATCCATATAAGAAACAAATCCCAAATCATTCTTTTTGTGGTTTGCTATCCCCAAAACTAGAGTTATCCTTAGTAACTTCCCTATAAAACCAAAAATCTTTTGAGTATCAAAGGCCTTCAAGAAATTCGTAGATACATTAATTTTTATTGTAACATGTCACTTGTTATTTGTCACATCTATCTACCTTTTAAGCAGATGTGGTCACTTTCTCTATTCTTAGTCTATTTTTTTCTAATTCATTTTTTGGTGACTTCCTCTTCATCACACAAAGAATTTTGGATTTTGAGTCTTGATTAGATGTCAAGAGTACCCTCATAATCTTTTTGTAGGAACCATGGGGTGAGGTTTCTTCCAACAATATTGTGGTCGCATTCTGAGCAATTACATGAGGATTTTAACTAAGGTATTTGCTTCCTCCTTATTCATTTGGTCTTATCATGAGTAAACAATTTCCCATATGAGGTATCTCTTAAATGCTATTTGGGTAATATTAAACCCTTTTATTGATTGTATCATTTTGCGATCGTTGCCTTAAATGGATACTGATTTCAAGCTATTATATCAAATATGGTTCTCTAACTTAGTTGTGTTATTTGTTTGGATGTTCTCATCCTTTTTACTTGAACTGAATTGATCTTGACTAAATATATTCCTGGCCTCTAACATTTTTGCATGTACAATAAACTAAAGTTATTTATAGTAGCAGTACCTCTATAACAACATACTATTTGGAGGTATGTAATATGTCCCGACTGTGTGTAGTCAACTTTAATATTTACATAGGGTTCATGTATTCTAACAAGGGTGTGTGTTTACTTTTCAATATAACATTCTTGAGATTTTATGGGTCTCAATCCTACATAAATAAAGTTAGTCTTATTGTCTTTGACATGCATTATTTATTTTTCAAATAGTGTTATAGTGAATAATATGGAAGGATTTCGTTTTAGATATTTATATCCTTGTTAATAAATACCTTATCTACTTTACATGTTAAATCTTTTGAATCTTTTTCTTTTATTCTTATCATTTGTTTAAATATACTTAATGATGCTTCCTTAACTTACATAATGCTTAATGGTTTAATATTTGCACATACAAAGTTTTACGTTAACTACCCTTTTTCTTCAGTTTTCTCCTTTACTGGATGTTTTTGTGTTGACCTTGAACTTCAGGCTTGGAATATGACATTTATTTTTACCTAGATCTTATTCTCACCATCAATTTCATATGGATAGGCATTTCAATACACTTTTCGCCCATCTAGTGTGCATGCATCACCTTGGTGACGCTCAAATTGATAAAAACCTAGTTTACTTTGATATAACACATAATCACACCCCCCTTAATATTTGATCATTTTACTTGTGAGATTATGTACTTCGATTTGTGCTCTTGGAGTAGAGGGTGTACCCATGTTTCCAACAGACCTAATTTTTTTGAATTTAGAGCTCATATGAAGTATTTATGCCCTTTTGAATGTCCTAGTATCTAACTCTTTCATTGTGATCTGGGATCTTCAAGTGGCCATTTTTGGCCCAAATTGCCTTGCCCCACCTGATCTCCTTACTCATCTCCTTTTCTTTTTCTTTACCTAACCCTCACGATCATCCCTCTAGCATGCACATGGTCGTACAATAGTGGCACTCCCCATGATGATACACCTCCTCTTTCCTCAGTCTCCCCCCACCTTTCCCCCTTTCGGCCACTTTTCCCGATGCCCACACCAATGAGGCACGCGTAGGGTAGGCACAAAGCTGGCCACCACCCCTTTGCCCTTTGACAGACAATGCCCCTCTCAAACCCTAAACCTACTATGTTTCTTCCCCTTACACCTACTTAAAGCCTTGAAACCCCACAACCTGGCTGGCTCCCTTGCCCCCCATTGTGTGAAAGCGTTGCCTCACCTCCCACCTAGACCCTACCTCATGGCTACCTCGCCATGGTTTGTAATGATCCAAGCAGGGCCGAAGGCACTAGAAAAGGTTGTTCTAGCAGTTGAGTGACTTGACTCCCTCGCTCTCTTACTCCCTCTGTCCCTTCCTGTTGAACCGATGGACAATTAAAGTTGTCGCCTCCCAACACCTCTTCAATGCTATAGTTGCACCACATAGCTACCAGAGCATCGTGATGAAGATGATGAGGAGAGGAGGGTCTCGACTATCACTACTCTAGGTCACCCATGCAGCCTCCCTGCCCCGCTCATGTGTTCTCTACCGCTCACCTTCTTCCTCGAGCAAGCATTGTTGTTCTCTATTTCCCCTCTAACAAGCCTTAAACGTGGGTCGAAAAGATGGATTCATGTCTAGGTTATTGAACTTTAGAAATTTATGATACACAATGTTTAAGACCCCTACAACTAGCACAGGGTCAAAGTAGTTCGGGGTCGAACATAGGGATAGGAAGAATGGTGCTTCAAAACTCAAGTTTTACTTGTCTAAGCACATCAAAAAGGTTGAAGGATAAAGTTTGTTGTAACAAGAAATAATTACAAAGAATTGAACTAAAATCCTATCTCCAATAGGAGTTACTAGAAAGATTAGAGTTTTAGAGTTTAGCAAATTTTAAAGGGGTTTTGTATATTGGAAACTGAGGAGATAAAACTATCATTGAGGTAAAGCACAAAGGAAGAAAACTTAGGCATATCAAGCAGCAGTGGAGAACATCTTGAACCATGTTCTCTCAAAGAGGATGCCTCTAACTATGCACCAATCCTCTCTCTCAAGAGTACTGGAGATAGACTAGAGTGGAAAGATAAGCCGAGGCTTCCCTAATCCTGGGTACTCTCGTACACCCAAATCAGACCAAACTCTAGAGTTACGACACCCCTCTCTCAAGGGAGTCAAGATGAGAAACACGATTCGATAGCTAGTCAAAAGTGTCATTCAAACAATAGATACTAGAGCTCAGATGCTACAAAGGGATCACCGAACAAAAAGGAACCATACACAAAACAATATGAGGTAAACTCCATAGATTCCAATAATCATAAGGAAATAAGAAGGTTTAGTTACAATGCAGCAGTAAATGAAAGTAAAATGCTGAAAAAGGGAACATAGGTATCAGCCTCCTTAATGTAGGAGGTAGATATACACATCAGCGAACCCCTAAGGTATCTCTAACCCAATACCAGGCAGGAGACCTATCAGGATATGCTAGTCGGGTTCTTAACCGTGTTGGGTCATGAACTGTGACAGGTAAGGGTGTATCGGAAAAGGACTCCCTACCCGATAAGGCTGTGTCGGGCTTCCAGCCCTGTCGGGCGACATGCCGTGATGGGTAGGCCATATCAGGTTGGGTATCATGTCATGTTAGGACGTGTGTCAGATTAGCTTTCTTAGGTTCTTGGGTTCCTTGTGTCAGGGATAGAGGGGCGAGCCATCTTGGGTTGAAGCCCAGCTAGGGACCCGGTACATTGGAGTGGCCTTGAGGGTCGTGTCATGTTGCTGCTGCTACCGGAATTGGTTCTAAGTGAACTCCTCCTGCTACCGGATTGCTCACCTAGTATCGCCCAACACGCCTGGGAACTCGATGCACTAGCTCCTTTTGCTCTCAAAGTTAGCTATCGTAGGGTTCCGACCCATCCCATCAGAGTCCTATAGCTTCTATTTATAGGCAACCACTGGTGTGAGTTGCGACCCTCGTTGGGCCACATGTCCTTTGTCTGCTCCGTTCATATGGCTTCAGGACAGGGTCGACACGTCATGTGCTGCGTTGCGAGTAAATCATGCACGATCGTGTCAGGTAAAGACTCTAGCAGGCTACTATACCGAGGGTGGCCGTGTCGTGCGATCGAATCCATTGGGCAAACGGGCCATGGCGGGAAAGTCCTCTTGTCGGGTAATAGCTTGCAGTCTCTCAAAGCTCCCATGTGACACACCTGTGTCGAGTTGCTGCCATATCGGGCAGCAATCGCGACGGGTAAAGGGTGTGTCACTTTGCTGTTTGATAGAATGGAATGGGTAACTTGTTGTGGGTGGGCGGGGGCAGACCATTAGCATTCCTTTAGTGGAAAAATAAGAGAAACTCTAAAAAAGATTTGATATATTATCAGGAGCATAGTGGGGATTATTTATATATAATAAATAAGATAAAACGAAGAGTAAGTCAATTTTGGAGGCATTTTGGTAGCAAAATATGAGCTCTAGCAGCCATAAAATGAGTTTTATCAACTCCCCCAAACATAACATTTTGATATTCCTCAATCAATATGTACTTATTTTAAAACCTTTGTTTGTGATACTTTTCAAAACCCAAACGTAGTTTTCAGACAAGGGGTTAAGAGAAATTTTGAGATGTCCTATAGTTGTGAGATAAATAGAAAATGATAGGCATAGATCAATGAGGGTTCAACAAATGCGAGCTCCCTTGGCAGATAAGAGATCCATCACATACTCTACGCATTAGATGTGGTAGCCTAGGTTGTGGAGCTTATATGGCGTCTGTTTGAGGTCTATCAAGCCGTAGATCCAGTGTAGGACATAGACACTGTAGTCATTTGATAACTTAGCTTGTTGTGGACTGTGGTGGCAGTATTCGAGTTTGTTCCACTTGGTCGCCGGGTCTACAAGATATGGCTGGATCAAAGACACTACCTCGACATAATATTTCCTTGTTAATCGTTTGAAGGGTGTTGTTGGTGTAGATGTACACTCTGTCGGATAGTCACTATTGGTGTCAGAGTTGTTGTAAAAGAAATCGTCGCGTGGACGAGTGTATATCATCAGGAGCATCCAGTGGTAGTCGTGCAACATAGGTAGGAAGATGACGTGCGGCAGACACCTCTTTACTTGGAGCTGAAATAGATGACACACTCCTATTTCATCAGCAAGGCACATGTCGTTGAACAACATCAGGTGGGCGATGTAGGCTGGTTCAATCTTTTTCTATAGGATGGGGATGTAAGATGATGCTACCATCATTGCTAGACATCCTCCTACCTTGACTAAGTTCTGCAGGTCGTCGAGGGGGACTACTACATTGTCTTTTTCATATATGACATCTATGATGTTAGAATCAGTGAGTCTAAGAAGAATTTCATTGACATGTTCTTGAGATAGAGAAGTACATGCAGAATAGTCAAAATTGTTGATTAGATATTTGGAGACGGAAGGCAAAGTAGAATAGCCCTCAGAGGACTCGACTTCAGGGGTGAGTATTGTTCACATATGTTCTATCTGCTTGCCTGTCCTGTAGACGTCATAGGTGCCCTCGACTTCTTCCTTTGCAGGGTTTCTGGGTTGAGAAGAATCAGAGTCATCATCTATCTCCAGCAGCTCCTTTGGAAGCTCTACATCTTATAAGTAGCGCTTGTCCTTGATTAGTAGCAAGGCGTATATGGTGCTTAATCGATAGAAGTCTTGGTCCTAGAGCTGCCTTACATATCTGATGATGTTTAGAAGCTCAATGGCACACTGGACAATGAAGGTGTTATTTCCGCTTCCCGACTCTTCTTGGACTGGGAAGTCTTGGATGGCGTAGAAGTTCCAGATGTTGATGTGGCATTGGATTCCTTGATTGATTATGTGGTGAAGACGCATAGGAAGAAGTCTGAGGTGCTTGTCTTCGGGGTGTACAAAGATGTGCCCTCTGTATGGGACCTTTGCGGTGTAGTAGTTGAGAAGTATGACATCATGGTTGTGGAGGTCCGCCACGCAGAGGAACCAATGCTTTCTAAGCTTGTAACGAGTCAGCACCAGGCCTGGGTTTTTCTCTTCGATGTGCTATAATATGTCGTCCACCTGCTTTGAATCGTATGCCCCTACTAGTAGTCTTTTTTCCAAGGTTGGGTGGCATTGTAGAACGGTTGTCAGCCTATCCTGATAGCGACATTCTCAAGCATCGTACCTTCCAGGACCCTAAATAGAATCTTCCCTACCACGACTTTTGAGCATAACATGCCTTGGAGTGCTCTGTGTCTTACGAAGAAGTATCTATCGCTCCAGACGATAGCTTCTTCTTCTGCCTGCGGCCTCAGGACAATGTTCAACAATTGTTGGTCCCATATCGACAGGTAGCCGATGGTGCAAAATCAGCCATCTCAAAAGAAGGGATCTCTGACGGCATAGAAAACTCATTAATTGTTGAAGTCCTTGCTCTAGGGGGTTAGCCTGTGATTGAGTTATATAGATCGCCCCCTTATCCCTCAGATTCTTCAGATGAATCCTCCCCTAGGCCTATAGATATGTCTTCTGCTTCTTTAGTTGGCTCTAGAGGGGGTGAGGGAGCAAATATGTCGATGCTGGGGGTGCTCTCTTGTCCTGTTGGAGCCCTGTCGATGGTTTTGTTTGTCGTCTTTTCCTCAGGCATGGTGGAGGGCCCACTGGAGGTCAATGAGGATGACGATGATGGTGGAGAGACAGAAGATGGCAGTGGTGGCGATCTACTAGGATGCCTTGAGCAGTGGTGGTCGTCCCTCTCAATGAGCCTCTCCTCGATGGCATCGAGGAGTTGGAGCACTACCTGCATCATGTTATTCAGTACCTCTAGTTGGCCGGGGATACCAACTAGAGTTAGTAGCTGATGCTCTTACTCATTTAGCCTCCACTGGAAGACTTGAAACTTGCGGGTCAGGGAAGCATATGTAGTTGTGTGGTATCTTGTTACCTACCACAAGTTATCAAACTCGAAGTTGAAAGTCTATCCCAATGAGGAGGGGACTTCTGCTGATCGGCTTCTCATCACGCTCCTCGCGTTAGTGGCGCGGCCTGAAGAATAGGCATAATCTATCTTTGCCTAGTCCATGTGGACAGTATGCGAGGGCATGGCTTCCGCATGGGGCGTTGGCACCTTTGTAGTCACCTCCGCCTCCTCAGCTTGGGTTTGTGGAGAAGTTAGTGGAGTAGGTGGATGTGGATCGACCATCTGGCTCTCCGCTTCCTCCTCCATAGAAACTATCGACGTTGGAGGTGGCGGCGTTGAAGTTGGCTGCACAGACCTGAGCTACGCATCCAAGAGCTCGATGAACACCTCTTTGTTGTTGGGGGAGGCGTCCGACTGCACCAATGCCTCTACCATTTCTGGCAGGGCTAAAGTTTCAGCATCTGCTATAGCAGCCTCTGGGGCTATGATAGTTGTAGTGGCCCCGGTGGTGTCGACTACCTCCACGATGGTCGACACCTCTTCTGTATCAGCGGCAGGCATTGTTGTGGTTATCACGGCTTGCTCGACTGTGGCAGCAACGACCACTGGAGTGGCAACTGCTGGTTGTATGGAGATGGTGGTTGGCTCGACGGTGGCGGTGAAAGGCAAGTCTTCGATGACGACTGTCGATGATATGTCCCGCCAAGTGTCGAGGGAGACTGGCCTTCCTACGGCAGCCATCTTCTCTTGTACGACCCTAGTGGCAGTGTAGGTGACTTGGATAGTCACAACATCAAATCTCTGTTGTTGTGAAGACCAGCTTCTTTGCATCATAGTTGATGTAGAGCAGGAGGGGCAGGAGGATGTATGTCCTCACACATTTGTAGAATAAGTGGTGGCTCACCTTGTTAATTATGTTCACCCTTGTGAGGAACTTAATGTCGATGTTGTCATTACCTCTCGTCCTCGACAGGATGCGCAGCTCGTTTTTAATGTCAATGTTGTCGTTACCTCTCGTCCTCGTACCCCAATCCTGTCGCGACGAGGTTGACGATCCCTCCCATGTTGTACTCCTTGGTGGCGTCCTTTATCGGGTGCAGCCGGTTTAGTAGGAAACACCCCAAGTTGATCATCTTGCCCTCCATCATGTACCAGATAAGATGGAGCTCTTCAGTATATAAGTTGCTTGTTTTGTGTTTCTTGAAGAGGAGGCTAGCCACAATCTTATGTATAATCCTCCAAAAGCACGAGCGAATAGCCGCCACCTCGTTCCCCAGCTTGAAGGATGATTTTCCAGTTAGCTTCTTCTAGAACGTGACTGGGTTGAAGTTGTCGCCTTTGTTGATCCAATCACCGTTATTTAGTAGCTCTCTCTCAGCCTCACTGGAAGAGAATATCTTATTGAGCAGCCTCTCCGAGATGTCGTGATCAGTGTTGTAGAGGCGCCCGTGTCGTCTGTCCGTCTCGCCGAACCTTTTGGCCTCCTCTAGTGAATTTGGGACTCAGTGGAGGGATGAGATGAACTCCTTGGTGAGCTCGGTGTAGGAGGCAGAGTAGCTGAAGCAAATCTTCCATAGTCCGACGGCTTCTAAGACATTCTCAAGTGTGTTGAAGACACCGATCTGGTGGAAGGATGCTTGGTGGAAGAACCAGGTTGGGTGGTATAATTTCGTTGCCAACTCCATGTAACTTCATTGGTGTTCCTCGTCTCTGGGAAGGAACATGCTCGATGAGTGGGCCAGGGACTCTGGTTCTACCTTTGTTGTTGGGGTCGAGGTTGCTTCTATTCTGGGCCATTCTTGACCTCAGAGAGCCCAGCTGCCTCAGGGTTTGGGCATTTCTACCCGGTCGTGGCTTCATTTGTGGCCTCGGGGTTGATCATTTGGCCTTGCTCGTCAACTTGGACGCTAGTCTACTTTGTGTGTGCTATTTTCTGTAATAATTAAACAAACAAGTTAAGTCAAAAAGAGTTGCTCATTGAAATTTGTGTTTACCCGATATCAGGCAAAAGATGAAGGTAAGAGTGTCGCCCGATTCAGTTGGGTGATACCCTTAAAATCGATATTGGGTTGGGTACTTAAGGAAAAATTGGTGCACGATATGTGAATGCCCGGTACCAGAAGGTCGATACATTTTTCACACGGTAAATCGACTCCATCCGATATCGAGCAGAAGGTAAAAACATTGCACATGAGAGGTTGACACTAAGAAATGATAAGGTCAGAGAGATATGACTTTATGTGACAAACCAGTATCGGGTGTCTTGTCAAAACTGATCTTGCATGGTACGGATGCTCAATAATTGTGTCGCGTGATATGGGCATCGCGCGGCAAGGTTGAAAACACGATGCATCTATATGCGATAAAAGAAATGGCGTGTGATGCATTTTGTCGGGCGATACTCATGTCGCCCAACACAAGTCACAGCTTTGCAAAACAAACTGAGAGATAGAGTCATCATTGCGAGCTCGAGATCTTGCCTAATATAAACGTGTTTGTTGTCGTGTCGAGCGACACATGCAAAAGACCGATGTATAACAAGGTGGTGAAGAAAATTGGCACGCTTATAGCAC
This sequence comes from Alisma plantago-aquatica, assembly GCA_963693085.1. Classification (NCBI taxonomy): domain Eukaryota; kingdom Viridiplantae; phylum Streptophyta; class Magnoliopsida; order Alismatales; family Alismataceae; genus Alisma; species Alisma plantago-aquatica. The sequence goes on from OY856415.1 coordinate 145,877,422, forward strand.
GACAAGCAGAAACTCGACATGTTAAAAAGTTCTGACCGACATGGGCCAAAACACGATAAGGTGGCGTGCGACAGGGCTTGGCCGATATGGTCCATGTGACACAAAGTTACGCTATATGCAAGGCACCTTGGGTTTTACCAATATCGGGCAAGAAGATATTGAATGCAACACGGAGGTCGGTAGGCGAAGGTCGACACGGGAGCTTGGGTTTGTAAAAGGAATGCACGATATGGGAGCAGAAGAAGGTAACTTGGTAACCCGACATGGTTAAACTTGAGGCACTATATATAGCCGGCTGTGAGCGGCGTAAAAGGGTAAAATAAGGACATGTGTCATGCAAGAAGGTGAATCGTCTTCTAAAGCATAGTAAAATCAGTCTAATATGTCATGTCACGAATATTTCGAGAAGGCTCGCGCAGCACGCGTGTCGCGCGGTGCGCGATTAGCTGGGCGATAGCTTGCTCGACACATCTTCAAGAGCCATGCCAAACTTTTGCAAGAGCAGGCGTGTTAGCCGATACGACCTGGGCGATACGGTAGCCCGATGAACTTATCGTGCGATAAGGCCAGGTGCATTTCTTTCCCGACGGCTTCTACAAAACCGTGTAAAACTAAAACAAAGGTGTCTCCTGATACGATTCAAGGTGGGTTGGGCGACACAGTTATCACAAAACATGTCGCGTAGAGAAAAAGAAAAGAAAACGCATCATGTATGTCCGATATGCCAGCAAAGGGCTTGAAGGAAAATAAAAAACAAGGATAGGAAAAATGAAAAATCAGAAGGCACATGATGGGTAAAACATCATTGGCCTAAGGGTAAACTTCGGCCTCAGATAGTATTACTCACCAAGTCAATAAAACTAAGTCAGTGTCCCATAAAATAAGAGAATTTGTGCACGTAGAGTGGGCATAGACTCGGGCATTATTACAATATTAGTGTTTGTAATGTTCTTTGCAAGAAAAGAAAATAACATCTTATTCTAGGTAAGTAAAACTCGGGCTGCCTCCCCAGGAGCGATGTGGCTTCAATCGTCAGCTCGACATCTTCAAATCTTGTTATACTTCTCTGGTGGGTGCAACTTCGGCATCATGCAGGGGTATCTCGGATCTCCTCACAAAGGTTTTGTCTTCATAGAACCTCTTGACTCAGTGTCCATTGACTGGAAAAACTTTCATCGGATCTTCTTTATCATATAGCTCCATCATCCCAGATAGATATGACTTTTGTACTATGAATGGTTCAGACCACCTAGTCTACAATTTTCTTGGAAAAAGATGGATAGAAGATTTAAACAATAAGACTTTATAACCTTCCTTGACATCTTTTGCTCACATATCGGAATCATGCCAGATTTTAGTTATTAGCTTGTAGATCCTTGTACTTTCATAGGCATGAAGACTAAGCTCTTCATGTTCTTGAAGTTGAAGAAACCTCTTCTTACCAGCTAGTGTGGGGTCCATGTTAAGGCGTTTGATTGCCCAGAGCACTTTATGCTCCAACTCAAAAGGTAGATGGAAAGCTTTCCCATATATCAGGCGGTATGGTGAAGTCCCCAGCGGTGTCTTGTAAGTAGTCTTGTATGCCTAGAGAGCATCATCTAACTTAGCTGACCAGTCCTTGCGAGACTTGCCAACCGTCTTTTCTAGGATCTGCTTGATCTTCCTATTAGAAACTTTGACTTGCCCAGACGTCTGTGGGTGGTATGGCGTGGCGACTTTGTGATGAACGCCATATCTATGCAAAAGTGATTCAAATTGCTTTTCTGTAAAGTGAGATCCACCATCACTGATGAAGGTTCTTGGCACTCCAAATCTTGGGAAGATTATCTTGGTAAAAAGCTTTATCACTGCTTTGGCATCACATGTTGTGGTGGGTACAACTTCTACCGATTTAGAGATGTAATCAATTGCAACAAGGATATAGTTGAAACCATAATAGGAGGGGAAGGGTCCCATATATTCTATACCCCACACATCAAATATTTCAACCTCAATCCATTCTGATAGCGACATCTTATTTCGACGGGAGATATTCCCAGTTTTCTGACATTCATTGCAGGCTTTAACATAGGCATGTGCATCTTTGAAGAGAGTCCACCAGTAAAAGCCTGATTGGAGTACTTTGGTAAGGGTTCTTTCACCTCTTAGGTTCCTCCATAAGGAGAGGAGTGACACTCAAATAGAATCTTGGGGGCTTCAACCTCCGGTATACATTGTCTATACAAGCCATCGACACAATGCCTAAACAACAGAGGTTCGTCCCAGTAATAGTTCTTCAGATCAGAGAAGAATTTCTTCTTTTGATTGTAGGACATTTCTGGGAGTATTTGTTTACATGTCAGGTAATGGTAGAAGGCTGCATACTATGGCCCCTCAGGGTTGGCCAACTGGGCAACTGTTACAACCCCAATTTTCAGATTCCTTTGGGGGAGAAATGTAATTTCTCCTATTAATTATATATGAATAAATAATGGTGTAATTTGATTTGAAATGAATGAATTTCATTTATAATAGCCTTGTTGGTTTCCTTATGGGCTTTATTGGCTATTGTGTCCAATAACAATGAAAAGAAAAAGGAAATTCAATTAGGAAATGAATAATTAAGAAATGGAGAAAAGAAAGATGTATAAACATGTAGAAGGCAAAGTACTATCCTCCAAGGGTGGATTTCATGCCTTTTGGGTTCCTTCGGACCCAAGGAGTCCAAATTGCAAAGATAATGTAACAAGAAAGAGAAAGGATTAATTAATTATTTCTTTATTAAGAAGGAAATTGGAGATAATGATAAAATATGGAAATAAGTGGAAAGATGTATGATTAAGGCATCATGGGTGGATTTTCATATCCATAAGGTTTCTAATGGTAAAGTGAATTCAAATAAATAAAATAGAACGATAGGAGAGAGAGAGAATATGTATAATATATGCCTTATTATTAGATAACTTGCATGGGAACAAAATGCCTCTTTCCTTTTGAATTTAAGGCTTAAAATTGGAATAAAGGTAGAAAATGCAAATCTAAATATTTCTTTAAAATTTGGTTGGAAAAGAGCAAACGAGGAGAGAGATACAATTTTTACAAACTTTCTTAAAGTGAGTGGATAATCAAGAATATCATATTAAATGTCACAATTCCTTTTCGTATTTTGTTTCTGGCGCGTGCATTCAGGGCCATCACATCAAGGATCCGACGGTGATGAACCCATCTTCTAGCTCACTTCTGGCTGGGAAAGTAAGGACGGGACTCAAACTTTCCTTGGTTGATTTTCTTGCCGATCATTGCGCGAGCAAACTTGGAAACATGCTAGATGGATTCATGAGGTTCTTGCAGCCATATCTATCCTATGCTAGATGGAAACATGCCTATCTTGGGGGTCTCCAGAAGATTCCCCTAAAACCCAAGGACCCCGCAGGTTGTGCGCCATAGCGACAGGCTATATAAGGGGGTGTATCCCCTCTGTGAGGCTAGGAATAGCACTATGAGATGCTATAGAACCTGTAGGCCGAGTATCAGCCGCCAATTTCCCCCTCTCGAACCCTTCTTGCACCTCATACCTCCCTAGCTTGCCGCCGGAGGCCCTCGTGTGGTCTCACCAACTTCAGCCATGAATGGAGCAATTAAGACCACCGATGAGTTCGGTTGGGATGGGTGGAGGCGGAGGACCGGCTTGGAGCAAGTAAGGAGGCCTGCCAATGGAAGTCAACACCTGGGTTGACCTTCCATGGCTCTGCATCGAGAAAGTAGAGGAGGAAGACGAGCAAGGGAGAAAAGACTTCCCTACCCCCGGTAGCCATCAGAAGGAATCGAGGGAAGAAACGTAATCAACCAATATGAGCAGATAATTCAGTAAATCTTGTTTGGTTGATGTGTCACTTTCTTATTGGCTTAAAATTAATTAACTTGCAAAAATCGTAGGAAAAGATATTTGAGTTTCCATAGACTCGAGCATGGCACTCCTCATGTTTAGAGGAAAGGGAAACCCCTCAGTTTAAGGTGTATGTTTGTTGAGCCCCCACATATAAGTTGGTGACACGGGCAGGTATGGTCTTGGTCTAATGTTGAGGATTGAGAACAAGTATGACCTATCGTGGAGACCTAGTATGCTTTAGAAGGTGGTTTGTTGGTTAGCTATGTGCCTTAGTATCTTGCTAGGGCTAAGCATACTTAGGTGGGTGGCAACCCTAGACGTAGGGATGTTTGTGACCTTGGTTTCTATCAAGAGATAGTTTCCTCCCATCCTGGGAGAGGGACCCTTTTATAGGGTATGGATCAACTTTTTTTGGGTTCGAGATAACCTTAAGAGGTCTCATAGAATCTTGAGAAGCTAAGTGGAGAGTACATAGTATGAGAATGAACCTGTAGACCCATTGATAACCATCTCTAAGTGCATGTGGATGTGTTACCATGGAGGCGACCAGTATGGGGCCTAACTGAGGTAGGTTGGTCACCATGATCCCTATGAAAGGATGAAAGTCAGCCCATGAATGCTGAGAGAGATGATGAAGACTTGGGAAAGGTTTCAAGTTAGATATGTGCTATGATAGAATCCTAAGTCTATTCTGGGGTCAGGTCGGGATAAGACCTATGGAAGTAGTGTTGGTATGTATGCCCATAGAGCAAGTCATGTGATGATTGTAATGGGATAGTTTATGATTTGAATAATAATAAAGGCAATTTCTGATCTATATGTTTTAACTATTTCTGAGATGATAATATAACATGATATATGTCTAAAGAATTGTTTTACTCCATGACGTATGCTTTTGGGCTGAGGACCTAAATGATGAGATCATACGGATGTTAAGAGTATACTTTCTTGTTCATTCCCTAGTTGGTTGTTATTGTGGAAATAACCATAGATATCAATAACACAAAAGACTACATTGTGTGTTGGTTGATGACAAAATCCCATTAGTCATGATATAGTGATATCAAACCAAGCACATAGGTACTTGTTGGAGAACAAGTGTACCGAACAGACCCACCGTGAGAGTGACACATGGAACCATGATTTGGTAGTCACAGTCAACTCTCACAATGATGGTGGTGAGTGTGATTCTTCAACCTAAAATCACTACTCTCAACACATGTCTTTGGGTACACTTTGACATCATCAAACGCAGTCTTGAAACATGGGTTGTTATAAAGGTGATGATTGGGTGACTTTGACACATGGGGCTTTTGAGGGGTGAGTGATAAATATGGGATTTGTCCCTCCTAAGGGAGTTTGATGTCCATGGCCACTTGATGAGTAGGATTGAGAAAGGCATGCACATGCATATGTGCATCAATATGTGATATTGATGTCACACACATCTCACCCAGTCTGCTCTAAGATCAAGGAAATGGATGAATGTTGAAAGGATGACTGTACCATGCATTGAGTTCATTCAAGACATTAGTGACAAAGGAATTATACATTCACTGTAACACCATTCACGGATTGTAGGATTGAAAGTTGTTCTCCCACTTTCTATTTCACTTGGGTAGCACTAATGTGTGACTAGGCACCACTCTTTGCTTGTGAAGTCATAAGTGTTATGGACTTTCACTGCCAATGTGAAATGGACCTGTAGGGTCAAACACACTAGGACATGTTCCTGGAAGAGGAGTTTCGCCATAAATCTTGTTTAGATTTATTACTAAATGAGTATAGTAGTTCAATTAAACATCCAATCAATTGATAGCTCAAAATCATAGTGTTCAAGGTGTTGGATCAGATAATTCAAGTATCAGATTGATTGAAACTGCAAATGACTGATCGGCTGCTCCAACTGATCGACTCATAGAGAAGAATCGATCGGCTCAGGCTGGTGAGCCGACCGGCTCATGTCAATGAGTCGATCGGTTCACATTGTTGAACTGGTCGCATGACCAACTGAGTTTGTTTCACTTGTTCAAATTTGATTTGGACAAGGAGTAATAGTTGATTAGTTGGAAACAAATATGGAAAGTCAATTTGAGTTGGACCAGGACCACGAACCGATTGACTCATGCTTGAACCGATCAGCTCAACTACCCAGACGATCAGTTCAGGGCTGAACCGATCGGTTCAACTGGCGCAATTTGTCAGATTTTGTGGAAAATCTCGAATCCTTCTACTCATGCTTTAATCCTGCATTGCCCGGGGTAGAGAACCCTATCCCATGACCCTTCTATATATAGGGGTATTGGGGGCTTCTCAGAGAACAACTCAGAACACCAATTTCTCAGTATAGTTGTCGTTCTCTCTGGTTGTGGTAACCAGGAGAGCCCGAGCAAGTGCTACCCGATTAGGGAGGCATATCAAGGGAAAGACAACTGTAGAAAAGCGACTAGTTGTAGGAGAGTGTGTCGGTGACTAGTATGACAACAAGAGGGTATGAATCCTTCAGGTGCCTTGTGCGATAAGGTGATCGGAGTTCCAGGTGGTCCGTGTGGACTACTATAGCGGTGGGAGACTTCTGCTGCTCGGAGGACAGCTGTCAATCTCGATAGTCCCGGTGAGACCAGGAGCTGCACAGACATTGTCCAAGACTGGAGGTGAGGACCGCGCAAGCCGTGAGGTAACATTGCCGAGCAAGCCTCAGGACAAGGTATATCTCTACAAACTATCCTTCCTACTGTAAAGACGTTGACGCGATTCCTTTATACTGGGTTTGGGGAATTTTTTTTTGTTTTCGTCGCCTTCTCTTATCTCCCCTAAAACCCAACAGTGATATCAGAGCCATGTCAATTGCTCTATATTTTAGGATTATCGATGTGATTGATTTTGGGTTTTTGCCTTTATTTATTGCATACGATGCGAAATTGGCTTTATGCATGTCCAATCCTAAATCCAAAAATCCTGAAATACATATATGATATGTAATATGAATGCACTCGATATACGTCTCTCTTAAACGAGTTTTGTGGTGGATGTATAGCATGGTTATGGCCAATAAACCCTATGTATGTGTGCTTGGTTGAATGTGGTTGCTTGCATCTCAGTCTGCGCACTGATTCCCTACCTCCTTTTCTTGATGTAACTCGAGATAACTTGAGATTTTTTTCCTACCTTTGCTCCCCCTGAATGTAACTTGGGGTTTCTCAATTCAAATGTAAATAAGATAGAACCTTTATTTCTTTTTATGTTGAAGAACGACAGACAACCTGGCGACGACTAAGACGATCGGTTCAAGGTGCGAACTGATCGGTTGGCGTTCCAGGCGACTGGTTCGAGGAGCGAGACGAGTGGGTGGCGGCCATGAGGAGATGCACAACGATCAGGAGAATTGATCAGTTGGAGGAGACAATCGATCGGCTGGTGGCACCCAACCGAATGAACTGATGGCAAGTCGATCAATCATGGAGATGAGTTGATCAAACCCAGAATGGCAAAACACAGAGTTCATCTTGTACAGGTTACATGTGATGTAGACCTAGATGAGCGTGATTCCTCTTGGCTCGAGGAATCACATTAGGATGGCCATAATCATCGCTTTTATCATTTCACATGTTTTCTGTGGGATATAGCATGTATATCATACATACTATATATTGTGGTGATTGGATATGTATTTGTACCTATAAAACCAAATCCCTCAATAAATATTAAAGTTTTAGATGCCTTACAAATCCGACACACGTGAAAAGCTTGATCGACCAAGTGTGGGCATGCCCTAGTGTGGTGCACCGTCTATCTCGTGGAAGCGTGAAGGTTGGATATGTGGGTTTGCCCTAGAAGGGTGCATATTCATTGTATTGGATTTGGGTCGGACTTAACAAGGTGACCTAGATAGGATCTAGCACCTTGAGGCATGGAGGTGATCATGGCAAGGAGTTTCATATGAAATCTTTCAAGAGTTGCATATGATGCAATTGGCAAAAGTTTCCTACCTGGAAGATCTATGTTGTGGGTGACAGCCCTAGCTGGTCCATGACTCAGAGGATTTCAAGATATTGACTCACTAGAAGATTGTCCGCTGCAATCTTCCGAATTGATGGTGAGGGCTATAAATTTGAACAAAATAGTGGAGTGATAACTAATTAAAGGCCTAAATAACTATCGTCAAATTTTTGTCAAATCAAATCAAAAAGGAGTTTTGACAAATGCAATTTTCTCTTGTAGAATGACATCTTTTAAACATGAGAAAATTAATTGAGAATAAATTCCATAACTGGTTGGGGATGATGAGAAATGTTCTGCACAATCCAAATATACCGGTGGCCTTTGAGTCCACTCTATGTACGTTTAATGCGTTGTTTGAGACAAATAAGAAGAAGGATAGTTCATTGATGAAGATCAATGGAACAAAATCCAAGGATAAAGGTGAGGGAGAGAAGGGTCCTCTTGCCAACCAACATCAAAGTCTTCTGCGCTCAAAACATGGAGAGGATGGAAGGAAAGATGGAAGAAGAAGTGAGAGATAAAGATCTATACTTCTGGTGTATACGTAATAGAGATTAACTTTACTACTTCTTTGTCGTGGGTACTTGATACCGGATGTAGATCTCACATTTGTTCAAATGTGGAGGATCTTAAAAGGAGTAGGCCTTTGGGGAAAGGCGATGTTGAACTACATGTTGCCAATGGGGCAAGGGTTGTTACCAGTGCTGTAGGAACCTATGAGTTAACTCTGCCTAGTGGGTTAATAATAGAGTTGAAGAACTGCTATTCTGTTCCTACCATAAATAGGAAGATCATTTCCATTTCTTGTTTAGACAAGGATGGTTTTGAATTTATCAATAAGAATGGAAAATGTTCCATTTCAAAAGATGGGATCCTTTATGGCAGTGCCCCAATATCTTATGGTCTATACTTGATAGATCTAGAGACAAGTGTATACAACGTAAACACCAAAAGGCAAAAACTCAACAACTCAAACAAAACATATCTTTGGCATTGTCGTCTAGGGCACATGAATGAGAAGTGCATCTCTAGACTCCATAAAGATGGTTATCTAGACTCTTTTGATTATGAATAAATAGAGACATGTGAATCTTGTTTGTTGGGCAAGATGACCAAGACACCCTTTTCAGGTAAAGGTGAGAGAGCTAGTGATCTATTAGGACTCATACATACTGATGTATGTAGGCCTTTTAGAACTAATGGTAGAAATGCGTGTTAGTACTTCATTACCTACACTGATGACTTCAGTAGGTATGGCTATGTATACCTGATGAAACATAAGTCAGAAACCCTTGAAAGGTTCAAGGATTTCATGAATGAAGTACAAAACCAACTTGGTAAAAGTATTAAAGAACTTCGATCCGATCGAGGTGGAGAATACTTAAGCCAAGAGTTTGAGGACCTTCTATGAGCCTGTGGTATCATATCACAATGGACTCCGCCTGGAACACCACATCATAATGGTGTGTCTGAAAGAAGGAATCACAAAGTGTTGTGGAATCACAGTCTCCTCAAGCAACACAAGGACCTCATAGATCTAGTAGGACACGCCTTGAACCTGAGAGATTTGGATACCTTGTGACTCAGGAAGGCGGTGAGTTGATCATAGATGATGATCCAACTACTTATCTAGAGGCTATGGAGGGACCAGATTCTGAGAAATGGCTTGAGGCCATGAAATCCGAGATGGAATCCATGTACTCCTACAAATTATGGACTTTGGTGGAACCACTCGAGGGGGTAAAACCCATAGGGTGCAAATGGGTCTTAAAGAAGAAGACTGGCATGGATGGAAATGTGCAAACTTATAAAGGCAGATTGGTTGCAAAGGGTTTCTGACAAGTTCAAGGTGTTGACTATGACGAAACTTTTTCTCCAATTGCCATGATTAAGTCCATCAAGATCATGCTTGTTATTGCGGCTTACTATGACTATGAGATTTGGCAAATGGATATTAAAACCACATTACTTAATGGGAATATAAATGAGGATGTGTACATGACACAACCTATAGGTTTTGTAGATCCAAAGAATGCCAATAAAGTTTGTAAGCTACAAAGGTCAATCTATGGATTGAAGTAAGCGTCTCGGAGTTGGAATCTTCAATTTGATGAGGAAGTCAAAGTGTTTAGCTTTATTCAAAATGAAGATGAACCTTGTGTGTACAATAAGGATAGTGGGATCAAGAGTAAATTCCTCATATTGTATGCGGATGACATACTATTGATGGGGAATGATGTCACAGCCTTAGAGAAGGTAAAGACTTGGTTTAGGAATACTTTCTCAATGAAGGCCTTAGGAGAAGCATCCTACATTCTAGGTATTAAGATCTACAGAGATAGATCTAAAAGGCTTCTCGGACTAAGTCAAAGCACATACATTGATAAAGTGCTGAAGTGGTTCAACATGGAGAACTCAAAGAGAGGCAACATCCCCATGATACATGGAGTCACCATCTCTAGATCTCAATGTCCCCAATCTTGTGAAGAGAGGGAGCGTATGAATGGGATCCCATATGCATCATCCATCAGATCCATCATGTACGCTATGTTGTGGACATGCCCAGATGTCTCGTATGTTCTCAGCATGACGAGAAGGTACCAGTCAGATCCCAGGGATGCTCGCTGGACATCCATAAAGACAATCCTCAAGTACTTGCGAAGGACTAAGGATCAGTTCCTTATATACGGCGACGAGGAAGAATTGGTAGTAAGGGGTTACACCGATGCAAGCTTCCAAACTAATAAAGATGATAACATATCACAATCAGGATTTGTATTTTTCCTAAACAATGGAGTTGTGAGCTAGAAGTGTTCCAAGCAAGAAACAGTTGCCAATTCTACTACAGAGGTCGAGTATATTGTTGCTTCACATGCAACAAAGGAGGCTGTGTTGATCAGGAAGTTCATCATTGAACTTGGTGTAGTTCCCAGTAGCTGTGATGCAATTGAGCTTTATTGTGACAATAATGGAGCTATTGCTCAAACTAACAGATCACATCAGCGGTCCAAGAACATACTACGACGCTTCCATCTCATACGAGAGATCATATAGTGAGGAGATGTGAAGATTTGCAAAGTACCAACTGAAGACAACATAGCTGATCCACTGACTAAGGACCTTTCTCAGCAGAAGCATGATGGTCATGCTAGGTCACAAGGACTGAGGTTCCTAGGTGACTAGCTCTAAGTGTAAGTGGTAGTCTGTTGGTATGTATGCCCATAGAGCAAGTCATGTGATGATTGTAATGGTATACTTTATGATTTGAATAATAATAAAGGCAATTTCCGATCTATATGTTTTAACTATTTCTGAGATGATAGTATAACATGATATATGTCTAAAGAATTGTTTTACTTGATGACGTATGCTTTTGGGTTGAGGACCTAAACGATGAGATCATATGGATGTTAAGAGTATACTTTCTTGTTCAGTCCCTAGTCGGTTGTTATTGTGGAAATAACCATAGACATCAATAACAATAAAGACTAGATTGTGTGTTGGTTGATGACAAAATCTCATTAATCATGATATGGTGATATCAAACCAAGAACATAGGTACTTGTTGGAGAACAAGTGTACCAGACAGACCCACCGTGAGAGTGACACATGGAACCATGATATGGTAGTCACAATCAACCCTCATAGTGATGGTGGTGAGTGTGATTCTTCGACCTGAAATCACTACTCTCAACACATGTCGTTGGGTACACTTTGACATCATCAAACACAGTCCTGAAACATGGGTTGTTATAAAGGTGATGATTGGGTGACTTTGACACATGGGGCTTTTGAGGGGTGAGTGATAGATATGGGATTTGTCCCTCCTAAGGGAGTTTGATGTCCATGGCCACTTGATGAGTAGGATTGAGAAAGGCATGCACAGGCATATGTGAATCAATATGTGATATTGATGTCACACACATCTCACCCAGTCTACTCTGAGATCAAGGAAATGGATGAATGTTGAAAGGATGATTGTACCATGCCTTGAGTTCATTCAGGACATTAGTGACAAAGGAATTATACATTCACTGTAACACCATTCAATGATTGTAGGATTGAAAGTTGTTCTCCAACTTTCTATTTCACTTGGGTAGCACTAATTTGTGACTAGGCACCGCTCTTTGCTTGTGAAGTCATAAGTGTTATGGACATTCACTGCCAATGTGAAATGGACATGTAGGGTCAAACACACTAGGACATGTTCCTAGAAGAGGAGTTTCTCCATAAATCTTGTTTGTATTGATTACTAAAGGAGTTTAGTAGTTCAATTAAACACCCAATCGATTAATAGCTCAAAATCATAGTGTTCAAGTTGTTGGATCAGATGATTAGAGCATCAGATTGATTGAAACTGCAATTGACTGATATGCTTCCCCAACCGATCGACTCATAGAGATGAACAGATCGACTCAGGCTGGTGAGCCGACCGGCTCAGGTCAATGAACCAATCAGTCACATTGTTGAACTGGTCGGGTGACCGACCGAGTTTGTTTCACTTGTTCAAATTTTATTTGGACAAGGACTAATAGTTGATTAGTTGGAAACAAACATGGAAAGTCAATTTGAGTTGGACCAGGACCAAAAACTGATCGACTCATGCTTGAATCGATCGGCTTAAGGGCCCAGATGATCGGTTCAGGGCTGAACCAATCAGTTCAACTGGCCTTTTGTTAGATTTTGTGGAAAATCTCAAATCCTTCTACTCCTGCTTTAATCCAGCATTGCCCAGGGTAGAGAACCCTGTCCCATGACCCTCCTATATATAGGGTTATTGGGGGCTTCTCAGAGTACAACTCAGAACACGAGTTGCACTGTAAAGTTGTCGTTCTCTCTGGTTGTGGCAACCAAGAGAGCCCGAGCAAGTGCTACCCGATTAGGGAGGCACAACAAGGGAAAGACAACTACTGAAAAGTGACTAGTTGTAGGAGAGTGTGTCGGTGACTAGTACACCGACGGGAGGGTACAACTCCTTCCGGTTCCTTGTGTGACAAGGCGATCTGAGTTCTAGGTGGTCTGTGTGGACTACTACAGAGGCGGGGGACTTCTGCTGCTCGGAGGACAGCTGTCAATCCCTATAGTCCCGGTGAGACCAGGAGCTGCACAAACACCGTCCAATATTGGAGGTGAAGACCGTGCAAGTCGCGAGGTAGCGTCACTGAGCAAGCCTTGGGACAAGGTATATCTTTACAAACCATCCTTCCTACGGTATAGACGTTGACGTGATTCCTTTATACTGGGTTTGGGGAAATTTTTTTTTCTTTCTGTTGCCTTCTCTTATCACCCCTAAATCCCAACAAGTAGGATTTGCCTGATTCCCTAGTTGCACATGACCATAGGGTCGGGAGGTAACAACTATCATTGTCTGAGGGCCATGGGTTAGGAGATTGTTCACCTTCATGAACTCATGGGGCCCAAAGGGCAGATGAGGAGGGCACTCTCTGGATGCATAAGGAAAGAAGGACTAACCCAAAAGTGCCTACACCCTAAAGACCTTTAGTTATCTAGAGTAACATGTCGTTTTTCTATTTCTGAATGAGTAGTTCCATTTGAGATAAATGAAGTATATTCTGATCTTGTATATTCCTTGTAGTTCACTCAAAAAATTTGCAATTGATCTTTTTGTGAAAAATGAGTTTGTTGATACAAATTTAATATTCTACTTTAATTTCAGTTGCTCACTATTTCTTATAAGTACTCATTAATTGGGCAAGTAGTTCATTACTCTACTCACAAATTTTTTAGTACACCCTTAGCATATGGAGATCAAAATGCATATTAGAATTCTTACCACAAGTTTGAATCTAGACATGTTTAGATAGTTGGTCATGTAGGGAAATATAGAAACAAAGATGGGAGCAGATTTTTTTCTTTCCTCATAACCATAACAATTGGATAATGACAATAACTATGAAATGGGAAAGATGGTGCAACGAATAAACCTAATCCTATAGAAAGAGCCACGATGATTATTGTAGAGTAGTGCTTCTTTCACAAGTAGCTCACAAATAGTAGCCAACAATGTATTCCCAATGACGGTTGACAACATTCTCCTAGCATGGTAGCAATACATTCCACACCTCAATGTAGTCATGAAAGACAATAGGAACTCCACGACATGCTTCCAAATTTGATGCGAAGGAGATATCATTCCATTGTCAGCATGTTAGCATCAACTTCCTTCCCCCGGCTATCTCTCCCTTTCTTAGAAAGACTTCTTAAGCTCTCACGTTATCACAAAACTAAGGAAAAAATGTGTCTAGAGCTTTGGTCACTCCCTCCTTATATAGGAATGGATGAAATCGGGTTTCCAAAATATAGAGGATACAAAAGGAATGATCCCATGGTTTGACGATTGCTACATGCGTCCATTTGGTTGACTGGCATAGACAATCTATTGATTGGATCATCCAGTTGGTCGATTGGCTTGTGTCCAACAATGCATTAATGTTGGCATTAAATTCAATAATTAATAAATGTTGTTACACATATCATTAATAGTTTGACCCAATCAAATTGGTCATTTCACTTCCAATCTGTCTATTAAAACATTCCAATCAATTGATTGAATATTTTGACCCTTCCCTAGGACCAGTGTCCATTTGGTTAGTTGGACACTCCAACCGGTCGACTGTCTTGTTCCATCAGCCACTATCAAAAGGTTTTCAATCAATTGACTGGACATTACAGACGATCGACTGGACATCCCGGTCCAGTCAACTTACAACTAATATTTCTTAAGTTGATTTCCTAAATACTTTTAGCAACCAAGTTAAATTTTATCCATGAGTAAAATCCTATTCCAAGAGCATCCTATGTGTGTGACTCTATAGGTTCCATATTATGTTCGTAGTGAATGTCAAATAACCAGATTAAGACATCAAAAACAATGATCATTATTTAGAAATGTATCATTACTACCCAACTAATTTGAAAGCTGGAGAACAACTTCAACCTAGAATCTTTGATTAATGTTACTATGATTGTATAGTTCCATTGTCCCTAATATCCAAATTGAGCACAAGGTATATAATCATCCTACTCTTAATATTCGATCCATGTTCATTGAACTGGAATGGGATGCATGTGATCTCACATATCACAAATTGACTCTCACGAGTGTGTCCATACATTTCTCAGTCTCACTTATCAAGTGGAAAACATATCACTCTAGTAGGAAGGACAAACCCCATCTACATCACTCAAATTTGATCCCCATGTTTCACCATGTAATCGATCACAACCTATATGGAAACCCTTATTCAAGGTCAAGTTGGATGGTGTCAAGGTTCAACAAACAACATCTGATGACTGTAGTGACCATTGGTCTAAGAATCACAATCACGAATACTTTTCAAAGCTAGATCTAACTACCATTCCTTGGCTTCCATGTTTCATTCTCAAGTTGGGTCTGCGTGGTAAATTGTTCTCTAACTAGTACATATGTGTTTGACTTGATATTTGATATCATGACAAATGACATTTTGTCATAGTCAACACAATTTTCTAGTCTTATGTATTATTATCATTTATTTTTTCCACAACAATATCTGACTAGAGGCATAGAAAGAATGTATGTACTCTTATCATACATATGATCTCATTGTTTAGGTCCTCAATCTAAAGAGATATGTCATCGAGTAACATCTCTCATTAGAGATTTACCATGTTTGTGTCGTCTCATTTTTGAGATAAGCATAATAGACATAATTACCTTTATTATTATCAAATCAAGTACATGGCACCCTAGTACAATCATCATTTGGTTAACTCTTTGGGCACACATACCAACATACTCCCACTTGTTCTTAGAGCCAATAACCCAAAAATCTTATTCTATGTGAACTTAACATGATCATCATGTTTCTTCTATGTAGTGCTTTTGTCAATGGGTAAGCAACATTTTCTTTCAGTTGGTACTTTGCAAATATGCACACCTCCTCATTACATGATCTATTATATCATATGGAAACGTCGTATTATGCTATCTGGGTCCCTTAGCCTATCAAATAGCCTCATTTTTGTCAAAACATTTCTACTATGTTATCAATGGTTGGAAGCTATCCAAATTCATATAGAGAACTTGGTCCATACAACATCCTTTGTTGTGCTCCAAACAATAAGGTACTTGACTTATACTTTAGGATTAGTAAATGTCTCTTGCTCTAGACTTTCCAACTTACTACTATTATGTTAGTAAGGCAAAAAACAAATTCAGATTGCCATCATATTTAATCATTCAAAATCGTGTCCCAATGTAACCCTTTACACTTAACTCTTCCATAACACAATAAAGATTTGATCCTTAGTGATTCTCGAGTACTTAAAGATGTTCTTTACAACATTCCAATAACCTTCACATGGATCTGACTAAGATCTGATCATCATGTCCAAAAGATATGAGATAACAGAATGAGTTTATAACATTGCATACACGATAAATCCAATTGCATATCTCATAATGAGTGTATAACATTGTATACATTATATATCCAATTTTGAATGCATATGGTATCTTACTCATGCATTCTCTTTCTTCACAAGAACTGGGACATTGGGCTCTAGAGACTGTAATTCCATGGGACATGGTCAAGTTTCCTCTCATCCTTCATGGTGAAGCTCTTCAACACCTTGTTAATGTGTGTACTTTGGCTTCAGCCAAGAAGCCTTCTAGATCTATATCCATTGATATTAACTCCTAAGACGTAGCATGATTAGTCTAAATCCTTCATAATGAAAGTATTTTGAACCAGGTTTCTACAATTTGTAGAGTAGCGATATCATTCCCCATCAATATGTGGAATATAGTTATGCTCACACTAAACTTCTCGTAGACACATGTTTTAACTTCATCTTGACCAAAGTCAAAATCTTTGACTTCCACATTAAATTTAAAACTTCAACTGTGAGATGCATATATTGAACTTTACAGTCAAACTGTAATGGAAAACATGATTCTTGTGATAGAGTGAACCTTGGATGTTCATGGCTACTGAATTCATTATTTGAATCATGAGTTGGAGAATGGAATAATCACTTTGAATTCATATGTATGTATGTGAATGATGATGTCAGTTTTATTGTTTTATGCATTGATGAGCCTGATTATGAAGATACATGATTTTATTACTAGGTATGATATAACAATGGTCCTTAAAGTGTGTTGATCATACAAAGGAAAATGTTATCTTGGCATAAAAGTTGTACTAAATGTACATCATATGAAGTGCAAGATGTGGTCCTTTCCGATGAAGTTTAAATAAATCATATTATTACCACTATTGGTTTATATGTTTGAAAGACCTAGGTTAATTTTAATATTGTGATCCATGCATATGTCGTGGCTTTTGGGATGTCACATTGTGTTCACTGAGAACATGTGATGATGTGTCATTCACATCATAACATCAGAGCTACAGTTTGGCCTTAAGGAGTGCTGACTCGAGCCCTCGAATTAGATGAACGATTGTATGGCCTTGGTCTCCAACCCTGCAGTTAGATGTTGCATGTGCAACCAAGACTTTCCCACCTTTGCACGTCGAGATCGTGGAGTGAAGAAACACTTCGTGCGAGGAAAGAAGTTGGTATTAAGGAAACATCCTCATTGACCCCTCACTCTCGTGGAGGAGGAGCTCTGGAGCCGCACTTGTGACCAAAGCAGCCACAGGAGAGCCAAGCTGGTGAGGAAGCTTGTGGAGTGTAGGGATCCTTGTCGCCCTTCCAGGATGTGGTGGCTCTATGAGTAGGTCATGGACTAGGAGCAGCAACAGTAGTCGTGAGAGGTGACGCAGGCAACAGAGGATGGCCAACGGAGGGCCCCTGATCTGTATCAAGATGAATCATCAAAGAACGAAGGAGCAGCGACGGGGGTACCCAAGGCGTTGAGAACCCACACAGACGCATGCAATCCTGGTTGAGAAAGGAAGGAGGAGAGAAGACCGATGAAGGCACAAGGATTGACGCAACGGGGTCGACGCCGTAGAACGGAGATCGACGCACGTTGGCGTAGGGTTCAAGCATAGTGGTGCTTAGTCTGTAGGGTCCGTGAACCATGGAGGACAGGTCCCTCCAAGTGCGTGGAGGTCCGTCTAAGTGCGTGGAGGTCCGTCTGCAACTGGGAGTCCAGCCAGGCACTTCGAGGTTAGATGTCATAGGTGATATCGCCGCATCAAAAGAGGATGAGAGCAGCTTCTGGCGATGGTTCCTCACCGTGGCCTGATTCAGCAGTGGGCACCAACCTCTATGAACCCCGCAAAGAGTCCCCACCGGTAAAGCCAGAGGATACACCTGCGGCGCCGACTAGAGAACAGGCGGGCGGCGGCCGTGAAGCTGAGTCCCACGGACTCAGCGGATCGCGAGGGAGCGCAAACGCGAAAAAGAAAGGGGGGCGGATCTAGGCTTCTGAACCGAGCCCAGACCAGTGAACCGGCCATAAACCACCCGTGAACCAGCTTGAACCGAGTCCAAGACAAGATAACCAGCCAGCATGGGCCGGGGCCTACAAGGATACATGGCAATCCCTGATAGGCCCGTAAAGGTAATTTGAGTCCAAAATATTGGTAAATACCAATATCTTGTAAAATGCATAATAAATAGCTTGATCATCAGAAAAATACAAACAAGGTACCACTTTTCTCAGAAAATTGCGTAGAATGCAGTGGAAGCATAATATCTATCTTTTTATGCACTAATCTCAATTATATCATATAAGTTGTGAAATGCTCGTTTAATGGATAATAAATAGCAAATGATGACATAAAATCATGGAAAAATATAGTAAGTCCATAATTACATATAGAATGCATATGATCTCAGATATGTTCATGTTGATGCACAAAAATATATATAATTTGATTAATATGTCTAATTAGGGTTAATAACACTAAAGATAATGCAATAAATACATGCATGCTAAATAAATGATGATATTTATAGAAAACCCTCATATATGTAATTGGAAGATAATATATAAATATGAGATCAGTTATATACATGAAATTCTTATTACATAAAGATGAACCTTGATACATGTTATGAAACCCTTATCTAGGTTAATGATGTAACCTAGGGTTAATATGTGCACAAAAAGGATATGAAACCTAATGTTCAGATGACAAACTTTGATAATGAGATGTAATCTGGAAAATGACATCAGTGAGATAATCATAAGATAAGAATACAAGTAATCATGAGAATATCATAAGACTAGTGAAACCCTAATGGATATAATTAGGGTTAAGATGAGAGGTAAGAAGATGAGAACATGATGATAGTGTATGATCTTGTCTTGATCAGGTTCAAAAAAGGTTAGAGTTGACCTGAGGAATATGTGTGATTAGGTTGGCCTTGATCAAGGTACGCCATTACCTCTTACTTGGCTTATTATATAATATGCTTGCGTTATATGGTAGTAAAAACTTGACATATGATATTGATTGAATGATTATTCTTGTATGATATGTTGCATGTTTTTCCATACTTATTGCTATGAACACATGAAACATAAGTTATCTGGTCCATTATATGATACCACTAAATCGCTTTGGTAGAATAGTGCATTGATGAAAGTACTAAATCTCTTTGGCATAATAGTACATGTGATCACTAAATCTCTTTGGTAGAATAGTGCATTTGTGAAGTACTAAATCTCTTTGGCAGAATAGTACATGTGAGCACTAAATCTCTTTGGTAGAATAGTGCATGTGGTTGATCAAGTTTACATATAATGGAAATGTGCCTAAAATATGTGTTCTCTTCTGGTAACAAATATCTTTGTGCAACTATATGCCTTTTCTTATATTTTGTTTAATGCTTCCAAGTATTAGTTTTATCTTATTGCCAAGATATGATGAGAGGTATATAAAAGACACGTAGGCGTACTCAGTACAATATTCTTGAATATTGTGCTGACGTGTACCGCATGTAATCTTTTGTTTAGGTTGTGGTCTTGTGCTCTTGAAGATCCAGGATAGTTGAGAGTTGTATGACGAGCTGATGTCCAGGTGGACCTGTTGTCTTAAGATCCTATAGTTTAGTTGTAGTACATGTATATGTAGAAGTTTGATGTTCAATATGTAATATCAAATGTTGTGACAATTCATGTTGTAATTATATGTATAATGGTGAACATGTGTGTATGGTTTTATTATTGTTCATGTACATGTGCTACTGATTGTTTCCTTTTCACTTCTTATGATTTCCTTCTTCTTAGCCTAGTGTGGGGCATTTAAATTGGGATTCTCACTGAGGTGATGGTTTCAATTTGGACGTCGCACATCAGATTAAGTTTTAGAAAATCCGGGGACATCACAGGTGGTATCAGAGCATGAACAATAGCAAAGCATGACATTTGCTCATTATGCAACTCAAACTAAAGAACCTTGAACTTTAATAATCTTTTAGGGTTAGATTAGTCATCTTTTAGAGACTAGATCTGACCTAGTGATGGAGCTACCACTTATGTGGAATTGCGTGCACCACTAAAAATCCTAAAGATGGTAAGTCTTTAAGTTTAGCCTTGCTTATACTAGATAGAAAACTCCACCCACGTATGCTAAGATACGTGGAAGTCTTATCGCAGTATAGTTAAGGGTCAAATCCACAGGACAACGGTCTTATTGCAAGCAACAAGATGGAAAACGTATGGAACTTCACTCGGTTACTTACTAGCAGGTACTTATATCGAAAGTTGGATTTTGGTGTTTTTAACTAAGAACATGAAAAGTAAAGAAAGCAGGTAAATCTAATGAGTTGAACTATGATAAAAGATCACTAAGGTGTAATCGGTTTTTCACCACCACTACACATCGATCAACACATGTAAAGCAAAACTTAACCTGCAAAAAGAGTCTAGTCAGTTAGTATCCTTGTAGACTTAGCCTCCTTTCGGAGAATCTAACTACGAGAAGTACGGGAATGTTGCAACGCCAACCATTCCCGAACAAATGGTCACATTACTTTGCATCATTCCCCTCGCAAAGCGTGTTCCTCGACTTATCAAGGTTGCACTTCCATACGTCAACTGATTCCATTTCATAGTATGAAAGTGCAATGGATGATAGTGAGTTTACTCCACTTCTTGAGATACACTTCTAGATACCGAAACAAATGCATGGTGAATACATGCACCAAGAACCAACATACAAATGAGTTTCGAATCTAATAGTACAAACGTAGACAATTCATACTAAGAGATAAAAGATAACACAAGTTGGAGATCAAGCAACATGCATTCATTAATCGTTTGATGTCGAACTGACAAAGATAAGAACTCTATATTACAACCTAAGGATTACATTTACATGATATGAAAGCATGGGTAGCGGGGCTACTCCCCACACCCTAGTGAAGAAGACTACTCGCTCATGACTAGGACAAAGAAGGAGGCAGGAAGAGAGAGAGAATCATCCCCATAAAGGAGAGAGGAAAGTCAACCCCTTGGAGAGAGAGAAACGATCCACCGGCTTCACAGGTTGCTTGATGATGAGATCTCCCTCTTCCCACCTTCTTTGGCGGAGAGAGAGAAAGAAACTTCGAGATGGAGTGTGGGTCTCAGACCGATAGCCCCTGGGCGGAGGATGGAAGTCGTATTTGCTCTGGAGTGATTGAGGCAGCCTTTGGACGTCTGAAAACTTCATATCTCGTGATGGACCCTTGGGGTCTTATTTAAAGGCCTTAAGTGAAGTCCAAACGGTTTGGAGACTGTTTGGACCTCAGGACCGTTTGGACCTTGAGACCGTTTGGGCTTGAGACCGTTTGGATCCCAAGACCGTTTGGGACTTGAGACCGTTTGGTTTCATGCGGTCTTGAGACCGTTTGAACTCCATGCGGTCTCGGGACCATTTGGCTTCATGCGGTCTTGAGACCGTTTGACTCCATGCGGTCTCGGGACCGTTTGGCTTCGTGTGGTCTTGAGACCGTTTGACTCCATGCGGTCTCGGGACCGGTTGGCTTCATGCGGTCTCATGACCGGTTGGCTTCATGCGGTCTTGAGACTGTTTGACCTCCATGCGGTCTCGGGACCGGTTGGCTTCATGCGGTCTTGGGACCGGTTGGCTTCATGCAGTCATGAGACTATTTGACCTTCATGCGGTCTCGGGACCGGTTGGCTTCATGCGGTCTTGAGACCGGATGACCTCCATGCAGTCTCGAGACCGTTTGACCTTCATGCGGTCTCAGGACCGTTTGACTCCATGCGGTCTTGGGACCGTTTGGCTTCATGCGGTCTCGGGACTGGTTGTCTTCATGCGGTCTTGAGACCGTTTGACTCCATGCGGTCTCGAGACCATTTGACTCCATGCGGTCTCGAGACCGATTGGCTTCATGCGGTCTTGGGACCGTTTGAATCAATGCGGTCTCGAGGTTGAGTTATTCTTTTATGATTTTTTTGTGTTTTTCTGCATATATGAAAGGGAAAAGTTAGTGTGATGGTATATTTACAAGGAAGGCTAAATTTGGGATTATATATAGGTTTAAATTAGAAAGAGTATGGAAAACTAAAGAAAAAGATCAAGATAATCGTCTAAAATAGGAGGTTATCACCCCCCCCTAACTTAGAGTCTAGCTTGTCCTCAAGTTAGATAGAGCTGAGACATGTAATGGTGAGGCGATTTTATTTAGTTAGGATTTCCATACTCTTGCTTCAATTCTTGACCTGAGTTCTTCTAAGGTCAGATCAAGTCTTACTGCTTGCCTTGACTCTTTCAGGTTTCGAGAGTTGATTGGGTCTCAGGTTCTTTCCGTATCTCGTCGCTCGCATTGGGACCACCTTTATTATGTGCATGTTGATAACTCTAATCAGCTTTATACCTCTCTGAAAGACCTACTGGAAGCTAGAGAGGGTGTGAGGGTTGGCTAAAGGCTTGAAGTGTAACTCCCCCTTCTTTTGGGGGAGGGGTTGTCTATGATTTTAGGATCTCACTACCGGGCACAACACATCTGCCTTTATGAGGGCAGCTGAATGTACCGGCCGGGTGAGTCCTTTATGAGCCTTTCATATACTTGGATACCTTAGGGTTTCACTACCGAGCACGACACATCTGCCTTTGTGAGGGCAGCGGAATGTGCCGGCCGGGTGAAACCTTCATCGATTCTTTATATAGATCCTTATTCATGGCACAACTCTCATGATTTTATTCGTCTCTCTGGCTTTTATTCGATAGCTCGCAGGCTTGGGTTTTAGGGTTTTGTTTGGGAAATTATTTTGGGCGGCCAAGACTTTTTTATTTTGAAGGGAGGAAAGTTGTTCTTAGAGTTTTTCAACATGCACTTGTTTGGTTTGTGGTCCTACTTGTAGAACTTCTTGATTTGGAAGTTGCCTGATTCCCCTCTCACCCTTGAGAGCTTGGCTTATTTCTGGCTTGATTTAATCTTGTGGAGAGTCAGATAAAGAATTGAAGCAAAAGCATGAAAATCAATAGTGGAGTGACATATTAAATCGCCATTAAATGTCTAAGTGCTATTTACTTTTGGGGACTAACATGATTCTAGAGTTAAATGAGGGTGATTCTACTCAAAAGAAAGGGTTAAAAAAAAGTTAAAAAGGGAAAATGTATAAACAGAGAAAAGAGAAGAAAGAGGAAAGATGTAAAAAGAAAATGGTACCTCGCCCTTGTCTAATGTACCCCCCCTAACTTATCACTCACTCTGTCCTCAGAGTGTCAAAGTGATAGGTTGAGAAGTAATTAGGACAAGGGTTGTAGGCTAAGGTAGATCTGCATTTGCCCCTGGGGAATTAAGAAGGTTGGCTGTGAACTGTCCTCGTAGAGTGTGGTAGTCCACGTCAGTCATTTCTTCTACTGGTCTTTGGAGAACGATGATGGTGTACATCCAGTAGAGGACGTGGAAGCTGCAGTCATTTGATTGTCGAATTTGCTGGGGGCATTTGTGGCAGAAGGAAGGGCGGTGAAAATGCTCTTTGTCGTACGCCCTTGTGTGCTGACTCAGAAAATCTATTAACTTGTCGGCGCATTCCTTTGCCACTACTTCTGTTGGCGTCTTCGCTGTCACGATGTAGTTTCTCTGTCGTGCGTTGTACTGGCTATCGGAACTGTTATATATTATGGTTGTTCCTTCTGGTAGATTTGTTGTCAGGAGCATCTAGTGCTCATGATAGAGAAAAGGTAACATGATGAACGTCGGCGTTGAGACCATTTGGTCCCAAACGGTTTGAAGACTATTTGGCTCCAAACTGTTTCAAGACCGTTTGGTCCCAAACGGTTTGAGGACCGTTTGGTCCCAAACGGTTTGAAGATCGTTTGGCTCCAAACGGTTTCAGGACCGTTTGGTCCCAAATGGTTTGAACACCGTTTGGCTCCAAACAGTTTCAGGACCGTTTCGTTCCAAACGGTTTGAAGACCGTTTGGCTCCAAACGGTTTCAGGACCGTTTGGTTCCAAACGGTTTGAAGACCATTTGGGAGGGTTAAGGTCGAACGAATTTTATATTTTTATATTTTTTTGTATATTATCATTTTGTTATTTTTATGTTTGTTTTGCTGTTAGAATTTTTTTTTTGTATTTTCATAAGACAAACCTAAGGTAAAAAGAACGAGAAAAAGAGAAAGAAAAGAAATCTTGGGTTGCCTCCCAAGAAGCGCCTGGGTTTTACGTCGCTGGCCCGACGAAGCTGTAGTAGAGTTATGTTGTTGGTATAGCATCTTTGATTTCGATGGTTTGTCTTGGAATTTTGTCTTACGAAGTGTAATATCTTTTTAAACGGTGACCGTTAACCGTCCTTTCTCCTTCGTTGTTTTCTATAATAATGCCAACTCCAGTTGGGTAAATATGTTTTATATTGAAGGGTCCGAACCATTTTGTCTGAAGTTTTCCAGGAAATAACTTGAGTTTGGAGTTGAAAAGGAGCACTTTGTTGCCAACGGCGATATCTTTTCTCTTGAGATGACCATCATGCCACATTTTTGTTTGCTCCTTATAGATTCTGGCACTGTGATAGGCGGTCATTCGGAGCTCTTCTAACTCCTGCAATTGGAGTTGTCTATTCTCACATGTAATT
The DNA here is from genome assembly GCA_963693085.1 of Alisma plantago-aquatica. Classification (NCBI taxonomy): domain Eukaryota; kingdom Viridiplantae; phylum Streptophyta; class Magnoliopsida; order Alismatales; family Alismataceae; genus Alisma; species Alisma plantago-aquatica. The sequence continues at coordinate 145,902,307 of OY856415.1, forward strand.
TTAAGATCGAAGTTTAATTGTTTGATTGCCCACCAGGCTTTATGTTCCAGCTCTACTGGCAGATGACAGGACTTCTCGTACACCAAACGGAACGGGGTTGTTCTGATTGGTGTTTTATATGCAGTTTGGTATGCCCAAAGGGGATCAGGAAGTTTGGTGGACCAATCAATGCGGTTTCTGTTCACCGTTTTTTCAAGAATCGCCTTTAGTTGTCTATTAGATATCTCAACCTGACCACTTGTCTATGGGTGGTAGGGCGTGGCGACTTTGTGATTGACTCCGTACTTTTTCAGTAAAGTTTCAAAACTGCGTTCCAAGAAATGGGTCCCACCATCGGATATGACAGTTCTTGGAACTCCAAATCTTGGGAAAATAATATCTTTGAACAATTTGATAACAGGCTTGGAATCACTGGACACAGTGGGTACAACTTCGACCCATTTTGAGACGTAGTCCACTGCGACCAAGATGTAAGAGAAGCCATAGGATGGGGGAAAAGGGCCCATGTAGTCTACCCCCCAAACATCGAAAAGCTCAATTTCCTGCCACAAGGTGAGGGGCATTTCGTCTCTTTTTTATATGTTGCCAGAAAATTGGCATTTGTTACAGGCTTTCACAAAATCGTACGAATCCGTTGATATGGTGGGCCAGAAAAAACCCGATTGTAAAACTTTTATAGCTGTTTTCTTAGCACTCATGTGCCCCCCTGTAGGTCCCGAATGGCAATGTTCCAGGACCGGGGTTATTTCCTCTTCTGGTAAGCAGTGACGGAAAAGTCCGTCAGCGCAAAGGCGAAAAAGGTAGGGTTCATCCCAATGATATTGTTTTATGTCATGAAGGAACTTCCTTTTGTCGTGATAGGAAGCAGAGGGGTGGATAATTCCTATGGCTAGATAATTGACGATATCCGCGTACCAAGGGAATCCATGGGTGGCCTTCATGAGTTGGTCATCTGGGAGAGAATCCCGAATAGGGATTTTATTCTCTTCTTCAACCTCAATACGGCTGAGATGATCAGCTACAACGTTCTCCACTCCACTTTTATCCTTAATTTCCAAGTCGAATTCCTGAAGCATCAGCACCCAACAGATGATCCTAGGTTTGACATCTTGCTTTTGAATCAGGTACCGAATAGAGGAGTGGTCGGTATAAACAATAACTTTAGATCCAATCAGATAAGAGCGGAATTTTTCAAACGCGTAGATGATAGCCAGAAACTCTTTCTCCGTGGTGGTGTAGTTTTTCTGCGATTCATCTAGCATATTAGATGCATAGTAGATAACATAGGGTTTCTTATCAATCTGCTGTCCTAGAACAGCCCCTATGGCATAATCACTTGCGTCGCACATGATTTCAAAGGGCTGCGACCAATCTGGAGCTCTTAGAATAGGTGCGGAAATTAAGGCATATTTAACGGTGGAGAAACGTTTCATACACTCCTGATTGAATATGAATTCAACATCTTTGGTTAGGAGTTGGGTCATGGGTTTGGCAATCTTTGAGAAATCTTTGATGAATCTCCTATAGAATCCTGCATGACCCAGGAAAGCTCGAACTCCTCTTATGTCCTTTGGAGGTGACAACTTTGAGATAACATCGATCTTTGCTTGATCAACCTCTATTCCCCTATCACTTACCCTGTGTCCAAGGACGACACCTTCTGTTACCATAAAATGGAATTTCTCCCAATTCAAGATAAGGTTCGTTTCCTCACAGCGTTGCAGAACTTGTCTAAGATTTATCAAACAGTTGTCGAAAGAATCTCCATATACTGAGAAATTGTCCATAAACACCTCCATGACGGATTCTGTTAAACCGGAGAAGATAGCAGACATACATTTTTGGAAAGTGGCGGGTGCGTTACATAGCCCGAACGACATTCTTCTAAAGGCATATGTCCCAAAGGGACATGTGAAGGTGGTTTTTTCCTGGTCCTCTGGGTGTATGGGTATTTGGTTAAAACCCGGAGTAACCGTCGAGGTAACAAAAATATTTTTGATGAGCTAGGCGTTCCAGGACTTCATCAAGGAAAGGTAAAGGGTAGCGGTCTTTCCTTGTGGCTTTGTTCAACTTTCTGTAATCTATACACATTCTCCATCCAGTTACAGTCCTGGTAGGCACTAGTTCATTTTTGTCATTTAGCACTACAGTAGTGCCTCCCTTTTTTGGAACAACCTGAACGGGACTGACCCACTGGGAGTCAGAAATAGGATAGATCATGCCGGCTTTGAGTAATTTAAGGACCTCCAAACGCACTACCTCCTTTAGATTAGGATTCAGTTTTCTTTGATGTTCTCGAGAGGGCTTGAATTCGTCAATCATAGGAATTCTATGCATACACAAAGCTGGATTTATGCCCGTTAGATCAGTTATCTTATATCCTATGACCTTTTTATGCCTCTTCAGCTCTTCCAGAAGCCTTTCTTCTTGATCTTCTGTAAGAGTAGAGCTGATGATGACAGGGCATAATTTCTCCTCATCTAAAAAGGCATGTTTAAGACCTGAGGGTAAGGTCTTCATTTCGGGGGCCTTGAGTTGCTCAGCAGCTTCTAGAATAGTAACGGCTTTAAGTTCTTAAAAAGTGGCCTTTGGCACTTCTTCAGACTTTTCTAGATGTTGGAGGCACTGTTGAACTAATTCATTCGTTGAGAATTCAACCTCTGGATTGATTATAACATTTTCAAGTTCGTCAACTGGCTCGGAGATTTCCAACTGTGACATTTGTTGAATAGCATCAAGGAGGAAAACCTCCTCTTGGATGCTGGGCCCTTTCATACTATTAAGGACTCGAAATTGAATTGCTTCTTTTCCAAGCCTAAGAATGATGGTTCCAGCTTCAACGTCAATCAGCGCTCTGGCAGTAGCGAGGAATGGTCTGCCAAAAATGATTGGATACCTCAGGTCTTCTTTAATATCCATGAAAACGAAGTCGCATGGTACGTAAGCATCCTTGCCTATCCTTACCGGGATATCTTCAATGATCCCCAAAGATGCGGTTATAGTGGAATCAGCTAATTGGATAGTCATTGTTGTATGCAGCAATTCAGTGAAACCCAGACGTATGCACATTGAGTAAGGCATAATAGATATGCTGGCTCCAAGGTCAACTAATCCCTTTTTAGCAGATGTGTTGCCAATGCAACATTGGATTCCGAAGGAACCTGGGTCCTTCTTCTTTTTGGGCATCTTTTTTAAGATGATGTCCGAAGTGGTCTGAGCAAGCTTAACGGTTTCCTGCTCCTCGGTGATGTATTTTCTTGATAGTAAGGACTTGAGGTATTTCACCCAGGCTGGCACCTTGGAAAGAGCATCAAGGAGCGGGATATCAATGTATAGTTTCTTCATTACCTCTTTGAACTTTTGGAACCTGGTGTCCATCTTTGTTTCTCATAGTCTTCCTGGGTACGAGATTCTTGGTTTATATTGCAAAACTTTATGTTCTGTGGACACTTTATCGTTGCCCTTTGTGCTTTCTGAGGGCTTCTCCATTCCTTGTTGCGGACTTTCACTTGTCATAAGAACCGGTGTGTCATCATTGTCAAGATTAATCTTGGTAGTTTCATGAAAAATGCGTCCAGATCAGGTGGTGACGGAATTCAACTACTCATGTCTGTTTTGTCCGTGCTTAGGATTTGATTCAGGCTGCCCAGCAAACGTACCTGCTGGGGGCTTTAATTGTGCGGCGATCTGAGCAAGCTGAGCTTCGACTGCTTTCTGCTGAGCCTGATGGTTAGCAAGCATAGTTTGATGTGATTGTAACATCTGCCTGATCAAGGATATTTCATCTTCCGGTTGGGCAGGAGCATTTTTCGGAGGGATTGGTTGCTGGATTTGTTGAGATTGTTGTGGTGGTAACGCCAGCTGAGTTTGCTAAGTATGCAGCTGTGGATGGAGCGGAGGATGAGTGTACTGGTAGTAGGCTGATTGGTTTCTGGGGTAGTTAGCCCTGGGGAAGTTGCTCCTAGAATTTCCTTGATTTTGGTTGAAATTGTTTGGGAACCCAGGTGGCAACCTACTAGCAGATCCTCCCTGCGTTTGATGCTGAGGATTGGCAGTTCCGGTAGGGTTTCCATACTGAAACCCTGGATGATTCCTTGGCTGATTAGGGTTGTAGTAGACTTGCCCAGGGATAGAGTGGATAGAGTTAACTTGTTCCAGTAGTTGCTCTTCCGACTGATCAATGGTGGGTTCATATGGTTGTGGTGGTGGATGAAGATCCATCATCACATTATATAGCATACCGCAAGAAAGGGTCGGATGGTCAGAAGCATGACAAGCCTCACAGGATCCCGTGATGGCTTTGACTTGTTGGACTAGCAGAGTTTTCTTCTTATCGATCTCTCCGAGAGAAGTCTCTAGGGCTTGCTGTTTATGAACAATAGTCTTTAGGCCTTCAGCTATTTCTTTCATTTCTATTGATTCCTTAGCTTTGAAAACTTTGAGGACACCTTTACTGACTGACCGTCCCCAGTTGGACTGGTTTTCAGCTCCGAGAGTAACAATCTTCCATTTGGACTGGTTTTCAGCTCCGAGAGTAACAATCTTCCATGCGTCCTCGTAATTTTTCCTCATGAAGTTTCCTCCAGAAGAGGAATCTAAGAACTGTTTAATATCATCGCTTACTCCCCGGTAGAAGGTTTCTATCAGTTGATTCTGGGAGATTCCATGATGGGGGCATTTACACAAAAGTTCTTTAAACCTCTCCCATGCCTCAGCAAGGGTTTCTCCAGGCAACTGAGAGAAATGATTGATCTGCCCTTTGATTTAATAGGTCAGTGAGGGTGGAAAGAACTTCTCTAAGAACTTTTCCTCAAGAGGGGCCCAGGTGGTTATTATTGGTTCTCTGTCAAGTGAGTTATACCAAATCAAGGCCCTCCCAGATAGGGTGAAATGGAATAGATTAAGCATTATCACATCATAAGCGACACCAGCTTGTGGAACTAGACGGCACAGCGCCTTAAACCTTTTTAGATGATCCATGCAATCATCTCCAGAACCTCCGGAGAAAGATATGTCTTGCATGATCTGGATCCACTGGGTCCGAATCTCGAAGTTGGGGATATTAATGATCGGAGGTCGGACCGGGTGGTTATCCTCATAGTTCTTTGGGACAGCGTAGTCCCTCAGTTGTTTGTTTCTTAATTCCAACTGAGCAGCTTGGATTGCTGCCTCAGTTTCAGCTCTGATGCGAGCTTTCTCTTCCGCACGAATCTCCACTTGGATTTGGGCACGAGTTTCAGCGATGAGTTGTGCCCTTTGAGCGGCGATGGCGGCGTTAACCCTCTCCATTACCAAAGAAGCCTGGCGTTGATCTTCAGCCATTTGCCTGGCCCTTTGGCGATTGAGTCGGATGCGGCGGTGGAAGCTTCTCTCTACCTCTGAGTCAAACTCTGGATCAGGGGAGAATCTGAGGTTAAGCGCAGGTTGCATACACGATTTCTACCTGAGTAGAGAGGAACACCTTTAGATAATAACAAAGATATAATAGTTTCAAGAAGATATAGAGTTATGATTAAAGAAAGTGTAAAATCCTAACCAACTAGAAAGGTACCAAGTGAAATTACAACATTCCGTTGTCCCCGACAACGGCGCCAATTTTTGATGGAGCTACCACTTACGTGGAATTGCGTGCACCACTACAAATCCTAAAGATGGTAAGTCTTTAAGTTTAGCCTTGCTTATACTAGATAGAAAACTCCACCCACGTATGCTAAGATACGTGGAAGTCTTATCGCAGTATAGTTAAGGGTCGAATCCACAGGACAACGGTCTTGTTGCAAGCAACAAGATGGAAAACGTATGGAACTTCACTCGGTTACTTACTAGCAGGTACTTATATCGAAAGTTGGATTTTGGTGTTTTTAACTAAGAACATGAAAAGTAAAGAAATCAGGTAAATCTAATGAGTTGAACTATGATAAAAGATCACTAAGGTGTAATCGGTTTTTCACCACCACTACACATCGATCAACACATGTAAAGCAAAACTTAACCTGCAAAAAGAGTCCTGTCAGTTAGTATCCTTGTAGACTTAGCCTCCTTTCAGAGAATCTAACTACGAGAAGTACAGGAATGTTGCAACGCCAGCCATTCCCGAACAAATGGTCACATTACTTTGCATCATTCCCCTCGCAAAGCGTGTTCCTCGACTTATTAAGGTTGCACTTCCATACGTCAACTGATTCCATTTCATAGTATGAAAGTGCAACGGATGATAGTGAGTTTACTCCACTTCTTGAGATACACTTCTACATACCGAAACAGATGCATGGTGAATACATGCACCAAGAACCAACATACAAACGAGTTTTGAATCTAATAGTACAAACATAGACAATTCATACTAAGAGATAAAAGATAACACAAGTTGGAGATCAAGCAACATGCATTCATTAATCGTTTGATGTCGAACTGACAAAGATAAGAACTCTATATTACAACCTAAGGATTACATTTACATGATATGAAAGCATGGGTAGCGGGGCTACTCCCTGCACCCTAGTGAAGAAGACTACTCGCTCATGACTAGGACAAAGAAGGCGACAGGAAGAGAGAGAGAGAGCATCATTTCCATAAAGGAGAGAGAAACGTCAACCCCTTGGAGAGAGAGAAATGATCCACCAGCTTCATAGGTTGCTTGATGACGAGATCTCCCTCTTCCCACCTTCTTTGGTGGAGAGAGAGAAAGCAGCTTCGACATGAAGTGTGGGTCTCAGACCGGTAGCCCCTGGCCGGAGGATGGAAGTCGGATTTGCTCTGGAGTGATTGAGGCAGCCTTTGGACATCTGAAAACTTCATATCTCGTGATGCACCCTTGGGGTCTTATTTATAGGCCTTAAGTGAAGTCCAAACGGTTTGGAGACCGTTTGGACCTTGAGACCGTTTGGGCTTGAGACCGTTTGGATCCCAAGACCGTTTGGATCCCAAGACCGTTTGGGACTTGAGACCATTTGGTTTCATGCGGTCTTGAGACCGTTTGAACTCCATGCGGTCTCGGGACCGTTTGGCTTCATGCGGTCTTGAGACCGTTTGACTCCATGCGGTCTCTGGACTGTTTGGCTTCATGTGGTCTTGAGACCGTTTGACTCCATGCGGTCTCGGGACCGGTTGGCTTCATGCGGTCTCGGGACCGATTGGCTTCATGCGGTCTTGAGACCGTTTGACTTCCATGCGGTCTCGGGACCGGTTGGCTTCATGCGGTCTCGGGACCGGTTGGCTTCATGCGGTCTTGAGACCATTTGACCTTCATGCGGTCTCGGGACCGGTTGGCTTCATGCGGTCTGGAGACCGTTTGACCTCCATGCGGTCTCGAGACCGTTTGACCTTCATGCGGTCTCGGGACCGTTTGACTCCATGTGGTCTTGGGACCGTTTGGCTTCATGCGGTCTCGGGACTGGTTGGCTTCATGCGGTCTTGAGACCATTTGACTCCATGCGGTCTCGAGACCGTTTGACTCCATGCGGTCTCGAGACCGATTGGCTTCATGCGGTCTTGGGACCGTTTGAATCAATGCGGTCTTGAGGTTGAGTTATTCTTTTATGATTTTTTTGTGTTTTTCTGCATATATGAAAGGGAAAAGTTAGTCTGATGGTATATTTACAAGGAAAGGTAAATTTGGGATTATATATAGGTTTAAATTAGAAAGAGTATGGAAAACTAAAGAAAAAGATCAAGATAATCGTCTAAAATAGGAGGTTATCACCTAGCCTCTAGGTTAGCACCTAGATGTCCGAGAACTAGGTCTAGACTAGTGCTTGTTGTATGGCAAGTCCTTAGATGTCATTCTTTCCTTGTAGTGCAGTGGTATGGGACGTTGCACTATTTGGAGATGACGTGCATCAAGGGAAGAGAAACCCTAGAAATATGGCGCTCGTTGTCTAGAGTAGCTACACTAGTCTACACCATGTTCTCACCCTTTTCACTAGTTTTCATGACACTAGAATCTCTACTATGTGTGGGACACTCGTTTCTGTTTTTGGTTTTTGATTCCAAATGGATCAAACCTTGATAGTTTTCTCTGACGCTTGTTTTATCGGAGAAAAACTATATAATATTTTATTATGTATATGTATTACAAAAATGTGTCCTCACACATGTACGAGTAGGAGGTGGTCATGCAACCTAAGTGAAAGTGATGACATCAATCTAGAAGAGAGAGTAGTTCTAGATTAGATGTCTAGAGCCTTTTTGATATATATATGATAGATGGAATAGATGAAATAAGTTTTGATGATATGATGTGAGTCTTATATAGATGATATAAGATGGTTTATGATTATATGTGTTTGTCTTTGAGGACTTAAGTTCAGATTTGAGGATTTGAGATAAGTTTTGCTGATGCAAGTAACTAGGCTTTTATGAGATAAGATAAGCTAAGATGAGACAAGGGTGTGAATCAGCAAGAGCCTCAATCTCTTTTACGAAGGAGGACCTCTAGTGTTAGGACCAGTTTTGGGGTTAACTCCAGAGAGAGTGAGACCCACAGGGAGAAGGTCAGAGAGCCTAAACTCCAAGATATGAGAATTATGAGATATGTGATATGATATGTCCTAAACTAGACTACTCCTGAGTGATTGAGTTGAGTTTCTTTATGTATGATTCCAATAGTCCTTTTGAACCCTAGATGTCCTTGGGAGGACCAAACCCTAGAGATAGAGAGAGGCTCGTTATATATGTGCATGTGAATATCAATATGAGTGCCTGCCATCCGGGTGAGGGAGAGAGCCCAAGACCCTGGAGGAGGTAGCTATGTTAGTTTCTGTGAAGCCTCATGCTCGTGTTGGTGGTTTCCCACATAGGAATCTAGTGGTGTATATAAGAGAGTTTTGGGTAAGCATGTTTCATGGGTAGAAGACCTGTGATGAGAACATCATGTCATAGCATGTTTTGGTTTGTGCTTAGGTGGCTCGAGCTTGTAAACCTATCACTAGTGCCAATGAGGTTATCCGAGAACCATAGACTGAGAGGGAAGATATAGTTTGTACATATGAGATACTCATAGAGTTGAGTTAGCTCAGAGAGACTGAGCATGACACTACCTCATGAGATAGGTCAATAGAACCTCATTTGGACTATATAAAGTTTTGATACATGTTTCACGAGCCACTTTTATAAGTTTGTTAGCACAACCATGATATAATATATGTAAGGATGTGATCTAATCTCGAGACATGATATAGACATGAAATGATGGAAACCTAGAGATGGTTTAATAGATATTGATGCATAAATGGTTAACCATATACATGAATAATGATGATAATGTGAAATTGTTGGCTACTCTCATGATGAAATCATTAGTAAATGTTGCAATTTATGATGAGAAATGAAATAAGATCATATGAACGAAACTTGTTACATGATGTGTTAATCCAAGTGCTTAATAAAGATGAAAAGTATAGTTTGAGAGTTAGCACAACATAAATCTGATGAAACCTTGATATAATGATCTAACTTTAGTTAACTTCCTTTGAACGTGATAGTATAATGCTGAATATTAATACATGAGTTAAGATAAGGAAGCAAATCTAACATATGAGATGTGTTATGACCTAATCAGAGCTTCTAAACCCTTGTTTGAGCCTTCTATGGAGTGTTTGTGCACCCAAGATGGTTGTAAACCCCCCCTAATAGTGCTTTGGATACATGGTAGTTTTCCTTGGAGTATGAGTATGGTTTACTTTTGAGGATGAAAGTTCTTTTAAGATGTATATGATGTGACAAAGTGGGTTTTCTGGCTTAATTTTGAGGACAAAATATCTTTTAAGGTGTGTAGGATGTGATAGAGTGAACCTTGGATGTTCATGGCTACTGAATTCATTATTTGAATCATGAGTTGGAGAATGGAATAATCACTTTGAATTCATATGTATGTATGTGAATGATGATGTAAACTTTATTGTTTTTATGCATTGATGAGCCAGATTATGAAGATACATGATTTTATTACTAGGTATGATATAACAATGGTCCTTAAAGTGTGTTGTTCATACAAAGAAATCCTATTTAATTGGATGGTTGAAAATGTTATCTTGGCATAAAAGTTGTACTAAATGTACATCATATGAAGTGCAAGATGTGGTCCTTTCCGATGAAGTTTAAATAAATCATATTATTACCACTATTGGTTTATATGTTTGAAAGACCTAGGTTAATGGTAATATTGGGATCCATGCATATGTCGTGGCTTTTGGGATGTCACACGGTGTTCACTGAGAACATGTGATGATGTGTCATTCACATCATAACATCGGATCTACAGTTTGGCCTTAAGGAGCGCTGATTCCAGCCCTCAAATTAGATGAACGGTTGTATGGACTTGGTCTCCAACACTACAGTTAGATGTTGAATGTGCAACCAAGACTTTCCCACCTTTGCACGTCGAGATCGTGGAGTGAAGAAACACTTCGTGCGAGGAAAGAAGTTGGTATTAAGGAAACATCCTCATTGACCCCTCACTCTCGTGGAGGAGGAGCTCTGGAGCCGCACTTGTGACCAAAGCAGCCACAGGAGAGCTAAGCTGGCGAGGAAGCTTGTGGAGTGTAGGGATCCTTGTATCCCTTCTAGGATGCGGTGGCACTGTGAGTAGGTCATGGACTAGGAGCAGCAACACTAGTTGTGAGAGGTGACGCAGGAAACAGAGGATGGCCAACGGAGGGCCCCAGATCTGTATCAAGATGAATCATCAAAGAACGGAGGAGCAGCGACGGGGGTACCCAGGGCGTTGAGAACCCACACAGACACATGCAATCCTGGCTGAGAAAGGAAGGAGGAGAGAAGACTGATGAAGGCACAAGGATTGACGCAACGGGGTCGACGCCGTCGAATGGAGATCGACGCACGCTGGCGTCGGGTTCAAGCACAGCGGTGCTTAGTCTGTAGGGTCCGTGAACCATGGAGGACAGGTCCCTCCAAGTGCGTGGAGGTCCTTCCAAGTGCGTGGAGGTCTGTCTGCAACTGGGAGTCCAGCCAGGAACTTCGAGGTTAGATGTCAAAGGTGATATCGCCGCATCAAAAGAGGATGAGAGCAGCTTCTGGCGATGGTTCCTCACCGTGCCCTGATTCATCAGTGGGCGCCGACCTCCATGAACCCCGCAAAGAGTCCCAACCTGTGAAGCCGGAGCATACACCTACGGCGCCAACTAGAGAACAGGCGGGCGGCGGCCGTGAAGCTGAGTCCCACAGACTCAACGGATCGCGAGGGAGCGCAAACGCGAGAAAGAAAGGGGGGCGGATCCAGGCTTCTGAACCGAGCCCAGACCAGTGAACCGGCCATAAACCACCCATGAACCAGCATGAACCGAGTCCAAGCCAAGATAACCAGCCAGCATGGGCCGCGGCCTACAGGGCTACGTGGCAATCCCTGATAGGCCCGTAAAGGTAATTTGAGTCCAAAATATTGGTAAATACCTTTATCTTGTAAAATACATAATAAATAGCTTGATCATCAGAAAAATACAAACAAGGTACCACTTTTCTCAGAAAAATGTGTAGAATGCACTGGAAGCATAATATCTATATTTTTATGCACTAATCTCAATTATATCATATAAGTTATGAAATGCTCATTTAATGGATAATAAATAGCAAATGATGACATAAAATCATGGAAAAATATAGTAAGTCCATAATTACATATAGAATGCATATGATCTCATATATGTTCATGTTGATGCACAAAAGTATATAATTTGATTAATATGGCTAATTAGGGTTAATAACACTAAAGATAATGCAATAAATACATGCATGCTCAATAAATGATGATATTTACAGAAAACCCTCATATCTGTAATTGGAAGATAATATATAAATATGAGATCAGTTATATACACGAAATTCTTATTACATAAAGATGAACCTTGATACATGTTATGAAACCCTAATCTAGGTTAATGATGTAACCTAGGGTTAATATGTGCACAAAAAGGATATGGAACCTAATGTACAGATGATGAACTTTGATAATGAGATGTAATCTGGAAAATGAAATCAGTGAGATAATCATAAGATAAGAATACAAGTAATCATGAGAATATCATAAGACTAGTGAAACCCTAATGGATATAATTAGGGTTAAGATGAGAGGTAAGAAGATGAGAACCTGATGATAGTGTATGATCTTATCTTGATCAGGTTCAACAAAGGTTAGAGTTGACCCGAGGAATATGTGTGATTAGGTTGGCCTTGATCAAGGTACGCCATTACCTCTTACTTGGCTTATTATATAATATGATTGCGTTATATGGTAGTACAAACTTGGCATATGATATTGATTGAATGATTGCTCTTGTATGATATGTTGCATGTTTTTCCATACTTTTTGCTATGAACACATGAAACATAAGATATCTGGTCCATTATATGATAGCACTAAATCTCTTTGGTAGAATAGTGCATTGATGAAAGTACTAAATCTCTTTGGTAGAATAGTACATGTGAGCACTAAATCTCTTTGGCAGAATAGTGCATTTGTGAAGTACTAAATCTCTTTGGCAGAATAGTACATGTGAGCACTAAATCTCTTTGGTAGAATAGTGCATGTGGTTGATCAAGTTTACATATAATGGAAATGTGCCTAAAATATGTGTTCTCTTCTGGTAACAAATATCTTTGTACAACTTTACGCCTTTTCTTATATTTTGTTTAATGCTGCCAAGTATTAGTTTTATCTTATTGCCAAGATATGATGAGAGGTATATAAAAGACATGTAGGCATACTCAGTACAATATTCTTGAATATTGTGCTGACGTGTACCACATGTAATCTTTTGTTTAGGTTGTGGTCTTGTGCTCTTGAAGATCCAGGATAGTTGAGAGTTGTATGACGAGCTGATGTACAGGTGGACCTGTTGTCTTAAGATCTTGTAGTTTAGTTGTAGTACATGTATATGTAGAAGTTTGCTGTTCAATATGTAATATCAAATGTTGTGACAATTCATGTTGTAATTATATGTTGAATGGTGAACATGTGTGTATGGTTTTATTATTGTTCATGTACATGTGCTATTGATTGTTTCCTTTTGACTTATTCTGATTTCCTTCTTCTTAGCCTAGTGTGGGGCGTTTAAATTGGGATTCTCGCTGAGGTGAGGGTTTCAATTTGGATGTCGCACATCAGATTAAGTTTTAGAAAATCCGGGGACATCACAATTCTGATGGGTTTAACCATGGCAACTGGTGAAAATATTTCATCATGTTCAACACCTTGAGCTTGTTTGAAATCTTTTTAACCAATCGAGCTTCCATGTTGGCATTCTTCTTGAAGACCCACTTGGACCCTTTGGGTTTTACCCCTTTAGGCGGATCCATCAAGGTCCATACCTTGTTGGTTACAAGAAGTCCATTTAGATATCAGTGCCTTAAGACATTTCTTAGATTTTGATCCCTCTATAGCTTCTAGGTAGGTTATTGGCTCATCACTGATGACCAACTCATCACCGATGACCAACTCATCACCTTCTTGAGTCCCAAGATATCCACATATTTTAGGCTCAAGGCATGTCCTACTATATTATGAGGTTCATGTTTTACATGAGGAACTTGAGAATCCACAATAGTTTGTGACTCTTCTTGTTTCTTTTCTACCTCTATAAGTTCATAGTTTTCTTATTGGTCTTTATCCTTTTCTAGTTCTACTTTTCTCACACTATTTCATTTGGAAATATTTTCTTTTGTACGAATACAATCATCTAGGCAACTAACATTTTGTTGTTGGATGGAGTATAAAAATTCATAACAAAAAAATAACATTTATCTGGTTTGGAATCAAGCTTTTCAAGAAATTGTTTTTCTCATATAAGCTTTGATTCCCAAATCTACATGAAGACATATCAGACAATTCTCATGCCATATCTCATATGGTGTTTTTTGAATTGAGTTATATGCTACACAACTTAGTGTAAATGATACGGTTTGCAAAGAATATCCACTAAAGAAAATTGAAAGATCACCTAGACTTTTTGATAATCATATGATATACAATAGGGTATGGTTGCTTTTTTTTCTAATACATCATTATGTATCAGATGGAGTCCATTGTCCTAAAACTCCAAGTATTGTTCAAATTTATTATATCATCATGTTTTAATATTAATAAACAACTTTAGCATTTGTTCCAAAAGTTTCACATACATCAATATCTATTCCCAATGATGGTTGATAATGTTCTCCTAGCATGATAGCAATAACTTCCACACATCTATGTAGTCAGAAAAGGCAATAGGAACTCCACGATGTGCTTCTAGAGTTGATGGGAAGGAGATATCCTTCCATTGGTAGCATGTTAGCATCAACTTCCTTTCCCCTTGCTATCTCTCCCTTTCTTAGACAGACTTCTTAGGCTCTTACGTTATCACAACATTGAGGAAAAGTGTGTCTATAGCATTGGTCACTCCCTCCTTATACAAGAATGGATGAAATAGGGTGTCCAAAATATAGAGGATACAAAAGGAATGATCTCATGGTTTGACAATTACTACATGTGTCCATTTGGTTAATTGGCATTGCCAATCTATTGACTGGACTATCCAGTTGGTCAATCAACTTGTGTCCAACAATGCAATAATGGAAGCTTTTAATTTAATGATTAATACACATTGTTACACATATCATTATTAGTTTGACCCAATCAAACTAGTCATTTCACATCCAATCTGTCAATTAGAATATTCCCATTGGTTGATTGAGTATTTTGACCATTCCCTAGGACCAATGTCCAGTCGGTTAATTGGACACTCCAACCGGTTCACTGTCTTGTTCCATTGACCGCTGTCAAAATGTGTTCAATCAGTTGACTGGACATTACGGACAATCGACTGACACATGATTTGATTGAATGGACACCCCAATCCAGTCAACTTACAATCAATGTTTCTAAAGTTTATTTCCTAAACACTTTTAGTAACCAAGTTCATTGTTATCCATGAGTAAAATCCTATTCTAAGCACATCCTATGTGTGTGACCCTATAGGTCCCATATTATGTTGGTAGTGAATGTCGAATAACCAGATAAAGACATCACAAACAACGAGCATTATTTAGAAACACATCATTACTACCCAACTAATTCGAAAGCTGGAGAACAACTTCAACCTATAATCAGTGATTAATGTTACTGTGATTGTATAGTTCCTTTGTCCCTGATATCCAGATTGAACACAACGTATAGAATTGTCCTCCTCTTAACATTCAATCCATGTTCGTTGAACTAGTGTGATGCATGTGATCTCACATATCTTATATTGACTCTCATGAGTGTCGCCATACATTTCTCAGTCTAACTTATCAAGTGGCTAAGATATCAACTCTGGTAGGAAGGACAAACCCCAACTACATCACTCAAATTTGATCCCCATATTTCAAAATGAAATCAAGAACCACCTATATGGAAACACTAATTCAAGGTCAAGTTGGATGGTTTCAAGGTTCAACAAACAACATTTGATGATTGTAGTGACTATTGGTCTAAGAATCACATCCATTTCTATTTTTGAGAACTAGTTCTGACTACCATTCCTTGGTTTCCATGTTTCATTCTCTAGGTCGGTCTTCCTGGTACACTATTCTTTAACAAGTACATATATGTTTGACTAGATATTTGATATCATGATGAATGACATTCTGTCGTTGTCAACACAAGTTTCTAGTCTTATGTATTATTGTCATCTATTTTTTTCCACAATAATATCAGACTAGAGGCATAGCAAGAATGTATGTACTCTTATCATACATATGATCTCATTGTTTAGGTCCTCAATCAAAAGAGATATGACATCGAGTTACATCACTCATTAGAGATCTACGATGTTTGTGTCATCGTCTCATTTTTTATATAAACATAATAGACATAATGACATTTATTATTATCAAATCAAGTACATGATGCCCAGTACAATAATATGGTTAACTTTGTTGGCACAAATACCAACATACTCCCACTTGTGCTTAGAGCCAATAACCCAAGAATCTTATTCTAAGTGAACATAACATGATCGTCATTTGTGTCAGTGGGTAAGAAACATTTTCATTCAGTTGGTAACTTGCAAATCTTCACACCTCCTCATTACACAATCTATCGTATGAGATGGAAATGTCATATTGTGCTATCTGGGTCCCTTAGCCTACCAAATAGCTTCATTTTCATCAAAACATTTCTACTATGTTATCAATGGTTGGATGCTATCCAAGTTCATCTAGAGAACTTGGACCATACAATATCCTTTGTTGTCCTCCAAACAATAAGGTACTCAACTTCTATTGTAGGATTAGTAAATGTCTCTTTCTCTAAACTTTTCCAGCTTACTATAATGTTATTAAGGCAAAAAACAAATTCAAATTGCCATCATCTTTATTAGTTCAGAAGCTTGTCCCAATGTAACCCTTTACACTTAACTCTTCCATATATAACACAAAGAAGTATTGGTCCTTAGTGATTCTCAAGTACTTAAGGATGTTCTTTACAACATTCCAATGACCTTCACCTAGATCTGACTGATATCTGATTATCATGTCAAAAAGATATGAGATAAAAAAATGAGTGTATAACATTCTATACATGATAAATCCAATTGCATATCTCATAATGAGTGTATAACATTGTATACATGATAGATTCAATTTCAATTGCATATGATATCTTACTCATGTGTACTCATTTTTCACAAGGTCTGGCACATTGGGTTCTAGAGACTCTAATTGCATGGGACATGGTCATGTTTCCTCTCATCCTTCATGCAGAAGTTCTTCTACACCTTGTCAATGTATGTACTTTGTCTTAGGCCAAGCAATGTTCTAGATTTATATCTATTGATATTAACTCCTAACATGTAGCATGCTTAGCCTAAATAGTTCATAAAGAAAGTATTTTGAACCAGGTTTCTACCATTTCTAGAGTAGCGATGTCATTCTCCATCAATATGTGGAATACAATTATGCTCACACTAACCTTCTTGTAGACACATGTTTTAACATCATCTTGACCAAAGTTAAAATCTTTGACTTCCGCATTAAATTGTAGAATTCATATGGGAGATGCATATATTGAACTTTACAGTCAAACTACAATGGAAAACATGATTCTGATGGGTTTAACCATGGCAACTGGTGAAAATATTTAATCATGTTCAACACATTAAGCTTGTTTGAAATATTTTGCAACCAATCGACCTTCCATGATGGCATATTCCTTGAAGACCCACTTGGACCCTTTGGGTTTTACCCCTTTAGGTGGATCCATCAAGCTCCATAGCTTGTTGGTTACAAGAAGTCCATCTTAGATCTCATTTCCTCAAGACATTTCTTAGATTTTGATTCCTATATAGCTTCTATGTAGGTTGTTGGCTCATCACTGATGACCAACTCATCGGATTCTTGAGTCACAAGATATCCACATATTTCAGGCTCAAGGCATGTCCACTAGATCTATGAGGCTCATGTTTTACATGAGGAACTTGAGAATCTGAAATAGTTTGTGACTCTCCTTGTTTCTTTTCTACCTCTATAAGTTTAATGTTTTCTTATTAGTCTTGATCCTTTTTAGTTCTATTTTTCTCCCACTCTTTCCTTTGGAAATATTTCCTTTCCTAGGAATACAATCATATTGGCAACTAACATTTTGTTGTTGGATGGAGTACAAAAAGTCATAACAAAAAAATCACATTTATCCGGTTTGGAATCAAGCTTTTTAAGAAATTGTTTTGCTCACATAAGCTTTGCATTCCCAAATCTACATGAAGACATATCAGACTATTCCCATGCCATATCTCATATGGTGTATTTTGAATTGAGTTATATGGTACATGACTTGGTGTAAATGATATGGTTTGTAAAGAATATCCATAAAGGATCATCTAAACTTATCGATAATCATACCATGTCCAATAGGGTATGATTTCTTTCTTTCTGATACATCATTATATATCAGATGGAGTCCATTGTCTTAAAACTCCAAGTATTCTTCAAATTGATTATATCAACATGTTTTAATATTAATAAACAACTTTAGCATTTGTTCTAAAAGTTTTACTTACATCAATATGTATGAGTCCCAATAGACAACTTACTCTCCAACTATTTCCAGTGAATGAAACTTTTGTCATTTAACCAATAAACAAGACTCACATGTCTCTATTGGTTTGAAACCAAAAGAATCTAGATAACTATCTTTATTGAATATTAGAAGTTTGTTTCTCATTTATTTTCATTAGATGACAATGCATACGTATGTTGAGTCATTTAGTCATTTAAGATTTACATTATATATAGTTGTCTCTAAAACTATTGAGTATAGACTATAAGACATTTGGGGTACTATCATAAAGATCTTAACTTCAAAATAAAACATCAACCTCTCATTTTAGTAAATTCAAATCCACTCTTGTCTAACCAAGGTACATAGATGATGTTTACAGGAAGAACATAATAGAAATTCACTAATTCTATTACAAGCCCACTAGGTTGAAATAAATGACAGGTTCCAACTATAGCGAAAACAACTCTTTCTCTACATAGTTCTACATTATTTTGCTTACTTATTCTCACATCCTACTCATCATAATGTCTAAGAACCTCATCCGGTATCAAATACCAAAAATGATGAAGTAAACATATTTATCTAAATAATGTATATACCTGAAGTGGAGATATCTATAACCTACTTCTTCTTCATGACTTCCCTAACTTAAAGAGGGAAGTTACTCTTTTAGTGTCCAAGTTATTGATAGTGGTGGAACTCCCTATCCTTACTCTCTCTTTCCTTTTGCTTTAAGTGTAGAAGGGTTTTTTATTGTCTTTAAAACTCTTCATGGCCTTGCCTTTGCCCTTGGACTTTCCTTTTCCTCTATTGATCATCATCATATATCCAAGATTGTCCTTCTTCATTGTGCTTTAGAAATTATTAACATGCTAAGAAACTCCAACAGTGGTTTATAAAAAATTACATATTTTAGTTCATGATAATTTGAGTATATGATTTAGGAAATGATTGTAGAATCACATCCATGGCCAACTCTTTGCCTAAGGGAAATACCAGTCTAGCTAACTTCTCCATATACCCAATAAACTTGATCACACGGAACCCACTGGATCTCTCTCTACCATATTTCATATGAACAATGCCTTTGAGATATCATATCTCTCTTATCTTTCCTGTTCCCAAAATATGTTCTTGAGATGTGTTACAATATTAATAACTTCCATGGTTTCATGTTGTCTCTCCAACTCATACTTCATTAAGATGTAAAAGCATGTTGATGTCTATCTTATATTGAGAAACCTCTATTCCATCTCTAGGAACAAACCTCCTCTAGGCGCCACCTCCTCGCCATGGTGGGGGGACCAGGAGCCTCTTCCACCCAAAATCTAAAATCCCACTTGACAAACCCTCATGATAAGAACCTTTCATCTATGCCTACCTTGGGTGATCTTGTAGTCAATGTCACCATTTCTAAGACATGGGTAGAGATGGTGGCAGACAAGGTACCTGCCATTCCCAGATCTTATAGGATAAAAGACGATGTTGAGGTTCCTAAAGCCCCCTTCTTCAAAGAGGAGGATAGAAGACCGTAGACAAAGTTTTTTGCTCTACTGATAGACGAAATGGACAACTACCATAAGTACTCAGTTATCATCCATGTATTAGGGAAAAAGGTGGCATTCAAATAGCTATAGGGTTGGATGCTGAGATCTTGGAGGATGAAGGGAGACTTTCAACTCTCAGCACTACTAAAGGACTACTCTTCACTAGGTTTTTAACTCTCAGGACTTGTAGTTTCCTTTAGGGAACGACATTTGGTTCTTTAATAGCCAGTTGGTATTGACCAGGAGATGGACTCCTGAGGCTGAACTCAGGAGCATGGCTTGGAAGATGGCTTTTGTGTGGGTTACTCTCCCAGACATGTGTAGAGCATAGGTCTAAGTGAGAAATCACCCATTTTGGCTACATAATTGGACCACCCAGAGTGTACAAATATTATAGATTGAGATCTTCTTTGGGGGTGATTACGATGAGTGTGGACATCTAAGCATACAAATTTCCACCACCAGTGGATATGGTGGAACATCCAGATGGATCTGATATTGAGATTAGAGTTTCGTTATGAAGATCTTCCAGATAGGTGCACTGCATGCCTGGTCTTCAACCACTGTGATGGTGCCTTCCCTGGAGTGCACACTCTTACTCAGGAGGTACCTCATACCCAAAGTCCGTCTGGTGTTTGTAGAAGGAGGAATCGATCCATAATAGAGGCCCCTAAGAAAGGGACATCTAGGGATCAGACCAATTCTTCAATGAATTATGAGAAGGTGGGTAAGAAAGAGACTATTCCCGCTACGTGAGCTACCAATTCTGATGAGCTCTACCCATCCATGCAAGGTATGGGTATGAGTGGATCTAGCTTGGAGCTATCTAGGTTGCAGGAAGACAAGGTGCATTTAGCAATTCCTCAAAAAGTTGAGTCAGGTAGATCATGTAGCTTCTCTTCTATCAACATTGGTAGAAGAATGTCACAACAAAGGAGTGTAAATGAGTTTGTTCTTGTGGTGGAATGATCATATAACCCGTTTGATGTTCTATAGGACCTGGAGGTTGAAGATGTGGTTGTGGTTAGGGATGAGGGGGTGCTAGACACCCATGTCTCTACCAGGAAAACCAAAAGTGGAGGAACCACCCCATAAAGGGTGGTTAAAATAGGAGGAAGTAATTTTCCTCCTCAAACAGAATGTGACGAGGCATCTCAATCTTAGTAACAAGTGAGATTGAGAAAGGTCATGCTAGATTTCAAAGATTCCATCTTTATTTGTTTAGAAATGAGGATTGGAAGAGATGTTATCAAAAGGATCTCTAGCCTCTTGCCTAATGGCTAGGGTAGTGATTCTAACCTTAACAAAATCAAGGGAGGACACGTTTCCATTGAACGAAACCCATACCTCTGAGATGTTCAAGAGATTTTCTCTATGGATCAAATGTTCATAACAAGTTGTATCAATCAAGAAGGCATTCACATTGTGATTTTAGCAATCTATGGACATGCATCTGAGATGTGTAGAAGGAGACTTTGGGAAGTTTTGAAGAATGAAAATCAACAAGATGTCCTACAGTTGTTCGTAGGAGATTATAACTGCATTCTTAGAGCCCATGAGAAGTATGGTGGATTTCCCATACCTGACTCATTCCTTGGTCAGTTTAACTCTGCTATTGATGTTGCAGTATTAACTACAATTAACATAATAGGGGATCCATTAAATTGGTAGAATATGAGAGAATCCCATTGTTGAATTGCCTCTTATTTTGATAGAGGTTTGGAAAATTAGGCTTGGCTCGACATGTTCCCTAATGTGCCCATCAATCAGGGTTGCCATCCCAATAGTGATCATGCATGGTTGCTAATCAAGGTGTCCCAATCTGCCTCCAAACCCAAACCCTTCTGGTTCGTCAACACTTGGCTTGGATGGTCAATGTGTCCTGACATTGTTATGAAGGAGTGGATGACCTCGGTGTATGGGAACCCACTACTCGTTCTGGCTGAGATGTTATGACGTGTCAAGAATTCTATTAAATCATGGATGAGCTCCTTGTATGACATTATAAACTTTATTAAAGGTGCTAAAGAGTCCTACAACAAGGATGCTCTAAATTTAAGGCTTGCCCCATCTCCCCCAATCTAATTGAAATAGAGAAAGCTTTTAAGAAGAGATTCACAAAGTTGGAGAAGGCGGGGGAGTCAATGATGTGGAAACACAACTAGATCAGATGGAATGAGAATAGTAATCAAAATACAAATATCTACCATGGTAGTGAAAAGAATAGAATTAAGGACCTCGTCCAATCCCTATTGAAAGAGGATGGATCTAATGCAAACTGATAAGATGAAGTTGGGGAGCAGGCTATCACTTTCTTCTCCATCCTATGTAATGCAAACTCGAGCGTCACTTATAACATTAATTTTCCTCTAAGAATGGTCAATGAGGATCTAAACCGGTCCCTTTTTCAACCTCTTTCTGAAGCTGAAATCAGAGATGGTCTCTTCTCCATCGGTGCTTCCAAAGCACTAGGACCAGATAGCTTTAATGCCAAGTTCTTCCATTTCTTATTGGAGGTGATCTGAGACAATGTGTGTCATGCAGTGAGGTGGTTCCTTATTAGAGGAGGATTGGCAAGGGTGATGAAACACTCTTACCTACATCAAATTCCCAAATCGAATCATGCCTCCTCAATGAAAGATTTGACACCCATTTCCTATTTCAATGTGATGTATCAAATAATGCCCAAATTCTCACCTATAACAGACACCATCGAAGACCGGAGTTGAAGATCGCGCATAGCACGAGGTATTGTCGCCAAGAAAGCCTTGGGACAAGGTATGATTCCACAAACCATCCTTTCCTATTATACAGACGTTGACGCGTTTCCTCGTGCTGGGTTTGGGGGAGAAAAGTTTTGTTTCCGCTGCCTTCTCTGCCTCACCTAAAACCCAACAACTATCATCTCAGAAATAGTTAAAACATATAGATCAGAAATTGCCTTTTTTATTATTCAAATCATAAACTATCCCATTACAATCATCACATGACTTGCTCTATGGGCATACATACCAACACTACTTCCATAGGTCTTATCCCTACCTGACCCTAGAATAGACTTAGGATTCTATCATAGCACATATCTAACTTGAAACCTTACCCAAGTCTTCATCATCTCTCTCAGCATTCATGGGCTGACTTTCATCCTTTCATAGGGATCATGGCGACCAACCTACCTCAGTTAGGCCCCATACTGGTTACCTCCATGGTAACACATCCACATGCACTTAGAGGTGGTTATCAATGGGTCTACAGGTTCATTCTCATACTATGTACTCTCCACTTAGCTTCTCAAGATTCTATGAGACCTCTTAAGGTTACCTCGAACCCAACAAAAGCTGATCCATACCCTACAAAAGGGTCCCTCTCCCAGGATGGGAGGAAACTATCCCTTGATAGAAACCAAGGTCACAAACATCCCTACGTCTAGGGTTGACACCCACCTAAGCATGCTTAGCCCTAGAAAGCTACTAAGGCACATAGCTAATCAAAAAACCACCTTCTAAACCATACTAGGTCTCCACGATAGGTCATACTTGTTCTCAATCCTCAACATAAGACCAAGACCATACTTGCCCATGTCACCAACTTATATGTTGGGGCTCAACAAACATACACCTTAAACTGAGGGGTTTCCCTTTCCTCTAAACATGAGGAGTGCCATGCTCAAGTCTATGGAAACTCAAATATCTTTTCCTACAATTTTTGCAAGTTAATTACTTTTAAGCCAATAAGAAAGTGACACATCGACCAAACAAGATTTACTTAATTATCTGCTCATATTGTTTGATTACTTTTCTGCCCTCGATCCCGTCTGATGGCTACCGGGGGTAGGGAAGTCTTTTCTCCCTTTCTCATCTTCCTCCTCTACTTTCTCGATGCAGAGCCATGGAAGGTCAACCCAGGTGTTTACTTCCATTGGCAGGCCTCCTTACTTGCTCCAAGCCGGTCCTCCGCCTCCGCCCATCCCAACCGAACTCATCGGTGGTCTTAATTGCTCCATTCATGGCTGAAGTTGGTGAGACAACACGAGGGGCCTCCGACGGCAAGCCAGGGAGGTATGAGGTGCAAGAAGGGTTCGAGAGGGGGAAATTGGTGGCTGATACTCGGCCTACAGGTTCTATAGAATCTCACAGTGTTATGCCTAGCCTCACAGAGGGGATACACCGCCTTATATAGCACGTCGCTATGGCGCACAGCCGGCGGGGTCCTTGGGTTTTAGGGGAATCTTTTGGAGACCCCCAAGATAGGCAAAACCTAGGATAGATATGGCCGCAATAACCTCATGAATCCATCTAGCATGTTTCCAAGTTTTCACGCGCAATGATCAGCAAGAAAATCAACCAAGGGAAGTCTGAGTCCCGTCCTTACTTTCCCAACCAGAAGCGAGCTAGAAGATGGGTTCATCACCGTCGGATCCTATATCTGACGGCCCTGAATGCACGCGCCAGAAACAAAATACGAAAAGGAATTGTGACATTTAATATGATATTCTTGATTATCCACTCACTTTAAGAAAGTTTGTAAAAATTGTATCTCTCTCCTCATTTGCCCTTTTCCATCCAAATTTTAAAGAAATATTTAGATTTGCATTTTCTACCTTTATTCCATGCAAGTTATCTAATAATAAGGCATATATTAGACATATTCTCTCTCTCTCTCTCCTATCTTTCCATTTTATTTATTTGAATTCACTTTACCATTAGAAACCTTATGGATATGAAAATCCACCCATGATGACTTAATCATACATATTTCCACTTATTTCCATATTTTATCATTATCTCCAATTTCCCTCTTAATAAAGAAATAATTAATTAATCCTTTCTCTTTCTTGTTGCATTATCTTTGCAATTTGGACTCCTTGGGTCCGAAGGAACCCAAAAGGCATGAAATCCACCCTTGGAGGATATTCCTTTGCCTTCTACATGTTTCTACATCTATCTTTTCCCCATTTCATAATTATTCATTTCCTAATTGAATTTCCTTTTTCTTTTCATTGTTATTGGACACAATAGCCAATAAATCCCACAAGGCAACCAACACGGCTATTATAAACGAAATTCATTCATTTCAAATCAAATTACACCATTATTTATTCATATATAATTAATAGGAGAAATTACATTTCTCCCCCAAAGGAATCTGAAAATTGGGGTTGTAACAGTTGCCCAGTTGGCCAACCCTGAGGGGCCATGGTATGCAGCCTTCTACAATTACCTGGCATGTAAACAACTACTCCCAGAAATGTCCTACAATCAAAAGAAGAAATTCTTCTCTGATCTGAAGAACTATTACTGGGACGACCCTCTGTTGTTTAGGCATTGTGTCGATGGCTTGTATAGACAGTGTATATCGGAGGATGAAGCCCCCAAGATTCTATTTGAGTGTCACTCCTCTCCTTATGGAGGGACCTAAGAGGTGAAATAACCCTTACCAAAGTACTCCAATTAGGCTTTTACTGGTGAACTCTCTTCAAAGATGCACATGCCTATGTTAAAACCTGCAATGAATGTCAGAAAACTGGGAATATCTCCCGTCGAAATAAGATGTTGCTATCAGAATGGATTGAGGTTGAAATATTTGATGTGTGGGGTATAGACTATATGGGACCCTTCCCCTCCTGTTATGGTTTCACCTATATCCTTGTTGCAGTTGATTACGTCTCTAAATCGGTAGAAGTTGTACCCACCACAACATGTGATGCCAAAGCAGTGATAAAGCTTTTTACCAAGATAATCTTCCCAAGATTTGGAGTGCCAAGAACCTTCATCAGTGATGGTGGATCTCACTTTACATAAAAGCAATTTGAATCACTTTTGCATAGATATAGCGTTCGTCACAAAGTCGCCACACCATACCACCCACAGATGTCTGGGCAAGTCAAAGTTTATAATAGGAAGATCAAGCATATCCTAGAAAAGACGGTTGGCAAGTCTCGCAAGGACTGGTCAGCTAAGTTAGATGATGCTCTCTAGACGTACAAGAATACTTACAAGACACCGCTGGGGACTTCACCATACCGCCTGATATATGGGAAAGCTTTCCATCTACCTTTTGAGTTGGAGCATAAAGCGCTCTGGGCAATCAAACGCCTTAACATGGACCCCACGCTAGCTGGTAAGAAGAGGTTTCTTTAGCTTCAAGAACATGAAGAGCTTAGTCTTCATGCCTATGGAAATACAAGGATCTACAAGCTAAGAACTAAAATTTGGCATGATTCCGATATGTGAGAAAAAGATGTCAAGGAAGGTTATAAAGTCTTATTGTTTAAATCTTCTATCCATCTTTTTCCAAGAAAATTGTAGACTAGGTGGTCCGAACCATTCATAGTAAAAAAGTCATATCCATCTGGGATGATGGAGTTATGATAAACAAGATCCGATGAAAGTTTTTCCAGTCAATGGACACTGAGTCAAGAGGTTCTATGAATACAAAACCTTTGTGAGGAGATCCGAGATACCCCTGCAGGATGCCGAAGTTGCACCCACCAGAGAAGTATAACAAGATTTGAAGATGTCGAGCTGACGATTGAAGCCACATCGCTCCTGGGGAGGCAGCCCGAGTTTTACTTACCTAGAATAAGATGTTATTTTCTTTTCTTGCAAAAAACATTACAAACACTGTTATTATAATAATGCCCGAGTCTATGCCCACGCTACGTGCACAAATTCTCTTATTTTATGGGGCACTGACTTAGTTTTATTGACTCGGTGAGTAATACTATCTGAGGCTGAAGTTTACCCTTAGGCCAATGATGTTTTACCCATCATGTGCCTTTTGATTTTTAGTTTTCCTATCCTTGTTTTTTATTTTCCTTCAAGCCCTTTGCTGGCATATCAGACATACATGATGCTTTTTCTTTTCTTTTGCTCTACGCGACATGTTTTGTGATAACTGTGTCACCCAACCCACCTTGAATTGTATCAGGCGACACCTTTGTTTTAGTTTTACACGATTTTGTAGAAGCTGTTGGGAAAGAAATGCGCCTGACCTTATCGCACGATAAGTTCATCGGGCTACCGTATCGCCCAGGTCGTATCGGCTAACACTCCTGCTCTTGTAAAAGTTTGGCATGGCTCTCGAAGATGTGTCGAGCAAGCTATCACCCAGCTCATCGCGCATCGCGCGTGCTAAGCGAGCCTTCTCGAAATATTCACGACATGACGGATTTGACTGATTTTATTGTGCTTTAGAAGACGATTCACCTTCTTGCATGACACGTGTCCTTATTTTACCCTTTTACCCCGCTCACAACTGGCTATATATAGTAGCGCAAGTTTAACCATGTCGGGTTACCAAGTTACCTTCTTCTGCCCCCATATCGCGCATTCCTTTTACAAACCCAAGCTCACGTGTCGACCTTCACCTACCGACCTCCGTGTTGCATTCAAGATCTTCTTGCCCGATATTTGTAAAACCCAAGGTGCCTTGCATATAGTGTAACTTTGTGTCACATGGACCATATCGACCAAGCCCTGTCACACGCCACCTTATCTTGTTTTGGCCCATGTCGGTCAGAACTTTTTAATGTGTATCGAGTTTCTACTCGTTGTGCTATAAGCGTGCCAATTTTCTTCACCATCTTGTTATACATCGGTCTTTTGCATGTGTCACGCGACACCCGTGTCGCGCGACATGACAACAAACACGTTTATATTAGGCCAGATCTCGAGCTCGCAATGATGACTCTATCTCTTAGTTTGTTTTGCAAAGTTGTGACTTGTGTTGGGCGACATATCGCCCGACAAAATGCATCACACGTCGTTTCTTTTATCACATATAGATGCATCGTGTTTTCAACCTTGCCGCGCGATGCCCATATCACGCGACACACTTATTGAGCATCTGTACAATGCAAGATCAGTTTTGACGAGACATTTGATACTGGTTTGTCACGTAAAGTCATATCTCCCTGACCTTATCATTTCTCAGTGTCAACCTCTCATGTGCGATGTTTTTACCTTCTTCCTGATATCGGCTGGAGTCGATTTACCGTGTGAAAAATGTATCGACCTTCTGGTACCGGGCATTCACATATCGTGCACCAATTTTTCCTTAAGTACCCAATATCGATTTTAAGGGTATCGCCCAACTGAATCGGGCGACACTCTTACCTTCATCTTTTTCCTCATATCGGGTAAACACAAATTTCAATGAGCAACTCTTTTTGACTTAACTTGTTTGTTTAATTATTACAGAAAATAGCACGCACAAAGTAGACTAGCGTCCAAGTTGACGAGCAAGGCCAGATGATCAACCCCGAGGCCACAAATGAAGCCACGACCGGGTAGAAATGCCAAACCCTGAGGCAGCTGGGCTCTCTGAGGTCAAGAATGGCCCAGAAAAGAAGCAGCCTCGACCCCAACAACAAAGGTAGAACCAGAGTCCCTAGCCCACTCATTGGGCATGTTCCTGCCCAGAGACGAGGAACACCAATAAAGTTACATGGAGTTGGCAACGAAATTATACCACCCAACCTGGTTCTACCACCAAGCATCCTTCCACCAGATCAGTGTCTTCAACAGACTTGAGAATGTCTTAGAAGCCGTCGGACTACGGAAGATTTGCTTCAGCTACTCTGCCTCCTACACCGAGCTCACCAAGGAGTTCATCTCATCCCTCCACTAAGTCCCAAATTCACTAGAGGAGGCCAAAAGGTTCGACGAGATGGACAGACAACAAGGGCACCTCTACAACACTGATCACGACATCTCAGAGAGGCTGCTCAACAAGATATTCTCTTCCAGTGAGGCTGAGAGAGAGCTACTAAATAACAATGTTTGGATCAACAAAGGCGACAACTTCAACCCAGTCGCGTTCTAGAATAAGCTAACTGGCAAATCATCCTTCAAGTTGGGGAGCAAGGTGGCGGCTATTCGCTCGTGCTTTTGGAGGATTATACATAAGATCATGGCTAGCCTCCTCTTCAAGAAATACAAAACAAGCAACTTATATATTGAAGAGCTCCATCTTATCTGGTACATGATGGAGGGCAAGATGATCAACTTGGGGTGTTTCCTGCTAAACCGGCTGCACCCGATAAAGGACGCCACCAAGGAGTACAACATGGGAGGGATCGTCAACCTCCTCGCGACATGGTTGGGGTACGAGGACGAGAGGTAACGACAACATTGACATTAAAATCGAGCTGAGCAGCCTGTCGAGGATGAGAGGTAATGACAACATCGACATTAAGTTCCTCACAAGGGTGAACATAATTAAAAAGGTGAGACACCACTTCTTCTACAAATTTGTGAGGACATACATCCTCCTGCCCCTCCCGCTCTACATCAACTATGATGCAAAGAAGCTGGTCTTCACAACAGCAGAGATTTGATGTTGTGACTATCCAAGTCACCTACACTACCACTAGGGCTGTACAAGAGAAGATGGTTGTCGTAGGAAGGCCAGTCTCCCTCGACGCTTTGCGGGACATATCATCGGCAGTCATCATCGAAGACTTGCCTTTCACCGCCACCGTCGAGCCAACCACCATCTCGACACAACCAGCAGTTGACACTCCAGTGGTTGTTGCTGCCATGGCCGAGCAAGCTGTGATAACCACAACAACGCCCGCCACTGATACAAAAGAAGTGTCGACCATCGTGGAGGTAGTCGACACCACAGGGGCCACTACAACTGTCATAGCCCCAGAGGCTGCTACGACATATGAAATAATTGCATCACCTGAAACTTCAGCCCTGCCAGAAATGGCAGAGGCATTGGTGCAGTCTGACGCCTCCCCCAACAGCAAAGAGGTGTTCACCGAGCTCTTGGATGCGTAGCTCAGGTCTGTGCAACCAACTTCAACGCCGCCACCTCCAACGTCGATAGTTTCTATGGAGGAGGAAGCGGAGTGCCAGATGGTCGATCCACATCCACCTACTCCACTGACTTCTCCACGACCCCAAGCTGAGGAGGTGGAGGTGACTACAAAGGTGCCAACACCCCATGCGGAAGCCATGCCCTCGCGTACTGTCCACATGGACTAGGCACAGATAGATGATGCCTATCCATCAGGTTGCGCCACTAACACGAGGAGCGTGATGAGAAGTCGATCGTTTCAAGTCTTCCAGTGGAGGCTAAATGAGCAAGAGCATCAACTACTAACTCTAGTTGGTATCCCCGGCCAACTAGAGGCACTGAATAACATGATGCAGGCAGTGCTCCAACGCCTCGATGCCATCGAGGAGAGGCTCAATGAGAGGGACGAACACCACCGCTCAAGGCATCCTAGTAGATCACCACCACCGCCAACTTCTGTCTCTCCACCATCATCGTCATCCTCATTGACCTCCAGTGGGCCCTCCACCATGGCCGAGGAAAAGACGACAAACAAAAACATCGACAGGGCTCCAACAGGACAAGAGAGAACCCCCAGCATCGACATATTTGCTCCCTCACCCCCTCTAGAGCCAACTGAAGAAGCAGAAGACATATCTATAGGCCTAGCGGAGGATTCATCTGAAGAATCAAAGGCAGAAGGAGGCGATCTATATAACTCCATCACTGGCTAACCCCCTAGAGCAAGGACTTCAACAATTAATGAGTTTTCTGTGCCGTCAGAGATCCCTTCTTTTGAGATGGCTGATTTTTATCGACGCACCATCGGCTACCTGTCGATCTGGGACCAACAATTGTTTAACATTGCCCTGAGGCCGCAAGCAGAAGAAGAAGCTATCGTCTGGAGCGATAGATACTTCTTCGTAAGACACAGAGCACTCCAAGGCATGTTATGCTCAGAAGCCGTGGTAGGGAAGATTCTGTTCAGGGTCCTGGAAGGTACGATGCTTGAGAATGTCGCTATCAGGACAGACTGACAACCGTTCTACAATGCCACCCAGCCTTGGCAAAAAGACTACTAGTAGGGGCATACGATTCAAAGCAGGCGGCCGACATATTGTAGTATATCAAAGAGCAAAACCCAGGCCTGGTGTTGACTCGTTACAAGCTTAGAAAGCATTGGTTCCTCTACGTGGAGGACCTCCACAACCATGATGTCATACTTCTCAACTTCTACACTGCAGAGGTCCCATACATAGGGCACATCTTTGTACACCCCGAAGATAAGCACCTCAGACTTCTTCCTATGCGTCTTCACCGCGTAATCAATCAAGGAATCCAATGCCACATCAACATATGGAACTTCTACGCCATCCAAGACTTCCCAGTCCAAGAAGAGTCGGGAAGCGGAAATAGCACCTTCATCGTCCAGTGTGCCATTGAGCTACTAAACATCATCTGATATGTAAGGCAGCTCCAAGACCAAGACTTCTATCGATTAAGCACCATATATGCCTTGCTACTGATCAAGGACAAGTGCTACTTATAAGACGTAGAGCTTCCAAAGCAGCTACTGGAGACAGATTTTGACTCTGATTCTTCTCTACCCAGAAACCCTGCAAAGGAAGAAGTCGAGGGCACCTATGACGTCTACAGGACAGGCAAGCAGATAGAACATCTATGAACAATACTCACCCCTGAAGTCGAGGCCTCTGAGGGCTATTCTACTTCGCCTGCCGTCTCCGAATCTCTAATCAACAATTTTGACTGTTCTGCATGTACTTCTCTATCTCAAGAACATGTCAATGAAATTCTTCTTAGACTCACTAATTCTAACACCATATACGTCATATATGAAAAAGAAAATGCAGTAGTCCCCCTCGACGACCTACAGAACTTAGTCAAGGTAGGAGGATGTCTAGAAATGATGGTAGCATCATCTTACATTCCCATCCTATAGAAAAAGATTGAACCAGCCTACATCGCCCACCTGATGTTGTTCAACGAACTGTGCCTTGCTGATGAAATAGGAGTGCGTCAGCTATTTCAGCTCCAAGTAAAGAGGTGTCTGCCGCACGTCATCTTCCTACCTATGTTGCACGACAACCACTGGCTACTCCTGATGATATACACTCGTCCACACGACGATTTCTTTTACAACAGCTCTGACACCTATAGTGACTATCCGACAGAGTGTACATCTACGCCAACAACACCCTTCGAATGACTAATAAGGAAATATTAGGTCGAGCTAGTGTCTTTGATCCAGCCGTATCTTGTAGACCTGGCAGCCAAGTGGCATAAACTCGAATACTGCCACCACAGTCCACAACAAGCTAAGTTATCAAATGACTACAATGTCTATGTCCTGCACTGGATCTATGGCTTGATAGCCCTCAAACAGACGCCATATAAGCTCCACAACCTAGGCTACCACATCCAATGCGGAGAGTATGTGATGGATGTCTTATCTTCCAAGGGAGCTCGCATTTGCTGAACCCTCATTGATCTATGACTATCATTTTCTATTTATCTCACAACTATAGGACAAAGTGTGAAGTACGTTTCGGGAGAGTACTCTGTAGTATTAGTGAGGGAGGTACTCAAAATTTTCCCCTTTTTGCCCTTATTGCTCATTTTTTTTCCTTACCATACTCTGTGTATACATGTATATATGATCCATAGAAAGCAATACATACACAACTACTTGTTTCTCAAAAACTGTACAAATCAATTTATAGTAAATATTTGGTACAACTTTTTCCAGTATGTTCTCTCTGTATCTAAGGCAGTGCATATTTCTGTTTTGATCTTTTGAAAACACAGACTCAAACGACAAAGGCTATAAATTTCCTTGGTGGCCCCCTGACGTCTTGCAGATGCGCTCCTGGTTCTTATATCGTCACCCGATTCCTGCGGCCAATCTCCCTCAAAAAGCCAGCTTTGAAAAATAATCTCGCAACAACTAAGAGATGTGCATGTGAAGGAAAAATCTTCTCAAACAACAAACTCCCTTTTTCCTACCCATCAAAATCCCAAAAAAAGAGGAAAGCCATATGAGAGCGAATAAAAGCATGAGAGTTGTGCCCACTAAAAAAAACACACTTGTCTTTGCAAAAGTACCCATCTTTAGGCATGGTAGATCCAGGGCAGTGGTACGTAGGATGTGAAATCACTTCTCTAAAGCCAACTAGCTTGGACTGCGGGGACCACTTGCCCGTTAACAGACTCATACCTAGATGGACCAATGGGAAGCAAGAAAAACTCAAAAAGCCTTAAGCCTTACCAAAAACCACACCTTCTACTCCCA
Source organism: Alisma plantago-aquatica (assembly GCA_963693085.1). NCBI lineage: Eukaryota > Viridiplantae > Streptophyta > Magnoliopsida > Alismatales > Alismataceae > Alisma > Alisma plantago-aquatica. The sequence continues at coordinate 145,934,981 of OY856415.1, forward strand.
GGCTATTTGGTGTGAAAGCTAACTTCAAAATCATGCACCAAAGTCTCACCAAAGCTAAAGAGAAATTTTTTTCTTAAATAACGTAGGAAAAATAAAATCCATTGCTCGTAGTCAATTGTAATTTTTTCTCAGGACATCTCAAAATTTCTCATAACCCCTTGTCTGAAAAGTACGTTTGGGTTTTGAAAAGTATCACAAACAAAGGTTTTAAAATAAGTACAGATTGATTGAGGAATATCAAAATGTTATGTTTGGGAGAGTTGATAAAACTCATTTTATGGCTGCTAGAGCTCATATTTTGCTACCAAAAAGCCTCAAGAATTGACTTACTCTTCCTTTTATCTTATTTATTATATATATATAATCCCCACTATGCTCCTGATAATATATCATATCTTTTGTAGAGTTTCTCTTATTTTTCCACTAAAGGAATGCTAATGGTCTGCCCCGGCCCACCCACAACAAGTTACCCATCCCAGTCTATCAAACAACAAAGTGACACACCCTTTACCCGTCGTGATTGCTGCCCGATATGGCCGCAACTCGACACAGGTGTGTCACGTGGGAGCTCTGACAGACTGCAAGCTATTACCCGACAAGAGGACTTTCCCGCCATGGCCCGTTTTCCCAATGGAGTCGATCGCATGACACGGCCACCCTTGGTACAGTAGCCTGCTAGAGTCTTTACCTGACACGATCATGCACGATTTACTCGCAACCCAGCACACGACGTGTCGACCCTCTCCTGAAGCCATATGAACGAAGCAGACAAAGGACATGTGGCCCAACGAGGGTCGCAACTCCCACCAGTGGTTGCCTATAAATAGAAGCTATAGGACTCCGATGGGATGGGTCGGAACCCTACGATAGCTAACTTTGAGAGCAAAAGGAGATAGGGCATCGAGTTCCCAGGCGTGTTGGGTGATACTAGGTGAGCACACCCCCAACCCAAGAGGGACAGGAGGATTTCACTTAGAACCAATTCCGGTAGCAGCAGCAGCATGACACTACCCTCAAGGCCACTCTAATGTACGGGTCCCTAGCTGGGCTTCAACCCAAGATGTCTCGCCCCTCTATCCCCAACACAAGGAACCCATGAACCTAAGAAAGCTAATACGACACACGTCCTAACATGACATGATACCCAACCTGATATGGCCTACCCATCACGGCATGTCGCCCGACACAGCCTTATCGGGTAGGGAGTCCTTTTCCGATACACCCTTACCTGTCACGGTTCATGACCCAACAAGGTTAAGAACCTGACTAGCATATCCTGATAGGTCTCCTACCTGGTATTGGGTTAGCGATACCTTAGGGGTCCGCTGATGTGTATATCTACCTCCTACATCAAGGAGACTGATACCTATCTTTCCTTTTTCAACATTTTACTTTCATTTACTGCTGCATTGTAACTAAACCTTCTTATTTCCTTATGATTATTGGAATCTATGGAGTTTATCTCATATTGTTTTGTGTATGGTTCCTTTTTGTTGGGTGATCCCTTTGTAGCATCTGAGATCTAGTATATGTTATTTGAATGACACTTTTGACTAGCTATCGAATCGTGTTTCTCATTTTGACTCCCTTGAGAGAGGGGTGTCATAACTCTAGAGTTTGGTCTGCTTTGGGTGTACGAGAGTACCCAGGATCAGGGCAGCCCCGACTTATCTTTCCACTCTAGTCTATGTCCAATACTCTTGAGAGAGAGTATTGGTGCATAGTTAGAGGCATCCTCTTTGAGAGAACATGGTGCAGGATGTTCTCCACTGCCGCTTGATATGCCTAAGTTTTCTTCCTTTATGCATTACCTCAATGATAGTTTTATCTCCTCAGTTTCCAATATACAAAGCCCCTTTAAAATTTGCTAAACTCTAAAACTCTAATCTTTCTATTAACTCCTATTGGAGATAGGATTTTAGTTCAATTCTTTGTGATTATTTCTTGTTACAACAAACTTTATCCTTCAACCTTTTTGATGTGCTTAGACAAATAAAACTTGAGTTCTGAAGAACCATTCTTCCTATCCCTGTGTTCGACCCCGAATTACTTTGACCCTGTGCTAGTTGCAGGGGTCTTAAACATTGGGTATTATAACTTTCTAAAGTTTGATAACCTAGACATGACTCCATCTTTTGGACCCACGTTTAAGGCTTGTTAGAGGGGAAATAGAGAACAACAATGCCTGCTCGAGGAAGAAGGTGAGCGGTAGAGAACACATGAGCAGGGCAGGGAGGCTGCATGGGTGACCTAGAGTAGTGATAGTTGAGACCCTCCTCTCCTCGTCATCTTCATCACGATGCTCGAGTAGCTATGTGGTGCAACTATAGCATTGAAGAGGTGTTGGGAGGCGAAAACTTTAATTGTCCACCGGTTCAACACGAAGGGACAGAGGGAGCAAGAGAGCGAGGGAGTCAAGTCACTCAACCACTAGAACAACCTTTTCTAGTGCCTTTGGCCCTGCTTGGATCATTACGAACCATGACGAGGTAGCCATGAGGTAGGGTCTAGGTGGGAGGTGAGGCAGCGCTTTCACACAATGGGGGGCAAGGGAGCCAGCCGGGTTGTGGGGTTTCAAGTCTTTAAGTAGGTGCAAGGGGAAGAAACAGAGTAGGTTTAGGGTTTGAGAGGGGCATTTTCTGTCAAAGGGCAAAGGGGTGGTGGCCAGCTTTGTGCCTACCCTACACATGCCTCATTGGTGTGGGCATCGGGTCAAGTGGCCGAAAAGGGGAAAGGTGGGGGGAGACTGAGAAAAGAGGAGGTGTATCATAATGGGGAGTGCCACTATCGTACGACCATGTGCATGCCAGAGGGATGATCGCGAGGGTCAGGTAAAGAAAAAGAAAAGGAGATGAGTAAGGAGATCAGGTGGGGCAAGGCAATTTGGGCCCAAAATGGCCACTTGAAGATCCCAGATCACAATGAAAGAGTTAGATACTAGGACATTCAAAAGGGCATAAATACTTCATATGAGCTCCAAATTCAAAAAAATTAGGTCCGTTGGAAACATGGGTACACCCTCTACTCCAAGAGCATAAATCGAAGTACATAATCTCCCAATTAAATGATAAAATATTTAGGGGGATGTGATTATGCGTTATATCAAAGTAAAGTAGGTTTTTGTCAATTTGAGCGTCACCAAGGTGATGCATGCACACTAGATGGGCTAAAAGTGTATTGAAATGCCTATCCATATGAAATTGATGGTGAGAACAAGATCTAGGTAAAAAGAAATGTCATATTCCAAGCCTGAAGTTCAAGGTCAACACAAAAACATCCAGTAAAGGAGAAAACTAAAGAAAAAGGGTAGTTAACGTAAAACTTTGTATGTGCAAATATTAAACCATTAAGTATTATGTAAGTTAAGGAAGCATCGTTAAGTATATTTAAACAAATGATAAGAATAAAAGAAAAATATTCAAAAGATTTAACATGTAAAGTAGATAAGGTATTTATTAACAAGGATATAAATATCTAAAACGAAATCTTGCCATATTATTCACTACAACACTATTTGAAAAATAAATAATGCATGTCAAAGACAATAAGACTAACTTTATTTATGTAGGATTGAGACCCATAAAATCTCAAGAATGTTATATTGAAAAGTAAACACACACCCTTGTTAGAATACATGAACCCTATGTAAATATTAAAGTTGACTACACACAGTCGGGACATATTACATACCTCCAAATAGTATGTTGTTATAGAGGTACTGCTACTATAAATAACTTTAGTATATTGTACATGCAAAAATGTTAGAGGCCAGTAATATATTTAGTCAAGATCAATTCAGTTCAAGTAAAAAGGATGAGAACATCCAAACACATAACACAACTAAGTTAGAGAACCATATTTGATATAATAGCTTGAAATCAGTATCAATTTAAGGCAACGATCGCAAAATGATATGATCAATAAAAGGGTTTAATATTACCCAAATAGCATTTAAGAGATACCTCATATGGGAAATTGTTTACTCATGATAATACCAAATGAATAAGGAGGAAGCAAATACCTTAGTTAAAATCCTCATGTAATTGCTCAGAATGCGGCCACAATATTGTTGGAAGAAACCTCACCCCAGGGTTCCTCCAAAAAGATTATGAGGGTACTCTTGGCATCTAATCAAGACTCAAAATCCAAAATTCTTTGTGTGATGAAGAGGAAGTCACCAAAAAATGAATTAGAAAAAAATGGACTGAGAATAGAGAAAGTGACCACATATGCTTAAAAGGTAGATAGATGTGACAAATAACAAGCGACATGTTACAATAAAAATTAATGTATCTACGAATTTCTTGAAGGCCTTTGATACTCAAAAGGTTTTTGGTTTTATAGGGAAGTTACTAAGGATAACTCTAGTTTTGGGGATAGCAAACCACAAAAAGAATGATTTGGGATTTGTTTCTTATATGGATATTGGAAGAAATAAGATATCATCTTATACATAAAGAAAGAAGCAACCATCTTAATATAATATCTAAGGTTGAAGAGATTATATACATATTAAAACTCAGAATGAAAGTGGGCGGTTGTTGTTTGACTGGTTTTTTTTTCAAATATAAAATTTAGCGTGATAGGGAGACCTTTGGTAAAATCTAACCTGGGTAAACAACGATACTACTTTATATCCTAGTATTTTTATACATTATTTTATTTTTAATCTGAGGAAAATCATAAAATAAACAAGTAAATTTGACATTTTTTCTAATTAGGATGTGTGTAAACCAAGATAAAAATATATTTCCTATTTGGGACTTGTCGAATATGTTTTTTAATTTATTAGAGTCTTTTAGCATTATCTTGGTTCTTTCTTTTATAATTTATTTACAACAACTACAATTATCAAACTGAAGTTACATTTTACCAACAAGACTAAGGAATACTTGAGAAATCTACATTTTAACTCTTATTTTGAGATAGTTTAATGGATTATTTAATACTTATAAATCTTTTTATATTTATGAATAAAAATATTATGACAATCCATAATTATTTACTATTTTTGGTATTTATGACCTTGTAGAGATCATTCATTTATGAGGGTAAAATATCCAAAATTATATGTATATATATGTATATATATGTTTATATATATATATATATATATATATATATATATATATATATATATATATATATATATATATATATATATATATATATGGCTAAAAGAATTGTGTGCTTATGTACATGGATCTTATAAGTAAGCACCTTGAATTATAATTGTTGCACCACTCTACACCACAATCTTAACTTATGGATGTGATTTACACCCCTTAGATAACAAGTGTATCAAATATCATCTCAATTCAACATTCCTAAACAATCTAATAAAAGGATGTGTATATTTTCAAATTAATGTTAAGTTGCAAAAACTGTAGGAACCATTGGATGATTTGTATCTATATCTCATGATATATGTAAAATATGATTGTGATTTTTTAAACACATGCCATTTAAAAATGTTGATTCAATCCACATGGTTGGATTTATTTAGCATATTCCACGTATCCCATTTGGATGGGTGGTAGTCATAACTTACGTGTCCCTACGATACATACTTCCTAATCCCTATATATATATATATATATATATATATATATATATATATATATATATATATATATATATATATATATATATATATATACACATATACATATACATGTACACAAACACACACACACATATATATATATATACATATATATACATATATACATATATATATCTACATATATACATATATATGTATATATATACATATATATATATAGATAGATAGATATATACATATATATATATATATATATATGTATATATATACATATATATATTTTTTGGTCAGTCAAAAAGCGTGTTATATATATATGTATATATATATATATACACACACACATATATACATATATATACATATATACATATATATATGTAGTATATATATATATAATATATATATATATGTATGTATATACATATATATATGTATATATACATATAGGGAGTTTATTTAATGCCCGCACGGGTACTTTGGTTAGCCTACCCGGCGCAGGAGCGCGGTGGCACGAAATGTAAATAGTACCCATGATACTCTATTCCGCTTATTCCAGTTCATTCAATGATTCTGTTACCGAAACAACGTCGAGAAATAGAGTTGAACAACGGAAAGGAGAGGTGGTTGCCCCAACCTGCACAGTGGCGAACAGACGAGCGATTATGTCGGTGATGCTTGCGATTTCGGTACAACCCAAGGATTGGAGTCGTGGGCAGTGAAGAAGAAAATGACATGAGCTGTAATCCCTGTATCGCCGAGACGCAGATGTGGAATCAGGCCTTTGGGGATCATCGCCCGGTGCTTCAAGGCATGCACGCCGCCGATGAGGTTGATGTCCATCACCCGCCCGAACTTGGCCATGTCCGGCTCCCAGATGTCTTCGGCTGGCTTCCAGTTGACTCTGGCGTTGCTGACGAATACGTCGAGGGTGCCAAAGGCCGATACCACTTGGTCCACGGCCCGACGGACGTCGTCCTCGTAGGTGACATCCCCGTGGACGAAGATGGCCTCGGTGTCGCCGCCTAGGAGGGACCGTAATCGACGACCGGGGAGTTCCTGGATGTCGAAGATGCAGAGCTTCACTCCGTGGGCATGGAATAGCGTCACGATTGCCTCCCCGATTCCTGTGGCTTTGCTTGTGATCAGGGCCACTTTTCCTTGCAATCTGGATGAGGAGGAAAATTGGATAGAGCAACAACAAGAATGGACGATCAACCAAAACAAATCCATGGCCTTGGACAGTTTGGGTGAAGTGAAACTGGAAGCAGTCCCATGCATTTGTGAGATGGTTGTGTTACCATTTCTAGGTGGTGGTCCAGTGAGCCAGGAGGACAGATGAAGGGAGAATTCCCAAATCAGGAAAACACAAGGGTGAGATGTGGGAGCAGTTAGTAGTTGAATCCTACATGTGCATGCCAACTACCTCATTGTCTCCAAGACGTAATTATGTCTACCACAGTGTTGTCCGTGACACAGAATCCTCTTCCCCTCTCCATATCTGCCCCCACCTTGAAGTTTCAGCAGGGCTCGTTCCGTCCACTGCATCGGTCCTCGCAGTATCACGCTGCTGCAATACAACAGCAAAAAGCTCAAAAAAGAGAGTTGCACTTTGTTTGGTCTGGTCCAAGGGATCATATAGCTAGCTGCATGGGATCTCGTCGTCAACTGCTGTTATTACTACCTATTTCCACACGAATCTCTTCTTGCCCTGCCAGAGTTACTACTGTCTAGCATTTGCCACACCGCCTGCATTATTTCTCCCACTTTCCATTTTGCATTGACTAGCTTGGTCGCTGGTGGTTGATCATACCCTCTGTTTTTCTTTTTCTTTTTTGCTTTTTACCTTTTTCATATTCGAGACGTGGACATGTATGGTCCCTGCAATAGATGGAACTTCATCTGGAGATTCACCTATTTGGGATAAAGCATAGCCTTTTACTATCTGGACATTGAAAGTAACTATCTGGACCCTAAAAGTAACTGTACGGTAAGAAAGTAACTATATGACATTAAAAGTAACATCGAGACACAAAAAGTAACTATCAGATATAGAAAGTAACATCAGGACACAAAAAGTAACTGTACGGTAAGAAAAGTAACTATATGACATTAAAAGTAACATCGAGACACAGAAAGTAACTATCGGACATTGAAAGTAATATCATGACACAAAAAGTAACTATATAGAAATGTTCAGTCATGTTGCAAAGTAACACAAAAAAGTAACTATATGGTAAGAAAAGTAACATCGAGACACAGAAAGTAACTATCAGACACTGAAAGTAACTATCTAGACACTGAAAGTAACTGTACGGTAAGAAAAGTAACTATATGACATTAAAAGTAACATCGAGACACATAAAGTAATTATCGAATACTGAAAGTAACATCAGGACACAAAAAGTAATTGTACGGTAAGAAATGTAACTATATGACATTAAAAGTAACATCGAGACACAGAAAGTAACTATCAAACACTGAAAGTAACATCTGGACACAAAAAGTAACTATATAGAAATGCTCAGTCATATTCAAAGTAACACAAAAAAGTAACTATATGGCAAGAAAAGTAACTATATGAAATTAAAAGTAACATCCAGACACAGAAAGTAACTATCAAACATTGAAAGTAACAATATGCTTGCATATTGTCATAAACGTTTCATTCGTTTCTACTAAATAAAAAATATAGAATTCTTTGTATTCACTGAATCTACACAATCGTGTAGAAGAAAAGGAACAAGAGGGAACAAAGTACTTCTAAGCCTCTTAGTTTTGGACCATCTCTACACAGACAGAACTACTAATACTCAGCCAAAAAAAAAACTCGCAGTAGCAAACTGAATTTGTAAAATCAACAGTTAACATGTAAATGTCCATACACTTATCTTCTCTCTCACGTTCTGCAGCATCACACTAGACTAATGAATTTGTAGATGACACCTGGATCAGTAGCGAAGCACCATACAATAGCATTACACATTATATTTATTTGCCTTCATCAACTTCTAGTTCTGAAGCATCAATCGATGATGGCGATGAGAAGGAGTTTGTAGAACAGGTGAGTGATGATTCCGTCCTTCTGTTGTGTTCCTCCTTTCTAAACTGAGGAAAAGTGATTCCAGGTTTCTGAAACCTCGGCCTCTGTTTTGGTCGATGTTGGGTTGCCCTGATATTCCATCCTCTATTTTATCTATGATGTTATACGCGTCAACTTGTTTTTGAATCTATACGTGAGCTTCTTCTTCTTCTTCTTCTTTGATCACCCCCGCACTTGCAAGCACCTTGAGTACGGTGATCACGCACATCATCACAGCCGTGATCGGATCCGGCGTACTGTCGCTGGCATGGAGCGTTGCGCAGCTGGGTTGGATCGCCGACCCACTTGCCATGGTGTGCTTCGCGGCGGAGACGCAAGTCCAGTCCAACCTCATCGCCGACTGCTACAGGTCCCCTGACTCGAAGTTAGGCCATGTCCGGTGCAGGTCCTACACGGAGGCTGTCAGCCTGTACCTAGGTAATTAACTCCAAAACGGTCGGTTAAATCTAATAGCAGATACCCTGCGGTCGTCTGCGAATTGATAAACTGTGTTATGTTACGCTTCACTTGGTTTGGTTGCAGGACCGAGGAGCTTGTGGGTGTCTGGGTTCTTCCAGTACGTCAGCCTCTAAGGCGGCGATGTCACATACACAATCACGTCGGCCAAGAGCATTCTAGGCATGACCGGAAGCGGAACCAGAGAAATCGAATCTCGGGGGATTTACAATTATGCCACCGCGTTTTTGTGAACGGGTAGTATTGATAGGATACCCGCGCGGGCAATAAAAACATTCCCTATATATACATATATATATGTATATATATACATATATATCTATATGTACATATATATACATATATATGTACATATATATATATACAGATATATACACATATATATGTATATATATACATATATACATATATATATGTATATATATACATATATGTGTGTATATTTGTATATACTATTTTATGGGGCACTGACTTATTTTTATTGACTTGGTGAGTAATACTATCTGAGGCCGAAGTTTACCCTTAGGCCAATGATGTTTTACCCATCATGTACCTTCTGATTTTTAGTTTTCCTATCCTTGTTTTTTATTTTCCTTCAAGCCCTTTGCTGGCATATCGGACATACATGGTGCTTTTTCTTTTCTTTTGCTCTGCGCGACATGTTTTGTGATAACTGTGTCGCCCAACCCACCTTGAATTGTATCAGGCGACACCTTTGTTTTAGGTTTACACGATTTTGTAGAAGCTGTTGGGAAAGAAATGCGCCTGGCCTTATCGCACGATAAGTTCATCGGGATACCGTATCTCCCAGGTCGTATCGGCTAACACGCCTGCTCTTACAAAAGTTTGGCGTGGCTCTCAAAGATGTGTCGAGCAAGCTATCACCCAGCTCATCGCGCACCGCGCGACACGCGTGCTACGCGAGCCTTCTCGAAATATTCACGACATGACGGATTTGACTGATTTTACTGTGCTTTAGAAGATGATTGACAGATTTGACTGATTTTACTGTGATTTAGAAGATGATTCACCTTCTTGCATGACACGTGTCCTTATTTTACCCTTTTACCCCGCTCACAACTGGCTATATATAGTAGCGCAAGTTTAACCATGTCGGGTTACCAAGTTACCTTCTTCTGCCCCCATATCGCGCATTCCTTTTACAAACCCAAGCTCCCGTGTCGACCTTCACCTACCGACCTCCGTGTTGCATTCAAGATCTTCTTGCCCGATATTGGTAAAACCCAAGGTGCCTTGCATATAGTGTAACTTTGTGTCACGTGGACCATATCGGCCAAGCCCTGTCACACGCCACCTTATCTTATTTTGGCCCATGTCGGTCAGAACTTTTTAACGTGTATCGAGTTTGTACTCGTCGTGCTATAAGCGTGCCAATTTTCTTCACCACCTTGTTATACATCGGTCTTTTGCATGTGTCACGCCACACCCGTGTCGCGCGACATGACAACAAACACGTTTATATTAGGCAAGATCTCGAGCTCGCAATGATGACTCTATCTCTCAGTTTTTTTTGCAAAGTTGTGACTTGTGTTGGGCGACATGAGTATCGCACGACAAAATGCATCACACGTCGTTTCTTTTATCGCATATAGATGCATCGTGTTTTCAACCTTGCCGCGCGATGCCCATATCACGCGACACACTTATTGAGCATCCGTACCATGCAAGATCAGTTTTGACGAGACATATGATACTGGTTTGTCACGTAAAGTCATATCTCCCTGACCTTATCATTTCTCAGTGTCAACCTCTCATGTGCGATGTTTTTACCTTCTTCCTGATATCGGCTGGAGTCAATTTACCGTGTGAAAAATGTATCGACCTTCTGGTACCGGGCATTCACATATCGTGCACCAATTTTTCCTTAAGTACCCAATATCGATTTTAAGGGTATCGCCCAACTGAATCGGGCGACACTCTTACCTTCATCTTTTTCCTCATATCGGGTAAACACAAATTTAAATGAGCAACTCTTTTTGACTTAACTTGTTTGTTTAATTATTACAGAAAATAGCACACACAAAGTAGACTAGCATCCAAGTTGACGAGCAAGGCCAGATGATCAACCCCGAGGCCACAAATGAAGCCACGACCGGGTAGAAATGCCAAACCCTGAGGCAGCTGGTCTCTCTGAGGTCAAGAATGGCCCAGAATAGAAGCAACCTCGACCCCAACAACAAAGGTAGAACCAGAGTCCCTGGCCCACTCATCGGGCATGTTCCTGCCCAGAGACGAGGAATACCAATAAAGTTACATGGAGTTGGCAACGAAATTATACCACCCAACCTGGTTCTGCCTCCAAGCATCCTTCCACCAGATCAGTGTCTTCAACAGACTTGAGAATGTCTTAGAAGCCGTCGGACTACAGAAGATTTGCTTCATCTACTCTGCCTCCTACACCGAGCTCACCAAGGAGTTCATCTCATCCCTCCACTGAGTCCCAAATTCACTAGAGGAGGTGAAAAGGTTCGGCGAGATGGACAGACAACAAGGGCACCTCTACAACACTGATCACGACATCTCGGAGAGGCTGCTCAACAAGATATTCTCTTTCAGTGAGGCTGAGAGAGAGCTACTAAATAACAGTGTTTGGATCAACAAAGGCGACAACTTCAACCCAGTCGCGTTCTAAAATAAGCTAACTGGCAAATCATCCTTCAAGTTGGGGAGCAAGGTGGCGGCTATTCGCTCGTGCTTTTGGAGGATTATACATAAGATCATGGCTAGCCTCCTCTTCAAGAAATACAAAAACTTATATACTAAAGAGCTCCATCTTATCTGGTACATGATGGAGGGCAAGATGATCAACTTGGGGTGTTTCCTGCTAAACCGGTTGCACCCGATAAAGGACGCCACCAAGGAGTACAACATGGGAGGGATCGTCAACCTCCTCGCGACAGGGTTGGGGTATGAGGATGAGAGGTAATGACAACATTGACATTAAAAACGAGATGCGCAGCCTATCGAGGATGAGAGGTAATGAAAACATCGACATTAAGTTCCTCACAAGGGTGAACATAATTAAAAAGGTGAGCCACCACTTCTTCTACAAATCTGTGAGGACATACATCCTCCTGCCCCTCCCGCTCTACATCAACTATGATGCAAAGAAGCTGGTCTTCACAACAACAGAGATTTGATGTTGTGACTATCCAAGTCACCTACACTACCACTAGGGCTGTACAAGAGAAGATGGTTGCCGTAGGAAGGCCATTCTCCCTTGACGCTTGGCGGTATATATCATCAGCAGTCGTCATCGAAGACTTGCCTTTCACCTCCACCGTCGAGCCAACCACCATCTCGACACAACCAACAGTTGACACTCCAGTGGTCGTTGTTGCCACAACCGAGCAAGCCGTGATAACCACAACAACGCCCGTCGCTGATACAGAAGAAGTGTCGACCATCGTGGAGGTAGTTGACACCAACGGGGCCACTACAACTGTCATAGCCCCAGAGGCTACTACGACAGATGAAATAATTGCATCACTTGAAACTTCAGCCCTGCCAGAAATGGCAGAGGCATTGGTGCAGTCTGACGCCTCCCCCAATAGCAAAGAGGTGTTCACCGAGCTCTTGGATGCGTAGCTCAGGTCTGTGCAACCAACTTCAACGCCGCCACCTCCAACGTCGATAATTTCTATGGAGGAGGAATCAGAGTGCCAGATGGTCGATCCACATCCACCTACTCCACTGACTTCTCCACGACCCCAAGCTGAGGAGGCAGAGGTGACTACAAAGGTGCCAACGCCCCATGCGGAAGCCATGCCCTCACGTACTGTCCACATGGACTAGGCACAGATAGATGATGCCTATCCATCAGGCTGCGCCACTAACGCGAGGAGTGTGATGAGAAGTCGATCCGCGGAAGTCCCCTCCTCATTGGGATAGACTTTCAACTTTGAGTTTGATAACTTGTGGTAGGTAACAAGATACCACACAACTACATATGCTTCCCTGACCCGCAAGTTTCAAGTCTTCCAGTGGAGGCTAAATGAGCAAGAGCATCAACTACTAACTCTAGTTGGTATCCCCGGCCAACTAGAGGCACTGAATAACATGATGCAGGCAGTGCTCCAACGCCTCGATGCCATCGAGGAGAGGCTCAATGAGAGGGATGACCACCACCGCTCAAGGCATCCTAGTAGATCACCACCACCACCAACTTCTGTCTCTCCACCATCATCGTCATCCTCATTGACCTCCAGCGGGCCCTCCACCATGCCCGAGGAAAATACGACAAACAAAACCATCGACAGGGCTCCAACAGGACAAGAGAGAACCCCCAGCATCGACATATTTGCTCCCTCACCCCCTCTAGAGCCAACTGAAGAAGCAAAAGACATATCTATAGGCCTAGCGGAGGATTCATCTGAAGAATCAAAGGGTGAAGGAGGCGATCTATATAACTCCATCACTGGCTAACCCCCTAGAGCAAGGACTTCAACAATTAATGAGTTTTCTGTGCCGTCAGAGATCCCTTCTTTTGAGATGGCTGATTTTGATCGACGCACCATCGGCTACCTGTTGATCTGGGACCAACAATTGTTGAACATTGTCCTGAGGCCGCAGGCAGAAGAAGAAGCTATCGTCTGGAGCGATAGATACTTCTTCGTAAGACAAAGAGCACTCCAAGGCATGTTATGCTCAGAAGCCGTGGTAGGGAAGATTTTATTCATGGTCCTAGAAGGTATGATGCTTGAGAATGTCGCTATCAGGACAGACTGACAACCGTTCTACAATGCCACCCAGCCTTGGCAAAAAGACTACTAGTAGGGGCATACGATTCAAAGCAGGCGGCCGACATATTGTAGCATATCAAAGAGCAAAACCCAGGCCTGGTGCTGACTCGTTACAAGCTTAGAAAGCATTGGTTCCTCTGTGTGGCAGACCTCCACAACCATGATGTCATACTGCTCAACTGCTACACCGCAGAGGTCCCATACAGAGGGCACATCTTTGTACACCCTGAAGACAAGCACCTCAGACTTCTTCCTATGCGTCTTCACCGCGTAATCAATCAAGGAATCCAATGCCACATCAACGTCTGGAACTTCTACGCCATCCAAGACTTCCCAGTCCAAGAAGAGTCGGGAAGCGGAAATAGCACCTTCATCGTCCAGTATGCCATTGAGCTACTAAACATCATCAGATACGTAAGGCAGCTCCAAGACCAAGACTTCTATCCATTAAGCACCATATATGCCTTGCTACTGATCAAGGACAAGCGCTACTTATAAGACGTAGAGCTTCCAAAGCAACTACTGGAGACAGATGCTGACTCTGATTCTTCTCTACCCAGAAACCCTGCAAAGGAAGAAGTTGAGGGCACCTATGACGTCTGTAGGACAGGCAAGCAGATAGAACATCTATGAACAATACTCACCCCTGAAGTCGAGGCCTCTGAGGGCTATTCTACTTTGCCTGCCGTCTCCGAATCTCTAATCAACAATTTTGACTGTTCTGCATGTACTTCTCTATCTCAAGAACATGTCAATGAAATTCTTCTTAGACTCACTAATTCTAACATCATATACGTCATATAAGAAAAAGACAATGCAGTAGTCCCCCTCGATGACCTGCAAAACTTAGTCAAGGTAGGAGGATGTCTAGCAATGATGGTAGCATCATCTTACATCCCCATCCTATAGAAAAAGATTGAACCAGCCTACATCACCCACCTGATGTTGTTCAATGACCTGTGCCTTGCTGATGAAATAGGAGTGTGTCAGCTATTTCAGCTCCAAGTAAAGAGGTGTCTACCACGCGTCATCTTCCTACCTATGCTGCACGACAACCACTGGCTGCTCCTGATGATATACACTCGTCCACGTGATGATTTCTTTTACAACAGCTCTAACACCTATAGTGACTATCCGACAGAGTGTACATCTACGCCAACAACACCCTTCAAACGACTAACCAGGAAATATTAGGTCGAGCTAGTGTCTTTGATCTAGCCATATCTTGTAGACCCGACAGCCAAGTGGCACAAACTCGAATACTGCCACCACAGTCCACAACAAGCTAAGTTATCAAATGACTACAGTGTCTATGTCCTGCACTGGATCTACAGCTTGATAGCCCTCAAACAGACGCCATATAAGCTCCACAACCTAGGCTACCACATCCAATGCGAAGAGTATGTGATGGATCTCTTATCTGCCAAGGGATCTCGCATTTTCTGAACCCTCATTGATCTATGCCTATCATTTTCTATTTATCTCACAACTATAGGACAAAGTGTGAAGTATGTTTCGGGAGAGTACTCTGTAGTATTAGTGAGGGAGGTACTCAAAATTTTCCCCTTTTTTCCCTTATTGCTCATTTTTTTTCCTTACCATACTCTGTGTATACATGTATATATGATCCATAGAAAGCAATACATACACAACTACTTGTTTCTCAAAAACTGTACAAATCAATTTATAGTAAATATTTGGTACAACTTTTTCCAGTTTGTTCTCTCCGTATCTAAGGCAGTGCATATTTCTGTTTTGCTCTTTTGAAAACACAGTCTCAAACGACAAAGGCTATAAATTTCCTCGGTGGCCCCCTGACGTCTTGCAGATGCGCTCCCGGTTCTTATGTCGTCACCCGATTCCTGCGGCCAATCTCCCTCAAAAAGCCAGCTTTGAAAAATAATCTCGCAACAACTAAGAGATGTGCATGTGAAGGAAAAATCTGCTCAAACAACAAACTCCCTTTTTCCTACCCATCAAAATCCCAAAAAAAGAGGAAAGCCTTATGAGAGCGAATAAAAGCATGAGAGTTGTGCCCACAAAAAAAAACACACTTGTCTTTGCAAAAGTACCCATCTTTAGGCATGGTAGATCCAGGGCAGTGGTACGTAGGATGTGAAATCACTTCTCTAAAGCCAACTAGCTTGGACTGCGGGGACTACTTGCCCGTTAACAGACTCATACCTAGATGGACCAATGGGAAGCAAGAAAAACTCAAAATGCCTTAAGCCTTCCCAAAAACCCCACCTTCTACTCCAGGCTATTTGGTGTGAAAGCTATCTTCAAAATCATGCACCAAAGTCTCACCAAAGCTAAAGAGAAATTTTTTTCTTAAATAACGTAGGAAAAATAAAATCCATTGCTCGTAGTCAATTGTAATTTTTTCTCAGGACATCTCAAAATTTCTCTTAACCCCTTGTCTGAAAAGTACGTTTGGGTTTTGAAAAGTATCACAAACAAAGGTTTTAAAATAAGTACAGATTGATTGAGGAATATCAAAATGTTATGTTTGGGGGAGTTGATAAAACTCATTTTATGGCTGCTAGAGCTCATATTTTGCTACCAAAAAGCCTCAAGAATTGACTTACTCTTCGTTTTATCTTATTTATTATATATATATATAATCCCCACTATGCTCCTGATAATATATCATATATTTTGTAGAGTTTCTCTTATTTTTCCACTAAAGGAATGCTAATGGTCTGCCCCGGCCCACCCACAACAAGTTACCCATCCCAGTCTATCAAACAACAAAGTGACACACCCTTTACCCGTCGTGATTGCTGCCCGATATGGCCGCAACTCGACACAGGTGTGTCACGTGGGAGCTTTGACAGACTGCAAGCTATTACCCGACAAGAGGACTTTCCCGCCATGGCCCGTTTGCCCAATGGAGTCGATCGCATGACACGGCCACCCTCGGTATAGTAGCCTGCTAGAGTCTTTACCTGACACGATCATGCATGATTTACTCGCAACCCAGCACACGACGTGTCGACCCTCTCCTGAAGCCATATGAACGGAGCAGACAAAGGACATGTGGCCCAACGAGGGTCGCAACTCCCACCAGTGGTTTCCTATAAATAGAAGCTATAGGACTCCGATGGGATGGGTCGGAACCCTACGATAGCTAACTTTGAGAGCAAAAGGAGATAAGGCATCGAGTTCCCAGGCGTGTTGGGTGATACTAGGTGAGCACACCCCCAACCCAACAGGGATAGGAGGATTTCACTTAGAACCAATTCCGGTAGCAGCAGCAGCATGACACGACCCTCAAGGCCACTCCAATATACCGGGTCCCTAGCTGGGCTTCAACCCAAGATGTCTCGCCCCTCTATCCCCAACACAAGGAACCCATGAACCTAAGAAAGCTAATCCGACACACGTCCTAACATGACATGATACCCAACCTGATATGGCCTACCCATCACGGCATGTCGCCCGACAGGGCTGGCAGCCCGACACAACCTTATTGGGTAGGGAGTCCTTTTCCGATACACCCTTACCTATCACGGTTCATGACACAACAAGGTTAAGAACCCGACTAGCATATCCTGATAGGTCTCCTACCTGGTATTGGGTTAGCGATACCTTAGGGGTCCGCTGATGTGTATATCTACCTCCTACATCAAGGAGGCTGATACCTATCTTCCCTTTTTCAGCATTTTACTTTCATTTACTGCTGCATTGTAACTAAACCTTCTTATTTCCTTATGATTATTGGAATCTATGGAGTTTATCTCATATTGTTTTGTGTATGGTTCCTTTTTGTTGGGTGATCCCTTTGTAGCATCTGAGCTCTAGTATCTGTTATTTGAATGACACTTTTGACTAGCTATCGAATCGTGTTTCTCATTTTGACTCCCATGAGAGAGGGGTGTCGTAACTCTAGAGTTTGGTCTGATTTGGGTGTACGAGAGTACCCAGGATCAGGGCAGCCCTGACTTATCTTTCCACTCTAGTCTATGTCCAATACTCTTGAGAGAGAGGATTGGTGCATAGTTAGAGGCATCCTCTTTGAGAGAACATGGTGCAGGATGTTCTCCACTGCCGCTTGATATGCCTAAGATTTCTTCCTTTGTGCTTTACCTCAATGATAGTTTTATCTCCTCAGTTTCCAATATACAAAACCCCTTTAAAATTTGCTAAACTCTAAAACTCTAATCTTTCTAGTAACTCCTATTGGAGATAGGATTTTAGTTCAATTCTTTGTTATTATTTCTTGTTACAACAAACTTTATCCTTCAACCTTTTTGATGTGCTTAGACAAGTAAAACTTGAGTTCTGAAGAACCATTCTTCCTATCCCTGTGTTCGACCCCGAATTACTTTGACCCTGTGCTAGTTGCAGGGGTCTTAAACATTGGGTGTTATAACTTTCTAAAGTTCGATAACCTACACATGACTCCATCTTTTGGACCCACGTTTAAGGCTTGTTAGAGGGGAAATAGAGAACAACAATGCCTGCTCGAGGAAGAAGGTGAGCGGTAGAGAACACATGAGCGGGGCAGGGAGGCTGCATGGGTGACCTAGAGTAGTGATAGTTGAGACCCTCCTCTCCTCATAATCTTCATCACGACGCTCGGGTAGCTATGTGGTGCAACTATAGCATTGAAGAGGTGTTCGGAGGCGACAACTTTAATTGTCCACGGGTTCAACAGGAAGGGACAGAGGGAGCAAGAGAGCGAGGGAGTCAAGTCACTCAACCACTAGAACAACCTTTTCTAGTGCCTTCGGCCCTGTTTGGATCATTACGAACCATGACGAGGTAGCCATGAGGTAGGGTCTAGGTGGGAGGTGAGGCAGCACTTTCACACAATAGGGGGCAAGGGAGCCAGCCGGGTTGTGGGGTTTCAAGTCTTTAAGTAGGTGCAAGGGGAAGAAACAGAGTAGGTTTAGGGTTTGAGAGGGGCATTTTCTGTCAAAGGGCAAAGGGGTGTTGGCCATCTTTGTGCCTACCCTACGCGTGCCTCATTGGTGTGGGCATCGGGTCAAGTGGCCGAAAGGGGGAAAGGTGGGGGGAGACTGAGAAAAGAGGAGGTGTATCATCATGGGGAGTGCCACTATCGTACGACCATGTGCATGCTAGAGGGATGATCGCGAGGGTCAGGTAAAGAAAAAGAAAAGGAGATGAGTAAGGAGATCATGTGGGGCAAGGCAATTTGGGCCCAAAATGGCCACTTGAAGATCCCAGATCACAATGAAAGAGTTAGATACTAGGACATTCAAAAGGGCATAAATACTTCATATGAGCTCCAAATTCAAAAAAATTAGGTCCGTTGGAAACATGGGTACACCCTCTACTCCAAGAGCACAAATAGAAGTACATAATCTCAAAATTAAATGATCAAATATTTAGGGGGATGTGATTATGTGTTATATCAAAGTAAAGTAGGTTTTTGTCAATTTGAGCGTCACCAAGGTGATGCATGCACACTAGATGGGCTAAAAGTGTGTTGAAATGCCTATCCATATGAAATTGATGGTGAGAACAAGATCTAGGTAAAAATAAATGTCATATTCCAAGCCTGAAGTTCAAGGTCAACACAAAAACATCCAGTAAAGGAGAAAACTGAAGAAAAAGGGTAGTTAACGTAAAACTTTGTATGTGCAAATATTAAACCATTAAGCATTATGTAAGTTAAGGAAGCATCGTTAAGTATATTTAAACAAATGATAAGAATAAAAGAAAAATATTCAAAATATTTAACATGTAAAGTAGATAAGGTATTTATTAACAAGGATATAAATATCTAAAACGAAATCTTGCCATATTATTCACTACAACACTATTTGAAAAATAAATAATGCATGTCAAAGACAATAAGACTAACTTTATTTATGTAGGATTGAGACCCATAAAATCTCAAGAATGTTATATTGAAAAGTAAACACACACCCTTGTTAGAATACATGAACCCTATATAAATATTAAAGTTGACTACACACAGTCGGGACATATTACATACCTCCAAATAGTAGGTTGTTATAGAGGTACTGCTACTATAAATAACTTTAGTATATTGTACATGTGAAAATGTTAGAGGCCAGGAATATATTTAGTCAAGATCAATTCAGTTCAAGTAAAAAGGATGAGAACATACAAACACATAACACAACTAAGTTAGAGAACCATATTTGATATAATAGCTTGAAATCAGTATCAATTTAAGGCAACGATCGCAAAATGATATGATCAATAAAAGGGTTTAATATTACCCAAATAGCATTTAAGAGATACCTCATATGGGAAATTGTTTACTCATGATAATACCAAATGAATAAGGAGGAAGCAAATACCTTAGTTAAAATCCTCATGTAATTGCTCAGAATGCGGCCACAATATTGTTGGAAGAAACCTCACCCCAGGGTTCCTCCAAAAAGATTATGAGGGTACTCTTGGCATCTAATCAAGACTCAAAATCCAAAATTCTTTGTGTGATGAAGAGGAAGTCACCAAAAAATGAATTAGAAAAAAATGGACTGAGAATAGAGAAAGTGACCACATCTGCTTAAAAGGTAGATAGATGTGACTAATAACAAGCGACATGTTACAATAAAAATTAATGTATCTACGAATTTCTTGAAGGCCTTTGATACTCAAAAGGTTTTTGGTTTTATAGGGAAGTTACTAAGGATAACTCTAGTTTTGGGGATAGCAAACCACAAAAAGAATGATTTGGGATTTGTTTCTTATATGGATATTGGAAGAAATAAGATATCATCTTATACATAAAGAAAGAAGCAACCATCTTAATATAATATCTAAGGTTGAAGAGATGATATACATAATAAAACTCAGAATGAAAGTGGGCGGTTGTTGTTTGACTGGTTTTTTTTTTCAAATATAAAATTTAGCGTGATAGGGAGACCTTTGGTAAAATCTAACCTGGGTAAACAACGATACTACTTTATATCCTAGTATTTTTATACATTATTTTATTTTTAATCTGAGGAAAATCATTAAATAAACAAGTAAATTTGACATTTTTTCTAATCAGGATGTGTGTAAACCAAGATAAAAATATATTTCCTATTTGGGACTTGTCGAATATGTTTTTTAATTTATTAGAGTCTTTTAGCATTATCTTGGTTCTTTCTTTTATAATTTATTTACAACAACTACAATTATCAAATGAAGTTACATTTTACCAACAAGACTAAGGAATACTTGAGAAATCTACATTTAAACTTTTATTTTGAGATAGTTTAATGGATTATTTAATACTTATAAATCTTTTTATATTTATGAATAAAAATATTATGACAATCCATAATTATTTACTATTTTTGGTATTTATGACCTTGTAGAGATCATTCATTTATGAGGGCAAAATATCCAAAATTATATGTATATATATGTATATATATGTTTATATATATATATATATATATATATATATATATATATATATATATATATATATGGCTAAAAGAATTGTGTACTTATGTACATGTATCTTATAAGTAAGCACCTTGAATTATAATTGTTGCACCACTCTACACCACAATCTTACCTTATGGATGTGATTTACACCCCTTAGATAACAAGTGTATCAAATATCATCTCAATTCAACATTCCTAAACAATCTAATCAAAGGATGTGTATATTTTCAAATTAATGTTAAGTTGCAAAAATTGTAGGAACCATTGGATGATTTGTATCTATATCTCATGATATATGTAAAATATGATTGTGATTTTTTAAACACATGCCATTTAAAAATGTTGATTCAATCCATATGGTTGGATTTATTTAGCATATTCCACGTATCCCATTTTGATGGGTGGTAGTCATAACTTACGTGTACCTACGATACATACTTCCTAATCCCTATATATATATATATATATATATATATCTATACATATATACATATATATACATATATACATATATATATGTAGTATATATATATATATATATATATATATATGTATGTATATACATATATATATATATATATAAATATATACATATATATACATATATTCATATATATATGTAGTATATATATATATATATGTATGTATATACATATATATATATATATATATATATATATATATGTATATATACATATAGGGAGTTTATTTACTGCCCGCGCCGGTACTTTGGTTAGCCTACCCGGCGCAGGAGCGCGGTGGCACGAGATGTAAATAGTACCCATGATACTCTATTCCGCTTATTCCAGTTCATTCAATGATTCTGTTACCGAAACAACGTCGAGAAATAGAGTTGAACAACGGAAAGGAGAGGTGGATGCCCCAACCTGCACAGTGGCGAACATACGAGCGATTATGTCGGTGATGCTTGCGATTTCGGTACAACCCAAGGATTGGAGTCGTGGGTAGTGAAGAAGAAAATGACACGAGCTGTAATCCCTGTATCGCCGAGACGCGGATGTGGAATCAGGCCTTTGGGGATCATCGCCCGGTTCTTCAAGGCATGCACGCCGCCGATGAGGTTGATGTCCACCACCCGCTCGAACTTGGCCATGTCCAGCTCCCAGACGTCTTCGGCTGGCTTCCAGCTGACTCCGGCGTTGCTGACGAATACGTCGAGGGTGCCAAAGGCCGAGACCGCTTGGTCCACGGCCCGACGGACGTCGTCCTCGCAGGTGACGTCCCCGTGGACGAAGATGGCCTCGGTGTCGCCGCCTAGGAGGGACCGTAATCGACGACCGGGGAGTTCCTGGATGTCGAAGATGTAGAGCTTCACTCCGTGGGCATGGAATAGCGTCACGATTGCCTCCCTGATTCCTGTGGCTTTGCTTGTGATCAGGGCCACTTTTCCTTGCAATCTGGATGAATAGGAAAATTGGATAGAGCAACAACAAGAATGGACGATAAACCAAAACAAATCCATGGCCTTGGACAGTTTGGGTGAAGCGAAACTGGAAGCAGTCCCATGCATCTGTGAGATGATTGTGTTATCATTTCTAGGTGGTGGTCAAGTGAGCCAGGAGGACAGGCGAAGGGAGAATTCCCAAATCAGGAAAACACAAGGGTGAGATGTGGGAGTAGTCAGTAGTTGAATCCTACATGTGCATGCCAACTACCTCATTGTCTCCAAGACGTAATTATGTCTACCACAGTGTTGTCCATGACACAGAATCCTCTTCCCCTCTCCATCTCTGCCCCCACCTTGAAGTTTCAGTAGGGCTCGTTCCGTCCACTGCATCGGTCCTCGCAGTATCACACTGCTGCAATACAACAGCAAAAAGCTCAAAAAAGAGAGTTGCACTTTGTCTGGTCTGGGCCAAGGGATCATATAGCTAGCTCCATGGGATCTCGTCATCAACTGTTGTTATTACTACCTATTTCCACACGAATCTCTTCTTGCCCTGCCAGAGTTACTACTGTCTAGCATTTGCCACACCGCCTTCATTATTTCTCCCACTTTCCATTTTGCGTTGACTAGCTTGGTCGCTGGTGGTTGATCACACCCTCTATTTTCTTTTTCTTTTTTGCTTTTTACCTTTTTCATATTCGAGACGTGGACATGTATGGTCCCTGCAATAGATGGAACTTCATCTGGAGATTCACCTATTCGGGATAAAGCATAGCCTTTTACTATCTGGACACTGAAAGTAACTATCTGGACCCTAAAAGTAACTGTACGGTAAAAAAGTAACTATATGACATTAAAAGTAACATCGAGACACATAAAGTAACTATCAGATATAGAAAGTAACATCAGGACACAAAAAGTAAATGTACGGTAAGAAAAGTAACTATATGACATTAAAAGTAACATCGCGACACAGAAAGTAACTATCGGACACTGAAAGTAACATCATGACACAAAAAGTAACTATATAGAAATGTTCGGTCATATTGCAAAGTAACACAAAAAAGTAACTATATGGTAAGAAAAGTAACATCGAGACACAGAAAGTAACTATCAGACACTGAAAGTAACTATCTGGACACTGAAAGTAACTGTACGGTAATAAAAGTAACTATATGACATTAAAAGTAACATCGAGACACATAAAGTAATTATCGAACACTGAAAGTAACATCAGGACACAAAAAGTAATTGTACGGTAAGAAAAGTAACTATATGACATTAAAAGTAACATCGAGACACATAAAGTAACTATCGAACACAGAAAGTAATATCTGGACACAAAAAGTAACTATATAGAAATGTTCAGTCATATTACAAAGTAACACAAAAAAGTAACTATATGGCAAGAAAAGTAACTATATGAAATTAAAAGTAACATCGAGACACAGAAAGTAACTATCAAACATTGAAAGTAACAATATGCTTGCATATTGTCAAAAACGTTTCATTCGTTTCTACTAAATAAAAAATATAGAATTCTTTGTATTCACTGAATCTACACAATCGTGTAGAAGAAAAGGAACAAGAGGGAACAAAGTACTTCTAAGCCTCTTAGTTTTGGACCATCTCTACACAGACAGAACTACTAATACTCAGCAAAAAAAAACTCGCAGTAGCAAACTGAATTTGTAAAATCAACAGTTAACGTGTACATGTCCATACACTTATCTTCTCTCTCACGATCTACAGCATCATACTAGACTAATGAAAATGTAGATGGCACCTGGATCAGTAGCGAAGCACCATACAATAGCATTACACATTATATTTATTTGCCTTCATCAACTTCTAGTTCTGAAGCATCAATCGATGATGGCGATGAGAAGGAGGTTTGTAGAACAGGTGAGTGATGATTCTGTCCTTCTGTTGTATTCCTCCTTTCTAAACTGAGGAAAAGTGATTCCAGGTTTCTGAAACCTCGGCCTCTGTTTTGGTCGATGATGGGTTGCCCTGATATTCCATCCTCTGTTTTATCTATGATGTTATACGCGTCAAATTGTTTTTGAATCTGTATGCGAGCTTCTTCTTCTTCTTCTTCTTTGATCACCCCCGCACTTGCAAGCACCTGGAGTACGGTGATCACGCACATCATCACAACCATGATCGGATCCGGTGTACTGTCGCTGGCATGGAGCGTTGCGCAGCTGGGTTGGATCGTCGACCCACTTTCCATGGTGTGCTTCGCGGCGGTGACGCAAGTCCAGTCCAACCTCATCGCCGACTGCTACAGGTCCCCTAACCCGGAGTTAGGCCATGTCCGGTGCAGGTCCTACACGGAGGCCGTCAGCCTGTACCTAGGTAATTAACTCCGAAACGGCCGGTTAAATCTAATAGTAGATACCCTGCGGTCGTCTGCGAATTGATAAACTGTGTTGTGTTACGCTTCACTTGGTTTGGTTGCAGGACCGAGGAGCTTGTGGGTGTCTGGGTTCTTCCAGTACGTCAGCCTCTAAGGCGGCAGCGTCGCATACACAATCACGTCGGCCAAGAGCATGCCAGGCATGACCGGAAGCGGAGCCAGAGAAATCGAATCTCGGGGGATTTACAATTATGCCACCGCGTTTTCGTGAACGGGTAGTATTGATAGGATACCCGCGCGGGCAATAAAAACATTTCCTATATATACATATATATATATGTATATGTACATATATATATATATACATATATATATGTACATATATATACATATATATACACATATATATGTATATATATACATGTATACATATATATATACATATGTATATATATACATATATGTGTGTATATATACATATATACATATATACATATGTATATGTATATATGTACATATATATGTATATATACATATATACATATATACATATATACATATATACATATATACATATATACATATATACATATATATGTATTTATATATATATATATATATATATATATATATATATATATATATATATATATATATATATATATATATATATATATATATATATATATATATAGGGTATATCTTCGCTAACCGTGCATCAATTTTGTAATGGGATGACATATATATGTAATGAGACAGCCAAATTTGTAATGAGACAACCAAAATTGTAATACAAAAACTCATTTTGTATTACAACGTTGTTACAGTAATAAATATATTTTTATTATTGTAACAGCGTTGTAATACAAAACGAGTCTTTGTATTACAATTCCAGTCGTCTCATTACAAATGCATACCTTCCCATTACAAAAGTGATGCACGGGTAGCGAATCTTGTATATATATATATGTATGTTAGTCACATCTTGTCATGCTAATTTGATCTTATGTAGATCTAATACAACTTTGATTCCATATACTTAATGTCATGTTATAATCTAATTTGAATTTTTAGTCTTTCAAAAACTATTTGAATCTTACACAGGATAGGTTTGGCTATATTAATTACTTATGAGAGGAAATATGTGTTGATATTCATGGTATCTATAATACTAATTTTCCTTTATGTTTTAAATCAACTTAATGTCGAAGAGATTATCAAATTTATTTTTTTCATTTTTTAGGAATTGGGGAGGAAAGAGGGAATTTTGTTAGGAAAAGCATACAAACAATATTATCATAATTTCTCAGCTGGTATTCATTTCTTAATTAGTTGTGATTTATGATGCATCATATTTCTAATTGATTGTAACTTCATCATGGTAGTCTACTTTCTTAACAATAGGGTAGAAAGGAAAATTCTTCATACATGCTACTTTAGTTTATGAGAGAGAGACAAATATTAATTCATATGTTGTATTCAATGAAATACTATCATCAAAATACATTTACAATAACCGTATTAGGAAATAAAAAATAATTTAGAATTTTGTAATGATAAAAAAGAAATTCACGTATTTCACACACATAATACATAATTTTTCGTAAACCAATTTGATAGAGAAAGGAAAGGTAAATTGTCACATTTGTATGAAGTACCCATTAATATCTTTTAGCCTTTAATGCATGTTTTGAACCAAAAATGTATATTTCATATTATTTATTGATACATGTTTTCCATTACTATTAAGCACGTTGACTAAATAACAACATACTTTTATATATATATACATTTATAAAGTATAAACACATTTTACATATACCCTTACACGCTACCCAAGATCCCATAAATTCTTGTATAAAATTTAAACAAAATTTTAACCTACACATTTATTCTCATCTAGTATGTTGTAATTTAACTTTTCCAAACTTATGTTAATTTTCACAATAATATTAAACTAACTTCTGTGACAAATAAGAAAGGAGAAAACTAGTTCTCTCATTAGTTCCACCTCTTGATATTTTATAATATGTTTATATATAACATGTCTTGTAGGTGAATCAGACTTTTAGCATGTTTATCTTTTCGTTTTAGCCATTAAATTATCATTGTACCTTTTGTACTCTCTTTTTCTCAGTCATTCAATTATAAGAAGAGTCCGAAGAATCAATTTTAAACTAAAATATTTATAGTTGTAAAATTAGTACACTAACCCATGTTGAAACCTTGACGTAATTAACTCCCAAAATTGATATTAACTAAACAACATATTTTTTTATTTCTATAAATACTAGTAAACTCTAATTCTGAAAAAGGTTATTAAGGACCTAAACTAAAAATTAAGGTAATGAGGGTTAGGCTAGATACACAGAGTTGGATATATATAGTGATGCATGAAGAGATGTCACGTCTTATTTTATTATCACAAAAAGTAATTAGAAATTGTTGGGTCGCATAATTAAATGAGTTAACAAAGGGGACAACCACCATGCCGACGTTTATGGCCATTGACACATAGGTTCATATTGCTAATTTTGACAAAGGATTAGAAAGACCATGGGAGGCATAGTTTTTTATCCGAAAAAGATAGAGTAGAACATACAAAAAAGAACAACAAGACTAATAATATAAACAAAGATGGTTCATGAATACTTCTCTTCAAATCTATGGGAAACTTAGTTCATAGACAAGTTGGGGATCCATGATGTACCGGAAGAAAATTCACAAAACCACTTTGGACCATAGATCACATATGCATGTGCATCATCTTTGCTTATGAAGATGTTCTTGGGATGTCCAACAGTTTTGTTGATGGATTTCTTAGTGTGGTTTCCTTCCCACCTTCCCAAACAAGGGATTTAAATAGGATTTATCCTGAGTATGGAAACCTCAACATCCTATTACAAAGGGAATGGATAACTCCTACTAATGTCTGTATTAAGTAAATCCTCTACATGTACATGAATGTGCATGCCTTGCCTGGGTTCACACATGATGATATTTGTGTTCTAAGTGAAGAGCCAGTACCCCACCAGTTCCTTCAGTGTTTGACTGATTAAGGAGGGACGCCTACTGAGTTATCCACTACACTTACCTTGTCTAGTTAATGTGTAGACACATCCCACGTTTATAATGATCAGAGATAAATCAACAAATATACTATACAAAAGTAAGAAAAACATTGAGAATGTTGGATTGACACGATAAGGATTATAATTGTTTTGAAATGGGCACACAATTATTAGTTGGTTTGGAATTATGGAAGATAATGGTGAATTTTTATGGAATCATTGTTAGTTTAATAGACTCAGATAGAGACCATGGAGATAACAACAATGATGGAATTTGTGTGTTGCATATAAGTTGGGAGGAGGTAATGGGAGAGTGTCTTTAATAGTGAAATTAAGAAAAAACATATTAGAAATATCTACAAAAAAAGAGAAGAGAGAGAGTCATGAAGAGTACAACATTTTAAAATAGAGTTTATGATTGGCTAGTAGAAGTTTTAGTAATTTGTTAAACAAACTTCTACCGTTCATAGAAGTACAAATAAAAAGATGATTGGATATGAATATTGAAATACTCAAACTTAGCTTGGACTTTTTATCATTACTATATTTTGTTTTACTGGCATCACTTGTATTTCAAATTCATTAATCATTTTTTAATTAGTCCTCACCATATTATTCACTCATAATTCTTAATTAGATCGCTCATGCTTTAAATTAGTTAATAATAGTTACTTCATCTTTTTTTGTTTCCTTATATAACCTTGTTGGCGTCCAAGGTCCTGTCAAGATTGAGCTTTTTGGATTACCAACTTTGAAATCAACAATTAATGTATTTCTCATCTAAAACTCGTATTTTTAGTTTATTTTTCTCTAAATATTTATTTGTATGTTATATTTATATTATACATGTATCTTGTCTTTTGATGAATGCATATTCATCCTGAAATTCAGATGCCATTTTGGGCCTAATTTCGATTAATGCATGCACTTTTATCATTTGAAACCCTATAATTTTCAATTTTGCTCAATTCACTGGATTGTTATTAACTTGTGATTATATATGGTGTTTTAATGCATATTGAATGGAACAATCAGTTGTAGACCGACTTTCACTCAAGATCCTCTCATCCTTGGTCTTAATCAATCGGTCTTGACCAAGTCGTTTAGCTAATTCGGTATGCTCAATTGGTCTTGACCCCATTCGGTTTTGACCTCATTCGGTCTTGGGCCTTCTACTCACCACACGATCATAGATCAACGGTCCCTATCCATCCAACCACACAAGCTGCCTTGGTCTATGGTTTTCCTTTATTCAGTCTTCACACCTCGACCCGGCCTCACAATCTTGAGATCGTGAGGAGCACTCTCATAGTCTCAAGACCGCGAGCGCCCTCACGACCTTGAAACTGTGAGGACCGACACTAGTTTCATTCCTTGATCGTCGTCAGCACCACCTCTACCCACCATCAATAGGTTGACGCCACTTGCTTCCCCCGTTCCCGCTGCAACCCTAGACCTTCTTCCATCTCGCCTTCCTCCCACTCACACCGCCTGCTCCTCCATGCTACCACATGCATCCCCGCGATCACGAGACCTGCTTCTCTGATCCCTAGACCACCGCCTGGACCTACAACCACCTCCATCTCCAGCGCTCACCCTGCCGCTCAGTCTCGAGCACACAACACTCCGTGCCACCATCACCAGATCACGGTGAACCAAACCGGGAAGACCACGTGAGCCTGATCATCGTCAAGACTACTAGGGCACGAGATAGTGACTCTCCAAAACCAAGAGGAGGTGATGAAGACCGTGAGGACCCTAGACCGCGAGGACATGTCAAACACAATACCGTGGCGGCCCTCATGGTCTCAAGACTGCGAGGAAGTCTCGCAGTTTGCCAAACCAGGTGCAGCGCCAAAGCTAGAGACTGTGAGATCGCGTGTGAGGCGTGAGACCAAGAACTCAAGGCCGATGGGCAACTGAGAAACTGAGCCGTCGTAGACCGTGAAGACTAGGAACAAACCGTGTTTCCCAAACGGCAAGGACCCCAGACTGCGAAGATTTGTGAACTCAAGACCATTTGGATCGAACGTGAGGATCATGAAGTCTCCCAAACCGTGAGGAACCCTAGAGGTCCTCAAACCTTTAAGAAGATATTAGTTTCCAAACTGTGAGGGGTTATTAAAAAGTCTAGACCGTGAAGTAAATACCATGAGTCCAAACCATGTAAAGGACTCACTCCAAAAATGTGAAGACTTGAGCAGTACCTATAAATAGGACCACAAGGGTTTTCATTTGGGCATCAGATCTGGGACACCGCCAGGCTGCCTGAACGTAGGTACGATCCAGATCCATCCACGTACATCCACATCACTGATGCATCCACAACCTGCTCCTCCTACTACGAGTAAGGAGGTCGAGAAGAGAAGGAATGAGGAGAGAGAGAATCTGCCCAGTCTGCCTTGGCATCCCTCGTTCCTCATCCAAATCTACTCTGACACGGCGTAGAAGACCATATCATCTTCACCGAGCTGTGACCACCTTCTGCATCATTCTCATGGTGAAATCTTCCCTCTCTCGTGTTCCTCTTATATCACGCATCATGAGCGAGTAGTTCCTTTTCACTGGGGTGCGGGGAATAGCCCTGTTGCCCATACTTTCATGTCTTTTTATTTCAACATTCCATGGAAATGTATATAACTTTTCATTTCGTTGTTAATCATCGATGCTTGCTTGTAGACTGATCACCTGCTTGCTTTTATCTTGTTCTTTCCTATGTTGCGAGAACTTTAATATGTAGGTTAGAATGTCGATTAATGCGATTGACTCCCTACTAGAAAGAGAATGGGATCCTTGAGGTCGTAAGTGGATAATCTGTGAGGGGATGAGCCATATAGCCCACAGTGATGCTTCTGTGTGCCTAAACATCCCTTCGGGAGGGCCACGGCTTGAGTTGGATATTTGTATCTTCAGAATCATAAGTGCATGATCCAGATGGTGACGAGAAATATAATGCCTAAGGTGATGCTTACGTGAATATAAACATCCCTCTGGGAGAGTTCGCCATAGTTCTATTTGGATAGCTAGATCTTGCCTGGATGTTTTGTGATTGAATGTGTTTGCATGAGTAGTGGTGGTGAAACTCGGGACCACCCCAGTGACTCCATATCATTAATCTAGATCAAACTTTAATCTTGCTCTTTACTTTCACGCACTTAGTTTAATTAATCTCAAATCAACCAATCATTTTAAATATTTGTCTTACTTGAGCTAGACACGACTAACAATGATTCTTAAAAATGTTGTCTCTTGGGATTCGATCCTCAACTATACTGTGATAAGACATGTCCTCTTACAAGTGATATTATTGCACTAGGTTTTGGTAAAAGCTCAGGGATTTCAACCCTGAGTGAATTTGTTAGTGTGATAATAGACCACGTCAAATTCTGGCAACGTTGTTTGGGACAACAGAATCAGTTAGTCAAATCTAGTTCTTTTGAGACTATTTTATGGTTTTCTTTTTCTTTTGATACAATTGATCATCCACTTGAATTCATTTCTACTCCGTCACTCTTACTTCAAAAAGATATTTCCATCTCAGGTACCCCCAAAGACTAGTGCATGCACCGTTTGAACAGTCTCAGACTCACTGCTAGATTTGAACCTGAGATAGATTGGACCTTTTGTTGTCAAAATAGAGAGAACCAAGCAAGAGTGGCTCAAGAGGAGGAAATAGC
This sequence comes from Alisma plantago-aquatica, assembly GCA_963693085.1. Taxonomy (NCBI): domain Eukaryota; kingdom Viridiplantae; phylum Streptophyta; class Magnoliopsida; order Alismatales; family Alismataceae; genus Alisma; species Alisma plantago-aquatica. The sequence goes on from OY856415.1 coordinate 145,966,770, forward strand.
CTGAAGGGTCGCTCAAGCCCTTAATGCACAAAGAGAAAGGCTCATGCAAGAAGCCAAAGTTGCAGTTCAAGAAGAAATTCACGCAGCACAAGTAGCAGCGCAAGAAGCAGAATTGTAGAAGCATGTCAGGGAGTTCTCAATCCCTAAAGTTGCGGATGTTCGTCACCCAGTGCAACCTCCGGCCATCAACGCTCCAAATTTTGAGATCCAGGCACATTGGATCATCTTGCTTCAAAACAACCCTTTCTATGGTAAACAAGGAGAAGATAGTCAGGAACATCTTTTGAGGTTTATTGATATATGTGCCATGACGAAGCAAAATGGAGTTTCAGAAGATGCCATTCGACTCCATCTCTTTAAGTATTCTCTCGTTGATAGAGCTATAAGTTGGTACAACTCCCTGAAATGTTAACCCATCACTACTTGGGAACAACTTCAACACATTTTCCTGGAAAAATTTTACCCTCCTTCTCTCACCTATGAAATTAAGGGTCGAATAACAATGTTCACTCAAGTCCCTAGAGAAACCCTTATTGAAACATGGGAAAGATACAAGGAGCTTCTACACAAGTGTCCACACGATGGCATTCCTAAGAATCAACTCATCGAGATCTTCTGTAGGGGTGGATGATGATATCAAGAGGTTCTTAGACTCCTCATATGGAGGAAACTTCATGCGTCAGAGTTATGATGGCGCATGGAAGGTTGTCACGCTTGGAGCTAAAAATCAAGCTAATTGGGGTAGGTATGTAGGTAAAGGAGTGTTGAAGGTAGCTATGGTTGAAGCTATTCCTGGGTACAAGTCTATCACTGAATCCCTCATACTCTTAGTTGCCAAGAAAGACCATCTCAAATCATCCCTTGATGCCTATGAAAGAAGACGCTCACCCCCTCGCCAATTAGAGCAAGTCAAGTTAGCTTCAATTTACTACGAAGCGTGTAAAGGCACTGCTCACTCAACTTTATCCTGCAATGTTCTCTATGATGTCATTTTAAGCGAAATTAGTGGACAAGGAGATAATGGCCAGATGGAAAGTCTAAATGTTGTCAACACTATCCCTGGTCAAGGTTATTACAATCCAAATTAGAACAGGAACCGTCCCAATTTTCAATATGGAAATCCTTTTGGAGCGGTAAACTCACATCAACTTGGTTCAAACAATCAACAATGAGATCTGCCGGGATACCAGTATAACCAACAATAGAATTTTGAAAACCAAGGTAACTTTAGAAGTAATTTCCAGAATAGGAATCAATTCCAAGATCCAAACCAGGTCCCTTATCAACATCAAGTCGGTCCCATTTCTCTGGATGATAAACTGTTGACCATTAAAAAGATGTTACAGTCGTAACAAACATTTATAGCTAACCCACAAGCCCACCAGAAGGCCATTGAATCTCAAGTAGCTCAACTTGCAGCTAGCCTCAAGCCACCTACTGAAGCTTTAGTTGGGCAACCAAAAGACAATATGAGACATGTTGAACAACTTAAGGTTGTGACAACTCATTCATGCTTTGTCTTACCAGAACCCACGACTCCTGTCACCGTGAAAAATGTCCAAGGTGCTGAACATAACGCAGTGGCGACTCAGAATGATATGACCGACAAGGCAAGTTCTTAGGAACCTATTGTTGGTGATGCAGAAGACTCGCCTGAGCCAGTTGTTCTAGTGTATAAACCTCATATACCATTTCCAAGTCGACTCAATTTTACCCAGCTCGATACTAGGTTCAACAAGTTCAAAGAAATCATGAGAAAGTTGTATGTCAATATTCCACTCTTGGATGCCATGGCTGAGATGCCCCAATGGTCAAAGTTCTTCAAACTCCTGCTTAGTCAAAAATACAAAATTGAAGATCATGAGATAGTGAAACTGTAAAGAACATAATATGATTTAGTAATGGACAGGATGCCTCGCAAACATAAGGATCCTAGCTCTTTCAGAATTTCCTGCTTGATAAGAGATTCCATCAAAGGACCAGGTCTAGCTAATCTTGGAGCAAGTATTTCTATCATACCTCTTAGCCTATGCAACAGACTGAGCCGTACTAACTTCTCACCTACCAGAATGTCCATCGAGCTTGCTGACTCCTCCATGACCAAGCCAGTTGGCATAATAGAAGATATCCCCATAAGGCTTGGAAATCTATATGTCCCGTGTGATTTTGTAGTTATGGACATCAAGGAAAATCCACGCTACCCCCTCATTTTTGGAAGACCTTTTCTCTCCAGTGCTAGAGCTCTAATAGATGTTGAAGCTGGAATTTTGACCCTAAGAGTGGGAAACAAGTCTTTTGAATTCTATGCATCCAAAAGTGCTAAGGAACGCACTGCAGAAGAAGAGGCATATTTTGTTAATCAATTTACTCTGATGCAACAACAGTTCCGTTCTTCAAAATATGATGTTCCCTTAGAAAAAGGCCATGATGAAGAGAAGAGAGAGAGCGAACCAGTGCATGAAGAGATGAAAGAAATACCACCAATTGTGGAAGGGACTCCTCTCAACCCTGTTGGTACACATACCGAACCTTCTCCAGGTGTCCATGAGCTTCCTCATCCAAAAACAACTATCCTCTGGAATGCACCGGAAGCCCAACATACAGTAACTGTTGATTTCATTTTCCCTCCGTAACAAGATTTGGACTACAATTTCTACCGAGAACATCCCCTAGATCCATATTTGATGGATATCAATGACCAACATTGCTACAATGAATGGATAGTGCATCAAGAAATAAACTTTTCCTCTGCACATCAACAACACTACACCATCAATGATGCCACTAAGATCCCCTACAACTATTATCCACCTCAGATTGAGCAACAAAGAACAATTCAACATAACTCAAGTTGTTTCCCTATGTGCTCTGACATTGCTCGCTCTCTATGGGGAAAAATACAAGAGGCTAAAATCAAAGCAAGGTTTAATGAATGGCTGAGAAAGAAACCACCAAAAGAAAATGCCAATCCAACTGCTCCAAGAGAATATGCCAATCTAGCTCAAGTTCCAACTAGAGCCCCACCATGGTGATAGTACCCATGTCGACCCATCGACGTAAAACAAAGGCGCTTGTTGGGAGGCAACCCGATCAATAATTTCGTTTTTACTTTTAATTTCAAATTAGAACTTTTCCTTAATTTTGTTTTTATTTTTTAGTAAATTTTGCACTAAATAAAAATCACATCGCGAGATACCATCTTGAGTTCTGATTAAACTTGCCATTTTTTTTAGATCTTTAGATGGAGGACGCGAGATACCCTCCTTATCCAAGACAGATCCTCAAGAGGGCTATTTTCTAAAAACTAGCCTATTGATTGAAATCATCTTGTATAGCTTATGAATCCTAACATCATGATCCCTTTGCAAAAATGGCAAGTGTCTGTCGAAGTGATAGAGATCAAAAATGTCATGCTTCCTAACAGACAAATGGAACAATAACATGGAATATCCACTGGATCCTCATCAATTTATTATTTGAGCAGAGTATGATAAAGAGAATGACCCGACACACGGAATTGTAAATCAAGTTGCATTCTCATCTGAACTCCCTTCTACACTTCTTCCATCATCTTTGTACCCCTCCGTCCATAAAAAAGAAACAAAAATAGCCAAAATAGTGCCAAACCCTAAGTTCGGGCTGGCACGCCACCTCCCTCTATATCCGCTTCTTCCATACCCCTCTCTAGGTAATAGGGGTGTATCACCAAGAAAGGATTCCAATGTGCACACAAAAATGCAATCTCGAGTCAAATAGAGGAGAGATTCAGACAAAAAAATATCAATGAAATTGCAATTACAAATAAAAATCTCGAGTCGAATAGAGGAGAGATTTATTTCTTCCTTCCATTCCACCCTTCACTCTCTTTTCCACCTAAAGGCACAATTAATGCCTCTCCCTATCCTGAAAAACACCAGTGTCAGATCTGGTGTGCACTTGTTGTTCTGTGGGTATCTTTGGACTCCTACAATACTCTTAGACCTGCTTAATGTTGGAAAAAGTGGAGACAGTGTGTTTGAGAAACGAACTCAAGAATGAAGATATGGTAAGATATGTTCAGTGATCTCAGGAAGTTGAGATGCTTAGTCATACTAAGCAGAAATGAAACAATCGTGATGTGAAGATGAGGCAATCACATGAGTTGAAAGTATTCATGTGGCAATTGTCTCAGATTTTAAGTTACTCGAGGACAAGCAACGTTTAAGTTCGAGGTGTTTTGATGAATGCATATTCATCATGCAATTCAGTCGCCATTTTGGGCCCGATTTCGATTAATACATGCACTTTTATCATTTGAAACCCTATAATATTCAATTTTGCTCAATTCGTTGGATTTTTATTAACTTGTGATTATATCTATTCTTTTTATGTAGATTGAATGGAACAATCGGTTGCAGACCCGCTTTCACTCAAGATCCTCTCAGCCTTGGTCTTAATCAATCGGTCATGACCAAGCGGTTTTCCTAATTCAGTCTGCTTAATTGGTCTTAACCCTTCGGCTTTGACCTCATTCGATCTTGGGCCTTCTCCTCACCACACGATCACAGATCAATGGTCCCTATCCATCCAACCACATGATCTGCCTTGGGTTATCATTTTCCTTTATTCGGTCTTTACACCTCGACCCACCCACAATCATGAGATCACAAGAAGCTCTCTCATGGTCTCAAGACTATGAGGGCCCTTATGACCTTGAAACCGTGAGGACCGACACCCATTTCATTCCTTGATCATCATCAGTGCTGCCTCCACCCACCTACAACAGGTCGACGCCACTTGCTTCCCCTATTCCCACTGCAACCCTTGACCTACTTCCTTCTCGCCTTCCTCCCACTCCCACCGCCTACTCCTCCATGCTACCACCTACAGCCCCGGGATCAGGAGACCTGCTTCTCTAATCCCTAGACCACCTCCTAGACCTACAACCACCTTCATCTCTGGCACTCACCCTGCCGCTCGGTCTCGAGCATACACCACTCGGCGCTACCATCACCAGATCACGACGACCCAAACTGTGAAGACCACGTGAGCCCGATCGTCGTCAAGACCGCTAGGGCACGAGACAGTGACTCTCTAAAACTACAAGGAGGTGATGAAGACCATGAGGACCCCAGACCACCAGGACATGTGAACGTGAGACCGTGGCAGCCCTCACAGTCTCAAGACCGTGGGGAAGTCTTGCGGTTTCCCAAACTGAGAGTAGCGCCAAAGCTTGAGACCACGAGATCGAGTCTGAGGTGGAAGACCAAGAACTCAAGGTCAATAGGCAACCGAGAAACCGAGTCACTGCAGACCATGAAGACTAGGAAGAAACCACATTTCCCAAACTGCAAGGACCCCGAACCGCAAAGATGTGTGAACTCAAGACCATTTGGATGGAACGTGGGGATCGTGAAGTCTCCCAAACTGTGAGGAACCCTAACGGTCCTCAAACCATTAAGAAGATACTAGTTTTCGAACCGTGAGGGGTTAATTAAAAGTCGAAATTGTGAAGCAAATACCATGAGTCCAAACTGTGTAAAGGACTCACACAAAAATGTGAAGACCTGACCAATGCCTATAAATAGGACCACAAGGGTCCCCATTTGGGCATCGGATCTGGGATGCTGCAGGGCTGCCTGAACACATGTATGATCCAAATCCATCCATGTACACCCACATCACCTACACATCCACAACCTGCTCCTCCTACTGTGAGTAAGGAGGTCGAGAATATGCCCGGTCTGCCTTGGTGTCCCTCGTTCCTCATCTCGATCTGCTCCGACACAACATAGAAGACTGCATCATCTTTACCAAGCTGCGACCACATTCTGCATCATGCTCATGGCGAAATCTTCCCTCTCCCTTGTTCCTCTTGTATCTCACATCATGAGCGAGTAGTTCCTTTTCTCTGACACAACGTAGAAGACCAACTGATTCACTGATGTGGTGACCATCAAACAATGGGGAATTCTCAGTCCGTTCAGCTTATTGGTTGGGTTTGATGGGGATAGAGGAAGCCAGACGGTATAAAGCGACACAAGGTGATGATTTGTTGAAAAAGATTTGGCATGACAGATGGAGCCTAAAGACAACCCAGTTCCTATGGAGGATCTGTACGGGAGGTTTGGCCACCAGGGGAAGGCTTTTTGATAGACACTGCATCCCGGACGGTACTTGCATGATGTTCATGGCGGAAAAGGAGACAATATCTCACATGCTTTTTCGGTGCCCAAATGCAACAGAGGTGTGGGAACTTCTACCTATGGAGGTACATAACTGGGTCGAAGAAGTCAAAGACGGGGAGGTGGCTGCAACCATGAAGGAAGCACTCGTGAGGCCGACGAGATGCGAAGCGTCGTGGCCTCCATGTGGGCAGTATGGAGAGGGCGCTGCACCCGTGTATTTAATAATGGAGACGCTAACAACATCTTCCTCTACTGCTGTGTGTTGCCGACGGTAAGGGGAATGGATGAGCAATCAAGCCAGCCCATGCATGGGGCAAGCAACAGACACAACAAGGAAAGAAAGGGATGGTGTGTGCCTGCTGTAGGCCACATGAAACTAAATGTGGACGGGTCATGCGGAGAAGATGGAGTCTCGATCATAGGTGTAGTGATGAGAGACGTAGCGGGGACTATTGTGGGGATGTTTGGGGAGAAGGTTACTACGAGAAAGGAGGTAGCCATGATCGAGGCTTTGGCTGTGCGGGCGGCGCTAGTATGGGCGAATAAAGATGGTGTTACACAGGTGGAAGTGGAATATGACTCCATGATGATTGACCAAGCATGTAATAGCACCGTTTCACGGAAGGACTATCTTGGCACTATCGTGGAAGACATTCTTGAGTTGAAACGTTTGTTTTCTTTTTGTAGTTTTAGCTACATTAATCGTATAGATAATAGGGCAGCACATATAGTTGCCAACAATGTCCATCGAGGACAAGTAGATAGGATTCTTTTACTGCAACCTTTTCCTTCATGTAGTTTGAACCTTGTAAACCTTGTTTCCGCAATTTAATAGTTTTTGGGGAACCCCCATCATAGGGTTTCCCGTCCTTTATAAAAAAAGTTCCTTTTCACTGGGGTGCAGGGACTAGCCCCGCTGCTAATGCTTTCATGTCTTTTCATTTTAACATTCCATGGCAATGTATAACGTTCACCCGAGACGGCTTATGGAAATCTTTGGCTCTCAAAGCACTATCCTAGATGGAGCCTCACCACCTTTAGAGATCTCACAAATATCCTTCCTACTATGGAAAATATTAGTTCATGGTCGGGTGCACCTGTCCTAGCATGCTTACTGTGTGGCCAACACAATGATTCGATTGCCCATTTATTTGAGGGCTGCAAATATTGGAAATATATTTGGGGTCAAGCTCAACTTAAACTCAACATTAGATGCTCATATTCTCTATACGAGTGCCTTTCAGACCTTGGTAAAAGATCAAAGCAATCCAGAATCATCGAACTCTGGGCAATCACTGGGGCTGTCCACTTCATTTGGGAGGAGCGTAACAAAAGGCTATACAATGGTGGCGCTTCAAATTTTGTCATCATCTTCAATTGTCTAGCACTTGAGATCAAGAAAATGTATCTTGCTTTCAAATCGTGTCTTGAATTTTCTCTTATAATTGTTAGGAATTGGGATCTGCTGCAAACAATTCTTAAGAGTATGTAGTCACATGTTTGGGTGTGTCTTGTAACTTTGTCCCCTTCTGGGGTTTTTGGAATATACTTACCCAATTTTCCAAAAAAAAAACTTTTCATTTCGTTGTTAATCGTCGATGCTTGCTTGTTGACTGATCACCTGCTTGATTTTATCTTGTTCTTTCCTATGTTGTGAGAACTTCAATATGTAGGTTAGAATGTGGATTCACGTGGTTGACTCCCTAACTAGAAATAGAATGGGATTCCTTGAGGTTGTAAGTGGATGATCCGTGAGGGGACGACCTATCTAGCCCACAGTGACACTTTTGTGTGCCTAAACATACCTTCGGGAGGGCCACAACTTTAGTTGGATATCTAGATCTTCGGAACCGTAAGTGCATGATCCGAATGACGATGAGAAATCTGATGCCTAAGGTGATGCTTACGTGAATCTAAACATCCCTCTGGGAGGGTTCATAGCAGTTCTATTTGGATATTTAGATCTTTCCTGGATGTTTTGTGATTGGATGTGTTTGCATGAGTAGTGGTGGTGAAACCCAGGACCACCCCAGTGACTCCATATCATTAATCTAGATCAAACTTTAATCTTGCTCTTTACTTTCTCACACTTAGTTTAATTAATCTCAAATCAACCAATCATTCTAAATATTAGTCTTACTTGAGCTAGACTCGACTAACAATGATTCTTAAAAACATTGTCCTTTGGGATTTGATCCTCAACTATACTGCGATAAGACCCGTCCGCTTGTGGGCGATATTATTGCACTAGGTTTCGGTAAAAGCTCAGGGATTTCAACCCCGAGTGAATTTGTTAGTGAGATAATAGACCACATCATCTTCCTTTTATATTACTTTTTAATTGTTGCTTTAGGTCATTATGACTTATAATGTATCACAATGACTCCTAAATGATAAATCTCTCATAAATGTTTAATAACTATAATGAATAATTTTTGAAGTATGTTTTTGATAAAATTTTCTTGGTTGTGACAGCGTTCAAATTTCTCATGTCCTTTTTTAAGATCCCAAAACGAAGAATAAAATTATACAAATAACATTACATGTGTCTCACATACACCTAGAACAAACGATTTCTTATCAACCAATACTACAATTATCTCAAATTGTGAATCAATCTATTCTCTCATCTTAGGCTATGTGGACCAACAATTTTTTATACTCGTTTTCTTATACTAGTGAGATCTTTATAAACAAGTATTAGTACATTACTTGTTATCATCTCATATATTACTTTCCTCCATTCTTATTCTTTTCTCATCTTCAAATAACTTTATGAGTATCCCACTTACATGCATATGGTTTCATTTTCAAATCATTCTTTAAATATTCTTCGAATAATTCTTGCTTAGCAAGAAAAATATTCTTATCTTGTCTGGATCTTATCATTTTTATCAAAAAATAACTATAGATAATTTTATTTTCCTCATGTTTTTCTTAGTATGATCAGATATGAGTTAATAATCACTATATAATCAGTGTGTTGTTCAACGTCATTTCCTTTTATTGCACACTTTCTCATAGACATATTTATCCAAATTTTGATTACGAAATGATTTGTATAGTTTTCACTATATCTGGTTTATTGTTCTGAGTCAACATTTTCCTTTTTAACTTCACCTTATTAAACTGTGCAAATGATTCACTCATCATTATTCATATGAATCATCTAAGGGAAAAAGGTCATCTAAATATCAATAACAATTTATATCCATGTACTTGTTCACTTGTTGGAGATTATCTTCAACCTTATTAGATTTATCTAGTCACTATTAACTACTTAAGCATGCCAGAGTAAAATCAACCAAGTACTCAATACCAATATCTACATAAACAAAAACAAGGAAACATCATTTGAGTTTATGTTGGGTTGTATGTTTTCATATTCTAATATTATAATACAACCATTTATTTATGCACATCGATAATTTTTCCCTTGTCCTTATTATTGATCTATATATATCTCACATTTTACTAATACATCTCTTTTGCAAATTTCTCTTTACTTATGTCCTTCTAAGATTTATTCCCAACTTTTTAGTTTGTCTCAATTATTTATCATCTTAAGTTTCCACAACTAAAGAATGCATAACTATTAAACTTGATTATGTAGTTAATTATTCTTTATACACTTATTTCTTTAATTTTTTCTATGTATTGGTATGTCCTCTTATCTATTGAGTCATATGTAAGTTCTTGTCACAAATTGATCATTCCATCCACTCAAAAAATATTTCAATCAATTTGTTTCTTGTTGACATTACTTCACCGTTTGCATAGTTTATTTCAATAGGTCTACATGCATTTAAGCAATTCAATAAAATTCCTTCACTAGTCTCTCAACATATTGAATGCTCAATCAACTAATTGCTTAATTGGAAGTCTTTAGTCAAATATCGAAAATTTATTTCTTTAAATTGTTGTTTCTTTTTAAATAAAATCCAAACACCATCATGAGCTTTTATAAAATTATTTAGATAGATAATGAAATATGATGTGTTGTATACCCATCAATATCTTCAATTATGATTTTATTCTCTCTTTTTGCTTAGACTTAGGTTTACCTATTACTATTTCAATCTTCACTTGATTTCTAGATGTACTGACTTCTTTTAGTTAATTTAATATTTTATTTATATTTTATTATATTAATACTCTCAAGCTCTCTTATATCTTGACATTTAATTATTGTATATCATTATTAGTCAAATAATGTAGGAGTAATCTGATCCTTGTGTTACATCCTACCAGTTGGACTAGGGTGTTCATGTTATCCTAAAACAAGGAGTTACTCTAGTCTGACTAACTCCTATTGATCCTAAATATGTAGAAAGAACATTAATCAAGAGAAAAATTAATTCATAATAGCATTTTATCTTCTTAATGCATGGATAGCACTATATCTACTTAATTCAATAGAAAAATAAAAACACGTGGTTGCAATTCCAATTGTACAAAGATACATCACAAGATCATTTATATTTAGAAATTGAGTAAATCAATTTCATATGAGCCAGATAATTAGTTTTCTTTTTGAATGAAATCAACAATATGGATTATAATTTGTATAAAATTCTATACTTATAAACTTACTCTCTAGCCCATCCTCGATTGTACCTAGAAAGGGCATACATGAACGAATAGACATAGTATCTTGATACTGGTTTATCCAAGTAGTTAGATATCGGTCCAAGATATCCAACTACTCATATACTCAAAGTTATCATTATATCATCTCCTATCTAACACACTTATGACTCAAAATTACTAATTTAATGATCCCTGACAAGTAAGACTAAGCTTTCATACTAAGTTGTTACACAAGCAGGTCATAATACTCACTAATTAAGATATTAGGGCATAATACACGGACTTAACATGGCCATACATCACACTTAAATTTTTTCAATTTGAAATTCTTTGACATCTCACGTTCAATCAGATGAACCTACTTTGCAAAGGAAATTCCACCATGACTCATCTAGTTTGATCACAAACATAATGATACATATCTAAAACAAGTATTCAAATTTTCATTAGTTACATGTACACAAGTCTTTTTAAATAAACATCTCTAATAAATAAAGGCATGAAACCACACAATTCTTCATATAGAATTACCTATAGTGAGAAGACCAATTAAACTCAACTACTTTGATACTTTACTCTTCTAGAAAATTTACTTTGATGCATTATCATCTTCATTTCTCATGATTTCTTAAAAAAAATTAAGTAGATGACTCAGATACTTGCTCAGTGAATGAATAAAAAAATAAATTAGTAAAAATCATTAAATTAGGCATTTAACTTTCTTGAATAATGAAATAAAAGAAATGTAGTAATGGAGATTACAAGACTATCTGTACAAAAATTTATGAATAACATTTTTTTAATAACAATTATCAATTCATTTAGTCATTCTATGGACCAGTACAAGCTATATCAGAAATGCTATTATTTGCATATACTTCCAAAAGATATACTCTCCTGACGAACTCTGGTGCTCCCTCATAGTACTCCTGGCTTGAGCTATACTTGAGCTAATGCTTCACGAGTCTGACTGTGACAAAATTGCCTTCACGACCTTTGTATTGTACCAACATCTTCCTCAACCAATATTTTCTCAATTTGGTTATCCAGTAAGCGAATACAAGATAGTCATTAACCCCCTCATCCAATAGATTGTTATTGAAAAGCAGTTTGTTTCAACAATGGCCCCTTACCACTCGTTCCTCCTAATCTATTCAAACACCATATGAACTCCCACTAGCTCCGCATTCGTGATAGATGACACGTAGATCTTCTTTGACCAACCTCCTAACTAGTGTCCTTTTAAACCATGAATCATTGACAATATTAAAAAATCAAAACATTTTACTCATTATTATATTTCTGATCATTCATTAACTTTGACTTGACTTGACTACTGAAGTGACTACTACTATGTTGGCCAACTGATCATTATCCAACTGAACACTTTATCTCGAGTTAAGTCAGCTCAATTGACTTTATCTTTTATTTTTTCCCCTGAACTCACTCAAATTGTACCATACAAAAGAAAGACACTATTGTGTGAATCGCTCTATAGGTGCAAAGTTAACTTGGGACCTTAATACTATTACGAACTCATTGTTCATCATCAAGGATGCCTAGTAAGGCACAATGGTAGATAAATATTTGGTCGTAAAATAGTGATCCCTTGTCATAGGCATTCAGTAGGGGAACCTCTATGCAAAAATTCCCCTGACTCCACGTAATGTGGTTCCTCGAGGTCTAACACACATATAGGAGTAACTTATAGAAGGAGTAGGTGAAGATGGTATATATTCCAATTATCATTGGTACCACCGGATTTTCCATTTATTGTTGAATACCCTACTACTAAACTAGTACACCGAGATCTCTAATTATTGTTGGATAGTCTACTATACTGAAGTACCACTGATACCAATTCAGTTGGTGGTGGGTACTTCCTATATCTATATTCAAGCTACTTCTTCCTAAATATGATACTCCATAGACAATTTAACCATTTTTTCTATACACCTATAGTGTTGGGTTTGAAAATGTTTTGATCATCTACTACTGATTATATTGTTCTCTTAGACTGATATTGTCACATTCTAATTTCAAAGGCACTAAAAGATCATGAAATTAGGGCATAACCTGAGTTTAAGATAACTAAACACCACTCTTAACTTCTTTTCCTTCTAAAACTTTAGTTGTACATGAAAGACACATGAAACAAATTATATAAGAAGCAAAACACTTATTCTTTGATCTGATTTTGGTGATCACTAAACTCATGACTTGTCTTTTGATGAGATTTGACACATCCAATGTGCCCTCAAAAGGGGTTACCATAAAATACGTGTTTGGATATGTTGTGACACATGGGGATAAACAATGAGTGGCATAGATGGGATTTTTCCCTCCTACCATAGTATTTACATTGTCAACTTGATAAGAGAGACTGAGAAATTTATGGCCATTCTCACGTGAGTCAATATGTGATATGTGAGCTCAAATGCATCTCATGTAGTCTGCTCAGGTTCACTGAATATGGATTGAATGCTAAGAGGATGACCAATCCATGCCTCATTTTCAATTTGGATATCAAAGACAAAGGAACTATATACTCATAATAACACTAATCTCATATTGTAGGTTGATTTTTTTATCCAAATTTCCATTTAGTTGGTAGCAATGATGTATTTCTAGATACCACTGATTATTTGTGATGTCATAATATGGTTATAGACATTCACTACCAAAGTAAATTTGGACTTATAGGGTCACATGCATAAGATGCACTTGGAAAAGGAGTTCAATCATGGATAACATTTTACTTGGTTACTAGAAGTGTTTAAGTAATGAACATTACTACAGAAATGGCTTATAACGACACATTTACAGGCATCAGTTGTATACAAGAAACTGACGCCTAAACCCTACAACGTCGGTTGAATACACAAACCAACATCTATCTGTGAAGAGTGGCCAGACACGGGTATCACTTTTTATTTAGCGTCGATTCCTCAATAAGCAACTGACGCCAAAAATTGACCACCAAATCCAAATTTTCCAGTGCAAAAAATTATCTCCAAAATTTAACATACAACGTCGGTTGTTCACAAAATAACCGACAAATAAAGGTTTTTTGTGAGATAGAAATTGGGCCCATTTTTATCGTTGGTTTTCTTGCAATAACCGACGTTGATGTGTTTTCGCACGCTGTCCCCATGAACAATTTCACGCCCCTCTGGCGTCAGTTTTCAACGACAACCAACGACTATGGTCATCATTCGAGAACAATTTTTTTTGTCGTCATATGTAGATAGACGTCGGTTTTTCTAGTTGTTCTGACCGATGCCTTTTATTTTAAGCGTTGGCTTTCTTTAATAACTGACATCTATTGTTAACTTAATAGCACTCGTGCGAACCAGACTCTTCCCCTTTCTCTATTTCATTCTCGATTGAGCTCAAGTCTCATGATTCCGCTGCTCTCTGCTCCTTACTCGCCTGCTCCCGGCTCCCTGCTCGCTGCCGCCACTGCTCCCTGCTCACCACCGTTGCTCCCTACTCCCTTCTCGCTACCACCACTGATCCCTTCTCCCTACTCGCCTGCTCACCGCCATTGTCCCCTACTCCTTGCTCACTGTCACCACTGCTCTCAGCTCCCTGCTGGTTGCCGTCGCCGCCACTCATCTTCTTCCTCCAAAGATACCCATCTTCCTCCTCTTCTACTTCTGCACCTATTTTCTGCTTCATGGTTATTAACACTCCCCCACACATCCTGAGCCCCAAATATGAACAGTTCATGTAGATTATTAGATTATATGTTCATCATGTGTTGTTGACTCCATATTAGATGACAATGCTTGACCTAATTCAGCTCATAATACTTAACCTAACCCTAATGCAAGTAAGAGATGATGGTACATAGCCTCTTGTGTGATTATTATAATGATAGAGTACTTTCTCTCTCTATGTTGTTGTAACCCTAAGTTGATGTCACATGAACATCATGTCTTTTAAATAATGTTTATTAAGCTTATGTATCACACATATGATGACGAGCCTGGATGAGGTATTGGGAGGTCATGATGTCCTTGCATGAAACAATGTGAATGGTATTCCTAATGAGTTTTGTTATTTGTATATTAGGTTAAGGGCATGTTTCTGTTGTGACATGTTAAATTTTTTGCTATGTTGTTATGGCTGTCCACAAGTGTTTTTATAAGAAAATTGTGTGTTGAATGGGGTTGTGAACAAGGGACTGGTGTTATATTTTGTTGGCCTAGAACCCGTCTAAGATTTACTCATTAGAAGTAAAGCTTAGACAATCCCCAGTTTGGGACTGTTCTTGAACACCTAATCTCATTTAGGATGTAAGTGTAGAATGTGTATTGGGGTTTCAAGAAAATTTCAACAGCATTTCCCCGTTTGTTCTCTAAGTACATATGTACTTGGAGAACAACGGGGAAATGCTGCCAAAATTTTCTTGAAACCCCAATACACTTTATACACTTACTAGTGAGATTAGGTGTTCAAGAATGGGATCGGTGGTACACATTTATTATATATAAGACCTTAAACCCTAACGTTTTAACCAAAAACTCTAATCTTTTAACCCTAGACCCTAATCTTTTTCTAATATATACTTGTTTTCTCTTTGAGCATAGAATTTATAGATCATGGATGTCCATTCCAAATCACTGCACCCCATAGTTTATTTTTGGTCTTGATCAGTTTATTAGATTTGCTGAGGAACATAGAAAACAACCTGGAGATAGGTTCTAGTTTCCATGTAGGCATTGCGATAACAACTTGAATGTCAGCACTGGTGATGAAATCAAAAGTCATGTCATGTGCAACAGGATTGTACAAGGCTATACAGAATGGCACTGGCATGGAGAGATTTCAAACTCGAAATCAGTGGATGTCAATAGTAGTGCTTGTGTGGAAGAAGAAATTGCCTCCAATGACATAGATGCGAATGAACCAGTTCCATTAGACATTGTTGATGTGATGCTGGATAGTTGTGGGGTAGAGCACACCAATCCACCTCCCATGTTTAGAAACATTGTGCATGATGCTGAGATACCGTTATACACAGGTTGTACTAAGTTTACGAATCTTAGCACTGTGTTGAGATTGTATAAGCTAAAAGCTAACAATAGATGGAGCGACAAAAGCTTCATGTCATTGTTGTCTTTGTTAAAAGAAATTCTTCCTAACGGATATGATCTGCCAATCTCAACATACCAGTTAAAGAAATTATTGTGCCCAATGGGAATGGAGGCCAAGAAGATACACGCATGCCTGAATGATTTTGTATTATTTTAAAAGACTATGTGGACTTGAAAGATTGTCCAAAATGTGGTGCGTCAAGGTATAAATTCACGACTTTGGGTGAGTCCAAAACTGGTTCTCCTGCCAAGGTGATGTGGTATCTACCTATAATATCAAGGTTTCAACACTTGTTTGCCAATCCGATAGATGTGAAGAATTGAGGTGGCATGAAGACATTAAGAAAAATAATGATGGGGTCCTACGACATGTGTCTGATTCCCCTTAGTGAAAGAAGATTGATTTATTGTACCCAAAATTTGGTCAAAAAGTCAGGAATCTAAGACTTGGGCTTTGTACAGATGGGATGAATCCGTACGGGACATTGAGCAGCCAACATAGCACTTGGATAGTTATGCTTGTTATATACAATCTTCCTCCCTGGTTGTATACGAAAAATAAGTATGTTATGTTGTCATTGTTGATATCTGGCCCGAAACAACCTGGAAATGATATCGACGTTTATCTTGAACCTTTGATTGATGACTTAAAGAAACTTGAGGGTAAAGGTGTGATGACCTATGATGTTTCACAAAGAGAAACATTTCGTTTGCACGATATGTTGTTTTGCACTGTTAATGACTTTCCAGCATATGGGAATTTGTCTGGATATAGTGTCAAAGGATCTAAAGTGTGTCCTATATGTGAAGAGAACACTGATTCAATATGACTAAAACACAGCAGCAAGACTATATATCTTGGTCATAAAATTTTTCTTCCAAAATTCCATCCGTATCGTAGGTTGCACAAAGCATTCAATGGACGGAATGAGGAACAGAGTGCACCTAAACCTATACCAGGGGAGGTTGTTTATGAAAGAGTGAAAGACATTGCCAATGAATTTGGTAAGAGATCACAATGTACCATGGCCACGCGGAGTGACAAATCTTTATTGAAGAAAAAGTCAATATTTTGGGATCTTCCTTATTGGAGTTCTTTGGCTGTCAGGCATTGTATCGATGTCATGCGCATTGAGAAAAATGTACGTGATAGCGTCATCGATACTCTGTTGAATATACCAGGTAAGACTAAACATGGGATAAAACCTAGAATGGACCTATGTGAAATGGGAATAAGGACAGAATTAACAGAAGTAGTTAGTAGCAATCAGAGAACATAGTTACCTCCCGCTTGTTACATGTTGTCTAGAAAGGAGAAGAAAGCTTTTTGTGAATGATTGATAAATGTTAAGGTGCCATAGGGTTACTCGTCCAACATCCGTACATTGGTATCAATGAAAGATCTGAAGTTGATAGGTCTTAAATATCATGATTGTCATATTCTAATGCAACAAATATTTCTCGTGGCAATTTGATCTATATTGCCAAAGCATGTAAGGTTTGCAATCACCAGACTTTGTTTCTTTTTCAACAATCTGTGCAGCAAAGTTATTGGCCCTGATACTCTCGATAAATTGCAAAGAGAAGTGGTTGTTACCCTGTGTCAGCTTGAGATGTATCTTCCTCCTTCGTTCTTTGATATCAGGGTACATCTTGTTGTCCACTTGACTAGGGAAGTGAAAATGTTGGGACCAGTTTTCTTGCATTGGATGTATCCCTTTGAACGATACATGAGCATTTTTAAAGGTGATGTTCGAAACTGTATCGGCCTGAAGGGAGTATTATTGAGGGTTATATGGTGAGAGAGGTTATGGATTTTTGCAATGACTTTCTGAGTGGTAATGACACTCCTGAAAAGTGGTTCTTGATTGATTTCCAATTCTAGACATTGATCACTTTTTGGCTAACTCTACACTAATAATTTTTGTTTGTATTCTCTTTGAAAAATAAATTTAGGAAGAAGGTAGCCCCGGAGTAATGGAACTACCTGGACCCCAAAGACTAGGAGGAGTTTGTTACCCAAAGAAAAACAGATGAATTCAAGGTATTAAGCGCCACTCCAAATTTAATTAATATACATTCTTATGTATTCACCTATTCAAGATTAACCTTTAGTGTTACTAACCAAATTAATGTGCTTAGTAACAAGGCTATCAACGATGCTCAAAGAGCAAGGCATGCACTGAATGTACATGACCACCCAATGGGTCCAAGAGGCTATGCAGGCGTTCACCAAAGACTACATGCTGAGTCTACTTCTCAGTCTGCTGCTACTTAGGAGACTGTAGAGTCCTCTACTATTGGTCCCGTACCTCTGACTCACCATGCTATGTGTATAGCTGGGAGGAAAAACAAGAAGGGAGATATAACGAAGCCCACAACTGATGAGGGGGCTGCAAAAATGGTAAAATTCAACTCTTAGAGCAATCAATCGATATTGATTATTAATATGTTTACTTAGCAATTTATGTTGATGGAAATTAGCGGGAGCTGCACGAGCAGAGGAAGGAAGGCATGTTCATCCCTGAGGGTACAAGGGATGAATTGACAGTTGCTCTAGGTTACCCAGAGCATCCTGGATGTGTTAGGGGTGCAGGCACTGGTGTGGGCATCAAAGCGTTCTTTGGGCCATCCAAGTGCAAACCTGTCCTAAAAGAGGGACTTTCACAAGTTGAGGTAACATATTCTTTTTTTAGAATGTTATTGTGAAATAGAATTCAATAATCAGAAGTTAGTGTTTCTTTTATCCATGTATAGGTAGATGAGTTAATTGATAGGAAAGCCAAGAAGCAATGGTGAAGTGGCAGGCATCTCAGGCTTCCACTCTGATAGTACCTATGGCGGGCCGCTCTTCTCCTACTACAGAGGTTGGGAGCAATCATGTAGACCCACCACCTAGCACGTCCACTGTAAGTATATTTTTATGACATAGTATCTAGTATTTTCAAGATGATATGTTTATGTATATATGTATGTAACATTCTTTACGTAAATTTGTAGGGGTTGAACCCATGTCGTCTAAAAAGTCAAGAATATGTCGTTGCAGTGGCTTTGGCTTACCCACCCCTTCCAGGGGAAATGTTTCATGGGACACCAGTACCAGATGGTGTGGTTCATGTGAGTCTGATACATGTACTCCCTGATTGGAGGGATCTTCCATTGCCATATGCCCACCCAGATTCTGAAACACTTGGTGAGGCAGAAGGCGGAGTGATATTGTGGCCCAAAGCGGATGTCGAGTATAATAATATTGTATGGTAAATTTACATTACGTTAATTTGTTAGTGTGTATGTATATATGAGTCAATTGATCTAAAATTATATATACAGGCCAAAAGGAAGACACCCGCTACATCTCAGCCTCCACCTCCACCTCTTGAATTACCAAGTTGGCTTCCAAGGGATCCACATGCCTCGTTAGATCCTAATTGTAGGGCTATGGCAATATGGATAGGCGAACATGATCTAAATTGCCCTATAAATGTTTCTATTCCGGATGATGATGCATGTCAATCATACGATAACAAGCTATTTATACAAGATATTTTGGACTTGTTTTGTTATGATTGGCTGAATACATCTATGACAGAGCTATGGATATGGTGAGATCTTTTTGTACATCTATATACCTTGTTTTATATACGGTGATCTGGTTTCTTGTATATTAATGCATACATAATACATGTTTTGCAGCCAATTACACACGACATGTACAACTTTTTCATTTTCCCATGTGGGATTTTTGGTTCCATCTTTGATTAGTCTTGTAGATAAAGACCCTAGGTGAGTTAGTTCATACTGCTGTACAGCTTTTAAATATTTTGGTAAAAATAAGAAGACGGTGATATAAATCCATTCAATGTCAAGTAAGTTTACTTTGCTTATAATTTGGACTTAAGAAAATTACATTTTTATTATGACTTTTGAGTTATTAATTTTGAACTTTTTTACCTCTAGTGGTAAGAATTGGGAGTTACTAGTTATTATCCTCGAGACGTTCACTATCTATTATCTAGATCCTTTGGGGAAGGAATTGAATACATTATATGGACACGCAATGAAAAAGCCATTATTTCCGTGAAAAATATTTCATATTTTTATATCTGTTAACATTTGTTATTACATTACTATTTAATTATGCAATTTAATGTGTTACATTAACATGTAGGGCTTTAGATGCGTTCAAAAAAGTTGTAAGAAAGGTCCCCAAGAAAAGACCAACAACTAATTTGGGAGAATGTGAAAGTAATTTCCCGACTCCAATGTATATATTATTTATGTGAACTGTGCTTATTTGTATTTTTGAATATTTTGTATGTTTTAATTTATAGTGTGCTACACAAGACAACCAATGAGCATGTGCATACTATGTGATGTGATTTATGATCCTAACTATCAAACATGTCACAATGGAAATCGATACCATACATCAGGTATTATATATAGTCTCATTAGTTAATATGAAATATATCAATCTTATTATATAATATTAATTATATATATACATCATTCTCTTTGTAGGTGTTTAAAATAGACTTCACTCCATGTGAAAAGTTGTTAGATGTACATACTCCCTATACGATGGAAGACTGAAATGATGTAAGAGAATTATGGGCAAAAGCCCTACAAGTAGTGGGAATTTTTAAATATAATTGGGATCATGGCGATAATGACGATGATAAATAAAGAATGATGTTTTTAAACTTTGTTCTCATAATTATTTTTGTGTGAATGTGAATGAATTTTTCTGAATTGTCATGTGTGAATGTGAAGATGATCAATATATGGATGTTTCTACATGTATCTGATTGTGAAAAGAGATGAAATGAATGGAACTGTAGGTTGCTAAATGTGTGTGAAAATGGAGGCAATTTGAAATGGAACTACTAGTTTCTACATGTGTGTGATGAAAAATAATATGAATTAAATGTCCTTATACATGTGTGTGAATCACATATATATAATATTGTCCATCGATCTTGTTAATTTTGCAGGTTTATGGCCTGTTGTTGACGAATATCAATGGATGTTGTAAACCTACAGTTCAGAACTGAACTGTAGGATCTACAACCTACTGACCAGCCATACAGTAGGCCTGCAAACTGATAAGAAAAAAAATAGAACATAGGCTTCGGTTATTTGTATAAATTGACAACAAAGATTTACAACATAGGTTATTAGCAAAAAACCAATTTCTAGGTGGCTAGGTATCACGATCGTGTTGGGAAGCACGGCCGTGGTGGCAGGGGACATGACGTCGGTTATTAGTATAAAACCGACGTATATATCCCGATATAGTGTCGGTGATATATAAAAATCCCAGCACGGCCGTGGTGGCAGGGGACTTGACGTCGGTTATTAGTATAAAACCGACATATGTATCCCGATATAGTGTCAGTGATATATAAAAACTGACGTTGATGATGCCCTTGCTGGCACTTTATTCGTGGTTGGAAGGGTAATGGTGTCAATTTTTGATTAAGTGTCAGTTTTCTTTAACAACTGACGCCTATAGTTCCCTTGCTGGCATGTTTTTGGTGGCAGGAAGGGTTACAATGTCGGTTAGGAAACCGACACTGAATGTGTTGACTTTTAGCGGTGCCCACTTGGGTGTCGCTTGTAAACCGACTCCTTAGGCCTTAAATAACTGACGCCAAAGGGCATTTATGTAGTAGTGGAACTTAAGCATTACTAGTTGTGAATCGACTGACTAGGACGTCTAATCGACCAACTGGTGTGCCAGTCAATAGATTGGAATGTCTAATCGACTGACTTAACACCTTTTGACACTGGTTGATGGAACAAGCCAGTCGACGAACTGGACATCGGTCCTAACGGACAGACATGAATGTCAAAATTGACCAATTGGATTCATAATGAGTAGTTTGACTGAGTCAAATGATTAATAATATGTGTAACAACATGCATTAATCATCACAATAAAAGGATATCTTAACGAGCTATTGGCCACAAGACAATCGACCGAGTGGATAGTTTAGTTGACTAATTGGCTATGCCACTTGACTGGCTAGATTGTCCCGCAGACCAATCGGCAGCGCCCAGCAACCACCAAACCATGACATTTGTCTTTTTGTATCCCTTAGGTTTTGCAAAAGCTGGCCCATCTACTCCTATATAAGGAGGGGATGGCCAAGGCTCTAGATACACCTTTTTCTCAATATTGTGGTAGCATGAGACCCTGAGTAGTCTTTCCAATCTTGGAAATATATATATATATATATATATATATATATATATATATATATATATATATATATATATATATATATATATATATATATATATATGGCCGTTTATTCATTGCCCACGTGGGTAGCCTGGAGTTTTGCTATCGGACAGCCAAAAAAGTAACTCTTCTGGCCACAAAAGTAACTTTGTTGTCAAAAAAGTAACTATGGTGATAAGAAAGTAACTACACGACTAAAAGAGTAACTCTGTTCAAAATATACAATAGATATATATAAGGACGGGTTTTTTGATTTTTGTGGGGCAAATGGTATTATTTTTGGATGAAATTTTTTGGGGAGCTAGATAAAATGATCATCTGCAATTGCAAAAAAAATTAGAAAAAAAGTGGTCGGAAGGGTGGGCAGGTAGCTACCCGCGCGAGCAATATATACATGTATATATATATAAATATATATATATGTATATATATATATATATATATATATGCTCATCTTTAATACCTGCACGGGTAGCTACCTGCACACCCTTCCTATCATTTTTTTAAAAAAAATCACAATTATAGATGAGCATTTTATCTACAGAGTAGTGAAGAAGAGGGTGAGTTCATGTTAGTCCAGTGAAGGTTATTTAGTAGGTTCGCTTGTGCCTTGTAGAAGCTGCAATATGCTTCTTTGTTGTCGCCTCCTTCTTTCTCATTTGGAAACAGCTTCAACAAGTGCGAACACTTGTGGTTGCTTCCTCTTTATTTAAGTAGATGGAACCGGGGTGCCCAGGTTCCATCCGGAGGTCGCCGGCAAAGCACTTTCCAAGCTCAACTTCCACTTTATTTCCCATCTTAGCCGGAACACGTGCAATAGCTCATGGTAGACAGAGAGCTCTTGTGCTGTCCCGGCAATCACCGGGGCTGTACTCAGGCTGTCTCTGTAGTTGGCCCCAGGCTACTATAGAAGACAGACCATGATAAAGAAACGAGCCTCTTTTGAGGCTACCTAATCAAGGAAATTTCCCCTTGCTCGCTTTTTGGTGGTTGGTGGCACCTTGTGACATTTTTGTCCGACAGTTGCTGCTTCAGCTGCAGCCGCAACACTGCATGTTATCAAGTTCATTAACCATTTAGAATGTGAGGTACGAAAAGCTAAAGAGACTCGATAAAATAGGACTATTTCGAAAATCCGGGTATCGTCCATCAAAAGAAAACTCGAGTCGATTCAAAATCGGGCGATACGAGGAGGGCCGCACGACACAACATACCTCCCGATATGGGTATATCGGGCGATAAGGTCGCTAAAGAGCAACTACTCGACAGGACGTCACAGAAGTAAAACGTGTCACCCAACATGGCGTGTCGGGCAGACACCATCGACCGTTATGTCGCTCTTAACTGCGTCGGGTGATACAAAATTGACAGCGCGCGATAGGAAAAACTTGTGTCGGGCGATAAACCTGTCGATCGATAAGCATGTCGGTCGATAAGACTGTCGAGCGATAAACATGTCGGTCGAGAGGCCTGCCAGTCGATAAGCCTGTCGGGCTATACCTTTGCTCATAGGAGCCATCGCCCGATACCACGGTGAAGGCAACTGGCCGACACGGGAGCAAAAAGGGGATAACTATTGCATGCGTTACAGGTGGCTAAAATGAGCAAAGTGTGTCAGCCCGACACAGTAAAACCACCATTCTTATTTATAGCCTGCTCGGCCGAGGGCAAAACAGACATCTCTGGGGCGCGCGTCGGCCAACGGGTCAGGCGGTTCCCGAGATGATGGTCATATCAGTCTCATTAAGGGCATTTATTCCCATGCACGATAGGGTGCACGTCGCCCAGGAATGCCAACCATCATGGCCGTTGTGATGCCCGAGAGACCAAAGCCCGGTACGGGCGGTCCTGCGTGCCACCTGAGCAGCTGCCCGACACGGTTAAAGCCGGCGGGCGAAAACTAAGAACCTAAGAGCAGAAACAACAATCAAAGTGTAAAACATCATCGGCCAAGGGTTAAGCCTCTTACCTCAGAGTGCAATACTCTTCAAAGCTTCGGAAAACTCTGCGATGACCCATAAAACTGAAGAGTCGACACGCTCGGCGCGTGCTCTGACTCGGGCCTTATTATAGCTTAGAAAGTTTGTTTTTTTACTGTTTATAATAATAAAAATGTAACCTATTCTATGAAAGAAAGAAGAACTCGGGCTGCCTCTCGAGGAGCGTTGGGGTTTGAATTGCCCGCTCGACCGGTGTAAGATCATCTTGATCATCCCTCAACTGTACCCATATCTTACAGACTGATCTATGCTCTCCTGACAAACGCTTCATCTTCGTAGAACCTCTTCACCATGTGCCCATTCACCTGAAAGGCCTTGGTCGGGTCGTCTTTGTCGTAGAGCTCCATCATCCCTGATGGATATATCTTTGACACTATGAACGGTCCAGACCATCTCGTTTGCAACTTTCCAGGGAAAAGGTGAATAGAGGACTTGAACAACAAGACCTTATCCCCTTCGCTTACATCTTTTCTCCTGAGATGGGTATCATGCCACAACTTTGTCCTCTGTTTGTAGATTTTTGCATTTTCATAGGCATTCATTCTCAGCTCTTCGAACTCTTGAAGTTGTAAAAACCTCTTTTCTCCAGCTTTGTCGAGGTCCATATTTAGGAACTTGATTGCCCAAAGGGCCTTGTGTTCCAATTCTAATGGTAGGTGGTAGGATTTTCCGTAGATGAGACGGTAGGGGGTGGTTCCAATGGGTGTTTGTAAGCAGTGCGGTAGGTCCAATGTGCATCGTCAAGTTTCATGGACCAATCTTTCCTTGTTCGGCTCACAGTTTTCTGCAAGATCTGCTTGATTTGTCTATTAGAAACCTCTACCTGCCCTGACGTCTGGGGATGGTAGGATGTAGCGATCTTGTGCTTCACTCCGTACTTACGCAGGAGTGCTTCAAACTGTCTTTCTCCAAAGTGCGATCCTCCGTCACTTATTACTGTGCACGGGACGCCGAAATGAGGAAAGATGGTCTTCTCGAAGAGCTTGATAACTGACTTGGCATCGCAGGTTTGGGTGGCTACCATTTCCACCCACTTCGATACATAATCCACAACCACGAGTATGTACTGATTCCCCCGAGAAGGGGGAAACGGTCCTATGTAGTCTATCCCCCATACGTTAAATATTTCTACTTCCATCCAGCTTGCCATTGGCATTTCATCCCTCCACCCTATGTTCCCCGTAAACTGGCACTCTTTGCAAACCTTCACAAACTATGCAGCGTCTTTAAATAAGGAGGGCCAGTAGAAACCTGACTGTAGCACCTTTGCAGCCATTCTTTCGCTGCCTAGGTGACCACCATAGGGGGAGGCGTGGCATTGCTTCAGGATGTCCGTAGTTTCTTCTTTTGGGATGCACCTCCTGTATGAGTTGTAGGAACATCTTCTGAACAGGAGAGGATCATCCCAGTAGTAGTTTTTAACCTCCGTGAATAGCTTCTTCTTCTGATTGTATGTTATGTCAGGAGGCAGTTCTCCGCAAGCAAGATAATTGCAGATGTCTGCAAACCAGGGTAGGCTTTCTTCTTGGGCTTCGACCAATATAAGAGCTTCGTCGGCGTAGTCGTCGTTTATAGGAGGCCCTCTCTCTCTCTCAGACACGATCCTTTATAGGTGGTCTGTGACCACATTCTCTGCGCCCTTCTTGTCGATAATTTCGCGGTCGAATTCTTGGAGCAGTAAGGCCCACCTCAACAGTCTGGGCTTTGTGTCTTTCTTTTTCATTAAGTATTTTATTGCCCCATGATCTGTGTATACTTTGACCTTTGCTCCAATGAGATACGACCTGAATTTATCAAATGCAAAGATGATCGCGAGCATCTCCTTCTCAGTTGTTGTGTAGTTTACCTGAGCTTCGTCCAACGTGCGACTCACGTAGCAGATCACATGGTGCTTCTTATCTTTCTTTTGCCCCAAGACTGTCCCAACCGCGTAGTTGCTAGCATCGCACATCAGCTCAAAAGGTAAACCCCAATCTGGTGCTTGAAGGATAGGTGGTGACAATAAAGCATTTTTAAGGGCCTGAAAAGCACTGAGACAATCGTTAGAGAAAACAAATTCAGCGTCTTTTACCAGAAGATTGGACAGAGGTTTGGAGATCTTTGAGAAGTCCTTGATGAATCTTCGGTAATATCCCACGTGCCCGAGGAAGCTTCGCACCCCCGTCACGGATCTCGGTGGAGGAAGCTTGGATATTGCTTCAACCTTGCTTGCGTCCACCTCGATCCCATGCTTCGAGATCTTATGTCCGAGAACGATGCCCTCCCGTACCATGAAATGACACTTCTCCCAGTTCAGAACTAGGCTATTCTCCTCGCACCTTTGAAGGACCGATGCCAGATTCTTCAGACAACTGTCGAAGTCCTTCCCATAGACGGAAAAGTCATCCATGAAAACTTCTACGATGTCTTCTAGAAAATCTGAGAACATCGATATCATGCATCTCTGAAAGGTAGCGGGGGCGTTGCAGAGTCCGAAGGGCATCCTTCGGAAGGCATAAGTGCCATAAAGGCAGGTGAATGTTGTTTTCTCTTGATCTTCGGGAAAGATGGGTACCTGGTAAAAACCTGAAAAGCCATAAAGAAAACAAAAGAAATCATGATGTGCTAACCTTTCGAGAACTTGGTCAATAAAAGGTAGAGGAAAATGATCCTTCTTTGTAGCCTGATTTAGCTTTCGGTAATCTATGCACATCCACCAGCCGGTGACGGTCTTGACCGCCACCTCGTCACCCTTCTCACCCTTAACCACCGTCATCCCACCCTTTTTGGGCACTACGTGGATCAGACTTACCCAATTGCTGTCGTTGATTGGGTAAATGATCCCCGCGTCCCTAAGCTTTATTACCTCTTTCTTGACGACCTCCTTGAGCATCTGGTTCAGCTTCCTCTGGGGTTGAGCCAGAGGCTTGGCAGATTTATCTAAGTTGATGCGATGCATGCACAAGGCGGGGCTAAGGCCTTTGATATCATCTACTGAGTATCCTATAGCCCCCCCTGTGGAGTCTTAACTCCTCAAGGAGTCGGTCCAGCTGATCGCTTGAAAGATCGATGTTCAAGATGACGGGGTTTCTGTGCTCTTCATCTAAGAACTCGTACTTCAAGCCCTCGGGTAACGCTTTTAATTCTGGCTTGGGCCTGTGTGCCTTCTCTTGAGGCTCCTCCTCGAGAGAGGCATACATCGCAGACTCAACCACCATATCTTCTTCTTGCAAATCTTTGTCAGATAGGTTGAAAAGGTTGAGATGCTTCGCGACCTCAGAATCTTCAAGGTCAGGATCTTGACAGTTTATCGCCCTCAAGAGGGGATCTATTGTCCGGATATCTTCCTCTATTTCCTCGCAGAATTTACTGTAGCTATCTACGAAACATGCTGATTCAGAGAGGGACGACATTCTCATGATTTCTTTCAGCTTGAAGTCCATATGGTCGTTTCCGACCCTTAAAGTGATCATCCCCTCGGAGACATCAATCAGCGCCCTCCTTGTCACCAAGAAAGGGCGCCCAAAGATGATCGGGCACCGGGGGTCTTCAGT
This sequence comes from Alisma plantago-aquatica, assembly GCA_963693085.1. Classification (NCBI taxonomy): domain Eukaryota; kingdom Viridiplantae; phylum Streptophyta; class Magnoliopsida; order Alismatales; family Alismataceae; genus Alisma; species Alisma plantago-aquatica. Next base: position 145,994,409 of record OY856415.1, read on the forward strand.
TGTGTTGATGACGACTATATTGCAAGGGATGAAGAAATCGCCAACCCTTATCGGCACATCTTCGACAATGCCAACGTGTCTCTTAAAGGTGTGGCCCGCCAGTTGAATCCGCATGTTGGTTCCAACCATGTGGGTCAAACCCACCCTTTGTGCGAAACTTAGAGGCATGAGGCTGATGTTCTCCCCCAAATCTACTAGACCCTTGCGCTCGATGTTGTCCCCGATGGCGAATGGGATTGTGAAATCTCCGGGATCCCTTCTCTTATTTGGTCTGTCGGGCTTCAAGAAGGCGGAGGAGGCAGAAGCTAGATGCACTATCTCTATCCTTCCTCCCCTTCTCTTCTTTGTGATAAGGTCCTTGAGGAACTTGGCGTACGTAGGCATCTCCTCCAATGCGTCAAGGAAGGGCACTTCGAGATGCAGCTTCCTGATCGACTCTATGAACTTCTCATGATGCTTCTTCAGATTCACCTTTATCAGCTTGTACGAGAACGGAATCCTAGGAGCGTAAGAATTCCTTCCGCCAGGTAGCTCCTCAGGGAACCCTTGTGCAGACTCTCTAACTTCTGCTTGTCTTTCTTCCCCTTCTGCTGGGGTAGCACCCTCAGGCCTTAGCTCGGGTTCAGGCCTGGCTTCATCAGGGTGCTCCAGCATTCTTCCAGACCTCAGGACTGCCATCACGGCTGTTTCAGGGTGTGGGGAAGCTTTTATTGCATGATTCTCCATCAGAGCATCCATTTGGGTCAGTCACTGATCTACCTCACGCTGGCGCATCTGCAAGCTGGCCATCTGGCGTTGCAACGAATTCAGAGCCCCAGGGCTAGGGAGCGTGTTCTGCACCAGTTTGTTGATGATGGTATCAAGTCTCTTTATGTAGGCAGAAAGCTGACCAACCAGGCTAGGCTGGCTCGACCTCCCGCCTTGTCCCTGACATTCACTCTCAGAAAGAGACTGCTCGCAGCGAGACCTGGTCTCAGAGCTTGGCGGAACATGTCATAGTTCTTCAGAGTTCCTGAAAAGGCATAGAAAATCGACTTTAGAAAACTGAATTTTTATTTTTGTGGAAGAATGACTACAAGAGAAGAAAAAAAGAAAAAGGGTGATGTCAAGCTCATTTCTAAGCTTGAGGCACGGGAGTGTAGTTAGTGGATTCGGGTTCGTCTACAGTACCGTTTTTGCCTCATCCCCGGCAACGGCGCCAAAAAGTTGACCGGCCTAAATCGCGCGTCCAAAAGTGGAGGCGGATTTGAGGTAGTCGAGCTTTTACATTTATAAACCTGAATCCTTCTAGGCCCCCGCAACTTTGCTTACGGGGTCGAAGTAGATAACGGGGTCGAACACAGGGACAAGGGGGTAGTGTTGAGAACTAGGAATTGACACGCTACACTCTAGTAGGTATAAAGAGATAACAAATTCCCAAAAGGGAACCACAAGATGTCAAAAACAAAACATAGAAATCTATCTCCAAGTGGAGCTACAAGAAAGATTAAGGGTTTTAGTCATTTAGCAGTTTTTAGGGGTTTTCATGCAACAGAAGCAGAAAGATAAAGACTAGAGCTATAGCAAGGTACGAAGGATAAGACTAGAGTAAAACAAGCGGAAGCAGTAACATCCTGCACCCCTCCTCTCAGAGCGGGTACCTCTAACCTCTACATCAACACCCCTCTCGAGGTTTCCGGGCTTTAGTTAGAGTGGAGTGTTACCGACACAACTCTGTTCCAGGCACTCTCGTACTCTAAAATCAGACCAAACACTAGAGCCGCAACACAACTCTCGAAGTTGTTGCGACGGGAAAACACGATTCGGTAGCTAAGCAAAAAGCGATCCAAACATGCAAGCTAGAGTTCAGATATCAAACATAGCAGTCATCCAACATAGTGCACCAAGCATAGAGCAACAAGTAATTAAGCCTTTCTATTTCCATAAACATTAAAGGTCTTAATACATTGCATATAATAAATAATTAAATAACAAAATTAAAAGATAGGTGTCGCCTCCTTGATGTAGAAGGGCGATAGAGTGTTGTAGCTCTCATGCCCGATATCGGTCAGGGGCCTAGCACGATACAGACGTGTCGGGCGGCACACACTCTCGGGCGGCACGCACCGACTATCGACTGCATCGCGCAAGGACCCTGGCCGATACGCTCATGTCGGGCGGCACACCCGCTCGGGCGGCACGCACCGACTGTCAAAGCGTATCGGGTTCGATATCGTGTCGGGCTAAGAGCTACGCATCTACGTGTCGGGCACTTATGTCGCTCGTCATCGCTGGTTGATATCGGCCCACTGTGTCGGTCGGGACAGTCCTAAGTGAACTATCCCCTCCCTCTCGGGATGAGGAAAAGCTCACCTAGTGTCGCCCGACACGAACACTGGGGCACGATACTCTTGCTCTTGCAGGTTTCCTCTGAAGATAGCTTGAAGCTCCTAACTGTCTGAATTTCAAAACTGTCTCTTTGTCTTCGTGTAGCTTCTATTTATAGTCAGCTGGTTGGGGAGAAGACATGGTGCTCGAAGCGCCACGTGGCCCCTTATGCGCTAGTCGTTGGTCGCCCGATACAGATGTGTCGCTCGACGTAGATGGTGTCGGCTATCGGTCCTGACGGGCGGCGCGCCTGCCGGTGGGTGGCTGTGTCGCCCGACAAGCTGGGTTGTCGAGGCGAGCCAGGCTCCCTGTCGGGTAGAAGGTGTGTCGTCTGCCAGCTTCTTTTAGCGTGGCATCACTTTGTCGTGCATCATTGCGTCGATCTACCCTATCGGGCAGGGGTTGTATCGGGCGTCAGGAAGGCCGAAAGTAGACTTGGACTTATTCATGGGCCGGGATGGCCTTATTGCACCAAAATGAGGAAAAACACTACAGAAGATGGGAAAATTAGATTAAGAGCATTGCTTGACCAATTATTGCAAAAATGCTAATAAAAGAGAGGAAAATAGCAGAAAAGGGCAGTTTTGTTAACAAAATAAAGGGCAAAAACATCACAAAAACTGTTGTTATCATGGTCCCAAACGGTCTTGAGACCATTTGGACTCAAATGGTCTTGAGACTGTTTGGTTCAAACCTCCTCAAAACTGATTGGACCAAAAATGGTCTCAACCACTCATATTGATATAAGGTTTCTAAGATTGATTCCCTCATCAATTGAATCCATGTAACCACTCATCAATTGCACCTAAGTACCATACTTCAATTGAGCTTAATAAATCATCCTTCAATTGATTTAACATTCACTTTATCATCAATTAGGGTTTTGAACTCAATTGGATTAGGGTTTGAAATCAATGAACCTTCAATATTAGTTATTGAGGAACTAATTACTTTGAAATCATTGGACCACCATTGAAATTGGGCATGACTTGACATTAAACAGTCTTGAGGTCATCTGGATGACCTCCAAATGGTTTAAGACCATTTGCCCCATCCCATCATTAAAATCTATGAAATTCAATTAGGGTTCAGATCATTAGATTCATCATCAAATTAGCTATTGATTGCATTTCAATTTGGTATCTTTGGATCTTCAATTACTCAACCATACTCAACCCTAGACCTCCAAACGGTCTTGGTTGACCTCCAAACGGTCTTGAGACCGTTTGGGTGACCTCCAAACGGTCTTGAGACCATTTGGGTTAATCAACCGAAAGTTTTAAACTCAATCAATTGCAATTTCAGCACTTAACATGATTAGGGTTTGCTACTTGATTAACCTTCAATTGATGAACCCTTTAGAAACAATCAATTGGATATAATGGGTCATCAACCATAAACTTTAGCATATAATCTCCATACAGTCAACTATGGTCAACTCTTCCAAATGGTTTGAAACCGTTTAGCTTCTAATGGTTTGGTGAAACTGTTTGATTTCAAACAGTTTTGTTGAAACCGATTGAACCAATTTTGTTGAAACCGATTGGAATAGAAATTCCTTGGGAAAAGTGCCCAACATGATGTCATCATCATCTACCTTCGTTCATTCAAAAGCTACTGCTGTTTTTATGATAATTACAGCAATGGATCATTGGGATTCCAAGTAAAAGAAAATGATCAACAAATAATCACTACTACAGAAGTGCCTTTTAGTGTCGGTTGTTTAACCCCCTTTGGCGTCGGTTTCTGAACGACGCCTATGTGGGCGCCGCTAAAAGGTTGGACACTTCAGCGTCGGTTAAAAAACCGACGCCTATTTAACATCAAGGCGTCGGTTTATTATAAAACACCGACGCCAAAAGGGTTCGCGCCACAGAAAACGGCGTCATCTAGGACGCTTTCTGCGTCGGTTATATACTAAAAAACCGACGCAGAAAAGTGTCCTAGATGACTCCCATTTCCTGTAGCGTGAACACTTTTGGCGTCGGTGTTCAACAAAAAACCGACGCTGTAAGTCTGTGCTGACGGGTATCGGTAAATAACCGACGCCTATATCTATTTTTTTTTATAAATCTGTTTGCAGGCCTGCTGTGGCTGGTCAGCAGGATGAGAACCTGCAGTTCAGTTTTCTGAACTGCAGGTTTACGACATCCATTGATATCAGCCTACAAACAGGCCACAAACATGCAAAATTAACATAAAAAGATTCACACAAGTAGATACATTCAGACATCAATTCAATTGTCACGTTCACACATATAGAATCATTCAAATACATGTTTTAACATTCAGAAACATTCATTTACAAAGTATCATTCATCATCACTATCAACATCCCAATTGTATCTTACAGTTTATGACCCCACATGCCTTCCTCCCCAGTTCCTGCCGCTAGACGACCACACAATGGATCCAAGAGGATATGCAGGCGTTCGCCAAAGACTATAGGCTGAGTTAACTATTGAGTTAACTCAGCCTATAGTCTTTGGCGAACGCCTGCAATCCTCTTGGATCCATTGTGTGGTCGTCTAGCGGCAGGAACTGAGGAGGAAGGCATGTGGGGTGATAAACTGTCAGGACTAGCACAACAAGTTGCGATGGAGGTGGAGACGACGACGACGGTGGTGCTTCAGGCGACGCCTGCTTGGCCGGGTAGGGCTCGGAGAAAGGGTTCAACTGCGGCATGGCTTCGATGTAGTAGAGGGAAGGGAGGGGTTCAGAATCCTACGAGAAACGTTTAGAGATGAGGATATTACTGTGGAGGAGGAGGAAACGGTAGACGATATCTCGAGTTGGAATGTCCTCTCCGTGCATCAAGTTGCTCCAGTGCTTCAGTGGGTACATGTGCATCATCAACCTAAAATTTGACAAAAATAAACACACTGAATTAGGCCAATATAGAAATATAGGATATATGACATAACTAGAAGATAATGAATTTTATAGAAATACAGGATATGTTTTTAGAACTTACATTGGTATCCTCGCCATGCTCGTCATGGACAACATGCTCATCATGGACTTCATGCTCATCATGAACATCATTCTCATCATGGTCAACCATCTGAAAATGTCATAAAAAAGGCAAACATTTAGCATTTGTATCAACTAGAAAAAGGAAAACATTTAGCATTTGTATAAATTAGAAAAAGGAAAACATTTACCATTTGTATAAACATACATGTCTCTAAAATTGTGATCTTTTATCAATTAACAATCCTTCATTGTGATCTCCGTGCACATATAAGTCATCATTAGCTTCAATATTTTGTGGAGTTGGCAACCCAACTGAGAATGGACTGGAGTCATCATACTTATCATAGTACTCTTCTTCATCTATAGGATCTTCAATGAACTGTCTTTTACCATGAAGAACAACCGACCATTTATCATTTGCAGGATCATCGATATAGAATATTTGTTTTGCCTGTGATGCCAATATGAATGGTTTAGCCTTCTCGCCAATCATTTCAAAGTTCACCAAAGTGAAACCCAATTCATCCACTATAACTCCTTTGGTGTTATCAACCCAATTACATTTAAAGAGCGGAATATTGAAATCTATGTAGTCAAACTCCCAAATGTCTTCAATGACACCGTAATATGACATTTTAGCTTCACGTGGACTCTTATCCTTTGCACTTGCAAAGTACATAGTTGACTCTTGAAGAGTGACCCCACTATTTTGGACGACACTCTTATCATCTTGGCGCTTTGTGTAATATGTGAATCCATTAATGTCAAACCCTTCATAAGACATAACATTCAGTTTTGGTTTAAAGGCGAGACATTTGATAGTTTCTGTAATATCATTTGGTGTTTGAGATAGTTGATGTAAGACTTTATCTTCAAACCACTTAGTAAAAGTCTTATTATGCTCTCTAGCAAGCCACATTGAACTTGCTCGAGGATGTTGTCTCTTTATGAAATTGGTATGTTCCTCGATATAAACACTCACTTCGTCCATATTATGTAAAATATACAAGTGAGCTTGTTCCAACTGCTCATGGCTGATTACTTTCACCCGTGATCCCAAAATTCCTTTGCCCTCCTCAATATTCTTGTCATTATCAGGAGTGTCATTACCACTGAGAAAGTCATTGCAGAAATCCATAACCTCTCTCGCCACATAACCTTCAATAATACTCCCTTCAGGACGATAACGGTTTCGAACATCACCTTTAAAAACGCTCATGTATCGTTCAAAGGGATACATCCAATGCAAGAAAACCGGTCCCAAGATTTTCACTTCCCTAGTCAAGTGGACAACAAGATGTACCATGATATCAAAGAACGAAGGAGGGAAATACATCTCAAGATGACATAGGGTAACAACCACTTCTCTTTGCAAATTATCGAGAGTATCAGGGTCAATAACTTTGCTGCATAGACTGTTGAAAAAGAAACAAAGTCTGGTAATTGCAAACCTTACATGCTTCGGCAATATAGATCGAATTGCCACGGGCAATATTTGTTGCATTAGAGTGTGACAATCATGAGATTTAAGACCTATCAACTTCAGATCTTTCATTGATACCAATCTACGGATGTTGGATGAGTAACCATGTGGCACCTTAACATTTACCAAGCATTCACAAAAAGTTTTCTTCTCCTTTCTAGACAACGTGTAACAAGCGGGAGGTAAGTATGTTCTTTTATTACCCATTTCACGTAATTTTGTTAATTCTGACCTTATTCCCATTTCACGTAGGTCCAGTCTGGATTTTATCCCATCTTTAGTCTTACCTGGTATATTTAATAGAGTACCAATGATGCTATCACAGACATTTTTCTCAACGTCCATTACATCGATACAATGCCTGACTGACAAAGAACTCCAATAAGGAAGATCCCAAAATATTGACTTCTTTTTGAATGAAGAATTGTCACTCCGTGTGGCCATACTACATTGTGATTTCTTACCAAATTCATTGACAATGTCTTTTACTCTTTCATAAACAACATCCCCTGGTATAGGTTTAGATGCACTCCGTTCATCATTCCATCCATTGAATGCTTTGCGCTTCCTACGATACGGATGTAATTTTGAAAGAAACCTTCGATGACCAAGATATACAGTCTTGCCGCCATATTTTAGTCTTATTGAATCAGTGTTTTCTTCACATATAGGACACGCTTTAGCTCCTTTGACACTATATCCAGACAAATTCCCATATGCCGGAAAGTCATTAATAGTGCAAAACAACATAGCATGCAAACGAAATGTCTCTCTTGCTGAAGCATCATAGGTCATCACACCTTCAGCCCAAAGTTTCTTTAAGTCATCAATCAAAGGTTCAAGATAAACATCGATATCATTTCCGGGTTGTTTAGGGCCCGATATCAACAATGACAACATAACGTACTTATTTTTCATACACAGCCAGGGAGGAAGATTGTATATAACAAGCATGACTGGCCAAGTGCTATGTTGGCTGCTCAATGTCCCGTACGGATTCATCCCGTCTGTACAAAGCCCAAGTCTTAGATTCCTGACTTCTTCACCAAATTCAGGGAACAATACATCAATCTTCTTCCACTGTGGGGAATCAGACGCATGTCGTAGGATCCCATCATTATTTTTCTTAACATCTGCATGCCACCTCAAATTCTTCGCATCTTTCGGATTTGCAAACAAGCGTTGAAACCGTGATGTTATAGGTAGATACCACAACACCTTGGCAGGAGAACCAGTTTTGGACTTCCCCGAAGTCGTCAATTTATATCGTGACGCACCACATTTTGGACAATCTTTCAAATCTACATAGTATATATTAGGAAACAAGTATATAAGCAAGCATGTCGTATTACAGTTCATCATTAAGAAAGATATAAGCAAGTATGTCGTATTAAAATAGACTAAACAATAAAAGAATTTTTTTTTGAGGCAAGACAATATGAGAAAATAGTAGTGTAATCATGTAAATGGGAACATTCATGGGAACACACACTTCAGTTATAAGCATTCATGTAGCAACTTACAGTTCCATTCATGGGAACACACACTTTAGTTATAACAATAACTAAACAAAGGGGTTGGTGTACCCCTAAACATGCGCATAATTAAAAAAACTATTAATACAGACAAGTCTAGATAGATAGACAACTAAATACTACACCAACATGGTCCCGCATGCATCAATAACTTCTTTTTGATGATGAAGCTGTGTCACGAAGCTCTCCAATCCAATCACGCCTCAGATTCAGATTCCGATTCCTCATAGATGATATCCGACGCCGTGCGCTCATACTGCAGAAGATGATCGGGGGTCTCGCAGTTGTTGTTGGTTATCCAAACTTTGATGGAATTATCGCCAACTGGACGGAGAAAAAGCCTATTCCAACGGACCAGATACAGCTCTCCAATCCAATCACGCCAACCGGATTTTGATACAAGATTTCCCGCCAAATCATACTCAACCTCGATTACATGTGAATAATTTCCAAAAGTTAGGGTCACTTTACCAGGCATGTAGTGTCTTCCTTTTAGAAAACGCCAATGTTTGGGTATGACCAATTGGTTTAAGGAACGATCATCTAGGATGATGTCCAATTGTTCTTCAATAGGGAACGTTAACATTGACATAGAGGCCCAATTCATAGTCATTGTTATGGGAAGACAGAGACTGCACAATATTAGTATTAACAAAGTGTAAGTACATATAACGATGTTATATATTTTTAGAAAAAGTTGTATAACATCAGTTAACCTTTTAAACAAGTATATATTAGGAAACAAGTATATATTAGTCAATCTTGGACGGGTTTCTAGGCCAACAAACACATTTGATGTCAATCTTATATATAATAAATGTGTACCACCTATCCCATCCTTGAACACCTAATCTCACTTAGGATGTAAGTGTATAATGTGTATTTGGTTTTCAAGAAAATTTCGGCAGCATTTCCCCGTTTGTTCTCTAAGTACATATGTACTTAGAGAACAAACGGGGAAATGCTACCGAAATTTTCTCGAAAACCCAATACACATTATACACTTACATCCTAAGTGAGATTAGGTGTTCAAGAACAGTCCCAAACTGGGGACTATCCAAGATTTACTCCTACTGAGTAAATCTTGGACGGGTTTCTAGGCCAACAAATACATGTGTTGTCATTCTTATATAAACCCTATAATTCATGAAATCATTCTAATTCAATTTAATATGTTGGGATCACATAATTATATAATGACATCAGAATATATAGAAGAATCATAATTAACATGATTAACAACATGCTCATCAAACTAGGGTTTTCTTGAATATCATCTAATAAATCAAGAATTTCATAGTTTCAAACATGCAATAATTCACAATGCAATGTTATAAACTATAGGCAACATGGATAGATGAAATAAATAAACATCCAACATCTATCACTTATTCAATCTTCAAGAAACCTTGACAAACATCCAACATCTATCACTTATATAATTTGCATGTATATACACCCTAAAGTGCCACAAATCATATAATAAAACTATCATGTTATGATATTAGGACCACTTAAAGCAGATTAGGCACATTAAGCAAGCATAGTAGGGAGCCAATTTCGTGCAAGAAGATTAGGCAAGCAGATTAGGTCAGCACATAAAGAACCAATTTCGCGCCTGGGTAGGTCTGCAGGTACCTGGGCAAGAAGAGTAGGGTGAGGTCGAGCTGGTTGAGTACGTGGGTGGCGGCCGACGAGCTCCAGAACCAGCGGCAGTGACTCCGACGAGCAGGAGCGTCAGCCGCAGCAGGCAGGCAGGCGGCCAGGCGGCGACAGGCAGGCAGCGGCCAGGCGGAGGAGAAGGAGAAGGGGGTACGGCGGCGCCGGTTCTCAGGCGTGGCAGGCAGGTGGGCACCAGGCGTTGCGGCGGCACCGATTGTCAGGCATGGCGGCGGCGCAGGCGGTTGGAGCACAGGGGTGCCAGAGAAGAAACGCGTCGGAGAGGGGCGCCGGAGAGGGGACGCCGGAGATGGGGCACCGGAGAGAAGCGCCGGAGAGAAGCGCCGGAGAAAAACTAGTACCAGCAGCAGAGAAATCACCGGAGAAATCGCCGCAATAGGGAAATAGGGTAGCAATGAAACATAAGAAAGGGGAAGAGTCGGGCGATCGAAGGTTATGAAGTTCCCACAAAGCGTCGGTTGTTTACAAAAACCGACGCCTAAACAGCTTTACCGTCGGTCGTTCGCAACATCCGACGTCCATTTGGACGATATTTTCGTGAAAATGTTTGGCGGGAACCACCTTCAGCGTCGGTGATTAAAGGACGACCGACGCGGAAAAGGACACTTTTCGCGCAAATTTCCATCGCACATAAGCGTCGGTGTTTTAACTACAGACTCGACGCCGAAAGTGACATTATTTTTTTCGCTCGAAAATTGGATGACATTATGCGTCGGTTTTGTATAAACAACCGACGCTGTATACAAAGTGGTACCCGTGTTTGGCTGGTCTTTGAATATAGACGTCGGTTCTTCTAAATAACCGACGCCTTTAATATAAGGCGTCCGTGTTCCTTAATAACCGACGCCCAGAAAAGCGACACTGAATGCTATTTCTGTAGTAGTGAATGGAGATTTGAATGCAATAACAACATTTAAGGGTTTAAGTTGTATAACCCGCCTTCTAATCTGAATCCAAGCTTCAAGCTCCACGTATCCAATGGTGGATGAATCTTTGATAACTGCCCAAGGTCCGTTCTCAAGCTTTTGGGTGAAAGAGTTGGCTAGAGTTGAAAATCGAGTGGAGAATATAAGAAATCAAACATCGATTTCCAGTTTCCACCATGAAACCAAGGTGAAAGAAGGTCAAGAGCTTACCAACAGGTTGGGGGTCGTCCTCCTCCTGTTCCTAAGCTTCCTTATGCTCGGACAAAACAAGGAGAGGAAGGAATTCTGAAAAAAAGATCCTTATGTGGGTGGGAAATGAGATATGTATAAGGAAATCCAAGGAAAGAGAAAGTAGAATTAATTCCTTTAAATTCCAAAATTATTGCGACATTTCCCCCTCAACTCCTTGGCCACGAAGCCATCTTCTTCCCCTTGAAAAACCTCTTCATTATCCAAGAATTAAAAGAAAAGAAATTTAGCACCTTAATCATATTATACTAATATCCCATTTTTTAGTGGATATTACTTTTTATTAACTTAATGTGAGTGGGCTCTCCACTCAAACAAGATATTTTCATGCCTTTGCAAGGCACAAGCTCGTTCAACCCCTTTGCAAATTAATCCCTCACCTTTTGGTTGAAGGTCTCTCCAATTAATATATTTCTTTTTGCATTAAATTGAATTAAAGTTCCATTTATTCTTAAATCTTGATTATTTTAATATCAAGATTATCTCTCCTCCAAAGTAATTCCAATGAGGCACCCCTCCAATTTTCTTTTCTCTACATGATGACAAGAAACATGAGGGACCCGCTAGAAGTGCTATTTTGCAAAATGAACCCTAGGTTTTGGGTAAATTGCACATTACACCAAAACTAGGTTTTAATGCACAAAGATTGCTCAACCAGCTCTATATTGGTGCTCAAGCTTGTGGAAACCATACCACTGCATCATTATCATTCTTATGATGCTTCAACATATGAAGAACATTTATCATCTACAATTTGCAAGTTAACCCCTCAACTTGGGTAATTTGCACTTTAGTCCAAAACAAACAAAACATTGTTTCAACATCATTCAAAAAGGACTGGAATTGAAATATAAGTTCCTCTTGAGCCTTAATTACCATTCAATAGATAAGAACAAGAATCTAATCAACTTTATTAAGCAAAACACCTAGGGTTAAAACATAACTCAGGTCAGGGATGTTACAGATAACCCCAGCAGTAAGGTAGTTCACATAGTCTGAGTACCAAGATATAGCTTCTGAGACCTTCATTAGTTGGTCATCTGGAAGGGAATCGTTAATCGAGATCTTCTCAGTATCCAGAGTGTGGATGTGACTGAGGTGGTCTTCTACAACATTCTTTGTACCATTTTTATCTCATATCTCTAGATCAAATTCTTGTAAGAGGAGAATCCATCTAATCAACCTAGGTTTAGCATCTTTCTTTGCCAGGAGGTAACAGATAGCATCATGATCTGTATAGACAATGACTTTTAAATCGATGAGATAGGATCTGAATTTGTCAAAGGCATACACAAATGCAAGGAGTTCCTTTTCAGTAGTCGCGTAGTTCTTCTGAGCTTCATTGAGGGTCTTATATGCATAGTACATTACATAGTGTTTCTTCTCTATATATTGGCCTAAAATAGCACCCACAGCATAATCACTGGCATCACACATGATTTCAAATGGGTGATCCCAATCGGGAGCTATGATGATGGGTGTTTTGTAAGGGCATGCTTTAGGTTATTGAAACTTTTGACACATTCTTCGTCAAAATGGAACTCAACGTCCTTTAGTAACAAATTTTTCATTGGCTTGGTTATCTTAGAGAAATCCTTTATGAACTTTCTATAAAAGCCCGCATGACCTAGGAATGTGCATACCTCCCTTACATTGATAGGGATAGAGAGCTTGGAGATTACTTCGATCTTGGCTTTGTCTACTTCAATTCCTCGATTACTGACCCTATGGTCGAGGACTATGCCTTCCTTTACCATAAAGTGACACTTCTCCCAGTTTAACACAATAGGTGCTTCTTCACACCATTTGAGGACAAGGGAGAGGTGTTTTAGGCAAGAGTCACATGAATCTCCTTATACAAAAAAATCATCCATAAAAACTTCCATAATTGTTTCAGTGAGACCAGCGAATATGGCAGCCATGCAATGCTGGATGGTTGTTGGTGCATTACAGAAGTCGAACGACATTCTTCTAAATGTGTATCTTCCGAATGGGTAGGTGAAAGTAGTTTTCTCTTGGTAATCTGGATGTATGGGTATTTGATAGAATCTGAAATAACCATTGAGATAACATAAATACTCTTGGTGAGCCAATCTTTCTAAGACTTGATCAAGAAAAGGCATCGGGAAATGATCTTTCCGTGTCACTTTGTTCAACTTCATATAATCAATGCACATCCTCCACCCTGTGACTGTTTGAGTGGGGATGAGTTCATCATTTTCATTTCGTATCACAGTAGTTCCACCTTTCTTCAGTACCACATGCACGGGACTTACCCATGGTGAGTCTGATATCGGATAGATTATTCCAGCAGTGAGTAGTTTAATGACTTCCCAACAGACTATTTCCTTCATATTTGGATTCAATTTGTGTTGATGTTCAATAGTTGGCTTGTTGTTATGACCCATTTCAGGTTTATCCCGTAAGCACCATGATAACAACATCATTAAGTTAATTTGGAATAATTAAGTGCTCATGTGGTGATTAGTGCATCATCAAGTTAATCAAGCTAAGCTAAGTGCTTAAGATGTGATTAGTGTTTTGATTAGCTGAGACAAGCTAATCAACATGATTTCTCACTTTGAGGTTGTAGTGGTTTCCGTGCTTGAAAGTTTGCAATAGAAATCACCTTAATTGGACTTTCGACGCAGAAGTTATGGTATTTTTAAGAAGTCCTGGACTTAGATGCAATTTTTACCAATTATTGATTTGCTTAAGAGGGTCGGCTAGCCTCCTCTTCTTCCTTATTCATTCCCGATAGAACAGGGAAGGCGGCGCCCAAGTGCAAGCCAAATCGCAGCAGCTAGGGTGGAGATGCGATGGCCGATTAAGCACCCCTAGCTTCGGTTCAGCTGTGCTTCTCCTCCGCCACCGCCCTCTCCTTCTCCTTCTCTCTTTCTCCTCCCTTTCCCCTCGCCCTCCCGCGGCCTGATCCAGTGGTAGCGCCGGCCAGCAGCAGGCTGAACGATAGAGGCGTGGTATCAAGTTGCTGAGCGCCGCCTCCAACTCTTCCTTCCTTCCTCTTCTTTCCTTCCTCCCTAGTTCTGCCCACTTGCAGCCTACCTAGCCGCGGTACCACAGCCAGCTTGGGCGTCAACCTGCTGCACAGAGCAGCAGCCACAACAATGGTCGTAGCTAGGGCCGGCGGCTAGGATCCTTCTTGGGCACAATCAATACTTGGAATCAGCCGCCTGGAGTTTGGCCAAGAGGTCTGTGTAAGGGTCTGTTGCCATCTTGCCTCGAATTAGCACCCAACCGAACCTCCCTTTTCACCTGTGCGTGAAGGAGCTGCTGCTTGCAGCAGCATGCCTGACTGGGAACAACTTGGGCGTAAGAGGCAGTTAAGTGAGGTAGTTCTGACTTCATCATATAGTCTTGATCATGAATTTGTAGCCTTACCTAGATCTAGTTTTTGACTAAGTTCAATCTTAGATTCGTGCATGATGCTACTGTTTTATTGCAGGTCAGTGTCTTAGTCGGCCGAATTAGGTATGATTCGGCCGAGTTTCCTTTATAAGGAAATCTAACAGGAATTCGATCGACCGAGATTGCAGGCTGATCGGCCGAGTTGTCAGCCGATTGGCCGAATTGCCTAGACGGATCGGCCGAGTTTCCAGCCAATCGGCCGAGTTCCCAGATTGGTCGGCCGAGTTTCAGTACTGTGAGTAGTAGTTCATTTAGAAATCATTATTTAACTCAATTTAAATGCTTAAGTACTTCTGTATCAGTTAGTATAACTTTTAAACAGTGTAGTGCATACAATAGAGTATGTTAGATTCATTGGAACTTGAAATACTTGATATGCTTAATGAAAATGATAAAATTTCTTGTATTATAGTTGCAATGTATTTGCTGAATTAAAAATGGGTGTTTAGCATGGAATCTGGATAAATGATCCTGGATCATGTTTAAGAATGATAAATGATATATATATGTGAATCAAGTGATATTCAGAATGTGTATAAATATGAAATGTGATTTTCCTGTTTAAAAGGTTATATGTTAATCAGTTAATAGACTTAGGTGCCCTAACACCGTAGAACCCCTTTAGATAGATCTGCTTCTTAGGGGTGAAACTCGTGTTGCAACAATAACTGTGTGGAGTCAAAGTGGCATAAGGAAAGAGAACCAGTGTTGCAACAAGAACCGTTCAGAGTCATGGTGGCACTGGGGAAAATTATGGGTTATTGCAACAAGAACCGTGCGGAGTCATGGTGGTAACCCAGTAAGACTCTCCGCCTGTGTGCTCAGGTTAGTGAGGAGGAGTCTAGAGCACTCAGAGTAGTGCTTTGAGGCTGGTGAGCCTGTGGGTCCTGTGGCAGAACAGGGCTGGCGTCAGACTTAGCATTTCCCGGGTGTGTCGCTAAGTCTTGTACGGTGGGATCGTAGTTCGCTACGGATCTTCATATGCAGAGTACACTGCATATGATTAGGGCATAACAATATAAATATGTAATCATATAGGATCACAGTAAATTAATATTATCTGAACTTTTGTGCCAATTCATTATATCTGCTTATTGGTTTAAATTATCTGTTGTTGCATAGAAATGTGATTTTATTCTGTAATCTGCTATGTCATTAGAACTGCCCTGCTTGTACTGTATTTATGTGTATTTCAATTTTATAAACCTGATGAGTTGTTTAGTGATAGCTAAATGAAATGCTATTCACTGAGCGAGTAGGCTCATACCTCTACTCAAAACATTTTCAGGTCATCATCAGCAGCAGGAAATCTGAAGGATCCTTTCATCTTAATGCGTAATCTGTAGAAGGTATATGTAGTTAGTAGTTAGAGGTCTCTTAGTCCTTTCCCCTCGATCTTTGGGACATGGTGTGGGTGAGAGAGAATGTGTATAAAGATGTAAAATAACTTTCATGCTTTATTTTATGTTGATCAATGTAATATGTTGTAGACTTTGTTTATATTACTAGTCAATTAAATAAAAATGCTTCCGCAGATTGTTTAGCTTCATTTTACAGCATAAATCAGTTTATCTTTTTAATGTCTTTAAAATGGTTTAAAAAGTTTATGAGAGGTTTGGCTTGTGAGTAATCCCTCTGTCGCACCCTAATCTCATGGATTGAGGTTAGTGTGAGATTGGGGTGTGACAACTTGGTATCAGAGCATAGGTTGAGTATATGAATACTCTAAGTCAAGGTCAGGTGACGATAAGAGACCAATAGGATTAAGGTTTAAGAGTTTTTCTTCTGTCTGTAATTTTCTAACAGGAAGTGTTCTGTTATACTATTACAGATGGCAGGAAGAGGATGTGGTCACGAGAACCAAGTACAAAGCTTAAGTTGAGTCGTTAAGAATCATTAAGGTCAAAAGATAAAGTTATAAGTGAGACGGATAATAAGTGATGTGTTTTAGCTCTGGGAGGTCTGAGTGTTTAGATACCCTGGCCATGTGTCTGAATACTTAGATTGACCAGTATCAAGCTACTCTGTCTGTTCTTCTCTGGATGCCCTGGCCAGGTATGCAGAGGAAGGATGGGCTAGAGAGAAACCCTAGAAATCTTAGGGTTATGAGATAAGAAATTAATGTAGGAATAAGAGATTACATATAGGATGCGATATAACTCTTACATGATTTTGCTTATTTGATTTAAAGATCACTAGAAATGTTTTTATATGCATAAAATTAGAATTTTCAGTTTGTAAAGCAAATAAGATTCTTTTATGTTGTTGTGCCATGAAGTGAATTGTTTAATGTTTGTTTCCTTTGTATTAAAGTAGACCCGAAATTATGTTTAAATGATTTTGCCCTAAGTGGATACTCTTTCCACATGCTTAAGATTAATAGGGGTTGATTAATCTCGAGTAGCTCTTGGCTTTAGGACTACAGGTTCGGCCTGGTCCGGCTGGCATGATGCGTTACTGGGATCTAATGACTCCTATTAACAGTAAAATAAGAATAGACTCTGGATGATTTAGACCCGTAACATAGTGAGAATGTATATACACTAGGATGTTTTAACTATGATAATAAGTCTAAACGTTCTTTTGTCTTGAGATTTAGGGTTTGAGAAACATAGACCCTAATTGGCCCAAAATAGGGTTTTAATGACATATGAATACAGAATTTGATAAATAGAATGTCTCACTAAATGATTTTTAGTATTTTATGTGTAACTCTGATTTATCTCCAATTTGGATATGATTTGGATATATAAAATGTAAACAACATTGGAAAATATCAGAATTTTTGAAGAATGTTCTGACATGTTTATCGGCTGAGTTTCAAACTCGACCGATTACATTTTCTGAATGATATAGCAGTGTGGTAATTGAATTTTATCTTTTTATTGGTGCATCCAATTGATCTCAAATTTTAAATGTGCTTGAAAATCATAATTTTAGACTCTCTATTAATTTGGCATAATTTTTGGATGACTTTTGACCTCTACAGTGAGGGTGTCGGCCGAGTTTACAACTCGACCGAATCTGCTGCAGACTGCAATATAGCAGTGCACTGTTTGATTTATAATTATTTATTGGTAATTAGAAATGATCTCAAATTTTTATTGGAGGTCTGAATCTTCATTAGGTATAACATATAAACTTTCCAGAATTTTTGGAGCTTCTTTTAGCTATTTAATAAACGAATTACAGAAACTATTGTGAAAACTGAATTCTCAGCCAATATAATTAAAATTGAGTGTTGGGTTAATATGTTATTGACCCAAGCAACTCAAATTTATTTATATAATCGACCACACACATACACAATAACGCTATGATATTGATAAGGACCAAAACCTAGTATGATTAGAGTTTAAATAGTTCAAGGAATGTCGCTAGTGATTTAACCCTGAATACTAGTATCTCTATAAATAAGACCTTGAGATTTGTTCTATGTAAAGTAATCTGGCTTTGATAGTGATCTAGGGTTTAAAGGTAGCTAATCTGAACGGTACATAAAAAACATGAAATAACTTAGAGAAAAGAGTAAGACATAAACTTGAAATGTAACAATAAGTAAGTAGCATAGAAAGAAGAGTATTATCTGATATACGATCTAAAGATAGCTGATGTAGTTCATGTTTTTAAGATATGGCATCACTATCTTTATGATGTGACAATAGATTATCACCCTGGTAAAGCGAATTTGGTGGCTGATGCTTTCAGCAGAAAGTCAAGTTCAACAACTAATGCATTCTCTATGGCAGGTTTCAATAGAGACCTGTTAGTAGAAATGTGGAAGTTGAACTTAGACTTAGGAGTGACGGCACAGAGTGATTTGATTGTACAGATGTAAGTTAAGCCTACTTCTTATGATTAGATCGAAGAACTACAATAGGGTGATAGTGAGTTAAACCAGACCATGCATGACATGATAGGAGGAAAAGAGACCAGAGTATAAGTTTTTAAGATGATAAGGTGTTGTATTAGCATGACATGTTGTGTGTACCTCGAGATAGTGATTTGAAAGAAAAGATTCTTATGGAAGTGCATATATCGATGTGTGCTATGCTTTCAGGAAACACTAAGATGTATATGAATCTCAAGTAGTTGAAACGGATGGTTAGATATGCAGAAGGATGTAGCTGAGTATGTGGTTAAAAGTAGTGTGTACCAGTAGGCTAAGGTTGAACCCTAGAAATCTATAGCTACCTTGTAATCTTTTTCTATGCCTGAATGGGAATGGGAATTTATCACAATGGATTTTATGGTAAGATTTCCCCAGGACACCTAGAGGTTATGACTCGATATGAATGATTGTGAATAGACTAATTTAGTCTGCTCGCTTTCTTCATATTAAGTCAACCTTTGATGTCCCGAAACTTGACTAAGATATACATGGATAAAATAATTAGGTTGCCTGGTAATCCAGTTTCAATCATATCATATTGAGATCCTAATTTCACATCTAGGTTGTGGAAACAGTTGCATCGTGCTTCGGGCACAAAGTTAAGATTCAATATAACCTTTTCAACCGTAAACGGATGGCCAGTCTGAGAGAACCATTCAGACTCTTGAGGACATGCTGAGAGCATGTATTATGCATCTCAGTGGAAGTTGGGAAGAACATTTAAGTCTTATAGAGTTTGCTTAGTGTGAATGTTGAGTTTAGAAATACACAACTGATAATGGTACGGTTTGGGTATAAACCCAGACAATACAAATTTGGTAAATCATTAGGTACATGATTTCATTAGGTAATGCAAATAAACCTAGTTACATGCTTCTTGTTATGTTAATGGGTATGACTTAACATTTTCATGAATTGGCACGTTTTTCTGAGATAATATTAGAAATTCTCAAGTACTATTAATTATTTGTGTTATGATTTGTAAGCAACTCTTAATTGAGTTATGCGATGCACAAACCAGGAAATTGGTTAATATGCACGTTCTTCGAGAAATTTCAGATAATTGAAAAGTATTACAGATGGTTTCTTATAGGTGAAGCAAATTACTCTGATTGATGTAATAAGATGTTCAATTACATGAATTCAGTATGTATGTGCCAAAATTGATTTGAGTTTGGGATATTTATGAATTTTTTTTTTAAATCTGCCTGCATGCATGATATAAAGATTTCTCAGTAATTACAATGATTTTGAATATACTGCTCTGCCAGTTCTAGAATGATATCGTATTGTGATTTGAACTGCAATCAAACAGATGAGATAACAGAAACCCTAAGAGTAGGGTGTTGCCATGTGACTAGTGAATGAGATAACCCTAAGAGTAGGGTGTTGGCATGTGATGAATGAATAAGGCAAATGAAACCCTAAGGATAGGGTGTTCAATGAATCATGTTATGGTGATATGAAAGGTCTCGATATGAGATGTAGTGATGTTTAACAGTTAAATTGCATGATTTTATTTTTAGTACCAAATTGACATGCATTCTGTTTATTTAAGAATTTTAGTTGCCTGCATGTATACTATAATAATTTCTCGGTAATTACCATGAATTGAGATACTGTTATAACAGTTCTACAAGGACAATGTTTTGTGGTTTGATCTGGAATTAGATCAGATGTGTCCTATGTTGATGGACCAATACAAATAGCTGATCTGAGGATCAAGAAACTTAAGAATCATGAGATACCTTAGAAAAGGTTTTCTGGAGAAACTACAATCTAGAAGAAACCACGTGGGAGTTTGAATCAGTGATGTATGATAAGTTTCCTTTTCACTTTTAGGAATTTCGGGACGAAATTCTTGTAAGGGGGGGAGATTGTTATGACCCATTTCAAGTTTATCCAGTAAGCACCATGATAACAACATCATTAAGTTAATTTGGAATAATTAAGTGCTCATGTGGTGATTAGTGCATCATCAAGTTAATCAAGCTAAGCTAAGTGCTTAAGATGTGATTAGTGTTTTGATTAGCTGAGACAAGCTAATCAACATGATTTCTCACTTCGAGGTTGTAGTGGTTTCCGTTCTTGAAAGTTTGCAATAGAAATCACCTTAATTGGACTTTCGACGCGGAAGTTATGGTATTTTTAAGAAGTCCTGGACTTAGATGCAATTTTTACCAATTATTGATTTTCTTAAGAGGGTCGGCTACCCTCCTCTTCTTCCTTATTCATTCCCGATAGAACAGGGAAGGCGGCGCCCAAGTGCAAGCCAAATCGCAGCAGCTAGGGTGGAGATGCGATGGCCGATTAAGCACCCCTAGCTTCGGTTCAGCTGTGCTTCTCCTCCGCCACCTTCCTCTCCTTCTCCTTCTCTCTTTCTCCTCCCTTTCCCCTTGCCCTCCCGCGGCCTGATCTAGTGGTAGCGCCGGCCAGCAGTAGGCCGAACGATAGAGGCGTGGTATCAAGTTGCTGAGCGCCGCCTCCAACTCTTCCTTCCTTCCTCTTCTTTCCTTCCTCCCTAGTTCCGCCCACTTGCAGCCTACCTAGCCGCGGTACCACAGCCAGCTTGGGCGTCAACCTGCTGCAAAAAGTAGCAGCCACAACAATGGCCGTAGCTAGGGCCGACGGCTAGGAGCCTTCTTGGGCGCAATCAATACTTGGAATCAGCCGCCTGGAGCTTGGCCAAGAGGTCTGTGCAAGGGTCTGTTGCCATCTTGCCTCGAATTAGCACCCAACCGAACCTCCCTTTTCACCTATGCGTGAAGGAGCTGCTGCTTGCAGCAGCATGCCTGACTGGGAACAACTTGGGCGTAAGAGGCAGTTAAGTGAGGTAGTTCTGACTTCGGCATATAGTCTTGATCATGAATTCGTAGCCTTACCTAGATCTAGTTTTTGACTAAGTTCAATCTTAGATTCGTGCATGATGCTACTGTTTTATTGCAGGTCAGTGTCTTGGTCGGCCGAATTAGGTATGATTCGGCCGAGTTTCCTTTATAAGGAAATCCAATAGGAATTCGATCGGCCGAGATTGCAGGCTGATCGTCCGAGTTGTCAGCCGATCGGCCGAATTGCCTAGACGGATCGGCCGAGTTTCTAGCCAATCGGCCGAGTTCCCAGATTGGTCGGCCGAGTTTCAGTACTGTGAGTAGTAGTTCATTTAGAAATCATTATTTAACTCAATTTAAATGCTTAATTACTTCTGTATCAGTTAGTATAACTTTTAAACAGTGTAGTGCATACAATAGAGTATGTTAGATTCATTGGAACTTGAAATACTTGATATGCTTAATGAAAATGATAAAATTTCCTGTATTATAGTTGCAATGTATTTGCTGAATTAAAAATGGGTGTTTAGCATGGAATCTGGATAAATGATCCTGGATCATGTTTAAGAATGATAAATGATATATATATGTGAATCAAGTGATATTCAGAATGTGTATAAATATGAAATGTGATTTTCCTATTTAAAAGGTTATATGTTAATCAGTTAATAGACTTAGGTGCCCTAACACCGTAGAATCCCTTTAGATAGATCTGCTTCTTAGGGGTGAAACTCGTGTTGCAACAATAACTGTGCGGAGTCACGGTGGCATGAGGAAAGAGAACCAGTATTGCAACAAGAACCGTGCGGAGTCATGGTGGCACTGGGGAAAATTATGGGTTATTGCAACAAGAACCGTGCGGAGTCATGGTGGTAACCCAGTAAGACTCTCCGCCTGTGTGCTCAGGTTAGTGAGGAGGAGTCTAGAGCACTCAGAGTAGTGCTTTGAGGACGGTGAGCCTGTGGGTCCTGTGGCAGAACAGGGCTGGCGTCAGACTTAGCATTTCACGGGTGTGTCGCTAAGTCTTGTACGGTGGGATCGTAGTTCGCTACGGATCTTCATATGCAGAGTACACTGCATATGATTAGGGCATAATAATATAAATATGTAATCATATAGGATCACAGTAAATTAATATTATCTGAACTTTTGTGCCAATTCATTATATCTGCTTATTGGTTTAAATTATTTGTTGTTGCATAGAAATGCGATTTTATTTTGTAATCTGCTGTGTCATTAGAACTGCCCTGCTTGTACTGTATTTATGTGTATTTAAATTTTATAAACCTGATGAGTTGTTTAGTGATAGCTAAATGAAATGCTATTCACTGAGCGAGTAGGCTCATACCTCTACTCAAAACATTTTCAGGTCATCATCAGCAGCAGGAAATCTGAAGGATCCTTTCATCTTAATGCGTAATCTGTAGAAGGTATACGTAGTTAGTAGTTAGAGGTCTCTTAGTACTTTCCCCTCGATCTTTGGGACATGGTGTGGGTGAGAGAGAATGTCTATAAAGATGTAAAATAACTTTCATGCTTTATTTTATGTTGATCAATGTAATATGCTGTAGACTTTGTTTATATTACTAGTCAATTAAATAAAAATGCTTTCGCAGATTGTTTAGCTTCATTTTACAGCATAAATCAGTTTATCTTTTTAATGTCTTTAAAATGGTTTAAAAAGTTTATGAGAGGTTTGGCTTGTGAGTAATCCCTCCGTCGCGCCCTAATCTCGTGGATTGAGGTTAGTGTGAGATCGGGGTGTGACACTTGTGATCTTCCATAATGGGGATTTTGTGCATGCACGATGCTTGACTAACGCCAGTGAGGTCGCTCATCTGGTAGCCGATTGCTTTTCTTGTTTCCTTCAATTCCTTCAAAAGTTTGTCTTCTTGTTCTTCCATTAGATCTAAATTTATGATGACGAGACAGACCTTAAGTTCATCTAGAAACACATACTTTCGTCCTTCCGGTAGGGGCTTCATTTCAGGAGCTTGTGGCTTTTCACATGCTTCTTCAGTAACATCCACTGCTTTTAGTTCCTCAACCTTGGCTTCAGGATCTTCTTGAGCAGCATCGAGGTGGGAAACATAACTTTTCACTTGTTCGTCATCTGAACTTTCTGCATTTGGATTAGTAAGGGTCATCCCTAAAGGATCTTCTTGTTCATAATCCTCCTGCATGGGGAGTGACATCTTCTCTATGCACTCAATCAAGTAGACTTCTTCTTGCATACTTGGTCTTCACATGCTTTCAAAAACTTTGAATTCGAGTGTTTCTTTACCTAATCTGAGCAGCAAGGTTCCTGCTTCAACATAAATTAGGGCTCTTGTTGTGGCGTGGAATGGATGTCTAAATATGAGAGGGTATCTGGTGTCTTCCTTTATGTCCATGATGACAAAGTCACAAGGGACATAGGAATCTTTGACAACCTTGACAGGGACATCCTCAATGATTCCTAAAGGTAGAGACACAGTGTTATCTGTAAATTGTATTGTCATGCCGGTTGGGAGTATTTCAGCAAACCCTAGCCTTTTGCAGAGGCTAAGTGGCATGATGGAAATGCTAGCACCAAGGTCTGCAAATCCTTTCTTACATGAAGAATCATCGATATGGCAAAATATCCCAAAAGATCCTGGATCTTTCTGCTTCTTAGGCATCTTGCTCAGGATGATATCGGAAGTAGTTGTCGCTAACTTCACTATCTCATATTCTTCAGTTATATACTTCCTTTAAGTACTTTGTCCATGCTGGTATTTCAGCCAGCACATCAAGAAAGGGTATATCAACATGAAGTTTCTTCATGGCCTCTTCGAACTTATTGAATCGAGTGTCAAGCTTTGTTTGCATTAAACAAGATGGGAAAGGGATACGAGGCTTGTACAATGGTACTTCTGGCTCTGGTGTTTCTTTTTTGGTAATAGTAGATTCTTCAGAACTTTCCTCATCTGTCTTATCGGCAGTTACTGCCCTTTTTGGTTGGGACTCAGATGTTGTAGAGTCTTAGACAGCCACAGAGTCATCTTCGTCTGTAATAACCACAGGTGTCTTTATAGGAGGATCCGAATAATCTTTTCCCGACCTGGTTGTGACAACCTTCAGTTGTTCTGGGTGCTTAGGATTGTTCTCTGGTTGGCCATCAAATGTTCTAGTAGATGGTTTCATACTAGCTGCAAGTTGAGCTAGTTGAGATTCAATAGCCTTTTGATGGGCTTGTTGATTAGCTATCATCATTTGTTGGCTAGCTATCAACATTTTTTGTGACTGTAACATCTTCCCAATAGCCGATAGCTTGTCATAAGGAGAGATGGGGCTAGCTTGTTGCCCTTGTTGTTGATTCTGGTGAGGGACTTGGTTGGGGTTCTAAAATTGAGAATTGTCCTGATAATTGTTGAAGTTCCTGTTCTGAAATTTACCCTAAAGTTCCCTTGATTTCCAAAGTTTTGTTGCTGGTTATACTGAAATCCTGGTGGGCCTCTTTGTTGGTTAGTTGAACCAAATTGTCACGAGTTTTCTGCTCCTGAAGGATTTCCATATTGAAAACCAGGATGGTTCCTATTTTGATTCGGATTGTAGTATCCTTGACCAAGAATGGTGTTGATGGCATTAAGATTTTCTAATTGATTATTATCTCCTTGTCCATAAGTATTGCTTAAAACCACATCATATAGAACCTTTCATGCTAAAGTGGAATGATCGGTACCTTTATATGCGGCATAGAACAATGGAGCTGACTTGATCTATTCTTGTTGTTGAGGTGGTGAACATCCTCTTCCAAATGCAGCAAGGGATGATTTGATATGGTCTTGCTTGGAAACTAAGAGTTTGAGGGTCTCAGCGATAGACTTGTATTCTATAATAACTTCGACCACATCTACCTTCAGTACTCCCTTACCTACAGACCTACCCCAATTATCTTGATTTTTAGCTCCAAGGGTGACAACCCTCCAAGCGTTGTCAAAGCTCTGACACATGAAGTTTCCTCCAAATGAGGAGTCTAAAAACCTCTTGATATCATCATCCACACCCCTATAGAAGATTTCAATAAGTTGATTTGTAGGGATTCCATGATGTGGGCACTTGCGTAGAAGATCAATATCTTTCCCATGCTTCAGTAAGGGTTTCTCCAGGGGCTTGAGTGAACATTGTTATTTGACCCCTAATTTCATAGGTGAGAGAAGGAGGGTAGAATTTTTCCAGAAAAACATTTTGTAGTTGTTCCCAAGTTGTGATGGGTTCGCATTGCAGAGAGTTATACCAACTCATAGCTCTATCAGCAAGCAAATACTTGAAGAGACGGAGTTGAATGGCATCGTCTGTGACTCCATTTTTTTTTGTCATTGCACATAGATCAATGAACCTCAGAAGATGTTCTTGGCTATCTTGTCCCTGTTTACCATAGAATGGGTTGTTTTGAAGAAGGGTGATCCAATGTGCTCGTATCTCAAAATTTGGATCATGGATGGGAGGAGGTTGAACTGGGTGATGAACATCAATAGCTTTAGGGATTGAGAACCCCCTAAGGTCCTTTTGCAGTTCTGTTGCTTGCATTACTGCTAGTGCTGCTAGGATTTCTTCTTGAACTGTGGCTCTGGCTTCTTGCATGAGCCTTTCTCTCTATGTAATTATAGCTTGATCCACCCTTCAGGCTATTTCCTCCTCTCGAGCCATCCTTGCTAGGTTCTCTCTATTTTGATGATGATAGGTTCCGTCTATTTCAGGATCAAAGCTGGCGGTGAGTCTGTGAATGTTAAAACGGTGCATACACTAGTCTTAGGGGTACTTGAGATGAAAAGATCTGAAGTAAGATTGACGGAGTGGAGTGAAATTCAAGTAGATGATCGATTGTATCAAAGAAAAACAAAAATCCTAGATTATCCTTAAAAGAACTAGATTTGACTAACTGATTTTGTTGTCCTCGGCAATGGTGCCAGAATTTAACGTGGAATATTATCGCACTAACAAACTCACTGGGGTTGAGATCCCTGAGCTTTTACCAAAACCTTGTGCAATAATACCACTCGCAAGCGGACGGGTCTTATCACAGTATAGTTGAGGATCGAATCTCAAGAGACAATGTTTTTAAGAATTATCGTTAGTCAAATCTAGCTCAAGTAAGACTAATATTTAGAACCAAGGGTTGATTTGGGGTAAATTAAACTAAGTGCGTGAAAGTAAAGAGAAGAATTAAAGTGGATCTAGATTAATTATATGGAATCACTAGGATGGTCTCAGGTTTCACCACCACTACACATGCAAACACATCCCAACATCAAACATCCAGGCAAGATCTAACTATCCAAGTAGAACTACTGCGAACCCTACTTGAGGGATGTTTAGGTTCGCGTAAGCATCACCTTAGGCATCAGATGTCTCGTCGCCATCCACATCATTTACTTACGGTTCTGGAGATACAAAATCCAACTAAGGTTGTGGCCCTCCCTAAGGGATGTTTAGGCCACATAAGCATCACCGTGGAATAGATGGCTCGTCCCCTCATAGATCATACACTTACGACCTCAAGGAATCCCTCTCTATTTGTAGTCAGGGAGTCAACTGTGCTAAACGTCAAGCAAGAAGGTGATTAGTCTACAAGCAACATTGACGATTAACAATGAAGATACAAAATCTAACTAAGGTTGTGGCCCTCCCTAAGGGATGTTTAGGCCACAGAAGAATCACTGTAGGCTAGATGGCTCATCCCCTCACGGATCATACACTTACGACCTCCAGGAATCCCATTCTATTTCTAGTTTGGGAGTCAACCTCATTAATCGACATTCTAGCCTACATAAAGAAGTTCTCAAATCACAGGGAAGAACAAGATGAAAACCAGTAGGTAATCAAACTACAAACATTAACGATTAGCAACGAAATGAAAAGTTATATACATTGCCATGAAATGTTTAACAAGATAATATGCTTGCATGGGCAGCAGGGCTAGTCCCCGCACCCCAGTGAAAAGGAACTACTCATTCATGGTGCGAGAAACAAGAAGAACAAGGGAGAAGGAAGATTCTGCCATGAGCATGATGCAGAAGGTAGTCACATCTCGGTGAAGATGATGAGGTCTTCTACGTTGAGTTGGGGCAGATCTGGACGAGGAGGAAGAACCATCAAGGCAGACCGTGCAACCCTTCTTCTCCTCCTTCTCTTCTCGTCTTGACCTTCTTTCTTTAGCAAAAGGAGCAGCAAGTAGAGTAGTAATGGTGTGGACATTCATGGATGGAGCTGGATCGACCCTTGTGTGTGGGTAGCCTGACGGCGTCCCAGAATCGATGCCCAAATGAGGACCCCTGAGGTCCTATTTATAGGCTCGGGTATGGTCCTCACATTTTTGGTGTGAGTCTTCAAATAGTCTGGGGTTTCTCATCCAAACAGTCTTGATTAGTACCCTCCAACCAGTCTCGGAGACCGTTTGATGGCCAAACGGTCTTGCGCTCCTCTCGGTCTTCAGCCTGGCTCCAAATGGTCTTTGGTGAACGATCTCACTGAAGTGTCCAAACGGTCTTGGGACCAAACAGTCTTGAGCATCCGTCAACCAAACTGTCTTGAAGACCGAACAAATCTAAATGGTCTTGGGTTCTTTTCTCTATCGACCTTGTATCTGATCGGTTTTGTGCCCCAACTGGTCTTGCTAATCAAACGGTCTTGGCTAATATCCTTCAACTGGTTTTGTAAACCATTTGATGGCCAAACGGTCTTGGAGACCGTTTGATGGTCAAACAGTCTTGGAGACTGTTTGCCGCCAAACGGTCTTGAAACCGCATGCCGCCAAATGGTCTTGAAACCGTATGGATGCTTGCACAGTTTCACTGATCAAATGATCTTCACTTCATTGATCGGTCTTAGGGTCAAACGGTCTAGAAACCATATGGCTCCAAATGGTCTTGAAATCTTATGGATGACTGGCTGAGATCATTTGAGGTTGAGACCGTTTGGTCAAAACCGTTTGGTCAAGACCAAGGATGAGAGGTTCTTGAGTGAATTCCATGTGATGGTTGAACCTCATCACGACCTGCACAAAATCAATATAAATCTAGTCAATAATCTTAATTATTGAATTAGTTAAGAATTCTTGTATTTTGTGAGATTTAGGGGATGAAATCGAAAGTATTGAATTGAATTGGTCCCAAAAAGGCGACTGGAAATCATGATGAATATGCATTCATCACAACCCCATCTCATTTTCATTTCCATGTCTCTTCATTTTTGTAGCTTCAACTAGATTCTCACCACCATGAGTGGCTAGTCTCTTAGCTTGGGTTGGGAGTATCCACTAAGGATCTCTCAACATGTAAATTCTCAACTTTAATGAATATATACTCTTAGTAATGTTTATCTCCATACTCTTGTTCTTATTTTCACTTGCATGATTAGATATAATCTTGTTTTGTTTGATTGTTAATAACTCAAAATAGTAGTATTAGTATATATCTAAGTGCTATGGAGTTGCATGAATGCATGAGAATGTTGGAATGCTTAAGCTAATGATCATGTGGTTTTACTTTGATTGTTTTTTTTTCCATCTTGAGAGAGAGACAACCTTATAATCTAGATCTATCCAAGCTCAAGAGAGGAGGGAATGGACACTAATGATGATCGCTTGTAATCTTTCTAAGATTATACCATGGGAGTGAGTATTTCACGTTGGTGAGAGATCATAGGTGGTGAAACCCAGTTCAATTTTCCCCATCCATTTTGTTTCACGCCTTTAAACTATCTTGTTTCATTTTTGTTTGATCTTTTATTTTACATTCTTTTAGGTTATCGTTGTCGTGTTATGCACCACCGCTCCATAAGTAACACTTAACTTACCATTTTGGTTGGTGTAACTTAGATGAGTCTCTCTCATTCTTAGCACATACCACCATTGTCCATGAGTTTGACCCCAGTTTCTACATTTGAGCCCCTTACTAATGTTGTCAGAGTCTAAGTATGAGTTTATATATATAAAGTATAATTACTATATAGTTCCACTCTTATTAGATGAATGATTTAAAGAGATCAACACTTGACATCCACAACATCATCGATATACTTCTTGTAAGCATCCCTTTCAGTGTTAGGCGTAGTGGTGGTTGGTTCATCCTGCTTTGTTGTCCTCAAGACATAGAGCTTGTGATCTTAAGTGAAAATGATTGTCAACATCCTCAACCAGTCATAAATGTAACTCCCATTTAACTTGTCCTTCTCAAGGACTGATCGCAACAAAAACATGTTGGTTTCCATTTCTTTCCACAAAAGAAAATTTACATTTGTCATAGCATTGTTGGTTTGATTTGAAAAATTATTTTGAAAGTTTGACACAATTAGGCCTTTAATTAATAATCTCTCATAATATTTTGTTCAAATTGATAGACTTCACAACTAATTCAATAAAATGCAATGTATAACCTTTTAGTTTGACATGGTTCGAAAGAATTAAGTTAATACCCAGCCAACACTAATGTCCATAACCAATTATTAAGGTAAGAAATATTTTCCAATTACATCATATGCAATTCTAGGATAGATGATATGTACACCTCTTTTCCATGATACATCTCTATGATTCAAGGTTCTTAATCCTATTAAAATCACCTAGTTATGTCCAATCCAAAAACCAATGCGATAAAATATGTACCCTGTAGAGGCAGACCCACATATCTATCTTTAGAGTTTCACAAGATAGATGGCGCACCATGTTGAGACATGCCCACACTTAGTCGATCAAGATTTTCATGTGTGTTTCTTATGGAAAGCCTCTAAGACTTAATATTTGATTGAAGGATTTATATATAAATACATATATATATATATATATATATATATATATATATATATATATATATATATATATATATAATCATCGCATACTTATAATATGTAATATACACATTTTGTAACCACAAATAAAATATGAAATCATAGAATATGGGAAATGATTATGGCCATTATAATGTAATTTTTTGGAGCCACAAAATTGCTACCACCTAAGGTCCACATCACATGTAGTAAGTTGTTCTGCAAAGAATATTTTCTGAAAAATGCCTAGTTGATCGACCAGAACCTCTAGTCGATAGGTTGACCTCGATTGGTTGTCTGGTCTTCAATTGTTGACCTTCTGGTTCTTGACTCAAGTGCATGGATGGACTCCTCTAGTAGGTCGGTTGGCCCTCCAAGTGGGTTATCTCGCTCCTCTGGTTGGCTGGCTCCTCCACTTTTCTGGTTGACCAACTCAACTTCTCAGTTGATTGACTAGACTTCCTAGCCGATCAACTCACCTGGGAATAATACCTTATGTTTTGTCATTCAAGAAAATTTAAGACTACCTTATTAACTTATTACATTGTAAAAGAAAAATCTTGAGTTACGATAAGGGAGAGTATAGAGAGGGAAGCATAAACTTTCATTCAAAGAGAGAGAGAGAGAGAGAGAGAGAGGTTTGGTATGAAAACCATATAAACTACAAGATTAAAACCATTCAACCACACACAGATATTAGGGATTTTTACCATAACCGCACATACATCAACCATAAAATTATTTTAATACAACGTGTATCAACTGCATATATATATATATATATATATATATATATATATATATATATATATATATATATATATATGGATTGTATATGACTTTAATCGGATATGCACATTAATAATTTTAAGTATTCACACCACATGTAATAAAATAAATGATAAAGATAATATGATCATATTCATAAATTTTGATACTTTGTAGATTAAACTCGCTTTGAAACAACTATAGGAAAATCCGACAGTAGAAAAGCAACAAAAATAAAAAATTTCTACACAAATCTCAAACAAAAAGATCGCGTAAACATCAATGTATCTGAGACAGAGGGTTAGAAAGGTATATACTCAGTCATGGCAAAAGTCCAGTGACAATCATCTCTTCATGGTGTTGCTAAATCTGAAAGGCTGTCAGAGCGGCCTCCCGATGTGACACCACAGGTGACAATCATTGTTCTCCTCCTAGTATGTTGGAAACTACCTCTACAACTATATTGTAGTCCACACGGACCACTGAGAACTCCTTATCGCTCTACTACATCCAACACACATGATTTTGTCCCTTTGATGTCAATGTGCTAGTGTTTAGTTGTTCTCCCTTGCTGTCTCTCCTTTTTATGGGTAAGACTTGCTCAGGATCTCATATTACCACAATGTTGAGACGACAACTTTTTTTCTGGCTAGTTGTCTTTGTTAAAAACCTTGACTTCCCACCACTATTTATATGAGGGACAGGGCCAAACTTTCCAGATCCAACTGGGAGACAAGGAAATTGAAATTCATGAATTAACTATTATTGCAGATTTCCAGTCAGTTGACTGTCACCCAGTTGATCGATTAGTCAGTCCAGTCGGTCAATTGAAATATTTTCCTATTCACAAAATCACAAACTTTCAATGTGATGATTAATGCAAATGATTATGTAAGCATCATTGCATGTTCAGTCTATCGATTGGACACTCTAATTAATTGATTGGCTACTTTTGACAGTCAGATTGGAACTTTGTCAACTTGCCTGATTGGACTTTCTAATAGGTCAACTGCCTAATTTCCATTATGCATGTCAGCACAACCCAGTCAGTCGACTGAACTCTTCCAGTCGACCGATTGACACACCAGTTGATCGATCCATCAACCGGTGATGTTTAATTTGATTACCTAAATACTTTAGTAATTAAGTTAAACCTTATTTATTGGTAAATTCATATTCTAGGTGTATCTTATGTGCGTGGTCCTATAGTTCCCAACTTACATTGGTAGTGAATATCCATAACTAACTTATGACATCACAAATAATGAGCGATATCTAGAAATAGAACATTGCTATCCAAGTTGTTTGAAAGTTGGAGAGCATCTTCATCCTAAATCTGTGATTAGTTTTATCATTATTGTATAATTTCTTTGTCTCATATATTTGGATTAAACTTGAGGTATGTAATCGTCATCCTCTAGTTCAATCCATGTTCCTTGAACCAAAGCATACTGTAGAGATGCATATGAGCTCAATGTAATATTATCGACTCACATTAGTATGTCATACATTTCCTCAGTCTCACTTATCAAGTGGCCAATATATTACTCCAATAGGAGGGACAAATCCCATCTACATCACTCACTATCAATTCTCATGTGTCACAATGTACCTAAGCATCACCTTTTTATGAAAATCCTTATTCATGATCAAGTTGGATTGCGTTGAAATACATCAAACAATATGTGATGTGTATGGTGGTTTTAAGTCTAAGAATCACAATCACCACTATCATATTGAGAACTGATTCTGATTGTAATCTATGTATCATGTCTCAAGGCATGTATGTCCGGTACACTGTTCTCTAATAAGTATCTATGTGTTTGGTTTGATATCATATATCATGACTAATGAGATTCTTGTCATGAACTAACACACACTCTATTATTATGTATTATTTTTGTGTATTATAATTCCAAAATAATATTTGATTAGAGACACAAGAAGAGTGTACATACTCTTAACTTACATATGATCTCATTGTTTAGGTCCTTGACCTTAAGACATATGTCATTGTGTAATTCCATTCTTTACACATTATCAAGTTATATCATCATCTGATAATTGGATAATAGACTAAAAATTTCTTTATTATTAATTAAGTAATTTTACAATTATGTCATTACAATCATTATATGACCGGCTCTATGGACATACATATCAACCTAGTTGTCTGCAATGTTACATCGTGTCTTCTTTTCCAATTCATGTAATGAGAATGTGTGTTGAATAACTAGGAAGATAGTGAACAATGACATGTGTTATGGATACATAAACCAATGCTCTTGTCTCCTTTTCAGACCAAAACCTTTTCCCATGTTGGATTGTTCCCCATAATTTCATCTATGTAAGAAATAGCTGCGCAGCTTCTCTATAGTGTTCGAGTTTCTTCATAACTACAATAGTGGAGTGTAGGAATATTCCTACGAAAATGGAACGACGTCATCTGCCACTCAACCTGTTAGAGAAGTTCTCGGTCACCTGTTGCAAAGATGAATATATGATTCTAACAAGAGAACCATCAACAATGTCTTGCAATGAAGAATATAAGAGTAACTGCACATATGACTATTATCGTAGAAATTGTCCTCTTACGGTATCTGGTACCAAGTTTGAGTAGGCAATCAATGTACAAGTGTAGTTCATCAATCGGACCAATCATAATAGGTACTTTTTGTACTTCTATTTTTTTAGCATCCCACGTTTGATCCCATAAAAAATTACCATGAAGCCATCTTTACTCCCACTATTGGAAGTATAGTTTCTAGTACAATTGGGATTGATTATTCTCTCACACCGACTACACTAATCATCATCATGGATGCTTTCTTCATTTTCTCACTATTGCTATCAACGGATTGGAACCGAGGCTCATTCAAGTAATCTTGGAGCAAGTTATCATTTGTTAACTTTAGGTGCCTTTGAAATGGTGTAAATATATTTATATCTAATCAAAATTCATGTGCAGGAGCTGCCGCTGCTAAAAATGTGATTGGAGTCAACCACAGTAGCACTGACTTTTTTCTAGAAAAAAAGAAATGAAGATCAGGATATACTGGAGAATCCTAAATTACTCCAATTGTACGACACACTGGCAGACTAAATTTAGACAAACTACTGTGAGATTTTGGGAAATAAAGTAATTATTAATCTAATTTGCAGCCTGCAATCATCTAACTCGTGCAGGTCACTCATAATTCTACTTTTCATTTGACTTTTAGAGGCTTCTCGATCAATTTTGATATTGCTACTGCTGGTGTGTTCTATAGATGTATTAGTGGGGTTCACTTGTCGGAAACTTGAACTAATCATCTCAGCGAAGCAAGATGCTCGGGGAAGATGGGTGAAACTTCACCGACGGAAGAAAGCACCAGGTCGTATCGGCATACTTATAGAAATAACAAGTCAGAAATCAAGGGAATAGTGTTGCAGCTGGCGTACTTAATACATAACATCAACATACCAGATACAAGCAAGAAGCATGATGATAGGATTTTATTTTGGACCATTTCTCGATTTGTGCGTGTCATCCTTGCGCAAAGGGGCCATACTAATCTTCTCTGTATCGTTCTAATTTTATTGGATGTCTCCGAAGAGACTGATAATAGGATTTTAGATTGACGAGCATGTCATACGATTCTATTTTTATGTTGCAAATGTGAACCATTTGTTATTTATTTTTAGACTATTATATGATGTATTTTGTACACCACTATCCATTGTAAGGAACAAGCTGCTGATTTTTAATATAATTATTAGTGAGCTTCTGTTTTAAAATCCTTCCGTAACACCGGCTGCTTCTTGGATTGATTGATAATACTTTAAAGGAAAAAAAGTGTTGTATATATCATGTTATCCACGTTCACATTGAAGGAAATACAAATATTCACAGCAAGAACAATACATGTTTTGATTCAACTATCCAAACAATGCCCGGTCATTTCATTTTAACGGCGTTTAATATATTATCTCCAGCACCACTATGTTACCGGATTTGCCGTTTTCTTCAGGCTGAAACATGCTGGAAGTCTTTCCGGGCATGATCTTAAACATCATGTCCACGTCCTCGGAAAAAAAATGCTGGAAATGAGCAAATCCAACATAAAAATCGGCATTTTCACTTGCCTGGTAAAGTGGTAATTGTCATAGTGCATGTCATTTTATTAAAATCAAAACAACACTGTATCATTATGGTTTATAAATTGAGACTACGTTCACACTATAACCGTTTGATTTGGTTATATAATTCAAGATCGTGTACTTAAACGCAGAGAGTTTATTCATTGCACCATGTTGTCCTATATGTTACATGCTTAACTGCATAGACAAAAACTATTTTAGTATATAACTAAAAGACATGGTATTATGGAGATGGTGTTTATCAACGATTTTGTGGTATCAACCTCAATAGCCAATCTAGCGAACTTGCTCCTTGTCCTGGCCATCGTGTGGCTGTCGACCTTGACAAGGGTACCCAAAGCCAATCCTATATAGTCTAGCATGGTGGGCACGTAAAGGTGAAGTGGTAGATCTAGTATGCAAACCCAAGTCACCAAGTATTTAGGTAATTCAGTAGACGGCGAAAGGTGGGCTCCCATTGCCAAACAGCTAAGCATTTACCAAATAACTTCCATGGACCTCCGAATAGAGCATTTTCAAAATCACGTCGACAAGAGAATTGTACAACGTAGTGACCCAGATCTACCTCATATGTGTTGAACCTTCCAATGTGATTTACCAATTCGAATACGAGGCTTTTCCTGAATCATGTGACTTCTGTGGTAAATTAGGTCACATGGATACTAAATGCATACTCAACCCGAAAGCAGGGAATCCAAAGGAAAACACGGAAGGTGTTAGCAAGGAACAAGGAACCTCTACTATGGCACAGGAAGACAATCGGAGCAATAAATGGCAGACATAGAAGAGAAGAGTCATGACATATAAGCAGAAACAAAAGAGTCAAACAGTTGAGCAAAATGCTGAGGCAAACAACCAGAACAAATTTGCAAAGTTGGCAGAGCTGCAGGATCAGGCAGACGAACAACATCAGAACCCATCAAACAGTGATAAAGGTAAGACGGATGCAGATGGAAATGAGAATGCAACACGATCTAAAATGCCCCCGAAGACATGGAGAAACAAATTTGTAGAGACCGCAGATGATAAACGAGAAGTGTTAAAAGAAATCAACAAGATGAAGGATAGTGAAGCTACCAATGCAAATATCCATATGGCTGTTAATCCGGAAGCTGATGAAATTATAGATCTTGAGGCACCAGAAGTAAACAAGGATAATGTAAACCAAACTGACCGCATGGAGCAGACAACGACGGGCATTAATAACACTACAAACCAGGAGGAACCACTGAGGAGCACTGAATCAATTACAAAAAATTTGATGAATCCGGAGTACAGGGAGGACGAAGAGACGGTGGCAAGATTCCCACTAAAAGACATCGACCCCAACGCTTTCAGACTACCACCAGGGAGGATGTTGAAAGGTTCAGGATCAAAGATGAAACCTGTTAGAATAAAACCACCTTACGAAGACAGAAGGAAAAGCCCACATATCCAGGTGGAGGTGGACGACAATGAAACTGAGAAGACTGATGAGATAGATGAAGAAGAAACATCTATGGATGACTAGTGTTTGGGTACACCTACATCCCATCCAACCTCATTTATCTTTGTTTTTAATGTTAAATACAATTGTATGGAATGTTAGAGGAATCGGAAATAAGGATACTTGTCGTGTCCTCCGAGATTTAATCTCATTGAAGAAAGCGCGTTTTGTTGGACTTCTGGAACCACACATTAGCGGTATGAAAGCTGAAAACACTATCAAGATGCTAGGTTTCAATAGATCCTTTTGATGTGAAGCAAGAGGTTTCTCTGGGGGTATATGGGTTTGTTGGAAGGATGAGGACTGTACAGTCCAAATCATTAACTACCACCGACAATTCATAACCTGTAAGGTTAATAACAAGGTGTTGATCACCTTCGTGTATGCACATCCACACATTTCTGTTAGAAATTTGCTCTGGAAACACCTGGTCTCGATGGGACGGAATTTTACCATTCCTTGGATTGCCATTGGCGATTTCAACACAACGATGCTGCCGGAGGAAAAAAGTGGAAGAAGACATTATAATTTCAATGAAGCTCGTATCTTCAGCAACACTTAGATGGAGGCGGGCCTGACGGACATCGGTTTCAATGGTCAGAAGTTCACGTATATACATGGAGGGCTGCAGGAGAGGCTTGATCGCGCAATAGCCAACACTGAATTCCTAAACGCTTACCCAACCTGTATTTTCGAGCTTCTTCCAAAGGCTTTTTCGGATCACTGCCCCGTTGATGTAGGGAATACAAAGAATGAGTACAACCCCAACCGATTCTTTATCAAAGAATTCTGGTCTGCTTCAGAGGATTTTCAAAAAGTAGTGAAAGCATGCTGGAACTACAACTTAAACTTCAATGAAGCTTTAAAAAGATCACATGAAAACATCAACAAATGGGCGTCAAACAACATGAAGAGCACTATGAAAGATAAGAAGAGAATCCTAAGGAATATCAACCTTTTACAGAAAAACCTTGCTGAAAACTTTGATGAGATCACTGCCAACATGATTATCAATATGGAAGCACAGTATGGCGAGATTTTGAAAAAGGAGGAGGTAGATGTGAGACAGAAAATCCATATCAATTGGATGATTGATGGAGACCTTAACACAAAGTTTTACAACACTTATGTTAA
Organism: Alisma plantago-aquatica; assembly: GCA_963693085.1. NCBI lineage: Eukaryota > Viridiplantae > Streptophyta > Magnoliopsida > Alismatales > Alismataceae > Alisma > Alisma plantago-aquatica. The sequence continues at coordinate 146,032,086 of OY856415.1, forward strand.
ACAAAGAAGACGACAGAATACCATTACCGTGCTCAGAAATGAAAATCATGCGTGGACCAGTAGTGAAGAGGAGATAAGAGAGCTCATAATGAGGTACTTCAAGAACCTTTTTACTGAACCTGTCACCATTTATGCAACAGATATCAAGGAGTTCCCAGGACAGTTTAATAAACTGATCGAACAAGAACAACATATATTCTGTTCAAAGTCTACACTAGAAGAAATTCATAGTTCTGTCCAAACTTAACCCACATAAGGCACCTGGGCCTGATGGAGTGGATGGTAGCTTCATAATGAAAATTTGGCATACTGTTAAACATTCACTGCTTTTGACTATTAACGATGCTCTTCAAGGTGGTGACCTTAATGAATACATGTGTAAATCGAGTATAGTTTTGATCCCAAAGGTTCTGAAGCCTGAACTCTGTGAACAGTTTCACCCTATATCACTTAACAACCTCAGTCAGAAAATCACTTCTAAAATTATAGTGGAGAGGATCAAGTCCTATCTAACTCACTGGATTTCCCCAGCGCAAAGTGCTTTTGTCCCTGGAAGAAGAATCTCAGATAACATTGTTATCACTCAAGAGATCATTCATATAATGAGGAATAGGAAATTAGGTAAGGGGATGATGGCGATCAAGATCGATCTGTCCAAAGCATATGATAAAATGACTAGGCCATTCGTCAATGATACTCTTGAAAAAATTGGTATACCCAACACCATCTGCAACTATATTATAAAGTCCATCTCAACAGGTGAAAGCTCTATTATCTGGAATGGTAAGGAGGTGGGATCTTTCAAATCAGCAAGAGGTTTGAGGTAGGGTGACCCTCTGTCACCCTATCTTTTTGTCTTGTGTCTAGAGAGGCTAAGACAATCTATTGATAAGCTTGTCTCTGAAAAGAAATGGACTCCCTTCAAGCTCTACAACTCCGGACCCAAAGTCTCTCATCTGTGTTTTGCAGACGATATGGTCCTTTTTGCCAAGGTAGATACTAAAGAAATGCAAACTATTCTCAGATGCTTCAAACAGTTTGGTAGGGTCTCTGGTCAAGCTATATCAGTAAAGAAATCTTCCATCTTCTTCTCTAGGAACGTGAGCCAAAGTATGCAATCCGGAATTGGAAGGATAAGTGGTTTCATTGTAACCAACAATCTTGGTAGATATTTGGGGTTCCCCTTATACATGGAAGGGTTAACAAGGATACCTATAACTCTACTTTGAAGAGAGTCAAATATGAAATAGTGGCTTGTTCATCTAGATGTTTAAACCTGGCTGGAAGAGTCTTCCTGGCAAAGTCGACACTCACAGCTATACCAAGTTATGTGATGCAGACAGATCTAATTCCAACCAAAGTGTGCGAGCTCATAGACAGCACAATCTGTAGCTTCATATGGGGCGGCAACCATAAAATTCATCCGCTTTCTCTGGTTGCATGGAACAAAATCACTTGCAGTAAGGAACATGGGGATATAGGAATTCAAAGTATGAAGGACCTCAATGCTTCTCTCATCGCTAAGCATGCCTGGGATATCGCTACGAAGAGGAGTTCAAGCTGGTGTAAAAGCCTCGAGCGCAAGTATATCAACCATGCTGAAGGTAAAGGAAGCAGTTTATCCAGACTTGGACACTCAGCTCTCCACTATAAGGATTTCATTACTGATAACTCTACCTGGATACCTGTTAATGGTCAGAATATTAATGTCTGGTTTGATAAATGGTGTGGAATCGAAGGCAGGTTACATCAGTATAGTCGTCTGTCCATCCCTGAGGTTTTACAAGATCTTAAAGCTTCAAGCCTTGTTAACCTGAATAACAAGTGGGATAATGAATTCCTTGCTAACTGGTTCTATTACAACCCCAATTTTTGGGATCATCTGGTGAGAAATGTAATTTCTCATATTAAAGATAATTGAACAAAGAATGGTATAATTTGTTTTGAATACATGGATTTTGTTTACAATAGCCTTAATGTTTGTGTTGTGGGCTTTATTGGCTATTGGGCCCAATAACAAGGAAATAACAAAGAAAATTCAATTAGTGAATGAATAATTGAATATTCGAGAAAAGAATAAGATGGAAACCTTTAGAAGGCAAATCCAAAGAAGGATTTCATGCCTCTTGGGTTCCTTGGGTTCCTAGGAGTCCAAAGTTGGAAAAGAAAGCAATAAGAAAAGAAAAGATTAATTAAGTACTTCTTTATTAAAGAAGAAATTGAAAACAATGAGAAAATGTGGAAAATAAGTGGAAAGAGGCATAAATGAGATTTCTTGGTGAAATTTTGTATCCATGAGGTTGTTAATATTAAAAGGAATGCCAATGAGGAAAATAAAAGAGTAATAAAGATAAATCCTCAAAGGATGATATTTTAATGTGAAATAAATAAGATAGTGTGAAATAATGCATAAAGATGCATCTAGAAGGATAATAAGTATCCAATAAAAAGAATTTCGAAATAATGGAGTGTCTTGGGATCCAAGGAGTCCCAAAGAAGAAAGAGGAAAGAGAAAATACTTATAAAAGAAAAATAAGAATATAATGGGAATATATAATTCATGGATTATGTGGTATTGCTAAAAGGAAGTATTTTCTATTAAATAAAAATAGAAATTCATGACCAATGATTAAGAGGCAAGTATAAAGAGAGTGAAACAAATAAACCTCGTATTTCAAAGTATCCATGAGAAATAGGAAATATCAAGAGTTAATGAAGAGAGAAAAGATGGTTGCTTCACAATCAAGGAAAGTATGTTTCCTTTTGAGTTTAGGACTTGAGTCCTCATGGAGGCACGCCTCAGGGCTTCGTGCTCTCCCCTATATAAGGGGTACAGTCTTGGTTCGAAGGGGAAAGAGAACCCCACGTTCTTCTACCTTCCTCTTCTTCCACATTTCCATCCGAACCCTAAACCACGGGTGGTGTGTTCTTTGGAGCGATGGAGAGATGTGGAGCCATGCGGAAGAAGGTCGATGTACCCCAAAGACTCATGGATGATCATCGTATGCCCTGGAGCATCGGACGACACCCAAACACCTGCAGTACGACTGCAGCAAGGCTGCGAGCCGCAGACTTGCAGAGCTGGTTCCCGGCCGTAGCGGCCATACCCAAGGTGTCCCAACCTGCGGGGGGGAACTACGAAGGGGGGAGCATGTCCCCGAGGGTCTTCGAGGGCCCAGGAGCGGGGGAGAAGCCGCTCTGTACGCGGTTAGGGCGACGACGCAGCAGCCGCGCAAGGTTGAAGACAACAAGTTGCCGTTGGATGAGTATGCCCTCCGCGGGCTGAAGGCACAGTCAACTTACGCGGGGGTAAGGTCGTAATTCTAAAATGTTTCCAAATCTAAAAGCAACATTACAAGGAAATAGACATGTGGCGCTTTCCGATTGGCCGAAGTAAGTGGTTTAATGCAAAAATCATATTTATTTAACCGTAGCTGGGATTAAAACAAGTTATATATGAATTTTGATCAGGAGAACAAGAGGAATCCAATAAAAATAGTTTTATAGCCTGAATCTGATCATTCTTCGAAATGTAGTGTAAATTATAATCTTTAATGAATTAAAGATTAAGAAACCCTATTTTGAAATGAATAAAGTGTTTAATAGGGTTTAATGGATCATTAGAGTTGATGTTAACCTTGTAAATGTAAAAAGGTACATTATGTTCAAAAAGGAAGAACTTTGCACATGATTAGTCTAATTTAGAGTTTATGTTCTTAAATATGCTTGAAATTTGAAAAGGGCATAAAGTAATCATCTTTAATGTTTTAATTAAGGAAAGACCCTTAGATTTGATGATAGATAGATTTAATGTTGTGCAATGGATAATCCAAGCCGATAATAACCTATTGTTGATAAATGTGAAGATGGAATCTAAAAAAGATGATCTTTTTATAAAATTAGCTTAATTTATGGTTTCGTGCACGAATATGCATTAATGAGCTTGAAAGCCCTAATTTAGGTAAATATGAGTTTTAAATGTTTTAATTGTTCAAATCTATAAATGAATAGGGATATGATGATCCTAAGTCAATCCGGGTATAAAGGACTATTAAATGAATAGTTTGAGCAATTAGGGTTTATATGAGTAGAAAAGAGTATTTTACGGTTTGTTGATCTAAAAGGGATAAAGTTTGAGAAATTGATCTAAGAAACCCTAATGAATATTAATGAAACCTTAATGCGGATTAGAAACCCTAGAAAGAGAATCCAAGTCAATAAAGTAGATTATTGATAAAGTATGTAATAAAAGGGTACATATTCTTTTTAGGAATTATGTGATTACTTGCTTGGATCTGTTGATTGGCTTGATTGTATATACATGAAGTATGTGATAAATAATTTTCATGACTCATCAAATCAGGTATGTGGTTACGCTTATGAATAATTGCTCTAGTTTCTCGACGATTCCCGAAGTTTTAATCGGTTTCTTGAAAATAACTATTGGATGTTTATTTATTTCATGCAACTATAAAGTGACTATGATTATCACTATAAATATGTGTATATAACTGACTATATCCGGGTCCACCTCTATTGCTTTGATAAGGCTAAGAAAAAAAGGGGTAATCCTAGAGCAAGGTCTAGGTTACCCAGAGTTAGAAACTGGGCTACCTACGTGTAGTGCCATGAGACTCATTAGCCTGCCATGAGTTAAGGAGTGGGCTACTTACGAGTAGTGCCATGTGACTCAACCCTAGAAATTGGTTCACTTATAGGTGGATCATGAGGGGTTTAATGGGGACAACATAGAGGATAGGGTACTCTTGGATCGCGGAGTTATATCTAAAAAGTAATCTTGATTGTTAAATGATTAATTGAATGATTACATTGTTAACGTATTAACATAATTATTGTTTCCCCCACATACCAGCTTCGGCTGACCGGCGTTTTGTTTGTCGACATTTTAGGTACAAGCCAAAAGGACAAACAGTAAATTGTCATATTGTGAAATACATGAAGTTAAATACAAGGAGGATTCGTTAGAGTAGAATCCTTAAGTGGATAGAAGTTTAGAGATCCAAGTTTTTAAAAAGGTATGCAAAAATTTATTTTCTTACAACTTTTCAGTATAGTAGGTTAAAATTTGATAATTATTCTTGGTTAATTGCCGAACCTTTGATCCGGAAGTTATGGGTGCGGCTTCGACCTCTCGGTCTCTCTTAATTGGGGGTTATCGGGAGGTGGGGTCGTAACATTTGGAATCAGAGTCTAGGTTCCTCAATTAACCATTAATAAATATTAAATTTTACAAACTCCATAGAACCCAAGGGAGTTATTAGAGGGTTATCCGAAAGACGGAGGTGTCTAGAAAAGGATCACGACCGGGGGCTGGCAATATTTTCCTCCGCACTGCTAGTCGGAATATGAGGACTCCCGGATCCGTGTGACTGTCTGGCCAAAGTCTTAGGGTATGAATCGAAATAAGATACCTTTAGGACTTTCTCATGTTATTCATCCCTTATCATCACAAATTCTATTAAGGACCTTAAGGATTAGGGTTTTCCTTCTTCTCCTCACCCTCTTAAGTTATGGGTAAGATTAATAAGGTCTAAGGAATCCTCCATCAAATTGATGAAAAGCATGTAAATATGATGTCATGGACTTAAGTTTAATAGATTAAGCGCAAGAATAGGATACATGCTTAGGTTGTATGACATAAGTTGTCTTGTCCTCAGAAGAGACCTAAGGCTAGACCTTCTTGTCAGGAGGATAAGTTAGTCTTGGAGATAGAGATCTCCATTGCAAGTAGAGACCTGGCACATCCTCTGAGGATGATACTAACCCTAACCCTAAGTGAAGGTTAGAGAGAGATGAGTTGGACCAGGTGTTTGAAAGGACATGCCTTTGGGATGCCATATGATCCATGGGTGACCTAGTACCTTTGGCAACCCAACCCTGGGAAGGGTCGTGCATGTTAGGGTAAAGGATAGCTCCTTAGATGATGATGTTAATGAAGGGCATTAGAAACCCTATGGGCTTGTATAAATAGGGTATAGCTGGCACCTGGGGCACGTCGTAGTGTTGACAGTAGGATGAAACCCTGGATAAGGAATCATGATGGAGCATAAAGGGTTATGGATGACCTTGAGCAAACATAAGTTCGAACCTAGGCTTCACCCATGTAGGGCATGTTTTTGAGGTTGACCCTTCATGAAGAGAGGACCTCTAATGGTGAGGTTGGTTGTAGGGTTAGAGAGAGCAGGACACCAAGCCAGAAGGTCGAAAACCTAGACCCCGAGATACGAGGAACAGTGGGGAGTCAAGGATGATGCGACCTAAGTGAATGATAGTAGTTGCCTCATGCATAATTCCTGGAGGTTGATGATATCATGGTTGTCGTAGAGGAACCAAAACCTAGAGGGAGGATGAGTCTGCTTATACCTTCGTACCTATGGTATAAATGAGAAGAAGAGTTCCATAAACCCTGGAGAGGTATAGTAACAGGTTATGATGTCTTGCACCTTGTTGTTTGTCCTTAAGGAGGACTCAACCTTAAAGTGTTGATCGAAGAGAATGATGATAGGAAGTGTATGACATATCCGGTACATGCTTGGTTTGTGGATAATAGATTGAGCATGCAGTTGGACACCTAAAAGTGAACCTAGGATTCCTGACCTAAGAGGGGAAGTGGTGTACCTAATGCTCATGATGAGAGTTGAGTTTCCATAGATGCGAGCATGATACTTCCTATGTTAAGAGGAAAATGGAAGCCCCTTAAGTTTAAGGTATGGTTGATGAACCCCTCACAACTAGGTTGATGATGAAGGAAAGTATGATCTTGATCCAACATCGAGGAAAGAGAACAAGTATGACCTAGCCTAGTTTAGTGGTCTACTTGTGCCTTAATAGCATACTAGGGTTAAGTATAAGGATGTAAACCCTAGACCTAAGGATGTTTGTGACCTTGAGGGCAAGAGTTGTAGTTTCCTCCCATCCTTGGAGAGGGACCCTTGTATAGGGTGTTTACCAGTTTTGTTTGTTTAAGGCAACCTAAAGAGGTCCCACGGGATCTTGAGAAGCTAAGTGAAAAGTACATGGTATGAGAATGAACCTATAGACCCATAGATATCCATCTCTAATTGCATATGAATGTGTTACCATAGAGGTAACTAGTATGGGGCTTGACCAAGGTAGGCAGGTTGCCATGATCCCTATGAAAGGATGAAAGCCAGCCCATGAATGCAGAAAGAGAGATGATGAAGACTTGGGTAAGGTTCTAAGTGAATATGTACTATAATGGAGAATCCTAAGTCTATCCTAGGGTCAGGTAGGGATAAGACCAATGAAAGTAGGAGTTGCCTAATTCCCCAGTTGCACATGACCATAGGGTCGGGAGGTAACAACTATCATTGTCCGAGGGCCATGGGTTAGGAGATTGATCACATTCATGAACTCATGGGACCCAAAGGCAAGATGAGTAGGGCACTCTCTTGATGCATGAGGGAAGAGGGATGACCCCAAAAGAGTCGGCACCCTATAGACCTATAGGAGATGACCAAGGATATAAACCTCAGTAGGTTCAAGACCAATTTTCCATGGAAGTAACTTTGATATCGAAATGATTGTAATGAAGTGACATATGAGGCACGTTTCAACTGAGATCTAAAGGTGTACTGACAAGGTGGGATGTACCATCTCTACTTTTGGAATAGGAAGAACTATGTATTTGGACTACAACCAAATGCTTATTTCCTCTTGTTATGGGAGTGAGAGATAGGACAGTATGCATGTCATACACCAAGGATAAAAGATGATGTGGTTTGGAACGTTGCTACGAGATATGGGGACAGAGAAGATAACATGCCCTGGTAAAGTGAATGACACATGGATGGTTTGCAAACACTAAGAGGAATGAGGTAGTCACCTTATAAAGATGTTTTTATCATGAGCTATGTGGAACTTACAAGTTATACCAGGATGAGTTTGATCACCATGATGATGAAATCAAAGAGTGTTCTTAATGAAGATAGACATAGAGTTTGAGGTGAGACGATAAGTGAAATACATGGAAGTGTATGTCTTCAATGTTACCTAATACCTAAGGATATGAAGTGGTAATGGATGCTCTGGTTGAGATACATCTGACTTGGTTGGCTAGAAGCTAGAGGAGGTATGTTTGGCTAATACTCCAATGTAATAAGATATGTTGTACAAGTTAATGGTTGTTTGGTTAGCCAGTCTAGCCCTTGACGCAATGAAAGGATGGTGGTAGAACCTCAAGTGCACTTCTTTGGAAAAGAAGGTGATGAAACCCCGTCTAGAGTGGTTTAGGGTTTCGGAGGAATCGATCTCGAGGAATCATGACATACAGGAAATCATGATTGAAGATCACCATACACCGTGATAAATGGCAATAGCACTTTGGATGCTTAAGATGAAGTTGCATGTGGTTTATGGCCATGCAAGCCAGGAGGTAAAGGACGAACCCCAGTAACCCTGTGTATCGATATAGAGGAAAAAAGAGTCCCTGAGAGGGAATGGGAGTTCATCACTATGGATGTTGTGATAGGTCTCCCCGAGACCAAGGAAGGTCGAGATGCAATATGGGTTATGGTAGATCGCCTTACCTAGTTGACATGAGAAAGAAAGAGTTCTGTGAAGGGACAGATCTGGTTGAACGACCAATGAGAGAGACGGTTCAACTACACCATGAAGTGAGTTTGAAGGTTCTTGAGTTTGACCTAAAGGTTCCCTTCCAAAAGGTGGAAGTAGGTACATGGAGAACTCAATGTTAGTACAGTTTATCACCCCTAACTAATGGTTAGTATGATCCAGACTAAAGGGTCTGATGAGAGCATATGTGCTCGTTCAGGGTGATGGCTAGAGACAGTTCTTGTCCTATGAAAGATGTGATGATGACCACCATAGCCAGTATCGGGATTCTAAGAAGCTCGGTAAGGGAGGTTGTGTCGGTCACCACTTCAGTAAGGTGATGTTGGTGAAATGACCACATGATGATTAGAAAAGGACCACAGTGCATGAAGACGAAAGTCACTTTAATCATGCAATGGATGAAAGGAGCCTAGAGGCGACGAGAGTCATGAGTAGATGCAAAGTAGACTAACATGCAATGCACTGTGGGATAATATAATGTGAGAATCCGACCCCTCTGAGCTGTAGCTGGGAAAGTTGAGTCCCCGATAGATGGGTCCATTAGAGATGGATGGGTGGAGATGGTTAGGTTTTGACATTACCCCTCAGGATAAAGTAATATGTGATGAGTTCCATGTGTCCAATTTAGAGCACTATGTGAGGTGCTCCAACCATGTGCTCAGCAATGAACCTAGTGAGCCCCAAGGGAGGCTGAAATGGCCTGAGTCCACCTGTGCAGTTTATAGACGCCAGGATGAAAGAACTCAGAGAAAAGAATATGTGATGATAAAGTTTCTTTGGAGACGTCATGAGTATGGTAAAGCCACATAGGGGCCAATGATGGACATGTAAAAGTCTTATCCTGAATTGTTTGTTTGTTTGATAGAATTTTGAGGATAAAATTCCTATAAGAGGGGAAGGATGTTACAACCCCAATTTTTGGGATCATCTGGTGAGAAATGTAATTTCTCATATTAAAGATAATTGAATAAAAAATGGTATAATTTGTTTTGAATACATGGATTTTGTTTACAATAGCCTTGATGTTTGTGTTGTGGGCTTTATTGGCTATTGGGCCCAGTAACAAGGAAATAACAAAGAAAATTCAATTCGTGAATGAATAATTGAATATTCGAGAAAAGAATAAGATGGAAACCTTTGGAAGGCAAATCCAAAGAAGGATTTTGTGCCTCTTGGGTTCCTTGGTTCCAAGGAGTCCAAAATTGGAAAAGAAAGCAATAAGAAAAGAAAAGATTAATTAAGTACTTATTTATTAAAGAAGAAATTGAAAACAATGAGAAAATGTGGAAAATAAGTGGAAAGAGACATAAATGAGATTTCTTGGTGAAATTTCGTATCCATGAGGTTGTTAATATTAAAAGGAGTGCCAATGAGGAAAATAAAAGAGTAATAAAGATAAATCCTCAAAGGATGATATTTTGATGAGAAATAAACAAGATAGTGTGAAATAATGCATAAAGATGCATCTAGAAGGATAATAAGTATCCAATAAAAAGAATTTAGAAATTATGGAGTGTCTTAGGATCCAGGGAGTCCCAAAGAAGAAAGAGGAAAGGGAAAATACTTATAAAAGAAAAATAAGAAGATAATGTGAATATATAATTCATGGATTATGTGGTATTTCTAAAAGGATGTATTTTCTATTAAATAAAAATAGAAATTCGTGACCAATGATTAAGAGGCAAGTATAAAGAGAGTGAAACAAATAAACCTCGTACTTCAAAGTATCCATGAGAAATAGGAAATATCAAGAGTTAATGAAGAGAGAAAAGATGGTTGCTTCACAATCAAGGAAACTATGTTTCCTTTCGAGTTTAGGACTTGAGTCCTCATGGAAGCACGCCTCAGGGCTTCGTGCTCTCCGCTATATTAGGGGTAGAGTCTTGGTTCGAAGGGGAAAGAGAACCCCATGTTCTTCTACCTTCCTCTTCTTCCACGTTTTCGTCCAAACCCTACACCACGGGTGGTGTGTTCTTTGGAGCGACGGAGAGATGTGGAGCCATGCGGAAGAAGGTCGATGTACCCCAAAGACTCATGGATGATCATCGTATGCCCTGGAGCATCAGACGACACCCAAACACCTGCAGCACGGCTACAGCAAGCCTGCGAGCCGCGAACTTGCAGAGCAGGTTCCCGGCCATTGCGGCCATACCCAAGGTGTCCCCACCTACGTAGGGGAACGACGAAGGGGGGGAGCATTTCCCCGAGGGTCTTCGAGGGCCCAGGAACGGGGGAGAAGTCGCTCTGTACGCTGTTAGGGCGACGATGCAGCAGTCGCGCAAGGTTGAAGACAACAAGTTGCCATTGGACGAGTATGCCCTCCGCGGGCTAAAGGAACAGTCGACTTATGAGGGGGTAAAGTCATAATTCCGAAATGTTTCCAAATCTGAAAGTAACGTTGCAAGGAAATAGACACGTGGCGCTCTCCGATTGGTCGAATTAAGTGGTTTAATGCAAAAATCATATTTATTTAACCGTAGCTCAGATTAAAACAAGTTATATATGAATTTTGATCAGGAGAATGAGAGGAATCCAATAAAAATAGTTTTATAGTCTGATCTGATCAAAGTACGATGGCATAACAACATTAAGGAAGTTCAAAATTGTTTTAAAACATGTATTAGATGCATTTACCATTATACTAAAAAATTCATTGTGAGGACTTGTTTTGGTGACAACTTCACATAGGAAGAGTGCATGAGGGCAATTAAGGCACAAATCCAATAGTTGAACCCATTTTAATGTGAGCAACCTCAAGTGAACAAACCCTATTTTGAAATGAATAAAGTGTTTAATAGGGTTTAATGGATCATTAGAGTTGATGTTAACCTGTTAAATGTAAAAAGGTACATTATGTTCAAAAAGGAAGAGCTTTTCATATGATTAGTCTAATTTAGAGTTTATGTACTTAAATATGCTTGAAATTTTAAAAGGGCATAAAGTTATCATCTTTAATGTTTTAATTAAGGAAAGATCCTTAGATTTGGTGATAGATGGATTTAATGTTGTGCAATGGATAATCCAAGCCGATAATAACCTATTGTTGATAAATGTGAAGATGGAATCTAAAAAAGATGATCTTTTTTATAAAATTGGCTTAATTTGGGTTTCGTGCACGAATATGCATTAATGCGCTTGAAAACCCTAATTTAGGTAAATATGACTTTTAAATGTTTTAATTGTTCAAATCCATGAATGAATACGGATATGATGATCCTAAGTCAATCTGGGTATAAAGGACTATTAAATGAATAGTTTGAGCAATTAGGGTTTATATGAGTAGAAAAGAGTATTTTAGGGTTTGGTGATCTAAAAGGGATAAAGTTTGATAAATTGATCTAAGAAACCCTAATGAATATTAATGAAACCTTAATGCAGATTAGAAACCCTAGAAAGAGAATCCAAGTCAATAAAGTAGATTCTTGATAAAGTATGTAATAAAAAGGTACATATTCGTTTCAAGAATTATGTGATTACTTGCTTGGATTTGTTGATTGGCTCGATTGTATATACATGAAGTATGTGTTAAATAATCTGCATGACTCATCAAATCAAGTATGTGGTTACGCTTATGAATAATCACTCTAGTTTCTCGGTGATTTTCAAAGTTTTAATCGGTTGCTTGAAAATAACTATTGGATGTTTATTTATTTCATGCAACTATAAAGTGACTATGATTATCACTATAAATGTCCGTATATAACTGACTAGATCCGGGTCCACCTCTATTGCTTTGAAAAGGCTAAGAAAAAAAGGGGTAATCCTAGAGCAAGGTCTACGTTATCGAGAGTTAGAAACTGGGCTACCTATGTGTAGTGCCATGAGACTCATTAGCCTGCCATGAGTTAAGGAGTGGGCTACTTATGAGTAGTGCCATGTAACTCAAGCCTAGAAATTGGTTCACTTAAAGGTGGATCATGAGGGGTTTAATGGGGACAACATAGAGGATAGGGTACTCTTGGATCGCGGAGTTATATCTAAAAAGTAATCTTGATTGTTAAATGATTAATTGAATGATTCCATTGTTAACATATTTACATAATTATTGTTTCCCCCACATACCAGCTTTGGCTGACCGACGTTTTGTTTGTCGGTGTTTTAGGTACAAGCCAAAAGGACAAACAGTAAATCGTCATATTGTGAAATACATGAAGTTAAATACAAGGAGGATTAGTTAGAGTAGAATCCTTAAGTGGATAGAAGTTTAGAGATCCAAGTTTTTAAAAAGTATGTAAAAATTTATTTTCTTACAACTTTTCAGTATAGTAGGTTAAAATTTGATAATTATTCTTGGTTTATTTCCGAACCTTTGATCCGGAAGTTATGGGTGCGGGTTCGACCTCTCGGTCTCTCAATTGGGGGTTATCGGGAGGTGGGGTCGTAACAGGTTCCCACAAGATATTGTAAATAAAATTACCAGGTTAGAAATACCCAGACAGACGGAGGAGGAAGATGTTCTAGCTTGGGACCACTCAGACACAGGTCAATTTACAATCAAAAGTGCCTACCAACTCTTAAGACAAAACAAGGACATTAGAGTCCAAGGCAAGTGGAATATCATCTGGGAAACAAAAGTTGTGAGTAGAGTAAAGTTCTTTACCAAGAGGAGTCCATTCTCCATGCCTTATGGGACTGTCCCAGAGCTCAGGAAGTTTGGAAAGCCACCTTGAGCTACCAACTCTGGAATACCTTCTTCTCATTTACTGATATCTGGAGATGTCTAGAGAAGTTTATTAAAACAAAAAAAGGTGTAAGTACAACGTTCATGATTGGATGCTGGGAAATTTGGAAAGGGAGGAATGCACAGGTCTTTGAGGAACTAAATTTTCTAGTAGTTATATAGCTCATCTTATAAGAAATGAATGCAATCTAACAGAGCTAGCTCTCAATTCGGTAGAAAGTAATAAAGGTAGCACACACCATGAGGATGAAGGATGGTAGCCACCGGATCTGAATTGTTGGAAGATCAATACTGATGCTACCTTTAGGAGCAATAAGGCTCCCTCAACTGTTGCCATTGTCTGTAGAGACTGAATGGTAGATGGATAGGTGGCTGTGGTAAGAAAATATATGCCAATAGTGTGATGGAAGCTGAGGTCAGAGATGTTTACTGGGAAGTTGAGGTAGGAAGAAAACATTCTTGTAACCAAATCAGTTTTGAAACTAATTCACAGAAGACAAAAGAGGCTATTGAAGGTGACTTAAAACATTATCCGAAGCTGTTTACATGGTTAACTGAAATTCAGAATGGGTGGAAGGAGAGTTGAAAGCTAAGATATGTCCCTAGAGAGAGAAATAAGGTGGCTGATGGCCTTGCTAAACATCACCAAAAAACCATGGATGGTTCCTTTATGTACATGGTACCTCCTAGTAGTCTAGTTAATAGTGTCAACTCAGATTCCTGTAATGGTAGTAGTACTACCAAATTTATTTCTGCAGAAGAGTTTGTATGTTTTACTGATCCCCAAGAATTTGCTTGCAAGAGAGGGGTGAGATGAATAAAAAACCCTTCGACTTACCCAAAAAAAAGACATGGTATTAGTTAACTGAAATACACATCTTATTTTGTTACATCGTTCAATCGGAGCCTCTGTCATGGTTTTTTTTCAAAGTTGGGTGAGGTATATGCCTTAATGGTTCAATTGGTGGCTCCTCCAGTGAGTCAAATTGTTCACGGCCAAGCAGATGAATGTGTTAGACTACAAAATTGACACCCAACAATTATTTCATTTACATTTTTTTTAGTATATGAAGTTTATTTTCCATAAGTATTTGAATGATCTCAAATTTTGTATGTTGTCTGGTCATATATGATACTAAATGATTAATGCTTAGGGTACAATCTGGAGTGCATGTATAGTTTCAGTGTTGTATCTACAAGTGGCTAGGCATGCGAAAGCAGGGCTTTACCACAATTTAGTATGTAGGTAGTATCAAGGGTGTCACATCCAATGACGGTGACTTTGTTCTTACTGAGCTCGGATTCGAACATGGCATGTATTTTTCTCAGGTTGGCCAGGGGGATACAAGGCAACATGTGTTCCATCTGATCCACGATGGATATTTATGGACACAAATACTTGATTCAAGCACACCACACCAAGACATCCCTCATCATTTTACTATCTTGATTTGATGTGCATGTCAGAATGCCATTCCGCGACATGGTAAAAACATCTTTCCAATATTATACCCAAGTAGTGCCTACCAACTATTATTTTCATTCTTCTTTTTCTGACGAGTGCTTCTCCTTTTTCATCTTACTACCCATCCTCCTTTGACATTGATTTTCTCTGTGACTTCTCATCATATCCACTTTTTCACCCCTTCAAAAGGTTTACCAAAACCACCCGCTCCACTTCGTTGGCCAGGAAGTTGATTTGGTAGTAGCACATGTGAAGATGGGTTCCTTCGAAGGACCACTTGTAAGTGATTAAGAAATTTTGATTGGTCGACTAACGTGGAATTCAACGGAGGAGGATTTATGACTTTACATGTACAATGCAATCTTATTTACATTTTAATTTATACGACATTAATCTATTCTATGATGCTTACCATAGTTTCTAGAAAACAATATGGGTTCCCCTCACAGACTTGCATGATAACATTTCTCTAAAACAACTAGAATAGAATACTTGATGTATCACATTGTAATAGTATAATGTATACAACTAACCAACTATCTAACTAGCTTTCATAGGTAAGTTTCTGGGAAAACAATATGGGTTCCCCTCATAGAGTAATATGATAATGTTCTCTAAAGCAACTAGAATAGAACACTTGATGTATCACATTGTAATAGTATAACGTATACAACCAACCAGCTATCTAGCTATCTTTCATGGTCTATCTAACCAGCTATTGTTTACCAATATCCTACATTCATTGAAATAACTAACTAAATTTTTTTGGTAGAACAAACCGATTTCTTTTGTTCAAACAAACCAACATTCATTGGAACGAGTAACCCATTTTAGACATCACAATTAACTAGTCTTTGATTGGACCAGTAATGAGTTTTTGCTTAAATAACAACTTATATTTAGATGAATTAATTACTTGATTTCAATTTACCTAATAACAAACAATCATTGGAACTAAAACAAGATTTATGTTGACCTAATAACAAACAATCATTAAGACCTAATTAACGTAGCCCTTTATCCAACTTTTGTTGTAGACCTACTAATCAATGTCATTGTAACAATTATAATATTATTGCAAACTAATTATTCATGAAAAGTACAAGCCATCATTCCCATCAATGAATATCACATATCTTGTGATTGTACAACATATCTACTGCCTCGTTCTCTAACCTACTCGAGTACCTATTAGTATTAATAAACATAGAAGTTGTATTAGGGAATGTTGCCATGGTGTTATTCATTTAATATGATGTTCAACATTAATATGATTTAGTATATAGATGTCAGGATCATGAGTTTATGATCTCTGCTTGCTATCCTCTCCTCTCTTTATGTTGTGCAACGTCCTCAGAATGGATGCAGAACAATCAAATAAGTTGAATAAGATTTTCGATGAAGACCATGATGCAAGGAAAAATAGAAGCTTGTTATATCAAAGAAATCATTGTCGGTGCAAAGGGATTGTCTCAAAGGATCAGTTCTACATGAGAATGAAAGGGATATTGTTTGTCTTCGTTTGAACCCTACTTAGATGAATTAGTGAGTTTTACTTATACATTTTATTCTTATTTATAATGCATAATTTCAATGATGTCAAGCTCTTACATATTTGCAACAACCTCTTGTTGGGTGGCTAGCAAAGACTACATGGGAACCATCTTAGGTCACTGGCTAGAAATAATTGATTTTATGAGAAGGTCATAGACTCATATGACCACTATCTCAATAGGTGGGAGCATAAGATCAGTGGAGGAAAAGTAAATAACATTACCTTACATCAGGTGTTTCAATGAGTAGACTCCATGTGCTAATTTCTCACTTATTTGAACCGGGATTATAGTATTGAAGTATTTACTTTCATGTTTTTCAACACTAGAATTTCACTATTTGTGTGCAACATAATCATTTTATTTTAGCATAATGCACACATATTTAAGGGAAAACTAGAGTCTAATTTTTTGCAGGAATATGAGACTATAAGAAACATTTGATACATGGATCATTTAACATCTTGCCCCAACTTTAGCCACAAAGAATGTTACTAAGTAAGGTACATCAATTTTCCAATTTTATCTTTATGCTTTATAAAGTCTCATTAAGCTTACTCATATGTCTAGCAATACATGACTTCCACGTGGATTTGAAATTATTGTATCTATTTTGGCTTTGAATTTTCCTGTTGGAGGTATATATGCCTCAACAACATCGTTTTTGAGGATACATTCAATTTAGGGTACTGTGATCTTGGGAATTTCTTGATATTTTCAATAAGGTTGTATTTAGGTGTTTTCAAGGACTATTATTCTTAGGATGTGTGGTGTTGAGATGTTCAATTTGTACTTGTTTAACCCCATTATGATAATTGTGGTGTGTTCCTACTATTGATGATGGAACACTGGCAAGGCGAGAATAGGGAAAATACTATCATAGTTGGTTGCCTCTAAGGTATATTAGGGAGTTTAGAAGGAAGGAGGAATCCCTACTAGTAATAACTAACCACAATGTACCGAAGGATCAAGTTTTTGATAGGTTGCGTTTTATGTAACTTTATATTTATATAACATTTTGGAATGGTGATATCTAAAACCAAGCATTTGTTTGTCAAAGTCGCCATTATTAGTATAATACAATAACCAACATATACCCAATAACATAATATCATTCGACGAACATAAGAAAAAGAGTATGTTTTTCAAGCTCATAGCATTGGACTCAATAACAAACATACATGAACAATACAACACTATTCAATGACTAAATATAAAGCTTATGTTTGTCAAACTTACAAGATTTCCTATAACACAATAACTAGAATCTAAATTATTCCATCATATTGCATTAATTATTCCTATCAATGTAATTAGTGGTTTTAGTCATATTTGTCACTCCTTATTTATTGGGATACTACATTACATGTAACATTGATGCATTAATGTTGGATTATCTTAGAAAATGTAAATCCATGCAAAAATTCATATACCCTCCGATGGCACACTACCATTACTAGGACATGATGTTCCAAACCCTAGTGGCACCTCCATTTTGTTCTCTTTTTTATTTTCTAACCCTAGTGTTGGTGTTATGCCCTGGGATCTTTTAGGTGATGATTGTAATAGAGATACTTTATTCTTGTTTTGATTATTAATAAAAGATAGTTCCACTTATTATGTATTTTTAGTATCGAGAAAATGAATAAACCTAATAATGTCCTAAGTCAGTTTTACTCTATGACATATGATTTATTTTAAGGACATGGACATCAGATCATATGTATAATAACAGCAAATATTCTTGGTTCCTGCTAGTTGATTATTTTTGTGGATATAATAGGAAAACAATTACACCCAAGACTATCATGTATGATGAGTGGTTACTACGTCTCTTTAGTCATGATTGAAAGATCTAGAGGGGGGAGAATAGTGCTTATTGAAGTTTTAAAGTTAATTTAAACAATGAAAACACTTGAACAAGAAGTAGGAGGAAACAAGGAAGACACAACGATATAGAGTGGTTCCTACCTTAGAAATCTAAGGTAGTCAGTCTACTACCCGATTGTTTCCAACCGAGATTTTGAAAGTGATCAATTTTATTACCTCGCAAGGATGTTACATAAAATAAAATCACCTTCCTTACACCCTTGAAGTATCCTTCACCTGAAGTAGTCTCAATCCCCCTAGAAGCAGCCTTATAAAGTAACTTCAAGCTCACCCTTGAGGTAGCCTTCACCTGAAGTAGATTCAATCCTTGAGGCAGCCTTCTGTAGTAACTCCAAGCTCACCCTTGAAGTAGACTTCACCTGAAGTAGCTTCAATCCTTGAGGCAGCCTTCTGAAGTAACTCCAAGTCACCAGGAGCAGTGTTCACCACCTGAAGTAGCTCCACGAACCTCCTTTTAACGACCCCCAACCTAGGAGTAGTCAAGGAGAACAAAATACAATAAAGGGAACAAGATTGGAAGAAAGAAACAATGTTACCAATGAGTACAACGCTTTGATCCTGTATCAAGGGTATTGATCTCCTATCCACTATAGATGAACGTGGTAGTGTGGTGGCTAGGAGACACTAGGCTATAGGACACTAATGTAGATCTCAAAGAAACAAATTGCAAGTGTAGCTTAGCTTGTTGCTCACTAAGAATGAATCTCAAGTGTAACTGTATGCACAAGTGATTGCTTTAGGTATCCTAATGCCTCTCCTATTTATAGGAATGGGTTACGGGACCTTTCGGATGTTCTAGACACTTTCTAGGCTGTTCTTAGTGCTCAACTAGCCGTTAGATGTCCATAAATTACTTTGTAACAGCTAGTTGTTTAGTGCTAAAAAGTGCAATTCCAGAACCTATCTCGATTGAGGAGTTTGTCGACCGAGTGTGTCTCGTTCGAGATTATCTTCGACCGAGTGGGAGGTTGAGGTAAATGTGTTGCAATGTTCATTTTCAACTCCCAACTACTTTTTCACCTCAGTCTAATGGCTATAGAGCTTGCTCGAAATGGTCGAGAATATTGTCGACCGAGAGTGTCTCGGTCAAGAACTTTCTCGATCGAGAAAGTCACTATTTCAATGTGTTGAGCCATGTAGTAAGTGTGTGTATCAATGTGTAATTGTGATTCTATCTTAGGGAGGATCTATCTAAGTGTTGTGAGTAAATAGGGAAGATCTAACGCTTGATTTACATGATGTCCAAGTACTTGTACATTATATACTTGTACAAGTTTTTACATCGAGTGCAATCATAAAAATAAAAGTAATTTAAGCATGTTGATCTTCCAATTTGTATTGATCTTCAACTATCCACTTACTTATATGTTTATCCCTAAAATACTCAAATAACAAGTTAGATCCACAAGAATGAAATGTTTGTAATCATCAAAAAAAATTGTATAATAATGTCCAATTTAGCCAACAATCTCCCCCTTTTTGAAGATGACAAACATTCCTAAAATATAAATCAAGGGAATTTAAAAAGCATGAGTTTCATACCTGATATTTACCTTTTGTAGATATTCTCCTATTTATTCAAGGAGTGTGTCCTAGTTATTCCCAAAGAGGTATAGAACATAATATCCAACTCTAAGGGAATATAGCAACAATTTATGTAAAGCTAAGAGATTATTATTTTTTTGATTATATTACTTCTCCCCCTTTGTCATTTCAAAAAGATAACCATATAACCAATTTGCTCCCCCTGAATGGGATACTCCCCCTTAATTGTATACTATAATAAAAATGTCAAATTTAGCCATAGTTCAAAAATCATGATTTATTTCTAAATCATTTGCAAGGGATGTTAAACCCTGAAATGATAGGAGAATCCTTTAGGCTCATGGATACATTTGATTATTTTCTCAACCATTTACAAAGGATGTTAAGCCTTGAAAATGATATGAGATGTCTTTAAGCTCATAGTAGGATTAATGAGCATATTTCTCAACCATTTACAAGGGATATTAAACCCTAAAATGATATGAAATTCCTTTAGGCTCATAGTAGGATCAATGGATGTATATCTAACCCTAATTTGTTTAGAGAATTCAATTAAGGTCAAGATATACATCATATTCAAGAATGTTGTAGGCTCCTTTATTTTCATAACCAAGATTACTTTTAAGGATACTAAGGTTATAACTAGCTTTGAAGTTCAATTAAATAAGTAAATTAATGAATCAATTTGTTTTTAACATGTTGAGCAAATATACTAAGGTTGAGTGCAGGTGAATGATTTACAATTAAGCTTTTTGTCATGCTTATTTTAGGTTGACCATGACTTTGACCGTGTGGGAGGTTGAGGTAAATGTGTTGCAAAGTCCATTTTCAACTCCCAACTACTTTTTCACCTTAGTCTAATGGCTATAGAGCTTGCTGGAAACAGTCGAGAATATTGTCGACCGAGAGTGTCTCGGTCGAGGACTTTTTCGACTGAGAAAGTCCCTGTTTCAATGTGTTGAGCCATGTACTAAATGTGTGTATCAATGTGTAATTATGCTTCTATCTTAGGGGAGGATCTATCTAAGTGTTATGAGTGGATAGGGAAGATCTAATACTTGATTTACATGATGTCTAAGTACTTGTACATTATATACTTGTACAAGTTTTTACATTGAGTACAATCATGAAAATAAAAGTAATTTAAGCATGTTGATCTTCCAATTTGTATTGATCTTCAACTATCCACTTTCTTATTTATTTATCCCTGAAATACTCAAATAAGAAGTTAGATCCAAAAGAATCAATGTTTGTCATCATCAAAACAAAGGGTATAATAATGTCCAAATTAACCAACAATGATAATGGGTATCAACTCAGATGTAGGATACTTGTTCGGGAACAACTTGAACAAATCCCCCTTGAGATTGACACATGGAAGTCATGTAATGACACAAATCTAAGTGTGACAATGGTGAGCCTGATCCTTAGATGTAAAGTTAGTGCAGTTGCAGATGTGTTCTATGTGTTTTGACACTAGCCCAACATGCTATGAAACACAAGTTGCCATAAAGGTAATGATTTTGTACACAATGACACATAGTGATCAGTGTGAGTGATGTAGATGGAATTTTCCCCTCCTTTACGAGTGATATCCCTAACCACTTGATAAATGAGACTATGGAATGCATTACTATGCACATGTAGTCAATATATGATATTGAGCTCACAATATCTCAAATACTTTGCTCTAGTACAAGGAACATAATTTGAAAATTAAGAGGATGACATTCCATGCCTCAGTTTCAATATGGATATATGTGACAAAGGAATTATATAGTCATGGAAATATCAATAACTTTTATAGGTTGTAGTTGTTCTCCAGGTCATTCCTATTACTACGATGGTAATGATGTGTGTCTAGACACCAATATTTGCATGTGTTGTTTTGAACATCACTACCGACATAATTAGGAACCTATCATGTCACACACATAAGGATTCAAAAGGGAATGGAAGTTTAGAATCAATCATATGATTAGAATGATTCTGAATCATAAAATTGATGATTTACCCTATGTTGGGGTGACCAAAATGTTTAGTCGACAGATCATATTGATTGGATCAATAGAGAAATTGATTGTCAATTGATCGATTGATATTTCCAATGGATACATGTGATCTGTCAAACAACCAATTGTTAGGGTGATCATAATGTTATGGGGAAATTATGGAATTAGAAAACAAGTTAGATGTAGATCTACACTAATGTGATGGGGTGATCCCAAATTCAGTTTGAGTTTTCAGCATTAATAGTTGTAAGAATTGCAAATAAGAATGAGATTGCAATTATTTTTTTCCAAGACCATGACTACTATATAAAGGGGGCATTTCACATAGAGTGACATACGTCTAATATAACTATTGAAAAAACTATAGGGAAATAAGATATCAGATAAGAAGTGGAAACAATTATTTTTACTGATATATACTCCATTAACCAGCAGATCGCATCAATAACTATGCAATGAGAAGGATGGTTTAACAAAGATATACCTAGTCCTGGAGTAAGTCCAACGAGAACCATCATTGATGTACATTCACACTCTATCTTGTACGGTGTCTATGTAGCTCCTAGTTGCACTGAGACTCATTTGAGTGCTCCTCCATGGACAGTAGACTTAAACATCATTGTCAGAAACATCTCCGTTTAACACAGAGTGTTGGTTGACGACGACCTCCTTTGCAATGGGAAAAGTCCACCTTGCCTCTAGAAATTCCACATGCACCAATTAGAAATCCTATCGTCTTGTGAAAATGGAAAGGAAGAATGTGTCCCTCCCGTTGGTGTACTAGTCACCAACCTTCTCTCCCACAACAATGATCCTCAGTCGTTCTCTTCCTTGCTATCCCTCTCTAGTCGGATAGGACTTTCTTAGCTCTTGATTACCACAATAGGAGAGGACAACAATTGTCATAGCAATTGATTCTCAATTGTCTATGTTTTATTCTGGGAAGCCCCCAATACCTCTCTATTTATCAGAGGGGTTGGGGTTTGGGTTCCCAGTCGGTGTAGGAGTGGAAAGGACCGCAAGATCTAGAATCTTCACAACCTACGAATTCTGAAATGGACGTTTTGGCACGCCAGAAGGTCTTCTTGCATGCTATACGATCATCTTGTACTGTGGGACAGTTGTTTGGAAGTTTCCCAATTGCATACAAAATCGGCAATTCAATTCCAAATAATTTTAGACATTAATTCCCTGCACCACGAGTATTGTGCGATCGAAATGTTTCAGAAAACTTCCCAAACATTCATTTGGCCCCAAATGAGATGTCTCACACATGCAAGATGCCTATCTCACTCACCTAGATGCCCGTCTAGTGGGCCGAATCGAGTCGATCAGTTCAACAGATTGAACTGGTCGGCTCACAGGGCATAACTTAGCCAATTCCATTTCTAATCATCCTGACAGTCCAAATGACCATCTCAACTCTTGAGTCGGCCGTCTGGTACTCCAGACGGTTATCTCACTCTGTGAGATTGTCGATTGGCAGTACATACATTGTATTCAACTGATTAGTTGTGTGAATTAAGTACCTAAATAATTTAATAATAAATTCAATCATCATTCAAGATTAAACTCCTCTTCTAGATTAGTTTATGTGTGTGTGACCCTTTAGGTCCCATATTATGTTGGCAGTGAATGTCCATAACTACTTATGACATCACAAGCAATGAGCAGTGCCTAGTCACACATCATTTCTACCCAAGTAAATGGTAAGTTGGAGAACAACTTGCAACTTACAATATGTGCATGGTGTTTTAGTATTTGTATAGTTCCTTTGTCATTGATATCTAGATTGAACTAGAGGCATGGAGAAGTCATCCTCCTTATTATTTAATCTTGTTCCTTGAATCGGAGGAGACTATCTAAGATATATGTAAGCTCAATATCACATATTGACTCACATGTGCGTGCATGGATTTCTCAGTCTCACTAATGAAGAGGCCTAGGATATCATACTCCATTAGGAGGGACAAATCCGATCTCTTTCACTCAAAGTCAGTCCCCATGTGTCACAATTACCCAATCATCACCTTTATAAAACCCCATGTTTTAGGGTTGCATTTGGTGATGTCAAATCATATAGAATGACATGTGATGAGTGTAGTGATTTCAACTTATAAGAACCAAAAATACCACCATAACTATAAGATGTGATTCTAACATACCTAGTTAAGGTTTCCATGTATCATTCTTATGGTGGGTCTGTCTGATACACTATTCTCTAACATTTATCCATGTGCTTGGTTTGATATTGCCATATCATGACTAATGACATTCTGTCATAGACGAACTCACACTCTGATCTTATGTGTTATTGTTGTCTATCTACCATCCAAAAAAACAACTGATTAGGGACATAATGAGAATGTATATAGTGATAACATTTGCATGATCTCATTATTCCAAGTAATGTACTTGAAGTCATATCTTATTGAGTAATATCATTCTCAATAGATTTATTATGTTATTTCATTATCTCAAAACTAAACAACCAGAATAATTTGGTAGCTTGCCTTTATTAATAATCAAACCATTTACAAGTTATGTCATTGCAACCATCATATGATTGGCTCTCTGGGCATATTCGCAAATAGACTTCCAGTTGCACTTTGAGCCAATCACCCACAAATCTTATTCAAAGTGACCAAACATGACCACATTACTTCTTCTGTAAAAGTCCCTTTATCAATGGGTCAACAATATTGCTCTTAGTTGGTATTCTGCAAATCTTTACATCTCCTCATTGTACATTCTCTCATATGTTATGGAACCGCCTTTGTATATTCTTTAAGCACTGATGTGATCTGGGTTCCTTAGCTTGTGTAATAGCTCCATTATTGTCACAATATAGCTCGATTTCTTCACTAATGCTCTGAATGACCCATGTTAAGGGATGAGCTTCTATATCCAAACAACTTCCTTTTCTAGAATTGATGCACCAATATATGTGACATCTATTGTTGAATTATCGACTGTCACTTGCTTGGAAATCTTCCAACTCATAGCTATGTTGTTTAGGCAAAAGTAAAATCCTGATGACAATCTATAATCATCTTTGTCAGTCTGGAATCTTGCATCGGTGTAACATCTTACCACCAACTCTTCCTCTCCAACGTAGACTAAGAATTGATCCTTAGTTCTTCTCAAGTACATTAAGATATTTTTGATGGTTGTCCATTGAGCATTGCCTAGATTTGACTTATAGCTGCTAGTCATGATCAAAGCATGCGATACATCTGGAAGGGTGCACAATGTCACATACATGATAGATCTAATTGCAAACACATATGGAATCATAATCATGAGCTGCATTTCTTCACAACAATGGTGAAATTAAACTTTAGAGATCGTAACTCCATGTAGCATGGGCAGGTTTCCTCTCTTTGAGTTCTCCATGCTGAACTATTCAACACTTTGTCAATGTATGTGATCTAACTCAGTCCAAGAAGCCTTCTTGATCTATATCTATATATCTTTATCCCAAGGATGTAGGATTCTTCTCCCAATTCATTCATAGAGAATGTATTTCCAAGAAATGTCTTTATCTTTTGTAAAGTTGGAATTTCACTCCCCGTCAATAGTATGTCATTCACATACAATATGAGGAATACAATGATGCTTCCACTAACCTTCTTGTACACACTATGTTCATCTTCATATTGAACAAAGACAAACTCTTTGACTGTATGATCAATGTGAAGATTCTAGCTCTGAGATGCTTTCTTCAATATATAGATTGACCTTTGTAGTTTACAAACATTATTTGCATCCTTTGGATTGATAAAACTATTAGGTTGTGTCATATACACATCCTTGAGAGGATTCCTATTAAGGAATGCGGTTTCAAAATTTATCTACCAAATCTCATAGTCATGATAAGTTGTAATAGCAAGCATGATCATGATGGACTTAACCATGGCTACTGGATAAAAGGTTTCATAATAGTCAACATCTTGAACTTGTCTGAAGCCCTTTGAAACTAATCTTCCCCTATTGATTTGTACTTTACCATCCATATTTGTCTTCTTCTTGAGGACTCCACTTGCACCCGATGTGTGTTACCCCTTCAGGTGGTTCCACGAAGGTCGAAACTCACATAGTGAACATGGATTCCATCTCGTATCTCATGAAATCAAGCCATTTCTCAAACTCTAGTCCCTTAATACCTTCTAGATAGGTTGTTGGCTCATCATCTATGACCAACTCACTACCTTCATGAGTTACAAGATATCCAAATCTCTCAGGTTTAAGGTGTGTCATACTAGATCTATTAGGTTTGTGTGTCACTATAGGAATTGGATTTTCCACAAGTCTTTGTGAGTCACTTTGTCCCTCATCTACCTCAACTGGTTCAATGTTTTCTTATTGGTCTCGAACATCTTTGAGTTCTACTTTTCTTACAATGATTCCTTTAGCAATGGATTTTTTTATCCAGGAATATTGTCTCTCAGACAACAAATACTTTGTTGTCAGTTAGGTTATATAAGTAGTATCCCTTGGTTTCTTTAGGATATCCAACAAAGTAACATTTTTTAGATCTAGGGCCAATCTTTTTAAGAAACATTTTCTTGACATAAACTTCACACCCCCAAATCCTCATAAAGACATTTTGAGGTGCTTCTCAGTCCATATTATTGGTTATGCATGCCCAGAGAGCCAATCATGTGATGATTGTAATGGAATATCATGTAAAATGATATCAGTAAAAAGCAAGATTCCAATTTATTTTGTTTAATTCAGTTATGAGACAATGATGTAACATTATAAATGTCTAGTGAATTATATTACTCAATGACATATGTGTCCAAGTTACTATCCCTGTGGATGAGATGATACTAATTTCAAGGGTGCAAATACATATTCATTACGTCCTTGATTGGTTGTCATTGTGGAAGGTTGATTGACAAAAATGACACATAAGACCAGAGTGTGAGGTGGTTGATGACTAAACCTTATTAGTCATGATATGGAGATATCAAACCAAGCACATAGATACATGTTCGAGAATAGTGTATCGAACAGTCTCAGTGTGATACTGACACATGGAAGCCATCTTCATGAAATTCCTAGTCAAGTCTCACAATGATGGTGGTGTTTGTGGTTCATAGACTGGAATCATTGCACTCATCACATGTTGTAGGGTAAAACTTGACATCATTAAATGAAATCCTGAAACATGGGTTGTTATAAAGGTGATGATTGGATGGGTTTGACACATGGGGATAGATTGTGAATGATTGATATGGGATTAATCCTATAACACCCCTCCCTAGGGTTTTATACATGGTCAGCGGAAGCATACATTCTCCCCAACATTTTCCATAATGTGGGGTGCTTGAATTTCGAGGGGTAGTTGTTACAATTATGATCTCATATCAAGTAATAAATGACACTTAGCATTTCATTGAAAACATAGATTCATACATAAATTTCTTAGGAATGGAACTACATCATAAGTTTAAGGTATGTTTAACATAAACTAGATAACATGTGGAAACATATGATCTCCATAGATGGATGTCCCACCAGGCAACAACTCCATAGATCCTTAAGTCCTTGGAACTCCTCAAGCTGGTTTCTCCCCTTTAGCTTCAAAACCTAGGGACATCTTGTCCCCAGCCATGCAAAATAAGACATTCATGGTAAGTAAGTGGCATTGGCATGTTATAAGACATTGAAATAGCACACACATTGACTTATCATAAACATGAATGTAAATTTGACATTAAACTTTATTGTCATCTTTTAACATAATAAATTTGATAAGAAAAGTATGCAAGCCTCTCTTAATGCCCCATAAGGAGCCAATAATGCTCGGAAAGCCCATAATGCTCAGAAAGCCCATAATGACTTAAAGAGTCCATAAATAAGGTGCATCTAGAAATTAATCAAATTCCCATTTAACTTGATCTAAAAGTCTAGATAACTTAATCTTGGTCTTAATAGGATTACTCCCTCTTGACATGGTTGGGATTTATCCCCATGAAACATAATGGGATTTCTCCCTCTTAAGCATGAATGGGATTTCTCCCTCTTAATCTTGGTTTCATGAATCTTAATCATAATCCATAGCATTAATAAGATTTTCTATACTTAGACTTAATATATAGAAATCAACCATTCAATAAACATGTACTTATCATGACTTTAGTATAAAGTGCATAACCATAGTCATTAACACTGACTAAAGCAAATTTAGTTATGCGAAGGACATGGCCCACTTACCTTGAGCTAAAGAACCTAAGTCAAACCTCGTTTGACTGATTGGATTCCCTTAAACACCTAAAATTAGCATGCATATACTTCATCATACATCTTTAAACCCTAATTCGTTCATATATAAATTGAGATGTGAACACAGGGAAATTAGTCGATAAAAATCATAACCTCATCAAAAATCCTTTACATTGACTATTTACTTGTATTTTTCTAAGCATCGATTGAATTACTATGATTTTACAAAGAAAAGACCAATGTAATTTTAGGGAAAATCCACATAGATAAATCTCAATCAAATCAGTGGGCCGGCTTCTGAGTTGGTCCAATCAAGCTTGGCCAACTCAGCAGCGAGACTTGCCTCAGTTGTCAACGAAAGTGGGGTGGATAATCCCTTAACTGCCCTTGTGGTTTAAATACATCAATTAATAAAATACGGAGACTCAGGGGTCATTGAACATCCTAGTTTCTTACCATGCAAGCCATGGCTCGACCTTCACTCCAGGATAAGAAGCTAAGAAATACATGCTATTTAAGGTTGAAGATCTGAGTTCCTCTCAAGAAGTAGAGGCTTCCAGTGAGTTTTCCAACTCCTAATGAAAGAACAGAACCTTTTCATGGGCTCAGGTGTGAATTGGAGCTCGAGAAGCTCCTTGGCCATGGCGGCACAGCAAAAAGTGGGAGTCGGGACCATGGATGGGCCATGAGAATGGGTTGATAAAGACTCACGAGAGGTCGTTGAACCACATGTAACACACACAATTGTGAAAGGACCATTGTAACGACCCCGCCTCCCAGTAACCCCCAATTAAGGGAGACCAAGAGGTCAGAGCCTTTATCCCAATTTCCCGAATCAAAGGTTCGACAAATAATCAGTAATAATTATTAAATTCTACCAAACTATACTGAAAAGTTGTAATAAAATAAAACTTTGCATACCTTTTAAAAATATTGGATTGCTAGACTTCTATCCATAATTGGAGTCTATTCTAACTAATCCTCCTAGTACATTAATTCATATATTCACACTGTATCACATTACTATTTGTCCTTTTCATATTGTACCTAAATCACCGACAAACAAAACATTAGTCAGCATAAATGAATATGTCGGTATGTGGGGAAAACAATAATCGTGCAATTAACTATAACAACATATTGCAAGCAGTTATGGTTTAGCAAGCAAACTTTACATCTTAAACATAACTTCTCAATCCATACATATCCTAACCTCTGCATTGTCCCTACAGTGGACCTACATACTACCTCTCATATGGTAGATCCCTATTAACCCCGCATGATACTACCTAATAAGTAGATCAATACCTAGGTTTGATGAGTCGCATGGCACTACCCATAGGTATCCCAATCCCTAACTCATGATATGCTAATGAGTTGCATGGCACTACCCATAAGTAGCCCAATCACTAACTCGATGGTCCTACCTAACAGGTAGACCATAAATTAGGTTACCATTTTCATCATTAGAAAAGCCACAGAGGAGGACCAAGATCTGAGTCAGTCAGGTATACATATTTAGGATGATAGTTATAGTCACTTTATAATATGCATGAATTAAATTCATCCAACAATTTAATTCAAGCAACCGATGAAAACTTTAGAAATCCTCAGAAAACTAGTTCGAGATATTCATAAGTGTAACCACATACCTGATCCAAAGTAACTTTGATGTTTAAGCATTAATATTAAAGACAATAAAACAAGCAATCAACAATATCCTAAAATTAATGCATAACATCCAAGTGTCATTATTTTATCCAAAACATTCTCAAGATCGAATTGGATTCCACCATAGGATTTTGAGGCCAACTTTAGGGTTTTATTAGGGTTTTAGCCTCCATAAAACTTGTATCACTTTTAATTCCCCTTTTAGATCACAAACCCTAATTTCAACATCATAGGCATACTTCACTGTCAATTAAGTCTAATATATCCATTTTACACTAAAACTACCATCTTTATCTTTTTAAGTTATGATGCAATCATTAAGGCCAATTATCATCTTTGGTTTCTTTTGGATTAACAACTCATAATTCATTATGGTCTAATTCACATATGAACTCTATTTATCACTAATTGCACATTAATCCATTAGAAAACCCTAATTACCAAATCAAAGGTATTTATCCAAAATTAGGAACTTTTATATTTAAAATAGCTTAGAACCATCATATCTTATCTTTATTCATGAATTTGAACAATTACAGCCATTAAGAGTCATAATTACTAAGATTAGGGTTTCAAGGCTCATTAAAGCATATTCATGTACATGGAACCCTAAATAAATTAAACTATAAACAAAGATCATATTTTTAGATCTAACGTGTCCTTTTTATAATCAACAGGTTAACATCAACTTTAATCATCCATATAACCCTTCTCATTACATTAATCATCTTAAATTAGGGTTTCTTAATCATTGATGCATTAAAGTTGATAACTTCCACTAGTTTTTGAATTTCAAGATGAATTAGCTTCTTAGTCTATTTTGAATGGATTCCTCACATTTTTCTGAGCAAAATTCATATATTATACATACCAATCCGAGCTACCATTAATTAGATATGATTTTGCAAGAATTACTTACTTGGACCAATGGGAGGTTGCCACATCAGCCTTTCCCATGCAACGCGGCCGATTTGGAAACATAACTAATTTAATATATTGCCCTCACTTAAGCGGCCGACTCTTCATAGTAGGGAGGGGTAAAACTGTTCAAGCGGCCCGTCATCTTCTTCCTCGCGCACCCTAGCGCTGCCGTCTGTGCAGCCGATCGCGGGGTGTCTCCACCCACCTTCCCAAGGTCCGAGGGGCACCGGAGACCAGCGCCCTGCCCCCGCTACCCTCTACCACACCTCTCAAGTGCCGACCCATGGCCAAGATGGCTAGGTGCAAGAGTGTTGGGCCTGCAACCCGCAGTCATGATGCAGACCTTCTGCAGGTGCTGCGCGATGGTGGTGAGCAAGGAAAGATGGCTGACCTTCCTCGGGTTGTCGTGGGAGCTTCATGCCTCCACCGACACCCATCACAGCTCCTTGTTGCCCCTGAGATAGCACTATACCCTCTTGGTTAGGGTTTGAACGAAAAGAAGAAGGATGAGAGAGAGGGATGCATGGGATCCTCTTAGACTCGGGCCAAGGGGTTTATCCTTATATAGAGGTGGGTAGTAAAGCCCTAGGATGTCCATACATGAGATCCAAGACCCTTTCCCAATAGGAAACCATATTCCTTCATTAAGAAGCAATCTTCTCTCTATTAAATATCTCTTTGATATTCTTTATTCTTTAGATATTAGGAATTTGAAAATTACCTCTTTTATTCTCTTTGTACTTGGCTTTTAATCCATTGGCCACGAAATTATACTTCCTCATAGAAGAAAGTACCTCATTTTAATAACACCACAAATTCATTAATTATGTATCTCATTATCCTCTTATTTTGTATTATTTTGCATTTTCTCTTTCTTCCTATTCCTTGGGACTCCTTGGATCCCAAGAAATCCTAAGATTTCGAAATTCCTTTATAAGGATACTTATCATCCTTCTAGATGCATCTACATTCTTCATTTTTCATTATCTTACTTATTTCTTTATTAAGATATTTCCTTTCAAGGATTTCTCTTTATCTTTCATTTCCTTTTGCCTTTTTTCATATTTCTTTTCTTAGAAATCACATAGAAACGAAATTTATTCCATTGTGGCCATTAATGCCACTTTCTATCAATTTCCAAATATTTTTCATAAATACTTTGCTTAATATTCATTATCTCATATGTTTTTCTAATATTTGGATTTTTCTTCTTTTCTTCTCTTTTATATCCATTATTGGATTAATCTAATAATAGGAACCAAGAAATTCCTATATAAAGGGATATTTGCAAAGAAATCGATCCTTCGAAGCAAAGCATACAACCTTTTCAATTAAGTATAAATTCATAAAATCGATACATTTCAGTTATGAAAACATATGCAAAATTGAGGTTGTAACATCCTTCCCCTCTTATAAGAATTTTGTCATCAAAATTCCATCAAGCATACAAACATTTCAGGATAATACTTTTCCATGTCCATCATTGGCCCCTATGTTGCTTTACCCTATCCATGGCGCTTCCAAAGAACGTTTATCATCACATATTCGTTTCTCTGAGTTTCTTTCACCTTGTCATCTATAATCTCACAGGCGACTCAGGACATTTCAGCCTCCCTTAGGGCTCACTAGGTTCATTGCTCAACACATGGCTTAGGTACCTCACATAGTGCTCTAAATCGGACTGGTGGAACACATCACACATCACATTATCCTGAGGGGTAAGGCTATACCCAAGCATCTCCACCAATCCATCTCAAATGGACCCATGTATCAGGGACTCATCTGTCTCAGCTCTAGCTCAGAGGGGTCATATTTTCATATCACATATTCTTCCATAGTGAACTGCATGTCAGTCTACTTTGCATCAGCTCACGACTCGCCCATGGGCTCTCTTTTAGCCATTGCACGATCAAAGCGACTTCACCTGCACACACTGTGGTCCTTTTCTGACCTTTGCGAGGTCCCTTCACCAACATCATCTTAATGAAGTGGTGACCGACACAACTTCTCTTACAGAGCTTATTATATCTTGATAATGGCTATGGTGTCTATCATCACAACTTTCATAGGACGAGAATTGTCCCCATATGTCACCCTGAGTGAGCACATATGCTCTCATCAGACCCTCTAGTCTGGATCATGCTAACATCATTTAGGGGTGATAAGTTTTACTCACATCAAGTTCTTCATGTATCTACTTCCACCTTATGGAAGTGAATCTTTAGGTCATACTCAAGAACCTTTGAACTCACATCATTGTGTAGTTGAACCATCTCTCTTATATGTAGTTCAACCTGATCTGTCTTCCGACAATACTCTCTCTTTCTCTTTAGACCATGTCATCTAGGTAAGGCGATCTACCATTGCAGTTTGATCTTCTTCGGTTCATGGGAGACTTACCTCAACATCCATAGTGATGAACTCCCATTCCCTCTCACGGACTTTTATCCTCTATATCCACTTAATGGATTATTGGCGTTCATCCTTCACCTCCTGGTTGGCATGGCGACAAGCCACATGCATCTTTGTACAGTTTTCATCTTAGGCATCAAGGTACTGCTACCACTTATTATCTTAGTAGTACCATGGTGTATGATGATCTTAAAATCATGATCTCTTGTATGTCATGATTCCTCAAGATTGATTCCTCAAACACCCTAATCCACTCTAGTCGGGGTTTCATCGCCTTCTTTTCCAGAGAAGTGCATCTGAGGTTCTACAACCATCCTTTTATTGCATTAAGGTCTAGGCTGGCTAACCAAACAACCACTAACTTGATCAACATATCTCATTACATCTGAGTGTTAGCCAAACATATCTCTCAAACTGAGGGCTAACCTAACAACCTCTTCTAACATCTAGCTAAACTAGGCAGCTACATCTCAACCAGAGCATCCATTACCGCGTCACATCCTTACGTGTAAGGTAATGATGAAGACATACACCCCCATGTATTCAACTTATTATCTCGTCTTAAACTCTAAGTCTATCTTCATCAAGAAAACTCTGAGCTCATCCTCTTAGTTTTCAAACTCAACCTTGTATAACTTGCAAATACCACATAGCTCATGATAAAAACATCCTCATAAGATGACTACCTTAGTTCTCTTAGTGTTTGTACAACATCTACACATCTTACACTCCATAAGGGTACATTATTATCTTCATCATCATACATCATAGAAACGTTTCCACTCACATCATCCTTATCCTTGGTGTATGGCATGCATATTGCCCTATCTCTCTCCCCCATAACGAGAGGAAATAAGCATTTGGCGGCCGCCCAAACACAAAGTTCTTCCCATTCCAAGAGTAGAGATGGTGCATCCCACATCGCCGGTACACCTTCCAATCTAGGTTGAAACGTGCATCATATGTTTCCACATCATGAACATCTTGATATCAAGTTTACTTCCATGGAAAACTAGTCTCGAATTCACTTGGGTCATCATACCATCCTTGGTCATCTCCTCTAGGTCTATAGGGTGTCGGCACTTTTAGAGTCATCCCTCTTCCCTTATGCATCCAGAGAGTGCCCTCCTCATCTGCCCTTTGGGTCCCATGAGTTCGTGAAGGTGATCAATCTCCTAACCCATGGCCCTTAGACAATGATAGTTGTTACCTCCTGACCCTATGGTCATGTGCAACTAGGGAATTAAGCAACTACTACTCCCATCAGTCTTATCCCTACCTGACCCTGGGATAGACTTAGGATTCAACATAGTACATGTCCAATGTGAAACCTTTACCCAAGTCTCCATCATCTCTCTCGGCATTCGTGGTCTGACTTACATCCTTTCATAGGGGTCATGGCGACCTATCTACCTCGGTCAGGCCCCATACCAGTTACCTCCATGGTAACACATCCACATGCACTTAGAGATGATCATCTATGGGTCTACATGTTCACTATTATACTATGTACTCTCCACATAGCTTCTCAAGATTCTATAAGACCTCTTAGGGTTTCCTCAAACCCAACAAAAGCAGATTCATACCCTACAAAAGGGTCGTCTCCCAGGATGGGAGGAAACTATCTCTTGATAGCAACAAAGGTCACAAACGTCCTAGGTTTTACATCTAGGGTTTGCATGAGCATGCTTAGTCCTATCAAGCTACTAAGGCATGTAGCTCACAAGCAGACCACCTTCTAAACCATGTTAGGTCTCCATGGTAGGTCCTACTTGTTTCTATTCCTTCACATTGGACCAACATCATACATGCCCATGTCACCAACCTATATGTGAGGGGTTCATCAAACATATACCTTAATCTCAGGGGTAACCATTCCTCTAAACATGAGGAGTGCCATGCTTAGACCTATGGAAACTCAAATTTCGTCATGAGCATCAGGTACACCAAGCACTACTACTTCCCCTCTTAGGTCTAGGAACCCTAGGTTCACCTTTCTGATGTCCAACTGCATGCTCAACCATGTAACAACGTACCAAGCATGTACAAGGTACGACATGCACTTCCTGTTATCATTCCAATTGAATAACACCTCAGAGTGGAGTCCTCCTCAAGGACAACCAACTAGGTATGAGGCCTCCCAAATTACTACTAACCTCCTCAGGATCTAAGGAACTCTTCTTCCTATCCTTAGAAGGTAAGCACCTATATCATATATACATATGTACCAGCAGCCGCATCCTTCTTCTAGGGTTTAGTTCCTCTAAAGGCAACCAAGAACCACAAGGACCATGCACGAGGCAACCACAACCATCCACTTAGGTCGCATCATCCTCAACTTCTCAGGGTTTCTCCTAACCCAGGGTCTAAACTTCCAACCTTCTAGCTCGGTTCATGCTCTCTCTCTAGAGCTTAACCTTACAACAACCTTACTACTAGAGGTCCTCTCTCTATGGTGGATCAAGTTCACCAGCATACACCTACATGGGTGGAATCTATGTTTGCTCCATATTATCCATAGCTCTTTATGCTCATCTCATAAGCTATCCATCATACTCTCATGGATAGGGTTTTCTGGGTGCATACTATGCCATGATCATATAAGCCCATAGGGTTTCTATATGGTCATCACTAACCTCATCAATGAAGGAGTTATCCTTCACTCTAACTTGAACGACCCTTCCCTGAGTTGGGTCGCCAAAGGTACTAGGTCAACAATCCTCACATGGCTCATATCATCATGAGTATCCAAACCAAAAGCATATCCACCCACACACATGGTCTACCATGACATATAACTCATCGTTTCATCCCTCTCTAACCACCACTTAGGGTTAGGGTTAGCATCGTCCTCAAAGGATGTACCAGGTATCTACCTTTAGTGGAGATCTCTGCCTCCAAAACCAACTCTCTACTTGTCCTCCTGACCAGAGGTCTAACCTCAGGTCTCTCATGACAACACGTCATACGACCTAACATTGTAGCTATTCTTTAGTTTACGCTTAAAATATTAAGCTTATGTCCATGACATCTTATTTACATGCTTTTTATTAATTTTGGTGGAGGATTCCTTAACCTTATCATGCATACCCTATCCTCAAGAGGGTGAGGAAGAGAGAGAAAACCCTAAACCTTATAATCCTAATAGAATTAGGGTTGAGAAGGGATGAAAATAGATGAGAGAGTCCTAAATGTATCTTATTTTGAGTTAGATCCTAAGACATTGGCCAGACAGTCACAAAAATCTGGGAGTCCTCATATTCAGACTAGCGGTGCGGAGGAAAATATTGTCAGCCCCCGGACGTGATCATTTTCTAGACACCTTTGCCTTTCAGAAAATCCTCTAATAACTCCCTCGGTTCTATGGAACTTGTAAAATTTAATAATTACTAAAGATTAAATGAGGAACCAGTGCTCTGATACCAAATGTAACGATCCCACCTCCCGGTAACTACCAATTAAGGGAGACCAAGAGGTCAGAGCTGTTATCCCAATTTCTCATATCAAAGGTTCGACAGATAATCGGTAATACTTTTTAAATTCTACCAAACTATACTAAAAAGATGTAATAAAATAAAACTTCGCATACCTTTTAAAAATCTTGGATTGCTAGACTTCTATCCACAACTGGAGTCTATTCTAACTAATCCTCCTTGTACTTTAATTCATATATTCACAATGTATCACTTTACTGTTTGTCCTTTTCATATTGTAACTAAATCGCTGACAAACAAAATGTCGGTCAACATAAATGAATATTCTGGTATGTGGGGAAAACAATAATTCTGAAATTAATTGTAACAACAAATTGCAAGCAATTATGGTTTAGCAAGCAAACTTTACATCTTAAACATAACTTCTCAGTCCATACATATCCTAACCTCTGCGCTATCCCTATAGTGGACCTAGATACTACCTCTCATATGGTAGCTCCCTATGAACCCCATATGATCCTACCTAATAGGTAGATCAACACCTAGGGTTGATGAGTCACATGACACTACCCATAGGTAGCCCAATCCCTAACTCATGACATGCTAAAGAGTTGCATGGCACTACCCATAAGTAGCCCAATCACTAACTCTTGATAACGTGATGGTCCTCCCTAACAGGTAGACCATAAATTAGGTTACCCTTTTCATCATTAGCAAAGCCACAGAGGAGGACCAGGATCTGAGTCAATCAGGTATACATATTTAGGATGATAGTCATAGTCACTTTATCATGTGCATGAATTAAATTCATCCTACAGTTTAATTCAAGAAACCGATGAAAACTTCGAAAATCCTCAGAAAACTAGTTCGAGACATTCATAAGCGTAACCACATACTTGATCCAGAGAAACTTTGACCTCCAAGCATTAATATTCAAGACAATCAAACAAGCAATCAACAATATCCTAAAATTAATGCATAACATCCAAGTGCCATTATTTTATCCAAAACATTCTCAAGATCGACTTGGATTTCACCTTAGGATTTCTAGTCCAACTATAGGGTTTATTAGGGTTTCAGCCTCCATAAAACTTTTATCACTTTTAATGCCCCTTTTAGATCACAAACCCTAATTGCAACATGATAGGCATACTTGACTGTCAATTAAGTCTAATATATCCCTTTTACACTAAAACTACCATCTTTATCCTTTGAAGTTATGACATGATCATTAAGGCCAATTATCATCTTTGGTTTCTTTCGGATTAACATATCATAATTCATCATGGTTAATTCACATATGAACTCTATTTATCACTAATTCTACATTAATCCATTAGAAAACCCTAATTACCAAATTAAAGGTATTTATCCACAATTAGGAACTTTTATACTGAAAATAGCTTAGAACCATCATATCTCAGCTTTATTCATGAATTTGAACAATTAAAGCCATTAAGAGTCATAATTACTAACATTAGGGTTTCAAGGCTCATTAAAGCATATTCATGTACATGGAACCCTAAATAAATTAAACTACACATAAAGATCATATTTTTAGATCTAATGTGTCCTTTTTATAATCAACATGTTATCATCAACTTTAATCATCCATATAACCCTTCTCAATACATTAATTATCTTAAATTAGGGTTTCGTAATCATCAATGCATTAAAGTTGATAACTGCCACTACTTTTCGAAATGAAAGAGGAATTATCTTCTACATCTATTTTTAATTGATTCCTCACATTTTTCTGAGTAAAATTCATATATTATATCTACCAATCCGAGCTACCATTAATTACATATGATTTTTGCAAGAATTACTTACTTGGACCAATGGGAGGCTGCCACGTCAGCCTTTGCCATGCAACACAATTGATTTGGAAACATAACTAATTTACTCTTTTGCCCTCACTTAAGTGACTGGCTCTTCATAGTAAGGAGGGGTAAAACCATACAAGTGACCTGTCATCTTCTTCCTCGCGCGCCCTAGCGGTGCCGTCGGTGCAGCCGATCGCGGGGGGTCTCCTCCCACCTTCCCAAGGTCTGAGGGGCATCGGTGACCGGTGCCCTACCTCCGCCACCCTGCGCCGCACCCGCCCAAGCCCCGACCCATGACTGAGATGGCTGGGTGCAAGAGTGTTGGACCTGCAACCCGCAGTCGTGATGCAGACCTTCTATAGGTGTTGCGTGATGGTGGTGAGCAGGGAAAGATGGCCGACCTTCCTCGGGTTGTCATGGGAGCTTCGTGCCACCACCGAGACCCATCAGAGATCCTTGTTGCCCCCGAGATAGCACTATAACCTCTTGGTTAGGGTTTGAATGAAAAGAAGAAGGAGGAGAGAGAGGGATGCATGGCATCCTCTTGGACTCGGGCCAAGAGGTCTATCCTTATATACATGCGGGTAGCAAAGCCCTAGGATGTCCATCCATGAGATCCAAGACCCTTTCCCAATAGGAAACCATATTCCTTCATTAAGAAGCAATCTTCTCTCTTTTAAATATCTCTTTGATATACTTTATTCTTTAGATATTAGGAATTTAAAAATTACCTCTTTTATTCTCGTTGTACTTGGCTTTTAATCCATTGGCCACGAAATTATACTTCCTCATAGAAGAAAGTACCTATTTTGAATAATACCATAAATTCATTAAATATGTATCACATTATCCTCTTATTTTGTATTATTTTGCATTTTCTCTTTCTTCTTATTCATTGGGACTCCTTGGATCCCAAGAAATCCTAAGATTTCGAAATTCCTTTTTAAGGATACTTATCATCCTTCTAGATGCATCTACATTCTTCATTTTTCGTTATCTTACTTATCTCTTTATTAAGATATTTCTTTTCAAGGATTTCTCTTTATATTTCATTTCCTTTTTCCTCTTTTCATATTTCTTTTCTTAGAAATCACATAGAAATGAAATTTATTCCATTGTGGCCATTAATGCCACTTTCTAGAAATTTCCAAATATTTTTTCTAAATACTTTGCTTAATATTTATTATCTCGTATCTTTTTCTAATATTTGGATTTTTCTTGTTTTCTTCTCTTTTATATCCATTATTGGATTAATCTAATAATAGGAACCAAGAAATTCCTATCCAAAGGGATATTTGCAAAGAAATTCATCTTTTGAAGCAAAGCATACAACCTTTTCAATTAAGTCCAAATTCATAAAATCAATACATTTCAATTATGAAAACATATGCAAAATTGAGGTTGTAACAATCATTGTGGCCAAAGAGCAGAGCATGATGATGAGAAATAGGGGAGAAGGTCGCGTACTAGAAACCATAAAAATAGTGATGAAAACCATCTACTCAGGGTCGAGAAACATTCTCCGCGATCAAAACTAAGGTTGGGGCATTGTCCCCCAAGTAGGAGGAACCTTGAGGCACCGCAACGACTAGCGTCGACGATGACCTCAACTAGGCTCTATAGGGTACAATGTCTGGAGCTAAAATGGGGCAACCCAAGGTCATGAAATCAAAGAGAGAGGGTTGAGGATGCTCACTAAGGTCATGACTGGACCGGGGTGGTCGAAGAAGTCGGGAAGAGGCCTGGGTCACTGGGGAAGGAGGTTGAGTACGTCAGGGCTCCTGAGAAGGCGTCAGAGGAAGAATTGAGCGAGGAGGAAGGATCCTTGGGGTCCGCTAATGCCTGCATGCTCTTTATATGAAGACTGGGAAGGCGAGTGTGGTGTCCGCGCATTCATGGCAGAGAGAGACGGCGAGCCCTAAATGGGCATTTTGCCTATGAGGGGAGTTAGTGGATGACTCATACCTCATTTGAATCAGGAAGGCGAGGCAAACATAGGAGCAAAGAGATCTCATGAAACAGATAGGAGGTGAGAGAGAACGATGTCGGGGAGTAACAACCTGTGAAACGGTTACTGTTCGTGAAAGAGGCGGATGTAGATGACAACACATATGCCATTGGATCCTAATCCAACGATCGCGGGTGTGTGTAGAAATGAAACAGATGAAGTAACCTGCGTGATAGAGTGTATCGCATAAATGTGACACATAATACATTAATTGGTATTCATTAGATCATATAAAACATATAATTAACAGTAGAAGGGTCATTTGAAGTCCAAATGACCTCAAACTTCACCCATAGGATAATTAAGTGCATTAAAACACAATGGCATGGTTAATTTCATCTTTTATCTCACCATCACTCCTAATTAGGCAAAATGAATTCAATACACTTAAGTGAATAGATTAAAGCATATAGAGGTATTCATTAATCACTAAATGAAGATATTCGTGTGATCAGTCCAAATATCAACAATAAACACCTTGAGGAATAGTAAGCAAGATTTTATGCATAAAAACCACTAATGATAATAAGTGAGAGGAAAGTTGACAGAAAAACATTCATTTCTATTTTATAAATAAGAGTGCATAAATATACAAGGAAATACTTTCTAAAAGTAAACCATGGATAAGAAAGTAAATGAACCTAATTTTCTTCATATGAAACGAAATTGTAAAGCTAATATGGGCAAGTTGCATGATGGTTCTCAACAATTATTCTATATAAAAAGATTATGTAAAGAATAAAATATTTTGAAAATTTGCATAAAAAGAGTGGGATGTTACAATACTACCCACCTTAAATTTTGTCCTCGAAATTTCCTAGAGTTTCTACCCTTCTTAAGGGTTTCACATAAACTTCCAGAATTTCCATATAATTTTCCTTATCAAAGAGGCATATATAAACAAGACATTATTATTCAACATAAATTACTTAACTACCCTCACCTTGATCATCTTCCTCTTCTCCATTTGACATTTTCATGGTGAAGAGCCTTGGTTTAACCTTCGGTGGAGGATTAGGGTTCCTAGCTTGGTTATGGTTTGGATCCTTCTTTGCAAGCTTGGGGCAATTTGGCTTGATATGCCCTTCCTCACCACAATAGTAGCAAAAAGAAGTTTGAAACCTACAAGGACCACCATGATTTCTCTGACATGTAGGGTATGGGGTTCTCCTACTTTCAGAAGAAGGCTCAGGGGCTTTTCTCTTGTGGTTGGAAGGTGGAGGGGGTTGATGGTGATGATTGTTTTGGGGTATCTCCTTCTTCTGGTTCCTCCTAGGGTGATCCTCAATTCTATGGCTGCATCTAAGGCTGATTACATGGTCCTATGACCTCTACCTGATAAGGCATAACTTAGATAGGATTTAAGCCCTCTGATGAACTTCTTGGCCCTCTTTTGCTCAGTGTACTCAAGACCATACTTTGGGAGCTTACGAAACTTCATAGCATACTTAGTGACAGTCATGTCACGCACTTGCTAAAGGTTGACAAACTCATCCTCCTTCCTCTCTAACATAGCCTCGGATACATAATGATCATTAAAGACTTCCACAAACTCACCCCAGGTGAAAGGAGGGTCATCTTCTTCCCTAGAGGATAAGAGGTTCTCCCACCAAGTACGGGCTGCACCCTTGAGCATATGGGTGGAAAACCTAACCCTACTACATGGGGGGACACTTTAAGTCTCTAAAAAATGCTCCATATTTCTAATCCACTCCTCAGCTTTGGTTACCACATCAACCTCTCCTTCACCATGGAAAGCATCAGGCCTAATCTTCAAGAAATCTATGAGGGAGATCTCATGTACTCTAGGTGGAGCTCTAGGTTGGAAGGCATTGGTCATGGCTGCAACTCGAGTTTCTATGTGATTTGTGGGGGGGGCGGGAATTGATTCATGTCTTGAGTCCTATCTGCACTAGAAGATCCTTGTGAGGTCCTTGACTCAACAACCTTCTCCTTCTTCTAAGGGGACATCTGAAAGGGTAAACATAACATGATATTAGAACATAATATGAATCTCTATTGTTGCCTTAGTGGCCATCTATTTCTTTCTCTAATATCATTAATGTAACACCCCTCCCTAGGGTTTTATACATAGTCATTGGAAGCATACATTCTCCCCAACATTTTCCATAATGTGGGGTGCTTGAATTTCAAGGGAGAGTTGTCACATTTATGATCTCATATCAAGTAAAAAATGACACTTAGGATTTCATTGAAAACATATATTCATACATGAAGTTCTTGGAAATTGTAACTACATCATAAGTTTAAGATATGCTTAACATAAACTAGATAACATATAGAAACAAAGGATCTCCATAGATGGAAGTCCCACCATGCAACAACTCCTTAGATCCTTAAGTCCTTGGAACTCCTCATGTTGGTTTCTCCCCGTTAGCTTCAAAACCTAGGGACATCTCGTCGCAGCCATGCAAAACAAGACATTCATGGTAAGTAAGTGGCATTGGCATGTTATAAGACATTGAAATAACATATACATTGACTTGTCATAAACATGAACATAAACTTGACATTAAACATTATTGGCATCTTTTAACATAATAAATTTGATAAGAAATGTATGCAAGCCTCTCTTAATGCCCCATAAGGAGCCCATAATGCCCGAAAAGCCCATAATGACTCAAAGAGTCCATAAACATGGTGCATATAGAACTTAATCAAATTTCCATTTAACTTGATATAAAAGTCTTGATAACATAATCTTGATCTTAATGGGATTACTCCCTCATAACATGGTTGGGATTTCTCCCCATGAAACATAATGGGATACCTCCCTCTTAAGCATGAATGGGATTTCTCCCTCTTAATCTTTATTTCATGAATCTTAATCATAATCCATAGCATTAATAAGATTTTCTATAGTTAGACTTAATTTATAGTAATCAACCATTCAATAAACATGTACTTATCATGACTTTAGCATAAAGTGCATAACCATAGTCATAAACACTCAATAAAGAAAATTTAGTTATGCCAAGGGCATGGCCCACTTACCTTGAGCTAAAGCACCTAAGTCAAACCTCGCTTGACTGATTGGATTCCCTTAAACACCTGAAATTAGCATGCATATCCTTCATCATACATCTTTAAACCCTAATTCGTTCATATACAAATTGAGATGTGAAAAAGGGAAATCAATTGATAAAAATCATAAAATCAGATTCTTCATCAAAACCCTTTCCATCGACTATTTACTTGTATTTTTCTAAGCATCGATTGAATTACCACGATTTTACAAAGAACAGACCAATGGAATTTCAGGGAAAAGCCAAGTAGATAAATCTCAATCAAACCAGTGGGCCGGCTTATGAGTTGGTCCAATCTTGCTTGGCCAACTCAGTAGCGAGACTTGCCTCAGTGGTCAATGAAAGCGGGGTGCATAATCCCTTAACTTCCCTTGCAGTTTAAATACATCAATTATAAAAAAACACGGGGACTCAGGGGTCATTAAACACCCTTGTTTCTTCCCCTGTGAGCCATGGGTCGACCTTCGCTCCAGGAGCAAGAAGCCAAGAAACACCTATGATTTAAGGTTGAAGATCTGAGTTCCTCTTAAGTATTCAAGGATGCCAACAAGTTTTCCAACTCCTAACGAAAGCACAAAACCATTTCATGGGATCATATGTGAACTGGAACTCAAGAAGCTCCTTGGCCATGGCGGCACAGCAAAAGCGGGAGCCAGAACCATGGATGGGCCATGAGAATGCATTGATAAAGACTCGTGAGAGGTCGTTGAACCATAGGTAACAAACACAATTATGAAAGGACCATCGTGGCCAACGAGAAGAGCACGACTGCGAGAAATAGGGGAGGAGGTTGGGTACCTGAAACCATAAAAATCATGATGAAAAATGTCTGCTCAGGGTCGGGAACCAGTCAGCGTGATCAAACTAAGGTTGGGGCATTGTCCCCCAGGTAGGAGGAACCTTGAGGCGCCACAACGACTAGAACCAATGGTGACCTCTATTGGGCTCTATAAGGTACAATGTCTGGGGCTAAAACGGGGCAACCCAAGGTCGTGAAATCAAAGAGAGAGGGTTGAGGATGCTATCTGAGGTCGTGATTTGACCAGGGTGGTCAGAGAAGTCAGGGAGAGGCTTGGGTCGCTGGAGAAGGAGGCTAAGTTGGTCGGGGCTCCCGAGGGCGTTGGAGGAAGAATTGAGTGAGGAGGAAGGATCCTTGGGGTTCTCTGATGCCTTCAGGCTCTTTATATGGAGACGGGGTAGGCAAGAGTGGTGTCTGTGCATTCATGGAAGAGAGAGGTGGCGAGCCCTAAATTAGAGTTTTAACTACGAGGGGTGTGACATCCCCAGATTTTCTAAAACTTAATCTGATGTGTGAAGTCCAAATTGAAACCTTCACCTCAGTAAGAATCCCAATTTAAACACCACACACTAGGCTAAGAAAGATAAAATCAAGGGAGTCAAAAGGAAACAATCAGTAGCACATGTACATGAACAATAATAAAACCAAACACACATGGTCACC
This sequence comes from Alisma plantago-aquatica, assembly GCA_963693085.1. Taxonomy (NCBI): domain Eukaryota; kingdom Viridiplantae; phylum Streptophyta; class Magnoliopsida; order Alismatales; family Alismataceae; genus Alisma; species Alisma plantago-aquatica. The sequence continues at coordinate 146,076,863 of OY856415.1, forward strand.
ATTCAACATATAATTACAACATGAATTGTTACAACATTTGATATTACATATTGAACAACAAACTATACACATACATGTACTACCATTAAACTATGGGATCTTAAGACAACATGTCCACCTACACATCAGCTCACTACACAACTCTCAACTATCATGGATCCTCAAGAACACATGTCCACAACCTAAACAAAAGATTACATGTGGTACACGTCAGCACAATATTCAAGAATATTGTACTGAGTACGCCTACGTGTCTTTTTTATACCTCTCATCATATCTTGGCAAAGAGACAAACTAATACTTGGTCATTATAAAGAAATATAAGAAAAATCATATACTTGCACAAAGATGTTCATTAACAAAAGAGAACACATATTTTAAGCATATTTTCCATTATATCATCCATGCATTTGCCACCTGAGGGAATAATGCATCATCTCAGCTACCAAAGAGTATGAGATGTAAGGCCTTATGATCTACCACCAAAGAGTTAGATCATTGTACGATGTGATCTTCTACCAAAGAGAATGATCACTTTCCAACACTATGCTACCAAAGAGAATTAGTGCTTTCATATAATGGAACAGATATATTATGTTTCATGTGTTCATAACCATAAGTACGGAAAATCAAGCAACATATCATGTAAGAACAATCATTTCATCCAATATCATATGCCAAGTATTTTAGTGCACATATAACACAAGCATATTATATAATAAGCCAAGTAAGAGGTAATGGCGTCCCTTGAAAAGAGATATTCTAAACCACATTCCTCATATCAACTCTAACCTTGGTCAAACCCTGATTAAGACAAGATCATATACTATCATCAGATTCTCATTTTAACCCTAGTTATCACCATTTTAGGGTTTTTCTTAGCTCATTATGATACTTCCAGTTTTACTTGCATTGTTATCTTAGAATTACTTACTGATGTCATTTTCTAGATTATAGTTCATTAATTGGATATACTCCTATGTCACATTATTATGTGAACATATTTAACATTATGTCACTTTTATTAACCATATTATGGTTACATCACTTGTATTAAGGGTGCTCTTCATATAACATGAATTTTGTGTATAAAACTGATCTCATATCTACATATTATCTTCAGTTACTGATATGAGGGTTTTCTGTAAATTTCATCATTTATTGAGCATGTATGAATTTATTACATTTTATTTAGGGCTATTAACCTTAAATAGCCACATTAAGAAAATTACATGATTTCGTGCATCAACATGACCATATCTGATAATATATGCAAAATAAACATGATTATGAATCTACTGACATTTTTTCGTAATTTTATATCATCATTTGATATTTATTAATCATAGACTAAGCATTCTACATCTTACATGATACCATCGATATTTATGCCTCAAAATCCTGATATTATGCTTCCATATTGTTCTACACATTTTTATGAGAATTTCGGTATCTTATTTGTATTTTTCTGATAAGCGAGCTATTTTCTATGAATTATACAAGATCAAGGGATTTCTTCAAGATTTACCTTTTTGTGGCCAATCACACACTGCCACATGTCCACTTTGGGGCATAGATCCTTTCCTTATGGTCTGTAGTGAACCGAGCAGTTCTCCGCTTGTCTGGCTGGGTTCAGGGTTAAACCTCGATTCATCCTGGTTTGGGCAGTCGGACCTGATATGCCCTTCTTTTCTTCTCTCATGCTCACGAGTCCACGATCCATGTTCGCTCTGTCTCCCCTGCTACGCGTGGGTGCAGCCACACAAAGCTGCTCCGGCGAGCAAAGGAAGAAGATCCGGCGCTCCTATTTGGGTACCAAGGCTACCATCAGCTTCGTCCTAAAACGGTCGACCTCCACGACACCTCCATCTCTCATCATCGGCTCCGGACCCTAGCGGCCACAAGCCCGCCGCCAATTGGTTCTGCGGTGGAGGAGCACGAAGGGGAAAGGCGCCCCTCTCATCCTCGCACACATCGAAAGCTTCCAAAAGCATCAGAACTGCTCCAAAAACTTGCCTCAGGCCCTGATTTACGGTGAGCTCAGCGTACCCGTCTCTGAGATCCACCTTCTCCTCCAGCAAACTAGTTGTCGTTAGCCATGGGGTCCTTCACAGAAAACCACTAGAAATGCCACTTCCTTGCTTGTCTTTCCTCCCTAATCATTTTCCCTTTACTGATCTTCCTCTGGTCACTCCTCTACCTTCATCTCCTACTCCAACTTCCTCTGACATGCAGGTCACAGTGGAGAGTCTGTGGAGATGGAGAGCTTGTTCTCCCTACTGATATGGTTTCACAACTCATCTAAGGGCTCTCCTCACTCCTCTACTCGAGTCAAGAATGACTACCCACTCGGTTCCCTTCCTTACGCCATGACCATGACGTGGAGCGAGGCCCTGCTTTCCCAGTCGATGTATCCCACGATCTTCAGGCTACCCGGAGGTAGGGGACAAGGATCCGACCGTCCAAGGTGCATCCAACAGCTGCAAAGGACCCAGTCTAAAACGTGATCCATGGCTCACTTAAGTCAAGGGCCTCAACCATCAGATTAGCCACAAATGGCCAGGATTTATCCACACAGACGCAACCCAACCAAGGGGCGCGTGACACATCCATTAAGCCACAAACTTAGGTCTATGAACATCAAATATGCACATTATTTTACCAATTTCAAACCTAAATATCTCTCTCTAGGAGGACCCAATTGCCACCAAATTTCAACCATAGCTTCCCTACCTCTCAAGGTACATTCTACTCCAATTTGGCGACAAAACTCAACTGTTAGACCAATCAATTAAATTCCTCAAATAGACATAAACTTATGAATCTTAATCATTATATAAATCTCAAACAACATTCCAAATTTACTAAAACACTTGGGATTCTCAAAACAACTCAACATGCATGATTTCACTTGTGTCATTGGACATTTTAGGATTCTAAAAGTACACTTCATCACAAGGGGAGTTAGGGGATGACTCATAGCTTGTTCAAATCGGGAAGGCGAGTCGAACTCAGGGGTGAAGAGATCTCTTGAAACAGATAGGAGGTGAGAGAGAATGAGGTCATGGCGTAACAGCCTATGAAATGGTTCCTATTCGCAGAAGAGGCAAAGGTAGATGAAAACACAGAAACTGTTGGATCCTGATCCAATAGTCCTGGATGTGCGTGGAAATAAAATAGATGAAGTAACCTACGTGACAGAGAGTATCGCATAAATGTGACACTTAATATATTGATTGGTATTCATTAAACCATATAAAATGTATAATTAACATTAGAAGGGTCATTTGAAGTCTGAATGACCTCAAACTTCACCCATATGATAATTAAGTGCATTAAAACACAATGGCTTGATTAATTTCATCTTTTAGCCCACCATCACTCCTAATTAGGAAAAATACATTCAATACACTTAAGTGAATAGATTAAAGCATATAGAGCTATTCATTAATCACTTAATGAAGATAATTCATGTGATCAGTCCAAATACCAAAAATAAACACCTTGAGGAATATTAAGCAAGATTTTATGCATAAAAACCACTAATGATAATAAGATAGAGGAAAGTTGACATAAAAACATTCATTTATATTTTCTAAACAAGAGTGCATAAATACACAAGGAAATACTTTGTAAAAGTAAACCATAGATAAGAAAGTAAATGAACATAATTTTCTTCATATGAAATGAAATTGTAAAGCTAATATGGGCAAGTTGCATGAAGGTCCTCAACAATTATGCTATAGAAAAAGATTATGTAAAGAATAAAATATTTTGAAAATTTGCATAAAAAGAGTGGGATGTTACATGTCCCTTGTATTGGAGTGTGATGACCTAGGCCTCTTGATTAGAGAGATTGAGAAAAACATGGCCATGTGCTTGTTAGTCAATATATGATATTGAGCTTACATATATCTCTAACAGTCTTCTCTTGTTTCAAGAAACAAGATTGAATAATAATGAGGGTGACTACTCCATGCCTCTAGTTCAATATGGACATCAGTAACTACGAAACTATACAAACACTACAACACAATACACAGATTGTAGGTTGAAGTTGTTCTCCAACTTCCATTTACATGTGTAGCATTGATGTGTGACTAGGCACCACTCATTACTTGTGATGTCATAAGTGTTATGGACATTCACTGCCAACGTAATATGGGACCTATAAGGTCACATACATAGATCTTGACCTAGAAGAGGAGTTTATATCTCAAATGATAGTTGAATTAAGTGTTAAAGTGTTTAGCCATTTGATTCATGCAACAAACAGGCTAACAACACTGCCAAATACCAATCTCAAGTGTTGTGACAGTCATCTGAAACTACCAAACGGCCGTCTCAAGTGTTGAGATGGGCATCTATGTGTCAAGCATGGTTATGAGTTGAAATTTAAAAAGGAACGAACTGACCCAACCAAATAGGCTCGACTCAGGTTACCAGACGACCATCTAGGTGAACTGAGATGACCATCTCACATTTGTGAGCTGGTCTAGTTCGGTCAGGGAAGGTTTCTAGATGTTTCCCTATTCATTTTGCTTGAGCAATACTTGTTGCCCAAGGAAATCAATGTCTAACATTGATGGTAGCCTTACTACGGAGGATCGGAATGCAAGAGTCCAACATAACCATCAACCTCCACAATTAGAAGAGGAAGAACGTAACTCAAACTGTCACCACCATGAGGAAGACCGACATGAAGAGGAGTGACAATGTCACAAGCATTGCCATCACTGCAACATAAGACAAAGAAGGAATCACCATGAACATGAACATGATCGAGAATTCCAACATGATTGTGAATGTGAGCGTGATGATGAAGACAGTGAAGGTGAAGAATACCTTTAGAGAGCTATCTGAAACTAGGGCCAACAAACCAAGATTCATGATTGTTATCCCATGATTTGACGCAACTAACTTTCAGCTAAAACCTATCGTAATCTCGATGATCCACAACAAACCTTGATGAGGAAATCCAAATAAAGAGAATCCTAACCATTATCTTGGCGCCTTCAAAAATATCTGTCACTCCATCAAGATGAGAGGAGTGCCACAGGAAGTTATATATTGCTAGGGATTCAATTTCTCCCTTGAATATAAAGCTATGTCTTGGTATCTTAATCTACCTCACCAATCTATAGATGGATGGAGGTCCCTTGCTGATGCTTTTGTGCTAAATTCTATCCCATTGAGAGGACAATTTAATATGCAAAAGATGACATCCTTCATGCAAAAACTTAGAGAGAATCTTCATGATGCTTGGGAACAGTATCAAGAATACCACAAGGATTGTCCTCACCATAACTACCGCAAAGGATTCATGGTTACAACATTCTACAATGGACCGACTCCTACGGAAAGGACTTCACTTAATGTTGTTGTCGGGAGTGATTTACTTGGAAAGAAGCCAAGAAGAACTATGAAGATTATCGACAACATGGCTCCATTGCAAGCTGACATGGAGTATGAAAGTAGTGATAGAGGTTCAGCCAAGAAGGATGTCTCTGAAGGATCATTAATCAAAGTCGAGCCTCTGGAAACTATTACGGCTCGAATTGTGAAGATTACCACATACATCCATGAAGTAAAAGACACTAGAGGAAAAGGCAAGAAACACATCGAGAAAGTCATGAAGTGTGTTACGTGTGGTGAAGGAGGCCATGGAGCAGACAATTGTATCTATACACGGCCAGAAGAAAGTGAAGAAAGTGAAAGTGAAGAAGACACAAAAAATATCTCTTATGCAAATTTTAAACATCAAGATCATCCATGATTTAATTATGGCAAAAAAGATGTTGCTGAGAACTCTCATCAACTAAGCGGTTCATCTAAACCACCTCTAGGATTCAAGAAGAAAAGTGGATCAACTCAATATACTAGAACTACTAGTTACCAGATGAACAAAAACAACTATCAAAGTCAGAACAAAAATATAAGTCAAAAAAGTGAGATACAAAATCAAAGTTAGAGTCAAACCAAGGAAAACAACATGCCTAACATGATCACGTAGCTATTTGATTTTGCAAAAAGCTTTCCCAAAGTGACATCACCAACTCATGGGTTTTAAGCATGTTGCAAATCGAAATGGCAGACATGCAAACACATCAAAGACAAATTGATCAACAACTAGCCTAGCTGACAAAACAAGTGAAGAACCCTTCAAGGAAGATTCTATCGAACACAAAGACTGCAAAGATGGCCATGCTCCGATTAGGAAGGACATTGTAAGACCATGGTACCAAGAACCCCTCTGATGAAAGAAAGCACAACCAGTCACAACATGAAAAAGTAATTATGTAGGAAGAATCTAAAAGAGAGGAACCCACTGATAATTACAAAGGAGAAGAGAACCACAAAAAGAAGAAGGGTGCAAAGGTCAAGAACACAAATCCTACAGAAGATGTCTTTACGCAAAGAAATCCCAATGCTCTAAGGGTCCCATTTCCCTACAAACTGATCAAAGCCCAAATGAAGAAGAGATATGAGATGTTTATGGAGGCAGTGAAGAAATGGCACCTGGATATCCCATTTCTAGATGCAATTGAAGACATGCCAACACATGCTAAGTTCTTCAAGGATTTCATCACAAAGAGAAGGAGAGGGGACCATGTCGTGATAGTATCATTGGCTAAAGTGTCGAGCACTTTTGCTCAAGTTGAGTTACACAAAAAGAAGAAATATCTAGGGGCGTTTAATACCCCTTTTGTGTTGGAGATAACATGGAAAGAAAGGAGTTATCCGACTTGGGAGCAAGAATTAGCCTTATGCCACTAGCCCTATTTCAAAGACTTGGATTACAATATATGGTGAAAACTAGCATGAGAATCAAGTTATCTGACCACACCTTTATGAGACTAGTGGGAATAGTAGAAGATGTCCCAATACGAGTTGGGTGATTCTTTATACAACGTGATATAGTGGTGATCGATATTGTTGAGGACCCAAAGTGCCCTATGATATTCGAAAGACCCTTCCTGTGATGGAGTGGACTTTAGGAATCCTAAATGTCTAATGACATAAGTGAAATCATATGGTTGAGTTATATTGAGAGTTCTAAGCTTTTGACAAAAATAGGAGTGTTGATGTGAGGTTGACATAATGATTAAGACATCTCTTTTAATGCCTTTTGAGGAATTTAATTGAATGGCGTAACAATTGAGTTTTGACACAAAATTCGTGTATAAGGTAGCTTGAGTTGTGAGGAAGCTATGGTTAAATTTTGGTGGCATTTGAAAGATCTTAGAGGAAGTTATGTAGGTTTGAAATTGGTGCAATGTTATGCAATTTTGGTGATTTATGGAGCAAAGTTCTGATCTTTTACCTAATGTCACGCACCCCTGGTTTAGGTCTGGGATGCATGGCAAGATCCAAGCCCTACATATCTAATCTAGTGGAAGTACTCTTGGGTTTGAGTGAGCCACGGATGGACTCAAGTGGAGGACTAACTCAGACCATAGGATTGGCAATCAAGGGCAGTGGTGTTGTCTTGTACCTTACGGTTATGTCTTTGACCCCAGTTAGCAACCACGATGTCGAGGTACTCGCTGATCGTGGGTATGAATGGGGGAGTCCCACCAGGCAGTTGGCTTCAACATGAGGAGAGAAGTCGGGCGACCCCTTATTTGGGCTTGACAGAACCCAGACGAGGGAGTTCCACCTTCCCCGCCCTTATTGTCTCTCCATCACAACCTACAGGTAGGAACTAAAGGTTGGAGAGAAGGTTGTCGGAGAAGGAAGAAGTGGAGCTAGAGGGGTGTCCGAAAGAGGATAAGAAGGGGGAAATGAAGGTCGAGGTCACGGGAGTCCAACCCTGCTGCTCCCATAGACCCTCACGGCGGTTTTGAAGGTTGACAAGGAGCACTTTGCTACCAGATGAAGGTAAAGCTCGAGGACGGACTCTAGAGCTGCTCACTGCAAGTGGAGATGGCGGGCGACTTCGTGGAGGACTTGTGAAGCTTTTCGAAGCTTCAGACCGACACAAGGAGGAGCAGAGGTGAATTGCCCCTTTTCTCCTCCGCAGCCAAAGGTGGCAGCGGTGCTCCCACCTAGCCGGAGAACTAGAGGTCGTAGGGCACTTCCACTACTACAGAACCTACCTTTAGTGTTAGTTATTTAAAGCCTTTAGTGTCGGTTTCTAAGCGACACCTATGTGGGCGACACTAAAAGCTCACCCATTAGGCGTCAGTTCCAAAACCGACGCCCAAACTCTTCGCGCGCCACTGAAAACGCGCCATCATGGCACTATAGGTGTCGGTTGTTAGATACGAAACCGACGCCCAAACCCTTCGCGCCACAGAAAGGGCGCCATCTTGGGCACTATCAGTGTCGTTTTTTTACAAATAACCGACGACATATATCTTCGCGCCATAGGAGGGCGCCAACTTGGGCACTATAGGCGTCGGTTATTAGCTAATAACCGACGCCATATAACTCCCAACACGGCCGTGCTGGACAGCACGGCCATGGTGTTACGGAAATAGACGTCGGTTTCTATTAAAAACTGACACTGTAACCTATTTGGCGTCGGTTTTATACAAATAACTGACGCCTATTGTTTTTTTTTTTGTCAGCCTGCAGACCTTCTATGGCTGGTCGCAGGATGAGAAACCTGTTCAGTTCAGTTATGAATTGCAGGTTTTACAACATCCATTGATATCAGCCGACAACAGGCCACAAACCTACAAAATTAACAACAAAAATATTCACACATGCATTTAGCAATGCAACCTGCAGTTCCATTTTATTTTCACACATTTAGAAACATTCATGTAGCTAGCAATCTGTAGTTCCATTCATTCACATTCACACATGTAGAAACATTAATATAGCAACCAACACTTTCATTCATTTTCACTCAAACACATGTAGAAACATCCAGACATGTAGAAACATTCACACATATATTATAATTTAGAAATTCATTTACAAAATATCATTGTTTAGTCATTATTTGCTATTGGGATCCCAATTATATTTTAAAGCCCCCACTATTTGCATGGCTGTTGCCCATTCTTTTCTTACTTCATTTAATTCTCCCATCATATAGGGAGCATGTACATCTGGTAAGTCTGTTCCTGTAGTGGGGTCAGCTTTAAACACCTGTAAAGAGAATGATGTATATATATAATTAATGAGCTATACATAAGATTGATATATTTCATATTATCTAATGAGACTATATAATACTTGAGCAATACAATCGATGTCCATACAACATGACAGACTAACACATATATAGTACATAACAACAACAACGTCGAATTTACATACAACACTAGCTTAGTACATATATAGTGGGACTTATAAGGTGACGATCCCACCTGGTAAAACAGGTTACCGACAACTACATGTTACGACTGGGAGGTCATGATTCAGCAACCGTATGCATTAGCAGGAGGACAAACAGATCACCATATGTTTGTCCTCCTGCTAATGCATACAGTTGCTGAATCACGACCTCCCAGTCGTAACATGTAGTCGGTAACCTATTTTAGCAGGTGGTATCATCACCTTAGTCCCACTATATATGTATTAAGCTAGTGTTGTATGTAAATTCGGCGTTGCTGTTGTTATGCACTGTATATGTGTTAGTATGTCATGTTGTTATATGAATCTGAAGCACTTGCGTGTGCTGCACTTTATGTATTGTATCTGTATCCTGCTTCTCTTCATTGGGGATTCTTTTGCTATTTAGCATTTGTATTAACTAGAAGATAATGAAACATCAAATCAAAAAATGATATTGATATTAAAAAAGTAAACATTTAGCTTCAATAAAAAAATATAAACACGCATACCTCTAAAATTGTGATCTTTTATCAATTAACAATCCTTCATTGTGATCTCCGCGCACATATAAGTCATCATTAGCTTCTTCAATATTTTGTGGAGTTGGCAACCCAACTGAGAATGGACTGGAGTCATCATATTTATCATAGTACTCTTCTTCATCTATAGGATCTTCAATGAACTGTCTTTTACCATGAAGAACAACCGACCATTTATCATTTGCAGGATCATCGATATAAAATACTTGTTTCGCCTGTGATGCCAATATGAATGGTTTAGCCTTCTCACCAATCTTTTCAAAGTTCACTAAAGTGAAACCCAATTCATCCACTATAACTCCTTTGGTGTTATCAACCCAATTACATTTGAAGAGCGGAATTCTGAATTCTATGTAGTCAAATTCCCATATCTCTTCAATGACACCGTAATATGACATTTTAGCTTCATGTGGACTCTTATCCTTTGCACTTGCAAAAAACATAGTCGATGCTTGAAGGGTGACCCCACTGTTTGGACGACACTCTTATCATCTTGGCGCTTTGTGTAATATGTGAATCCATTAATGTCATACCCTTCATAAGACATAACAGTCAACTTTGGTTTAAAGGCGAGGCATTTGATAGTTTCAGTAATATCATCTGGTGTTTGAGATAGTTGATGTAAGACTTTATCTTCAAACCACTTAATAAAAGTCTTGTTATGCTCTCTAGCAAGCCACATTGTATTGGCTTGAGGATATTGTCTTTTGATGAAATTGGTATGTTCCTCGATATAAACGTTCACTTCGTCCATGTTGTGTAAAATATACAAATGACCTTGTTCCAACTGCTCACGGCTGATTACTTTCACACGTGATCCCAAAATTCCTTTGCCAAATAGCTCGTCAATATTCTTATCATTATCAGGAGTGTCATTACCACTGAGAAAGTCATTGCAGAAATCCATAACCTCTCTCGCCACATAACCTTCAATAATACTCCCTTCAGGCTGATAACGGTTTCAAACATCACCTTTAAAAACGCTCATGTATCGTTCAAAGGGATACATCCAATGCAAGAAAACCGGTCCCAAGATTTTCACTTCCCTAGTCAAGTGGACAACAAGATGTACCATGATATCAAAGAACGAAGGAGGGAAATACATCTCAAGCTGACATAGGGTAACAACCACTTCTCTTTGCAAATTATTGAGAGTCTCAGGGTCAATAACTTTGCTGCAGAGACTGTTGAAAAAGAAACAAAGTCTGGTGATTGCAAACCTTACATGCTTCGGCAATATAGATCGAATTGCCATGGGCAATATTTGTTGCATTAGAGTGTGACAATCATGAGATTCAAGACCAATGATGCTATCACATAGTGTGACAATCTACGGATATTGGATGAGTAACCATGTGGCACCTTAACATTTACCAAGCATTCACAAATAGCTTTCTTCTCCTTTCTAGACAACGTGTAACAAGCGGGAGGTAAGTATGTTCTTTTATTACCCATTTCACATAATTATGTTAATTCTAACCTTACTCCCATTTCACGTAGGTCCAGTCTGGATTTTATCCCATCTTTAGTCTTACCTGGTATATTTAACAGAGTACCAATGATGCTATCACAGACATTTTTCTCAATGTGCATTACATCGATACAATGTCTGACTTTCAAAGAACTCCAATAAGGAAGATCCCAAAATATTGACTTCTTCTTGAATGAAGAATTGTCACTCCGTGTAGTACATTGTTATCTCTTACCAAATTCATTGACAAAGTCTTTTACTCTTTCATAAATAACCTCCCCTGGTATAGGTTTAGGTGCACTGCGTTCCTCATTCAATCCATTGAATGCTTTGCGCTTCCTACGATACGGATGGAATTTTGGAAGAAACCTTCGATGACCGAGATATACATTCTTACCACCATGTTTTAGTCTTGTTGAATCAGTGTTCTCTTCACATATAGGACACGTTTTAGCTCCTTTGACACTATATCTAGACAAATTCCCATATGCTGGAAAGTCATTAATAGTGCAAAACAACATAGCATGAAAACGAAATGTCTCTCTTCGTGAAGCATCATAGGTCATCACATCTTCACCCCAGAGTTTCTTTAAGTCATCAATCAGAGGTTCAAGATAAACATCAGTGTCATTTCCAGGTTGTTTAGGGCCCGATATCAACAACGACAACATTACATACTTATTTTTCATACACATCCAGGGAGGAATATTGTATATAACAAGCATGACTGGCAAAGTTCTATGTTGGCTGCTCAATGTCCCATACGGATTCATCCCGTCTGTACAAAGCCCAAGTCTTAGATTCCTGACTTCTTCACTAAATTCAGGGTACAATAGATCAATCTTCTTCCACTGTGGGGAATCAGACGCATGTCGTAGGATCCCATCATTATTTTTCTTAACATCTGCATGCCACCTCAAATTCTTCGCATCTATCGGATTGGCAAACAAGCATTGAAACTGTGATATTATAGGTAGATACCACATCACCTTGGCAGGAGAACCAGTTTTGGACTCCCCCGAAGTCGTCAATTTATACCGTGACGCACCACATTTTGGACAATCTTTCAAATCCGCATAGTCCTTTTGAAATAATACACAATCATTAGGGCATGCATGTATCTTCTTGGCATCCATTCCCATTGGGCACAACAATTTCTTTACCTGGTATGTTGAGATTGGCAGCTCGTTTCCTTCAGGAAGCATTTCTTTCAACAAAGACAGCAATGACGTGAAGCTTTTGTCGCTCCATCTATTGTTAGCTTTCAACTTATACAATCTCAACACAGCGTTAAGCTTCGTAAACTTAGTACAACATGTGTATAACGGCATCTCAGCATCATGCACAATGTTTCTAAAAATGGGAGGTGGATCGGTGTGCTCTACCCCACAACTATCCAGCATCGCATCAACAATGTCAATTGGAACAGGTTCATTCACATATACGTCATCGTAGGCAATTTCTTCTTCCACACAAGCACTGCTATCGACATCCACTGGTTTCGGGTTTGAAATCTCTCCATGCCAGTGCCATTCTGTATAGCCTTGTATAATCCCGTTGCACATGACATGAGTTTTGATTTCGTCACCAGCGTTGACTTTCAAGTTGTTACCGCAATGCCAACATGGACAGTAGAACCTATCTCCAGGTTGTTTCCTATGTTCCTCGGCAAATCTAATGAACTGGTCAAGACCAGAAATAAACTCTGGGGTGCAGCGATTGCGAATTGACATCCATGATCTATCTATTCTATGATCAAAGAGAAAACAAGTATATATTAGGACAAGATTAGGGTCTAGGGTTAACAAATACATGTGATGTCATTATTATATATAATAAATGTGTACCACCTATCCATTCTTGAACACCTAATCTCACTAGTAAGTGTATAATGTGTATTGGGTTTTTAAGAAAATTTCGGCAGCATTTTCCCGCTGTTCTCCAAGTACATATGTACTTAGAGAACAAACGGGGAAATGCTGCCGAAATTTTCTTGAAAACCCAATACAAATTATACACTTACATCCTAAGCGAGATTAGGTGTTCAAGAACAGTCCCAAACCGGGGACTATCCAAGATTTACTCCTAATGAGTAAATCTTGGACGGGTTTCTAGGCCAACAAATAATGTGTTGTCATTCTTATACCTAAAATCCTAGTTCTTCAAGTTAGGGTGATTATTGATGTCTTTAAAAGCATGATTGGCAATTTAGGGAAAAGTTCATCATTTACATTCCAAGCATGTCACATGTGTGCATTACAGTTCATCATTAAGAAAGATATAAGTAAGTATGACGTCATATTAAAATAGACTATACAATATGAGAAAATAGTAGTGTAATCATGCAAATGGGAACATTCATGGGAACACACACTTCAGTTATAAGCATTCATGTAGCAACTTTCAGTTCCATTCATTAATCTCTTTTTACATCCACACACAGGGGTGTACCCCTAAACAGTAACTAAACATGTGCATAATTAAAAAACTATTAATACAGACAAGTCTAGATAGATAGACAACTAAATACTACACCAACATGGTCCCGCATGCATCAGTAACTTCTTTTTGATGATGAAGCTGTGTCACGAAGCTCCTCACTGTATTTAGACGAATCTGAACTGAAAGGGACCTCAGATTCAGATTCCTCATAGATGATATCCGACGCCGTGCACTCATACCGCAGAAGATGATCGGGGGTCTCGCAGTTGCTGTTGGTTATCCAAACTTTGATGAAATTATGGCCAACTGGACAGAGAAAAAGCATGTTCAAACAGACCACATGCAGCTCTCCAATCCAATCACGCCAACCGGATTTTGATACAAGATTTCCCGCCAAATCATACTCGACCTCGATAACATGTGAATAATTACCAAAAGTTAGGGTCACTTTACCAGGCATGTAGTGTCTTCCTTTTAGAAAACACCAATATTTGGGTATGACCAATTGCTTTAAAGAACGATCATCTAGGATGATGTCCAATTGTTCTTCAATAGGGAACGTTAACATTGACATACAGGCCCAGTTCATAGTGACTGTTATGGGTCGACAGAGACTGCATAATATTATTGTAAGTACATATAACGATGTTATATATTTTCAGAAAAAGTTGTATAACATCAGTTAACCTTTTATTGCTTGTCATAACCAACTTTATTGTGGAAGACATGATAGCTTGAAAAGAAGTCTACATATGTACTTAGAGAACAAACGAGGAAATGCTACCGAAATTTTCTCGAAAACCCAATACACATTATACACTTACATCCTAAGTGAGATTAGGTGTTCAAGAACAGTCCCAAACCGGGGACTATCCAAGATTTACTCCTAATGAGTAAATCTTGGACGGGTTTCTAGGTGCTTACTAAAATAGAACCATTATATGGAACTAATCCTACATTATACACATACTTTTCATGAGTAAGATAATGTGCACTTCATGGAATTATTAAGATCTGAATATATATAAGTTGTTTCCATTTAGGGAAAAGTTCATCATTTACATTCCAAGCATGTCACATGTGTGCATTATAGTTCATCATTAAGCAAAAGAAGGGTGATTAGGATTCTCACCAAGAATATAGCTAAACTATTAAACAATGATTATAGCTAAACTATTAAACAATAGACTTGCCACACATAAAACACCCTATACAACTATAAAACAAAAAAGTATTAAGTATATATGCATGATACAATAACTATTTTGCATCACATTACAACAGACTTATCATTGATACCTTACTAACTTATTGCTACATTTACATATCATCACTTGATCAAAAATTACAACAGTACATTTAACCAAAGTATGCATTCTAAAATCTATGTCATGATTAGTTACATGTAATTTACTTGGATATACAGCAGTACCCGATTACTATGTCTTACATACAAAGTATGCATATTAAATTAACAAAGGCTTATCATAGAACATGTATTGTATAGACAATAGAGGATTCAGCTCAGTAGAAGCACAAAATCAGTACCTAAACCCTAAAATCACACCTTTTTAGCATTTATTCTAACAGGTTTATGTACATCAATATGTGTATGAGCCCTAATTAAAACTGATTCTCATAGGAAGTAAATAAATTAAAAAAAAATGCCCAGCAGCAGGGCGGGCACCTTGAGGGAAGAGGAGCAGAGGAAGTAGAAAAAGGCAGGGCGGGCACCTTGAGGGAAGAGGAGCAGAGGAAGTAGAAAAAGGCAGGGCGGGCACCTTGAGGGAAGAGGAGCAACGGCCGGAGCAAGTCCTAGCAGCTGCCGGCGGTGAGGAGAGGAGCGGCGGAGAGGGCGGCGAGGCTAGGAGACCTAGCTGCTACCGGCGACGGCAGAGAGGGTGGCCGGCGGGCGGGCGGGCGGGCGGCGACTGCTTCTCGTGGCGACTGCTTCTCGTGGCGACGGCGATGAGCGGCGAGCACGGAGGAAGGAGCAGCGGTGACGGAGCACGGCGGCGGAGCACGAACGGCAGGGAGCGGAGGCAGGGAGCAAGTAATCGCCGGAGCTAAGGAAATCGGGAATGAAAAAGGGAAAGGGAAAGAATTGGTCGGGCTGGTGAGCTATTAAGTTGACAATAAGTGTCGGTTATTAAAAACCGACAACTAAACACCCTTTAGTCGTCGGTTATTTAGCTATGAACCGACGTCTTTTGTAAAATTTTGGAGCCAATTTTTTCGCTGGAATTTTGGGTTTGGCGGTTGAGTTTAGGTGTCAGTTGTTTATTAATTAACCGACACTTAATAAAAGCGGTACCCGTGTCTGGCCGACCTTCGTAGATTGGATGTCGGTTTATGTTATCAACCGACACTGTAGCATTTAGGTGTCGGTTTTTGTATACAACCGACACCTGAAAAAGTGACTTTATAAGCCATTTCTGTAGTAGTGTTCCGAGTAGCCGCGGAGGGAGGTTGATGGACACTGATCGTGATGGCGGCATGAAGAGATGATGAGGAGCACCCGAGCCCGAGCCCTTGCTCACCGGAGCTCTCCCCTTGCGACGGTGCCCTGTTTCACAGAGGAAACAGGGAATCGTGAGGCTCGTGAGAACGGGGAAAGGGGGACCGAGCGAACCGGGTTAGTGGATCCACGGATCCATGGATCCTACCCAGGATCCAGATCGGGTGGCCAGCCACAGAAAGGAGAGCCGCGCCCCGCTAGGCCACGTGGCATCACGCGTTTGGTCGAAAAAGGTATTTATCTCACAAATGCTCAGAACTTCAATAATTCATAGAAACTAGCCCGTTTATCAGAAAATTACAAATAAGGTATCAAAATTCTCAGAAAAATGTGTAGAACAATATGAAATCATAATATCAGGCTTTTGAGGCCTTAATGTCAGTGATATCATGTAAGATGTGTAATGCTTAGTCCATGAGTAATAAATATCAAATGATGATATAAAATTATGGAATAATGTCAGTAGATTCATAATTATGTTTGTAATGCATATGATATCAGTTATGGTCTTGTTGATGTACGAAATCATGTAATTTGCTTAATATGGCTTATTAGGGCTAATACCCTAATTAATATGCAATAAATACATATATGATCAATAAATGATGAAATTTATAGAGTAAGCTCATATTAGTAATGTGAGGCTAATATGTCACTCGGATATTCTTTTAGATTCATGGAATTAATATTATACAAAGATGACCCATAATACATATGATGAAACCCTAATTCGAGTAATACATGTAACTAGGGTTAATATGTGCACAAAAGGGAATATGGAACCTCATGTTCAGATGATGAGCTTTGATAATAAGAGGTAATATGGAAAATGACATCAGTGAGATAATCCTAAGAGGATAATACAAGTAACAATGAGAATATCCTAATGAACTAAGAGAGCCTCTAATGAATACGATTAGGGTTAAGATGAGATGTAAGATGATGAGAACCTGATGATCGTATGTGATCTTATCTTTATCAGGGTGACCAAGGATTTAGTTGACATCAGGAATATATGTGATGATTAGGTTTCTCTTGATCAAGGTATGCCATTACCTCTTGCTTGGATTATTATACAATATGCTTGTGTTATATGTGTAGTAAAATACTTGGCATATGATATTGGATGAAATGATTGTTCTTGTATGATATGTTGCATGATCTTCCATACTTATTGCTATGAACACATGAAACATAATATATCTATTCCATTATATCTAAGCACTTCAACTCTTTGGTATTAAAGTGATGGAAAACAAGTACTTCAACTCTTTGGTAGTAAAGTACTTGGAAGTGATCCAACTCTTTGGTAGTAGATCACATTGTGAAATGATCCAACTCTTTGGTACTAGATCATAAAGGCCTTATGCATTCCACTCTCAGGTAGTAAATGCATGGATGATATAATGGAAAATGTGCTTAAAATATGTGTTCTCTTTTGTTGATGAACATCTTTGTGCAAGTATATGATTTTCTTATATTTACTTATAATTGCCAAGTATTAGTTTTATCTTATTGCCAAGATATGATGAGAGGTATATAAAAGACACGTAGGCGTACTCAGTACAATATTCTTGAATATTGTGTTGACGTGTACCGCATGTAATCTTTTGTTTAGGTTGTGGTTATGCTCTTGAAGATCCAGGATAGTTGTGAGTTGTGTGGCGAGCTGATGTGCAGGTGGACATGTTGTCTTAAGATCATGTAGTTTAGTAGTAGTGCATGTATATGTATAAGTTTGTTGTTCAATGTGTAATATCAAATGTTGTAACAAATCATGTTGTAATTATATGTTGAATGGTGAATATGTGTGTATGGTTTTATTATTGTTCATGTACATGTGCTACTGATGTATGTTCCTTCTGACTCCCTTGAGTTTCTTCTTCTTAGCCTAGTGTGGGATGTTTAAATTGGGATTCTCGCTGAGGTGAGGGTTTCAATTTGGACGTCGCACATCAGAGTAAGTTTTAGAAAATCCGGGGACGTCACAGGTGGTATCAGAGCATGAACAATAGCAAAGCCTGACATTTGCTCATTATGCAACTCAAAACTAAAGAAAACCTTGAACTTATTAATCTTTAGGGTTAGATTAGTCATCTTTTAGAGACTAGATCTGACTTAGCCTCTAGGTTAGTACCTAGATGTCCGAGAACTAGGTATAGACTGGTGCTTGTTTAGTAGCAAGTCCTTAGATGTCGTTCTTTCCTTGTAGTGTAGCGGTATGGGACGTTGCACTATTTAGAAATTACGTGCATCAAGGGAAGAGAAACCCTAGACATATGGCGCTCGTTGTCTATAGTAGCTATGCTAGTCTACACCATGTTCTCACCCTTTTCATTAGTTTTCATGACACTGGACTCTCTACTATGTGTGGGACACTCATTTTCAGGATTTGGTTTTTGATTCGAAATAGATCGAACCTCGATAGTTTTCTCTGACGTTTGTTTTATCGGATAAAAACTATATAATGTGTTAATATGTATATGTATTACAAAAATGTGTCCCCACACAAGTGTGAGTAGGAGGTGGTCATGCAACCTAAGTGAAAGTGATGACATCAGTCTAGAAGAGAGAGTAGTAAATTAGATGTCTAGAGCCTTGTTGGAATATATGATAGATGAATAGATGAAATAAGTTTGGATGATATGATGTAAGTCTTACATAGATGACATAAGATGGTTATGATGATCTATGTTTTTCTTTGAGGACTTAAGGTTCAGTTTCGAGGATTTGAAATAGGCTTTATGAGATAAGATATGTCTTAAGCTGAGATAAGGTTGTGAGTCTGCATGAGCCTCAAGCTCTTTTATGAAGGAGGACTTCTAGTGTTAGGACCAGTTTTAGGGTTAACTCCAGAGAGAGTGAGACCCATTGGGAGAAGGTCAGAGAACCTAGACTCTAAGATATGTGAATTCTGAGATATGTGATATGATATGTCCTAAACTAGAATACTCCTGAGTGATTGAGTTGAGTCACTCTATGCATGATTCCTATAGTTTGTTGAACCCTAGATGTATTTGGGAGTGCCAAACCCTAGAGATAGAGAGAGGCTTGTTATATGTGTGCAAGTAAAAAGGTATATGAATGCCTACCATTTGGGTGAGGGAGAGAGAGTCCCAAGACCCTGGAGGAGGTAGCTATGTTAGTTTCTCTGAAGCCTCATTCTCGGGTTGGTGGTTTCCCACATAAGAATCTAGTGGTGTATATATGAGAGTTTTGGGTAAAGATGTTTCATGGGTAGAGATCTATGATAGTATGCCATAGCATGTTTTGGTTTGTGCTTGTGTGGTGAGAGCTTGTAAAGCTATCACTAGTGCCAATGAGGTAATATGAGAACCCTAAGCTAAGAGAGAAAAGATAAAGTATATGCATATAAGATACTCATAGAGTTGAGTTAGCTCAGAGAGGATGAGCATGGCTTTACCCCCATGTTATGGGTCAAGGAGAACCTCAGTTGGACTGGATAAAGTTTTGATATATGTTTAACATGACACTCACATGAGTTTGTTTGACACAACCACGGTATAACAAAGACAAAAATGTAATTTAATATCGAGACGTGATATATAGACATGATATGATGGAAACCTAGAGATGCATTAATAGATATCAATGCATAAATGGTTAACCATAATTATGAATAATAATGATAATATGATATTGTTGGTTAATCTATTGATGAAATCACTAGTAAATGTTGTAAATTTTTATAAGCAATGAAATAAGATCAGATGAATGAAACATGTTACACAAGGTGTTAATCTTAGTGCTTAATAAAAGTGAAAATACAGTTTGACAGTTAGCACAACATAATGATTATGACACCTTTATATCAGATATATGGATAAAGTGGGTTAATTATAGTTAACTCCCTCTTAAAAGGCATATGTCAATGATGAACATGTTCTAACAATGAACTAAATAAAATGATTATGACACCTTGATATAATGGGTTAACTTGGGTTAACTCCTTTAGAACATGGTAATATGATGTGGGAACCCTAAAGCATGGGTAAAGATGAGGATGCAACCCTAGCATATGAGATATGTAATGACATAACCTAAGTTTATAAACCTTGGTTTGAGCCTTTTATGGAGTGAGGTTTCACCCTTGATGCTTTTAAAACCTCCTAATAGTGGTTTGGATACATGGTTCTAGGTAACCTTTGCGGATATGTTACACCTAGAATAGTTCCTACATGTGGATGAAGGAAACATAAGGTTTTCCTTGGAAGTATGAGTATGGTTTACTTTTGATGACGAAAGTTCTTTTAAGATGTATATGATGTGACAAAGTGGTTTTTCTGGCTTAATTCCGAGGACGGAATTTCTTTTAAGGTGTGTAGGATGTGATGGAGTGGACTTTTAGAATCCTAAATGTCCAATGACATAAGTGAAATCATATGGTTGATTTATATTGAGAGTTCTAAGCTTTTGACAAAAATAGGAGTGTTGATGTGAGGTTGACATAATGATTAAGACATCTCTTTTAATTCCTTTAGAAGAATTTAATTGAATGGTCTAACAATTGAGTTTTGACACAACATTCTTGTACAAGGTAGCTTGAGTTGTGAGGAAGCTATTGTTAAATTTTGGTGGCATTTGAAAGATCTTAGAAGAAGTTATGCAGGTTTGAAATTGGTGCAATTTTATGCAATTTTGGTGATTTATGGAGAAAAGTTCTGATCTTTTACCTAATGTCACGCACCCCTAGTTTAGGTCTGGGATGCATGGCAAGATCCAATCCCTACATATCTAATCTAGTGGAAGTACTCTTGGGTTTGAGTGAGCCACGGATGGACTCAAGTGGAGGACTAACTCAGACCATAGGATTGGCAATCAAGGGCAGTGGTGTTGTCTTGTACGTTGCGGTTATGTCTTTGACCCCAGGTAGCAACCACGATGTCGAGGTACTCGCTGATCGTGGGTATGAATGGGGGAGTCCCACCAGGCAGTTGGCTTCAACATGAGGAGAGGAGTCGGGTGACCCCTTATTTGGGCTTGACAAATCCCAGACGAGGGAGTTCCACCTTCCCCGCCCCTATTGTCTCTCCATCGCAACCTACAGGTAGGAACTAAAGGTTGGAGAGCAGGTTGTCGGAGAAGGAAGAAGTGGAGCTAGAGGGGTGTCCGAAAGAGGATAAGAAGGGGGAAATGAAGGTCGAGGTCACGAGAGTCCAACCTTGCTGCTCCCATAGACCCTCGCGGCGGTTTTCAAGGTGGACGAGGAGCACTTCGCTGCCAGATGAAGGTGAAGCTCGGGGATGGACTCTGGAGTTGCTCACTGCAAGTGGAGATGGCGGGCGACTTCATGGAGGTCTTATGAAGCTTTCTGAAGCTTTAGACCGACACAAGGAGGAGCAGTGGCAAATTGCCCCTTTGCTCCGCCGCAGCCAAAGGTGGCGGAGGCGCTCCCACCTAGCCGGAGAACCAGAGGTCATAGGGCACTTCCAAGTAGCAGCGGAGGGAGGATGATGGACACTGAATGAAGAGATGATGAGGAGCACTTGAGCTCAAGCCCTTGCTCACCGGAGCTCTCCCCTTGCGATGGTGCCCTGTTTCACAGAGGAAACAGGGAATCGCGAGGCTCGTAAGAACGGGGAAAGGGGGACCGAACGAACCGGGTTAGCGGATCCACGGATCCATGGATCCAACCCAGGATCTGAATCGGGTGGCCAGCTAAGAAAAGGAGAGTCGGGCCCCACTAGGCCACATGGCATCACGTGATTGGTCGAAAAAGGTATTTATCTCACAAATGCTCAGAACTTCAATAATTCATAGAAACTAGCCCGTTTATCAGAAAATTACAAGTAAGGTACCGAAATTCTCAGAAAAATGTGTAGAACAATATGAAATCATAATATCAGGCTTTTGATGCCTTAATATAAGTGATATCATGTAAGATGTGTAATGCTTAGTCCATGAGTAATAAATATCAAATGATGATATAGAATTATGGAAAAATGTCAGTAGATTCATAATTATGTTTATAATGCATATGATATCAGTTATGGTCATGTTGATCTAAGAAATCATGTAATTTGCTTAATATGGCTTATTAGGGCTAATACCCTAATTAATATGAAATAAATACATATATGATCAGCCCTAAAAAAAATTACATATATGATCAATAAATGATGAAATTTATAGAGTAAGCTCATATCAGTAATGTGAGGCTAATATGTAACTCGGATATCAGTTAGATTCATGGAATTATTCTACAAAGATTACCCATAATACATATGATGAAACCCTAAGTCAAGTAATACATGTAACTAGGGTTAATATGTGAACAAAAGG
This sequence comes from Alisma plantago-aquatica, assembly GCA_963693085.1. Lineage (NCBI taxonomy): Eukaryota > Viridiplantae > Streptophyta > Magnoliopsida > Alismatales > Alismataceae > Alisma > Alisma plantago-aquatica. The sequence goes on from OY856415.1 coordinate 146,099,427, forward strand.
GAATATGGAACCTAATGTTCAGATGATGAGCTTTGATAATAAGAGGTAATCTAGAAAATGACATCAGTGAGATATTCCTAAGAAGATAATACAAGTAACAATGAGAATATCCTAATGAACTAAGAGAAACTCTAATGAATACGATTAGGGTTAAGATGAGATGTAAGATGATGAGAACCTGATGACCATATGTGATCTTATCTTTATCAGGGTGACCAAGGATGTAGTTGACATCAAGAATATATGTGATGATTAGGTTTCTCTTGATCAAGGTATGCCATTACCTCTTGCTTCACTTATTATACAATATGCTTGTGTTATATTTGTAGTAAAATACTTGGCATATGATATTGGATGAAATGATTGTTCTTGTATGATATGTTGCATGATCTTCCATACTTATTGCTATGAACACATGAAACATAATATATTTGTTCCATTATATCTAAGCACTTCAACTCTTTGGTAGTAAAGTGCTGGAAAACAAGTACTTCAACTCTTTGGTAGTAAAGTACATGGAAGTGATCCAACTCTTTTGTAGTATATCATAAAGTCCTTATGCATTCAACTCTCAGGTAGTAAATGCATGGATGATATAATGGAAAATGTGCTTAAAATATGTGTTCTCTTTTGTTGATGAACATCTTTGTGCAAGTATATGATTTTCTTATATTTTCTTATAACTGCCATGTATTAGTTTTATCTTATTGCCAAGATATGATGAGAGGTATATAAAAGACACGTAGGCGTACTCAGTACAATATTCTTGAATATTGTGCTGACGTGTACCGCATGTAATCTTTTGTTTATGTTGTGGTTATGCTCTTGAAGATCCAGAATAGTTGTGAGTTGTGTGGCAAGCTGATGTGCAAGTGGACCTGTTGTCTTAAGATCCTGTAGTTTAGTGGTAGTGCATGTATATGTATAAGTTTGTTTTTCAATGTGTAATATCAAATGTTGTAACAATTCATGTTGTAATTATATGTTGAATGGTGAACATGTGTGTATGGTTTTATTATTGTTCATGTACATGTGCTATTGATGTATGTTCCTTCTGACTCCCTTGAGTTTCTTCTTCTTAGCCTAGTGTGGGATGTTTAAATTGGGATTCTCACTGAGGTGAGGGTTTCAATTTGGACGTCGCACATCAGATTAAGTTTTAGAAAATCAGGGGACGTCACACTTCCTAGCTACACAAAGAACTCTAATAGATGTGGCAGAAGATATAATTACTCCGTGTGTTGGTAATGATCAAATAGATTTCCATGTGCAAGATGCCATGAGGGGACCCTCTCTCCTTGAGTCAACTTACTTCATGGATAACTACATTCAATACTATGAAGAAGTACAAAAGCATAATGCGATTGTTGATCTTCCCATGCAAGCCATGAACAACCTTGACCCTAGTTTGGACGACCCAGAAGAGGTTGATATTTTGGACTCCCTGAACCAACCTAAGGAGGACGCATTTGGTAAAGAAGTAACCTTCAAAATAGAAAGTACACGTCCCTCGAGAAAACCCCTGAAGAGGAGGAGACATTAAAACTGAAGCTGGAGCTAAAGCGGCTTCCTGAAGGGTTGAAATATAACTTCCTCGATGACAAGGAGAGGAACCATGTGATAGTTAACGCAAACCTGACAGATGAACAAATAGAAAAATTGCTAAAGGAACTCAGATTGCATAGAATAGTTATAGGGTATTCTATTGAGGATATCATAGGGTTTAGTCCTTCCTTATGTGTGAACAGAATAAACCTTGAGGAAACAACTAAACCTATTGCTCATCCACAAAGGAAGTTGAATCAAATTCTAAAGGAAGTTGACAAGAAGGAAGTAATTAAGCTGTGGTATGCCGAGATCATATACCCTATAAGTGACAACAATTGGGTAAGCCCCATTCTCATAGTACCCAAGAAAGATGGAATGACCATTATAAGAAGTGAGGGTGGAGACGAGGTGGGAACAAGAATAGTAATTGGTTGGTGTATGTCCCTTGACTATCAAAAATTGAATGCGGCTATAAGAAAAGATCATTTTCCTAAACCCTTTATTGATCAAGTCCTGGAAACATTAGCACATCATGATAATTTCTATATTCTGGATGGGTATTCATGATTTTATCACGTATCAATTTCATCCCGACGATTAGGAAAAGACAACCTTTACCTGCATATATGCCACATATTCCTATAGAAGAAAGCTATTTGGACTGTGTAATGCACCCGCAACCTTCAAACACTGCATGATCTCCATGTTCTTAGATTTTCTAGAAGATATAGTGTACGTCTTCATGGATGACTTCTCTATATACATAACAAAATTCGATGAGTGTCTGAAAAATTTATCCCTAGTCTTTCAACACTGTGAGGAAAAACACCTAGTTTTGAATTGGGAAAATGTCATTTTATGGTGTAAGGTGACATCATCTTAGGGCATAAGATTTCCAAGAATGGAATAGAGGTTGATATAAGTAAGATTGAGGCTATATCTAAGCTCCCAACACCCAAATATGTCACAACTAAGGAGTTTCATAGGATATTCCAGATACTATATGTGATTCATGAAATATTTTTCAAATATCATTAAGCCCCTATCAAACCTCCTTGTCAAAGATGTGGAATTTGAATTCACTAATGGATGTTTAGAAGACTTCAACACTCTCAAAGAAGCCTTGACAACAAGCCTGATTCGGCAAGCACCATCTTGGGAGTTTCCCTTCAAAATTATGTGTGATGCAAGTGACTTCACTATCAGAGTTGTTCTGGGACAAAAGAAGGACAAAAAATGCCATGTGATATGATATGCATGTTGAACTTTGGATGAATCTCAACTGAATTATACCACGACAGAAAAGGAAATGATCGCCATTGTATTTGCTTTTGATAAGTTTAGATCATACTTAATAGGATTGAAAGTGAAAGTATACACTGTTCATGGGGATATAAAATACTTTATGCAGAAAAAGGACACCAAATCGAGACTGGTGCAGTGGGCCTTGCTGCTACAAGAATTTGATCATGAGATTATTGATAAGAAAGGAACTAAGAATGTGGTGGTAGACCACCTGTCTAGGATAGTTTTCACTAAAGAAAAATGGTTACCAGTGAACAACAACTATGCTGATGAATCTCCATTAATGTCACAGTCAGTTGAACGAATCCTACCTTGGTTTGCTGACATTTGTAACTAACTAGCCTATGGGAAACTTATGCCTGAGATTACTTATCATCAGAAGAAGAAGTTGTTCTTCGATCTGAAAAAGTATTACTGGGATGACCTTCTCTTATGCAAAAGATGCTCTGACAATTTATATCATTGTTGTGTGTTAGAAGAACAAGTACCTAAAATCCTCCAGGAATGTCATTCCTCACCTTATGGAGGCCACCATGGAGGAGAAATGAACGCTGCAAAGGTTTTGCAGTCAGGCTTCTATCAGCCGACACTCTTCAAGGACACTATGATGTTGGTAAAGAATTGTTTTTAAATTCCAGCTCACCGAAAATATCAATAGAAGGAATGAGATGCCTATGTCCTACAGGGTTGAAGTGGAAATCTTGGATGTTTGGTGTGTAGATTATATGGGAGCCTTCCCCTCCTCCAAAGGAAACAAGTATATTCTCATCACATTAGATTATGTCTCCAAGTGGGTAGAAGCTGTAGCAACCCCCTCTTGTGACACTAAGATAGTTGTGAGCTTATTTGAGAAGATCATTTTCCCTAGAGTCAATTTTCTGCATACTATCATCAGTGAAGGGGGTCTAATTTTATAGAAAAATAGTTTTAAGTGTTGCTAAATAAGTACAATGTCAAGCATAAAGTAGCCACACCATACCTTCCCCAGACATCGGGACAAGTAGAGGTTTCAAACCAACAAATCAAGGAAATAATATAGAAAACTGGTAGGACCCGTAAGGATTGGTCCATGAAGTTGGACGATGCCCTATGGGCATATGGAACAACTTACAAAAAAATTGATAGGGACTACCCCCTTCTGGTTTATTTATGGGAAGTCATGCCATTTGCCTATTGAACTAGAGAACAAGGCCCTTTGGGCTATCAAATTCTTAAATATGGACCTAGGCAGAGCTAGGAAGAAAAGGTATTGCAACTTCCTGAACTTGAGGAACTGAGACTACATGCTTATCAGAATGGCCGCATCTACAAGCAAAGAATGAAAGTATGGCATGATGCCCACATCAAGCATAAAGATGTTTTAGCAGGAGACAAGGTTTTTCTATTCAATTCAAGAATCATGTTATTCCCAAGAAAACTAAGGTCCAGATGGTCTGGACCATTCTCTGTTGTCAAGATTTACCCATCTGGGGTGATGGAGATTACCAATGAAAAGACTATTACTTTTAAGGTAAATGGACACAAAGTAAAAGGATACTATAAAGATGAGGCCTTTGTAAGAAGGTAAGAAATAGAGCTAGAGCAGCCCAGACCTGCTCCAGTTGAGAAATCATGAGAAGCTAGAAACAAAGATTCAATCTAAGTGACTTTAAATTAGTTCTTATTAGGAGTCAACCCAAGGAATTATATATCCCTCCTATCCACTTTTCCATATAATAAACAATCAATACATTGATAGGTCTTAAGTTAAGGCCCTAGTTCACTTTGTATTTAGTAAGTAATATAATTTTGTCAAAAATCTTATCTACAAAAAGGTTTCAACATGGTTGTTAGGATTTAGTATGTAATTAATAAAATTTATGATGTTAATTTACATGTCCTTAATTAAAAGAGTAAATTCTTTGGGGCCATTGGTGGCAACATCAACTGTTAGGCATGATTTGGTGTTCCTGTCGATACAGATGGGCTAGCTGAGGTATTTCTCCATGCGCGCAAACATCCTCCCGCCCCATAGGTGAACTTTCTTTTTTTTTATATCTTGAACTACCAGTTGGTACCTAGGAAGAACCACCAGTTGATACACCATGCCTCACCATCAGGTGATTACAACAGAGCCTCCATTTGTCGTTAATTGATGATGAGACATTGGTGGACAAGAGTGGGCACAACATCAGTTGATAGGAACAGACGAGCCATCGACTAATCATTGCTCCTTCACCGCCTACCAAGCCATCGATTGATGGTCGAAGGGACCGAAGAGCCTGCCAAAACACCCAGTGGTAGACAAAATGACATAAAACTATAAAAGAGGACCGACTAATCCCCTTTTGCATTCCTTTCATTGAATGAACAAGTCAAAACCCTACCATTAGCAACGAATGAAGCTAAAGCGATGGAGATGATCCCCCCCGGTTAGTGCCAAACAAGACGAAGGCATCTCTAACCAAGCGGAAGATGCCAGAGCAGCACTTCTAGACCACCGGTGATCACGACACCAGCATCGACAAGCTAAAGATACTTAGTGTATTGACATGCATAAGATGGCAGGAAAGCATGGAAATATCCAAGTACATGAGTCTGAGTACACTAAGAGGGTGAGAGCCTTGATTACTGTAGAAGAAATAGAGAGAGTGGAAAAGTTGAAGGTTGAACATGTAAGCTACATTGAGCAACATAGGAAACCCACTCCAGAAAGCATCAAAGCTAGACTGGAGGTAGACTTGGAAAAGATCTTAGGCAAACCAATCCCTGATGAATCAGAAGAGGAGGAAGAACAAATAGAGATATAAGTCTCTGAGTACACACCATCTGAGGAGGTGCCAAATCCCAAGAAGAGGATTGAGCCAGAAGTTGAGGAGGAGAGGACCAAGAAAGCGGCCAAGATATCTCAGAAGACAACATCCATTAAGGGCAAAACTCTAGAACCTCTTATACTTGCAAACATCCCCAGTCGACCAGCATAGGAAAGCAGAAAAGAGAAACCTAACAATCAGCTGGTGCGCAGAGATGAAGAACACCATTAAAATATGGTGTGAGATATTCAAAAGGAAGAATTACAAGGCAACTAGGTAGTGTGACTTTAACATCTTAGAGCAACTGGGGATCTACCACATGGTGAAACAGAGCTTCAAGCAAGTAGGAATATAAAAAATCTATTTCATAAACATGACCTCTTATAACCATTTGACACAAGAGTTCATGTCCTCCATCATAAAACTGCCTACGAATAGCAGTAAAATCCCATAGTGCAGAGGTGAGTACAAGTTGCAAGTTAGGATTATGAGGAAAGACTACATCCTAACAGAGAAGTCGATTAATGCGGTCTTCACAGATTCATCCAAACATACAAAATGTGCTAACAAAGCACAAGGTGATAAGGATGCAAAGGGCTTCATAACTGAGAAGACTTGGAAAAGACTCTCAGGAGACTCTAAAATACATCTCTGTCCAGTCAACGACCGCATGAACTCGAGATTCATGAGGGTGGTGCATAAAGTCTTTGCTAAATCAATGATGATTAGATCAGACACAGGAAATGTAACCAGGTTGGACCTCCACATTCTATGGAGTCTAAAGGAGGGAAAAGCAGTTAATGTTGGAAAGATACTAATTGAGAAGCTAGCTACAACAATGGGAGATGTTGGTCCCTGTGATTTTTGCATGGGGGGATCATAACATATATAGCACACCAATTGGGCTACCCAAGAAAGCTCAAGTACTTCCTATGATAATAAGGAGATACACTAGTGAACGATAAGTATCTAGTAGTAGAAAATGTCCTAGGAAGGATACAAAATGGATACGCCTACTGGTTCTTTAGGACAAAGCTCTTGCTACCCCTCCTGGAACTAAGCAGATATGACTTGGAGAACTTCGTATTCAAGGAAGAGGAGGTTTCGAGGATGATATCAGGCAAGAGTGCAACAACCATCAAGCACCATAAGGAGGCAGACACCAAGAAAATGTATAGAAAAAGGGTGCTCATGCGAGTCCCAGAGATGTCAACAAAAAACTACCTTTTCCAAAGGAGGTAGACTTGGATTCTGAAGATGCCAACATCACCCCGCAAGTTGCTACAATCACTTCCCCGGAAGAGGTTGAGCCTAAGAAAGGGGCGACCACCAATGAAGAAGCAACCACAAAGCCTTCAATAAAGAAGGTAGAGCAAGGAGGCAAGGCAAATGGGCCCAAGATGGAAACAAAGATAGACATGCCTAAGAAAGATGTGCCACAACCAGAACAAAGATCACATCAAGGTAAATATTCTCCCAAAATTAATGGAGAAGGACAATAAGTAAGCTCGTTGGACAAGCCCAAACTGAGGGCGACCGTAGTGGAAAAATTCATGGAGATTGGTTGGGAGATTGGCCACCTTTGAGAACGTCTCTAACTCTAATTTGAAATTTTCTATTATAGTTGCAACTCTACTTTCACTAGCAGTAAAAGTACAAAAGTTGTGTGAGGACATCGAGCATGTCCTCATTCTTCCACTACAAATGCAGCAGCTAGCTGCTAACCAACTGCAGGTGATGCATGCATTGGTTTGGGTGATGAGTGAACTCGCCTCCCTATGAAAAGAATGAGATGAAGTTCGAGAAGAAAACAAGAAGTTGCGAGAGGAAGAAGCAAAAAGAAAGGAGGACTCACCACTGACTATCAACATATCTGTGGATACACATCAAGCAACTCTAATGGAACCAACATCAGACACTAATTTCTACCTCAGAGTAGACTTGCTGGTGGCAAAGATGCAGGCAAGGCAATAAGTGCTCCAAGCAGAAGGAAAATCACATCTAGGTGCACTCAGCTGCTAGAAAAAGAGGATCCAACTGGATCGGCAAGCAACAAAGGAGTGTCCTCTTAGGGATGTGACACAACTACATCCCCAACCTTGCCAAGGAACTCAACCAACAAAAATGAAGGAATGTTGCTCAAAGGACAGCTAAAGCAGATCCCTTCTATGCTGACAGAGCTCAAAATTCCCACAGAAAATGAAGAAGTAGTGAGAGAGAATGGCATTGTGAAAATACAACCAAAAGAAAAGCGAGAAGTCATTGAACAACTGAAGATGTAATGGAAAAGCTCGACCCACTATTTTGCTATAAGGTCCCACTCTCGCATGTCTATGACAACTTTATGAAGGAAATACTTCTGCACGAACCTATTACAGGTGAAGGTTTCTCAATCTCATTCAAGAGAAAAATATAACTTATTACTGAAGAGGATACAAGGAATCATGAAAACATATTTGTTGATGCACTTCTGAAACCAAAACATCTAGTCTTCCTAAAACCAACTGCAACCTCAAAAACCCTAAACACACCACCTGCGCCACCCCTGATTCCATGTAAGATGGCCGATATGGTCATGTCATCAGTTGTGGGCAAGCCAATAAGGGACGTCCATGTCGTGTGGACATTCTCGACGATGCAAAGCCAGGATAGGATGTCATCTACCAGAACAACAAGTACAGTCTAACAAGGAGTGATCTATGCTCCACTTTTACACCTCAGGCGATCATGAGAAGAACACTTTTTAAGATTTTGTGTGAGACTATAATAGAAGAGTACATGCACAGAGATAAAGATGGGCTAGTATTCAATGCGACATCCAATCTAGAAAATCACCTACTAAAGGAAAGAGATGACACCACATTAGTCTACGAGCCGCAGGAGGCCCTTGATAGAAGTAGATCTTTGAAGTTTGTCACACTACCCTTCAAAGCATTCAACCATTGGCCTCTGAAAATGGTTGATCTATGTGAAAGAAGACTGCTCACTTACAACTTCAGTGCCAAAGATCTACCCTGTGGGTGAATGGTCTTTGAAAAGGCAGAGCATTGATCGATACAAGAAATCCCCACTCTCCTAAAATGACTAATTTAAGAAGTAAGTGGGTGGTATCACCCCAAATGGAAGGAAATTTCCATCGAATCAAATATCACTCAAGAAGGATAGAACTTAGAAGACATTCCCTTGTTAGCACTGAGAGCAATTGAGGCCATCAATAGAGGAACACATGTGGAGAAAATTACTAATAAAAAAATCAAAGCCTTACGGGGAAAATTTATAATGGAAATTATTCATGACAGGAGATTCTTCTACAAAAGAAGCATGGCATACATACCAAGGCACACGTACTCTCTCATTCCTTTGCCCCAAAAGACGCCTTGGTGAGAGGACTCAGAAAGCTCGAGTCTTCAACAGAAAAGAAGATATCACCACTGCCACCCACTACCCCTCCACCACCCGACACAACACATGTCACACCTATACATACTGAGAAGGTACCACCCCAAGAAGTTTCTACCACTACAGAGTAGGAACTAACTGTAGAAGTTGAAGTGTTAAAATCCAACCTGCCACAGATGAATCCCAACATCCACCAATATTATCATAACATCACGCTCACCTCCAGTGGACAAAACTGTCAAATGAAGTGAGGTACACACTAGAGAAAACCAGGCTACCGACACACCAGAAGGAATAGAACCAATAAATGTCACAACACTTACCTTTGAGAATTTTGACAAATTGGAGTTCTATGGATTGTCTGTGAAATAAGTCCAATTCCTCCTAAATGTTATGTGCCCAAGGGAGGACAACTTTTGTACTTATTTTTGAACGAGGAAATGTACACATCTTACTCACATACCTCAGAGGTATATTGACAACCGAAGGGTACATGATAGTAAATGTCATGAGAGCTTGCTAACTACTAGTAGTCGACGATTTCACCAAAGTATACATGGCATTTTACAAAATATTGGGAGAAGTCGTGTCAATAAAGGAATTCATCGAGCAATAATGACTAATAGATCACTTAAAGTACAATGTTCCATGGAGGTTTTTTGTGTCAATCTTACATGATGGACATAGTGCACTACTAGCAATGGACACCATAAATAAAATGTCCATCTTCTGCAACTGCTCAGATGCTATGTTCAGTACAAAGCACACAAAATATCACAAAACAACGAATATTGTCATTGATGAAAGAGCCGCACTGGTAGACAATAAGAATGCATAATTGATCAGGGTCATTGGTCGTGGAATTCCAACTAATATAAAATTCAAGAAACCACAGTTATGTCATAGGTGTACAAAATAAGAACCACTTTCAAATGACTACAGATTCTACATACATTATTGCAAACAAATTCAAGCTTCAGTTCAAAAAGTCAAACAATGCCAAGATGACTTCTACCACCACCTATGATGATAATATGCTATGAAGATCCAAGAATCAGAATGGCTGATCTCCCACAATGACCTATAATTTTCTTGTTCTCAATCAACCTCATTCTTTGACACTTGTGGATAGGGTGGATGATAACTTGGGGGGGGCTCTGAACATGAGAACATGGAACATCTCTACTTTGACATTAATTGCTTTTTGCCCCCGCTTAACAAATTTTGACAATCAGCCTAACTGGTCAATTTTGGCTTTGATTTTATACATACATATAAATACCCTAGATGAAACCTCGGTACAAATATTCTTAAAAAGGAAGATTTTTTAATCCATTTTTCTATGTTGTGTAATAACCCCAACCCTTAGACTTTCTTGTCTTCAAGCTAGCTCGTAGCATAATTATTTCAGTAATGATAGATCTGGGCTTCTTGATCTACGTAATTTTTTTTTAGTGCGATAATGTCTTAATGTCACCCTAACCTTGAGATAATGTAGAAGGTACGTGTATGTAGTCAACCAAGAAGAAATCTTAAGGAAAGGAGGACTCAACCTACCAAACTCCTGATCACACCATAATCCCATGTACAGTTAGGAAAGCACATAACTCTGATAAAACAGTAAACAACTACCCTTTATAGTTTAAAAAATCCCCACTTTCGGATCAAAAGAGGCACGATATCCCAACTTTTCCTACAAAAATACCTACTACCTCAAAGCCTGTGAGAAATAATAAAAGCTAATAGGAATAAAATCATGAGAGTTGCACTCGAAAAGATGTTTAAGGACTTTGCTCAGTCGGTGTATTGATACACTCACAAATGCATATATGTCGTGCCTGATAGGGGAGTCTGGAAGCAAACCTTTACACACCTACACTCCAAATGGAACCTCACACAACCACTTAAAATTAAATCAGGGCCCTCTAGGGAAGCACCGCCTCTAAGGCAGCTTAACGGTTGAGCGAACCTAAGGAATGTAGGAATCATTGAAGACCCATCCTACCCAAACACAATACCTAGGTGATCCAAAAAAATAAAAGTTTGGTGTGAAATCTACCTCTACTAGAACTTTGCGCAATTACATCCTAGAATAAGATCATTAGTGCTTCATGATGGAGGAACTCTCTAATAAAGAAAGTCATGGTTGGAAATACGATTATCACAACTCCTATTTAAGAGAGAGAATTTTAGCTGCCAAAAACACATCCACCATCAAAACAAACTTTAGGGTGAACATGTAATTTACATATATATATAATGTCATATATATTCATTTGGGTTCTTATGAGGTGATTAGTCAAACGTGCAGTAATAACATCCAATTTTGCAGATATTATATGTTTTACTTGATCCATATTTGTCCACTATTTAGACAAATTCGTATCCAATTCCCTCCTTCCTTGCTTATACTCTACTTCCCTTATTTTGACAAAGACAATGGCATTAAATGTAGGAAACAAAGGATTGGAAGCTTGATTATCAAAAGATGAGCCATCACCCAATGACAACTGATGGCCCTTGAGTAGTCGTTGTCTCACCCTCACCAGATGTTACCTAAAAACTCCATGTCGCACCAATAGTTGATATCTATAGCAACCCATAATGCACATAAAAATCAGTGGCGCGTCGGCGCTTGTCAACTGCAGACGAATCTACGGGCATCAATTTGTGACACCCCAACACCCATCAGCCAAAGGCATGTCTCTGCTATATATTGATGGCATCTACACATATCAACTGGTGGGGTATCAACGCCCATCACCTGATGGTGCACCAACTACTGACATCTGATGGTGGCCCTGACAGGTACAGTACTCGTACATTAAGCATGTGGCTCGAGGATGAGTACCTGGGAGGCTTGGGGCACAAGTAAAGGACCCCATGCTGATGATTATAAAGAGGGGATGATTATCTATGCAAATGTCATCATCGTCATACACTCTACCCTATAGCGAGTATTGCTGGATAGAGATGGAGTTGTCCAAGGAAGGATCTACCATCGACTGATCTCCACCGCCACTGACTGATAGGAACGATGAACGTGAGTCCATCACTCTCGACATCCAGACCCTCTCTCATTCACTATAGCACATTCCCATAGCTCCTCCAATGTCAGGAGAAGGAAGAAAGAGGAAAGGAGACTGCCCACACTGTTGCTTCGGGCTAAGAGAAACATGACCAAGCCATCAGTTGTGGTAATCGGTTGGCAACCATCAATGTATCCCTCGGTCCCCTGCCTCAACTTTCTTTTCCTTATTTTTCCATTTCGACCTTCCTATAGTTATCCATGTATCCATACATTTTTAAACCCAAAATGCTACTCATGAGGATGAGTGGCTAAGCACATAAATTCGGTTGGGAGTAGCCACAAAGGATCTCCCAACATGTATAAACTTGCATCCTTATATATATATATATATATATATATATATATATATATATATATATATCCTTACAGATGGTTATCTCCATACTCTCATTCTTGAATGCTTCACCAGCATGGTTAGCTACAATGTTGTGATGTTTGATTGTTGGTACCTTAAAAGAGTCGTACTAACATTATGCAAGTGTTATGGACTAGTAGGAATGCATGAAAATGTTGGAATGTTGAAGATAATGGTCATATGATCTATTTTGAGATTGTTTCTTTGCCATATCGAAAGAGAGACATCCATATAATCTTGATCTATCCTAAGCTCCAATGAGGAGGGAATAGACATATATAATGATTGCTTGTAATCTTGCTAAGGGTATACAAACGGGTGTCGGTATTGCAAGTCAGTGAGAGGTCTTAGTAGGTGAAACCCAATCTAGGTTCCATTCAATATTTTGGTTACATTTTTCGTGCTCCACTTTTGATTCTCGTATTTTTTTTTCTTTTCTTGTTTATTATTACTTTGTTTGGAGTCACACTGTTCATTAGGGAACACCATCTTGATCTACCATTTTGTTTGGTGTATCTGAGTCTGAGGGTCTATATCCTTAGCACTTACCAACCTTGTCCTTATGGTTCAACCTTTATCTACTACATCAGACCCAATATATCTGTTGTAGGGGCCTGAGTGTCGGGTTATAAATCTAAGAGTCTGACTACTCTAGATCCGCTCCGATTTGGATGTGAGATTTAGGTTGGCCATGCACATCAAATAGTTTAAATATTGACACCGCATGCAATAAATAAACATAGTTAAACCAAAATCTGATCCTATTTATTACCTCAAAACATAAAATGACATGGCTTGGATACCACTGTAGGGAAATATGACATCTGATAGGCAGAAAAAAAATACTATCATATTTCCCATCAACCAGTGGATCACGTCAACAACTATGAAATGAGAAGGATGGTTTAACAAAGATATATCGGATCCTGAAGCAAGTCCAACAACAACGATCGTTGATGTAGATGCACACTCTATCTTAGACAGTGTCTGTACAACTCGTGGTGGCAATGGGGCTCGTCTGGCTTCTCCTCCACTGACAGTAGACTCAAATATCATCATATGTATCAACTCCGCTCATCACAGACTATTGGCTGACGTAATCCTCACTAGTGATGGGCAAAGGCCACCTCACCTCTATAAAAATCCACATAGATCGACTAGAACTCCAATAGTCCTGCTAGAATGGATAGGAAGGAGTTGTCCCTCCTATTGGCATAGTAGTCACCAACCTACTCTCCCAGAACAATGATCCTTAGTTGTTCTCTCCCTTGATATCCCTCCATAGTAAGGTAGGATTTGTTTAGGCTCTCTTAGTTACCACAACCAGTGAGGACAACAATAATTAGTGAAACTGATTCTCATTTTTCTATGTTGTGTTTTGGGAAGCTTTCAGTACCCCTCTATTTATAGGAAGGGTTTGATTCTAGGTTCCCAGTCAATGCAGGACTGGGAAGGACTAAAAGATCTCAAATTTTCACCACCTGCAAACACTGAAATGGTCTTTTGGCACACCAAACGGTAGTATGGAATGGGATATGATTGTCTCATACTATGAGATGGTCATCTGGTAGTTTCTCAATGGCTTACAAAATTGGCAATTCGATTTTAATTAATTTTAGTCATTATTTCCTTACACCACAACTATTGTACAAAAGGAACCTCACACAACCACTTGTAATTAAATCAGGGCCCTCTAGGAAAGCATTGCCTCTAATGCAACTTAATAGCTGAGAAAACCTGAGGAATATAGGAATCACTGAGGCCTCAGCCTACCCAAACACAATAGCTAGGAAACCCCAAAAAATAAAAGTTGTGTGTAAAAGCTACCTCTACCAGAACATTGCAAAAGTACAACCTAGAATAAGATCATTAGTTCTTCCTGAAGGAGAAACTCTCTGATAAAGAAAGTCATGGAAGGCAATATGAGTATGGCAACTCCTAGCTAAGAGAGAGAATTTTTGGTGCCAACAACACATCCACCATAAAAACTCATTGTTAGGGCAACACATGTTATTTTCATATATATATATATATATATATATATATATATATATATATATATATATACTTATTTATTTATATATATAGATTGCTCATCTTTAATACATGTGCGGGTAGCTACCCACACACCCTTCCTGTCACTTTTTTTATAAAAAAAATTCGCATTTGTAGAGGAACATTTGATCTAGCTTCCCAAAACATTTTATCCAAAAATAATATCATTTTCCCCACCAAAATAAAAAAATACGTCCATATAATTACTGACTGTATATTTTTTGCGCAGTTACTTTTTTATCAATATGGTTACTCTTTTGATCGTAGAGTTACTTTTGTGTACCATATAGTTACACTTTTGGATGTGCGGGTAGCGAAAAATCAGGCTACCCGCACAGGTAGCAAATAAATCCCCTTATATATATGTATATGTACATGTATATATGGTGATTAGTCAGACGTGCACTAAAAACATCCAATTTTGCAGATATTATATGTTTTACTTTATGCATATTTCTCCACTCTTTATACAAATTCATATCCAATTCCCTCCTACCTTGCTTATATTCAACTTACCTTATGTTGACAAGGACAATGGCGTTAAATGCAGGACACAAATGATTGGAAGCTTGATTATCAAAAGATAAGCTATCACTGGATGACAACTGATGGCCCTTTAGTAGCCATTGGGTCACTCTCACCGGATGTTACCTAACAGCTCCCTGTCGCACCACTGGTTGAAAGTTATAACAACCCATTACCAACAGGCTCGTCTGCACCTAATAACCATTAGTGTGTTTGTGCCTTACAATCGATGTTGTGTGGATGCTAGTCAATCATAGAGGAACCTACGGGCATCAACTGGTGACACCCGAACACCTATTAGTAAAAGGCACTTCTGCTCATGTCAACCAATGGTGTGTCTAACCCTATCAACCGGTGGGGCATCAGTTTCCATCAGCTGATGGTACACCTATTACTAACATATGATGGCGGCCCTGACAGGTAAATTATTCATACCGTTTATCATGTGGCCCGAGAACAAGTACCAGGGAGGCTTGGGGCACAAGAAAAGGACATAAGGACCCCATGCCAACACCAATAAAGAGGAAATGAGTAGCTACATAAACATCATCGTCGTAGCACACTATACCCCATAGTGAGCACTACCGACTAGACATGGAACTGCCGAAGGAAGAAGGTACCACCGACTGATCTCCACCGCCACTGAATGATAGGAGCGACAAATAAGAGTTCATTGGTCTCGACATCTAGACCCTCTCTTGTTCACCCTTGCATGTTCACAAAGCTCCTCTAGCATCTAGAAAAGGAAGAAAGAGAAATGTTGATTGCCCGCATGATTGTTCAAGACAAGAGAAATAGGACCGGCTATTGGTTGACCACCATCATTGTATCCCGCAGTCCCCTACATCGACTTTCTTTTCGTAATTCTTTCCATTTCCCCCTTCCTACAGTTCTCCATATCTCAAAATGTTTATAAGCCTAAAATGCTACTCATGAGCATAAGTGACTAAACACTTAACTTGGTTTGGGAGTAGCCACTAATTCTCTCCCAACATGTATATACATACATTCTTTTGAATATATATATATATATATATATATATATATCCTTAGTGATGGTTATCTACATACTCTTGTTCTTGAATGCTTCACCTACATGTTTAGCTACCATAGTGAATTGTTGGTACCTCGAAAGAGACGTACTAACCTTATCTAAGTGTTATGGACTAATATGAATGCATGAAAATGTTGGAATGTTGAATCTAATGGTCATATGATCTGCTTTGGGATTTCTTGTTTGTCATCTAGAAAGAGAGATGACCTTAAAATCTAGATCGATTTGAAGCTCGAGAGAGGAGGGAATAGACATATATTATGAATGTTTGTAATGTTGCTAAGGGTATACAAAAGGGTGTGAGTATTTCAAGTCAAAGAGAGGTCATACTATGTGAAACCTAATCTGGTTTCCCTTTCGTATTTTAGTTACATATTTTGTTCTCGAATTTTGATTCTCTTATTTTGTTTTCCTGTTTTTATTTATTATTACTTTGTTTGGAGTAGCACCATTCCTTAGGGAACACCATATTAATCTACCTTTTCATTTGTAGTATCTGAATCTGAGGCTCTATGCCCTTAACACTTACCAGCCTTGTCCCTCTGGTTCAAACCCGATCTACTACATTAGACACCATATAATAGTTATGGGGGCCTAAGTGTTGGGTTATAAATCTAAGAGTCTGACTACTCTAGATCCACTCCAATTTGAATGTGAGATTTAGTCGGTCATGCACATCAACCAATTTAAATATTCACATCATATGCAATAAATAAACACAATAAAACCAAAATCATATCATATCGATTATACAAAAATATAATTAATTGATGTGGCTCGAATACAACTGTAGTGAAATATGGCATTAGATAGACATCAAAAACAAAAGCAATACTGACATGTTTCCCATTAACTAGTGGATCATGTCAATAACTATGCAATGAGAAGGATGATTTAATGAAGATATGTCTAGTCCTAGAGCAAGTCCAGCGACAATGCTTGTCTATGTAGATGTGCACTCTAACTTGGATGATGTTTGTGCAACTCTTGGTGGAACTGGGGCTCATCTAACTACTCCTCCATGGACAATAGACTCAAAAATCATCGTCTGCATCAACTCCTCTCATCAGGGAATGTTGGCTGACGTCATCCTCATTATCGATGGGCAAAGTCTGCTTCACCTCCAAAAAAGTCCACACCGACCAACTAGAACTCCAATCGTCCTTATTGAACAGACATAAAGGAGTTGTCCCTTGTGTTGGTGTACTAATCGCCAACCTACTCTCCCGTAACAGTGATGCTTAGTTGTTCTCTCCCTTGATATCCCTCCCTATCTGGGTAGGACTTGTTTGGGCTCTCTTGGTTACTACAACCAGAAAGGACAACAATTATCAGAGCAATTGATTCTCATATGTTTGTGTTGTGTTCTAGAAAGCCCATGGTACCCCTGCATTTATAAGAGGGATTTGGGTTTGGGTTCTCAATCGATGCTGGAGTGGAAAGGACTGGAAGATATAAAATTTTGGCAACCTGCAAACACTGAAACACCATATGGTCATATGGAATGGGAGATGGCTATCTCACGCTATAAGATGGTCATCTGGAAGTTCTCGAATGTCATACAAAATTGGTAATTCAATTATAATTAATGTTAGACATTAATTCCTTGCACCACAAGTATTGTGCAAAGGAAACCTCACAAAACCAATTGAAATTAAATATGGGCCCTCTAGGGAAGAAACACCTTTAAGGAACCTTAATATTTGAGAAAACCTGAGGAATATAAGAATCATCGTAGCCTCATTCTACCCAAACACAATAGCTAGGATATCCAAAAAAATAAAAGTTAGGTGTGAAAGCTACATATGCTAGAACTTTGCACAAGTATATCTTGGAATAAGATCATTAATGCTTCATGAATAAGGAACTCTCTGATAAAGAAATCCGCGGCAGGAAATATGAGTACCGAAACTCCTAGATGAATTTTGGGTGTCAACGACACATCCACCATCAAAACTTGCTTTTAGGGTGAGGCATGCAATTTGCATATATATAATGTCATATATATACATACATAAATACATACATAAATACATCCATCCATACATACAGACATACATAGATACATACATACGTACATACATACATACACACACATACATACATACATACAACCGGAAAGGGAATAGCCCGGTTGGTGAATTCCGCTGGTCCCCAATGAAGGGACCCGAGTTCGAAACCACATGGAGAAGCATCTCTTGATTTATCACCCTCCCGAGCGTCCGACCTCCGCCACAGGTTATGAGAGAGGGGGGAGAAATCTTTCTCTCTTAATCCCATACATACATGCATACATATAATAAAACATACAAGCGCGCGTCTCCTAGGGTGTGATCTAGGCAATTGTGAATGCGATCGTCAGAGACCCTCGATGCCATGGTGCCCACACCACTGGCCACTCCGGTTGATGGCATCCACCCCAAAGACCCTCGATGCCATGGTGCCCACACCACTGGCCACTCCGGTTGATGGCATCCACCCCAACACAAATCCACCCCACCCACGACGCACACCACCGACCACCACTAACCAGGCTCTAGAGACACTTGGAGGCAGAGAGTCACCGGTTGCAGCACCAAACCCTAGCGTTGGGACGGTTGACGATGAAGGAAGGTCTCTATCGCCACATGCGTCCAAGGGTGAAACGAGGAAGGCGGTGGCCTGGAACAAAATTCTAAAGCAACCGGCGAGCACCAAGAAGGATGCCATGGAGTTCCCACAGGTAAGGGAGCAAGATGGAGAGGTGCATGTCATGATGGATGTCGAGGAGTTTGAATCACACTAGAACATTTGGGAGTACACAATTATGATCTACACCATGGGGAAGAGGCCATTCTACCCCCATCTCCTCGCATGGATCAAGCGAACATGGAAGCCAAGGGGCTCGTTCGAGTCACTATCACGTGATATCAAAATCTTCTTGGTCTGGTTCTCGACGGCGACAGACAAGGAAGCCATATTCGCTATGGGTCATCGGTGGTTCGATCACCAGTTGATGGTTGCGAAGCATTACTCCTATGCTAACAAGCTGAAGAAGGACACCTTCAACACCATCCCCACCTGGACAACCATCAAGTCATTTGGCCGCTCGTGGACGAGAAGGGCGGAAGGGACGATAGCAGCTGGTGCAGGGTGAGTGCTACACATTGATGAGGGCTCACTAGAAGGTGAGGAAGTAAGGGTGCTTGTGGAACTGAAGGTTGACAACCCTAAACCCACAACAGTTTGGCTCAATGTTAGCAGACGAGATCTAATCCCTGTGTCAGTGGCGTATGATCACATCCCGACGAGCTGTGCGTGTTGTCCTGCCTTCGACCATAGCACGGCAGACTGCGGCAAGGCTGTGAAGAAGGAGGCACAGAAGGTCAAGGCGGTGTAGAAGGAAAAGCAAATGGACACTGATGAGGCTAGGCCAGAGATGTCGGAGGCTGATACTCGATAGAAATAGAGGAAGAACTCAGAAGAAGAGGAGCAGCAGGCAACGAGCAATTCCAATGAAACAACACCGAGTAGCAACAAAGAGAATGGAGGGCAACAAATCGAGTCTTCACATCAAGGTAATCAGGAGGAGGGGGATTTGTGTCCAGTACACGGAGGAAAGGGGTAAAGAAGACATGTATCCCTATAACCCAAGGGGTGAATGCCATCCTTGATACAACAAACAACTTCTAGGTGTTATCTGAATCAGATGTTGAGGAGGAGAATGCAACCAAGCAACAAGAACATATAGGGGAAGATAAGAATGTCGGGAAGGGGCCTACTAGGCGTACCAGGTCAAAAAAAAATCTCTGATATGTCCATGCTCCTATGGAATATTAAGGGAGGGTGTGGTAGGAGCAAGAAGACAGAAATTAGAGAATGGATCACAGTCAGTGGTCATTCAATGATTGCTTTGGTGGAAACAAAGATAAAGGTACAAAATAAAAATAGCATCAAATATCTATGTCCACAAGGTTGGGAGCACGTATCCAACATAGAATGTGTTGAGGTTGCTAGAGTATGTGTTGCTTGGAAGCCAAATGCATGGTAGGTTTCTGTGATACAAATGTCAGATCAACATGTGACAGTGGACTGTGTTAACAGTGGAGGTCTGCATATATGGTTGACAGTTGTTTACGACCATAATGACCGCAAGGTGAGACTGGATCTTTGGGATGATATGGTTTCTTTATCAAAGCAGGTTCAACTTCCATGGATGGTAATTGGTGGCTTTAATATAGTATGCTTACAGGCTGAGAAAAAAGGCCAAATATTATCTAGTAGTGCTGAAGTGGATGCTTTCAACTGGGCCATTGACAAAGCATGTTTGTTTGAATTACCAATGGTAGGGGGGACATATTCACATGGAATAATGAAAAAGGATTGCAGGACAAGATTGAAAGCAAATTTGATAGGGCGCTGGTGAATGGTGAATGGCTGAAAATTCTTCCAAATGTGCAAGTTAAAGCTGAAGGATCTGATATTAGTGACCATGCACCAATCTCAGTCCAGATTGCTGAGAAAATGTAGAAAAGGAGTCCTTTCATATTTCTAAACTACTGGGGGGACTGGAAAGGTTTTGTGGATGTCATAAAGGAAAGCTGGAATATTCAAGTGACAGGTAATCCCATGTATATGTTTGCTATGAAGCTGAAGAATACCAAGTTGGCTCTCAAGAAGTGGGTGAAAGAAGAGGTAAACATCCCAAATCTACTGAAAGACACCAAAAGGGAGTGCAAGGATATCAGAGAAAAATTGTTGGCTGATCCACTAAAGCAAGATCTGATTGAAAAAGACAAGGAGGTAAAAATGATGGTTGAGGATTTAAAAAAGGCAGAGGAGAAATTCTATTGATAAAGAAGCAAAGAAAAATGGATGCAGTATGGAGACAGGAACACAAAGCTCTATCATTATGCAATTAGAAGAAGAGAGGAAGGTAATATTATTTATAAACTTATAAATTCTGAAGGGATGGTGGTCAACAAGCAAGAGGACCTTGAGGAACAAGCTATTAAATTCTACTCGTCTCTGTATAATAAAAATTTCTCTGATGATATTGATGATAATGAAGAATTTGATTGGAAGTTCAGACTCACGAGCACTCACAACAACATTCTCACAAGGGAAACCAATGAATAGGAGGTTAAGGATGTTGTGTGGAGTATTAGAAGCAACAAGTCACCTGGGTCGGATGGTTTCAATGCTTTCTTTTATAAGAAAAATTGCGATATTATTAAAGATGACTTACTTGCTTATGTAGACTGGTTTCTGGAAGGTGGAAACATGGTGAGGCAGGTCAACCGTTCCTTTCTGGTTCTTTTCCAAAAAACAAAGTCACTTCTTCTCTTGCCAATTTCCAACCTATTGCGTGCTGCTCGGTAAAATACAAAATTATTGCAAAAATTATGGCTGCTCGGTTGAAAATGGTCCCCCTTATCTTATTTTTGTAAATCAAGGTGCCTTTGTCACATGTAGAAGCATCAATAATTGTGCTCTGTTGGCTGGAGAATTTCTTTTGGATTACAACGTCATGAGAGGTAGTAAGAAAGCCTGCCTAAAACTTGATATTTCCAAAGCTTATGACAGTGTGAGATGGGAGAAATTATGGTGGATCATGCAACAAATGGGATTTAATGAACAATGGATTGGTTGGATGAAGCAATGTGTTGAGACTACTAGCTACTATGTACTGGTTAATGGTACGTCCGTTGGTCTTTTTAGGGGTAATAATGGGCTATGCCAAGGTGACCCATTATCCCCTCTTCTATTTGTGATTGTCTTGGAGTGTTTCTAAAGAAGAATGCAACAAGCTGAAGAACGGAAGGAAATAAAGCCTTACACAATCCATGGCACAAAGGTAATGACACATCTGATTTTTGCGGATGACATTTTGGTTTTTGTAGAAGCCAAGCAGCAATACATGGAAAATCTTAAAAGCCTTCTAGGGAAGTTCGGGGAGCAAATGGGGCTGTGTGTTAATGCAAATAAAACACATATTTTCTTGTCTAAGAAATGCTATCGGGACAGACTCACTCAGGCTATGGGTGTTGAGAGAGGTGAATTCCCAACAAAATACTTGGGATTTCCTCTGGCAGGCGGAAATCTTCAGGTCAAAGATTTTACTGAATGCATTGATAAGGTGGAGGAGATGATTAATAGATGGCCTACACAAAAGAATTCCATGGCAGGGTGCAGAACTTTGATAAACACTGCCATTGATGGACTTCTCATCTTCTGGGAACAACAAGGTGAAATACCCTATTTCTATTCTAGATAGAATTGAAATGAAGATAGCTAACTTTCTGTGGGGGAGTGAATATCATCTTATGAAGTATTCCAAGTTGGCTTTTCCTACAGATGAAGGAGGGCTAAATTTGAAGACTCCTAGAGACATTGCTAGATGGGGATCGATGAGGAGGATTGTTGCTTTTCAAGAAGGCACATCTACTTGGGGAAAGTGGATGAGAGACAGATACCCTAGAGGGTTGGATTTTATTCCAAAGACAAGAGAAGGATATTCATGGTCCATCAATTTTATGAGGGAAATATGGACACAAATCAAACACTTGTTTGTTTCTAGTGATTCTGGGGGTTGGCAGCTCAAAGATAAGAAGATTAGTATATGGGAGGCTTCCTGAATAAGAGGCGCAAAGGACCCAGTCAATGAACAGATATGGACTGATAAGTACGTGCCGAAATGGATCATATGTGTTTATAAATTTTGGCATAATATCCTTGCCACTCTCGATAGAAGAAAGAACTAGAATTATGATATATCTACTGTATGCTTGCTATGCGGGGAAAGGAAGAAAGACATAACCATCTTGTAGGGGAATGCAAGTTCACAAAGGAGATCTGGGAGTATTTATGTAGAGATTTCAGATTATAGATTCAACTTATTGCTGAAACGAGAAGGATGCTTGCTAGATGCAGAATGGATGTGAAGAAAAATTTGTTGTTTGCTGGCCTATGCTACCATATTTGGGAAGAGAGGAATGCTAGAAAACATCAAGGAAAGTCCACGAATGCTATAAGTATTGCTGTAAAAATTTGTAAATGCATTAGATGTAGACTACGTATTAATTAGATGTGTGAGTTGTACCGCTGATAAGGGTGTATGGCGTTGGGCCTACATGTACTCTTGACCCCCTAATATTTTTTAGGGGGATCATCGAAATATTCTTACCTGATTTTGAATACATATATATATATATATATATATATATATTCATTTGGATTATGTAATGATTAGTCAGATGTGCATAGATAACATCCAATTTTGCAAATATTATATGTTTTACTTTATCCATATTTCTCCACTATTTGGATAAATTCATATCTAATTCCCTCCTGCCTTGCTTATATTCTCCTTGGCTTATGTTTATAAGGGCAATGGCGTTAATGCAGGAAATAAAGGATTGGAAGCTTGATTATCAGAAGCTAAGACATCAACTAGGATGACAGTTGATGGTCCTTGAGTAGCCGTTGGCTCATCCTCACCGGATGTTACCTAACAATTCCCTACCGCACCACTGGTTGACACGTATAGCAACCCATCACTTGCAAGATCGTCTCTGCCTGACAATAGGTGGCACATCTACTCCTAAAAATTGATGGTGCGTCAGTGCTTGTCAACCGTAAAGGAACCTGCAGGCATCAACCGGTTACACCCCAACACCCATCAGTGAAATGCGCATTTGTGCCTATCAACTGATGGCGCGTCTGCTCCTATCAAGCATTGGGGAATTAGTGCCCATCAACAGATGGTCCACCTGCTATTGACATTTGATGGTGGTCCTAGCATGTATAATACTTGTACTATTAAGCACGTGGCCTGAGGACGAGTACATGGAGTCTTAAGGCGCAAGTAGAGGATGCCAAGCCGATGCCTATAAAGAGGGGATGAATAGCTATGTAAATGTTGTCATCATCACACACTCTACCCCAAAGAGAGCGCTTCTTACCAGACGTGGAGACACCCAAGGAAGGATCTACCATCGACTGATCTCCACCTCGACCGACTGATAGGAGCAGCAAATAAGAGTCCATTAGTCTTGACATCCAGACCCTCTCTCCTTCACCCTTGCCTATTCCTGGAGCTCGTCCAGTGTCAGAAGAAGGAAGAGAGAGGAAAGGCGATCTCCCACACTATTACTTCGGGGAAAGAGTAACAAGACCAGATCATTGGTCAACGACCATCGGTGTATCCCTCGGTCCCCTGCCTCGACTTTCTTTTTCTTGTTTTTATGATTTCCCCGTTCCTACAGTTCTTGATGTCCCCATACATTTGTTAACCCAAAATGCTACTCATGAGGATGAGTGTCTAAGCATTAAACTTGGGTTGGGAGTAGCCACTAAGGATCTCTCAACATGTATATACTTGCAAACTTTTGAATATATATATATATATATATATATATATATATATATATATATATATATATATATATATATATATATATATATATATATATATATATATATATATATATATATATATTCCTTAGAGAGGACTATCTCCATACTCTTATTCTTGATTGCTTCACCTGCATGTTTAGCTACCATGTCATGATGTTTGATTGTTGATACCTTGAAGGAGTCGTACTAACCTGATAAGTGTTATGGACTAGTACAAATGTAAGGAAATGTTGGAATGTTGAAGATAATAGTCATATGATCTCCTTTGGGATTGATTGTTTGTCATCTCAAAAGAGAGATGACGTTGTAATATAGATCTATACAAGCTCAAGATAGGAGGGAATAGACATATATGATGATTGCTTGTAATCTTGTTAAGGGTATTCAAAAGGGTGTCAGTATTGCAAGTCGGTTAGAGGTCTAAATAGGTGAAACCCGATCTAGGTTCCATGGCATATTTTGGTTATATCTTTCATGCTCGACTTGTGATTCTCTTGTTTTGTTTTTCTTTTCATATTTATTATTACTTTGTTTGGTGTAGCACTATTCCTTAGGGAACACTATCTTGATCTACCTCTTTGTTCGGTGTGTCAAAGTATGAGGCTCTACGTCCTTAGAACTTACCAACCTTGTCACGGTGGTTTGACCCTGATCTAATACATCGAACCCCATTTAATAGTTGTGAGGGACTTAGTGTCGGGTTTTAAATGTAAGAGTGTACTACTCTAGATCTGCTCCAATTTGCACATGAGATTTAGGTCGGTCATGCACATGAACCGATTTAAATATTCACATGGCATGCAATAAATAAACACTATAAAACCAAAATTAATTCATATCAATTATCCAAAAACATAATTAATTGACATGTCTTGGATACCACTGTAGGGAAATACCACATCAAAGAACAAGTAAAGACAAAAAAAAATACTCCAAACGACCGTATCAACTCTTGCGCCGGTCATCTTGTACTCTAGGTGATCGTCTCACTCTGTGAGACCGTTGGCTAGCAGTACATACATTGAATTCAATTGATTTATTATGTGAATTGAGTACCTAAATACTTTTGTAATCGATACAAACATCATTCAGGATTAAACTCCTCTTCTATATGAGTTCCTATGTGTGTGTCCCTATAGGCCCCATATTACGTTGGTAGTGAATGTCCATAACAACTTATGACATCACAAGCAATGAGCGGTGCGTAGTCATACATCATTACTATCCAAGTAAATAGAAAGATGGATAACAACTTCAACCATCAATATGTGTATGGTGTTATAACGTTTGTATAATTCCTTTGTCAGTAATATCCAGATTGAACTCGAGGCATGAAACAGTCATCTTCATTATTATTTAATCTTGTTCCATGAACCAAAGCAGACTGTTTAAGATATATGTAAGCTCAATATCACACATCAACTCACATGTGCATGAATGCATTTCTTAGTCTCTCTATTCAAGAGGCCTAGGATATCACACTCTCGTAGGAGAGACAATTCCCATCTCTATCACTCTCGGTTAGTCCCCATGTGTTTCATTCACCAAATAACCACCTTTATAAGAACCCATTTTTTAAGAATGCGTTTGATGTTGTCAAAGCGTACCGAACGACATGTGAAGAGTACAATAGTTTTAGGTCATAAGAACCACAAACACCACCATCATTATAAGATGTGATTCTGACTTACCTAGTAAGATTTCCATGTATCACTTTTATGGTGGGTCTATTTAATACACTTTTCTCTAACATGTATCTTTGTGCTTAGTTTGATATCACCATATCATCACTAATTAGATTATGTCATCAGCCAACTCACAATCTAATATTATGTTTTTATGTTATCTATCTAACTTCTACAAGAACAACCAAACAAGCACATAATGAGAATTTATATAATGTTAACATCCATATGATCCCATTCTTCCAAGTCATGTACTTGATGACATACATCATTAAGTAATGTCATTCTCTAGACATTTATTATGTTATTTCATTATATCATAATTGAACAAATAGAATAAATTGGAGGCTTGTCTTTATTAATAATCAAATAATTTTCAAGTTATGCCATTATAATCATCATATGATTGGCTCTCTAGGCATATACACCAACAAAAATTAATGAGACAAGTTGGTTGTCATCTCTCTCTCTCCATGAAAAAGAGAAACCTATGGTTTTTGTGTGAATAAAGGAGAAGAAAGGAAGTTCTAGGATGACCCAGATTGTGTACCACATTCTCCCTCATCAACATCGAAGAAGTAGTGGACAAGGTTCACATATGGAGGTTCTTGGAAAGCATGTTCTACAACATGAAATTGCTTGGTGGAAAATCAAGATCTATTGTAGACTTATCTAGATTTGTTGGTGGTCGTTATGGATCTAGATCCGAAAGATCAAGATCTTCATCGACATAAGACATTTCTACTTGTTGGACAACTTGTGTGCGCAAATGTATCACCTTTATCTCTTCTTATGTTTTTATTTACTGAGAATTTATATCTACAACAGATTTGTTGGCATGGGAACAATGCGAGGAAAATTTTAGTATTATGTTGTTCCCTCCTCCTTTGAAAACCTATAGTGGTATCAGAGCCAGGTTCTAAGATTTGTATGTTGGTTTGGGTTTTGAGCCATATCAGTTGTTGGACAAATATTATGCAAATTGTATCCATGTAAACACGTAATATCATTTATGATCTAATATATATATATATATATACATATATGTGTATATATGTATATATATATGTATATATATGTATATATGTATGTATATATATATGTATATATATATATATATGTATATATATGTATATATATATATATATATATATATATATATATATATATACTAGTAAATGCACACGTTCCATTCACGTGAACTATGGCATTAGTCGATTTTTATTTGATATAAATTTTATAAAAAAGCCTTCTTAATATTGTTAAAAACATATAATATATTGATATTTAAAAATGTAGAAAATGAAAGTTTATTTATAAAAAAATAATATTGTAAGTGACAAACTTAATCTAACTTCATCCTAAGTTTTAAACATAAGTTAAAATTCATCTGTCTTTTAAGAAAAATATGGAAGGATCAATAATTGTTGATTAATTTACAAGTAAGGTATCAAATGATGTCTGATGATAATTCAACATCACATTTTATTTTCAATGTCAAATTATAGTGTATATTATAAATACTACTAAAATCATATGTATAAATATTAGAACATCAATGTATGGTTTGATATAAACTAAAAAATAATATAACTAGAGTTTTCGACCGACCAAAAAAAATAATATAACTAAGTTGTTACATAAATTAGAAGTTGGATTATGCAATATAAAAATATTGTTTCTTTATATACTCCAATGATTAACAAATCAGATAAATTAGTAGACAAATATGTAAACTTGTGCATTTTTTAAAGATTGATCAACCCTAAGATTAAAATGTAGTGTGGTTATCACTACAAGAAACCAAGACATTAACGACCAAAGTAGCGACAACATAATTAGTTTGTCGTAATTGTTACCCTAATCGTGACCACACATTTTTATGGTCGATATTAGTATGGTTAATAACGGCCAAATATATTAGTTGTCATAAATATGATGTATATTCTGTCGCTAAAAATGATATACCAGTATTCTCCCTCCAGCCCTACCCTCGCCAACGCCACACCCCCCGCGCGACCCGGAACAGACGCACGATCCCTACGGCGGCAAAGACCGCCCGACTCCCACATTCTCCCACTCCACCGATAATTCCCACACTTGCCAACCCACGAGCAGAGAGATCTACGCAGACGACAATCCAACTGATTTCACACTAGGTTTGCCTTCTAGCTAACTCCCAAGCTCTCCTCTTCGGCGATGATGATCAGGGCAATCTAGCTAGTATACTTCCGGCGGCCGATCAAGGGTGACCTAGAGAAGCGACGCCACGCATCACAGCGACGCCAGAACCCCGATCTAGAACTAGAGGCAAACCTAGATAGGAGCTGGTGATTGATCTGTAGGAGGAACAACAAGGTATGCCGCCATCGTTCTACTCCACTCCATGTCTTCCGAACTCATCTATTCCCTACTTCTTCTATTTCTCTCTACTCTGTGTAGTAACATCCTGTGGCCCTCTATTTCTCTCTGCTCCGTGCAGTAACAGCCTATGGCCCTGGGCGAGGTGATCTCTATGGACCGAAGACGATCGAACAAGATTTGAGTAGCAACCTAGGACAATATCCGGTAACTGGTCTACAGGAGGGAGGAAGAGAAAGGTATGAGGCCCCCATTGTACTCTACTCCCAATCTAATCTCTCCTCAACTCATCTCTCCCAGCTTTATTTTGTTTCTATGTTCTTCGTGCAGTAAGATCCTGTGGCCCCAAGCGACCTGAGCGAGGAGAAAGGGTTGTAGATTGAAAGGCCAGAGGAGCTACAATCTCTACGGACCCAAGGCAGTCAGAATCATGTTTGCTTCAAATGTTGCGGGAGGGTATGCCATTTTTTTCTTCCCTATTTGTTGTTTTAGATTGATTGACACATAAACATGTTCAGGATGAGGGAGTTTACTATCGCCAGACTCTGCTTTATTCATCTCTCCCTAACTACAAACCAAACAATTTATGTGGAATCCTCATTAAAGATGAGTGAACATGGGATGAATATCTTCTAAATAATATTCTCCTACATCTCCTGGTATTGTACGTTTTGACCATCATGCTGAATGGCATCATCTACAAGGCACACGTTTTTGGGCTCTACATCTAAGGGGGGTGTTCCCTCTAAGATTGGCCTATTTATTTTTGACCTGGAAGTAGAAGATGAGGAAGTGAGGAGGAAGAACTTATGCAAAAAGAATTTGCATCCCTAGATGACTCAGCTTAGGGAAGATTTATCCTACACATGTGGCTACTACCGTTAACTTCTTTAGGTGATTTGGGTTATTTATCAGGTTGCCCTATGTAAAAACTAGTAGGCAGGTAGGCATATGGCAACTGTGAGCTTGGCCAACTAGGAGTCGACAACCTTTTTGTGAGTAGTTGGTTGGTGATTTTTTTTCTCTTGTAGCATTCTTTTAGTAAATGAAAATGTATCATCATATGTATTCTCCTACCAACTTCTTTGATGTCATGGAGGACCTTGATTGACACTCAACTGTGGTCCCTAGTTGTAATTCATATTCCAAACATCCTATTAAATTTCCTTCATTGAAATTATTTTGTTCCCTCATTTTTTAATTATAGGAGACCATGACCAAGATTCCTATCATGTTTTAGCTATTCTAAACATTTTTCTGATAATGGATTCCCATACTATAAACTTGGATGGTTTGTATTTTTGTTTGATTATAGTAGTTTTGACCTAGAATTCCATGAATGAATCTTAAGTCTTCTTCTTGATTGTAATTACCCTACTTTTATAATTGCTCACCATCACATCATACAAAACTGACAACTAGATGTGTAACTCTTAGCAAATTTCCACACCTCATAGAATGGTTGTGCCATTTTGACATGTTGTTGATGATGGAACATACATCTCTTTTAATATGCATTAAAGGAGGTTTATAGTATATCCTACTTAAGTTCCAAGGCTTTAATAGTTTATGTAATGGACTTTAGCTCTTAACTATCTTCATCCATATCCACTTTTGATACTCCCTTGCAAATGTACATGTCCCAATTTAGTTGGTTATTTGTCTCTAGACTCACAATCTTGCAGTTGATATCATAACTGTGACACATGAAATTTTCTCCTAGTGAGGAATCTA
This sequence comes from Alisma plantago-aquatica, assembly GCA_963693085.1. Taxonomy (NCBI): domain Eukaryota; kingdom Viridiplantae; phylum Streptophyta; class Magnoliopsida; order Alismatales; family Alismataceae; genus Alisma; species Alisma plantago-aquatica. The sequence continues at coordinate 146,129,728 of OY856415.1, forward strand.
ATTATTTCTTGATATCATCATTCTCACCTCTAAAAAAGAACTCTGTGTGATGATTTTTTGAAATGTTGAGGTGGGGGCCATATGAGGAGTTCGTGATACCTCTCCAAGGATTCATTAGAGGGTCAATTGGGGCATGTGTACACTGGGTAATCTGACCCTTGATTAAATAAATGAGAGAGAGTAAAATTTATATAGGAATTTGTTCTGGAGTTTATCCCACATGGTTATTGACTCCCCTGTCAATGAATTTTACTAACTGTAGGCCCTTCCTTGTAGTGTATATTGAAGAGACATAATTTGTAGCCTGGGCCTATGTGAAGGAACTTATCTAGGGAATTATGTATTTTCCAATTGATAAGGTCCTTTTCACATTTGTAAATCATGTAAGGTACAATACAAGGCATATGTAATATTAGTAACATCCTCCAAAGAGACACAATTTGATGGTGTTGTCTAAAACTTGTTTCTAGTTTTCCATTGCACATTTATCCACAAACCTTAGCAGGTTATCCTAGTAGTCTTCACCATGTATGTTGGCGAAAGTAGTGTTATGCAGAATTTTCACCTAGTGTTGCATGATCTAAAACTAATATATAAGGATAGGTAGAGATACCACCAAGTGACTAACATCCTATAGCATTACCAAATGAAAATTCTAAGTTATATTTGTCTCTCTTTCTTCATCTTCTTGAGGTTTTTTCAATTCTACTTGATGTTTTTAGCCTCTTGTGTGATCCTTTTACTCGCTACTATTGTAATGACCTTGCCCCTACTTAGTAGGTAATTGTTTGTTAAAAGATGCTAAGTTCAATTTTTTATATTTAATGTGAATTTATTATTGAATCTAGATTTTATATTATCTTTCATACTTCTCTTGGATTTGAGGTGAAATCCTTAAAGGAATGGTGATCTGTCAAATCCAAAACCCCTATTAACCTTTAATCTACATCTTTGTGCTGATTAGTGTGCTTTTTTCAAATTAGTGTAAAAATCACACTTATTTTGTTAATTGATTGCTTAACATGTTATATATCAATTGTGGAATTGTGTAGACAAAATCCTTGATTTCCTTGAGTTAGGATTTTTGCCTTCAATTTGTTTTAAAACAGGAACTAAAATGATAAAATTATGTCATATACATTTTGTTCATTAATTTTCACTGTTTATAAGTGATCTTGGGTTAATATTGACTTTAGAATGGAATCAGAATCTATACAATTTTAGTAATGTTTATTTGGAGGTTAAATGATCAAGATATCAAACATCACCACATGGAATTATTTCCAAAGTGTGTTAGAATTATTCACTCCCTAGTAACAAAAGTAAAAGTGGTTGTAAATGAGGAGGGAAAATACTTAGTATATCTAGAATCAATTATAGTCTTCCTTTTCAAAGAGAAAGGTTTTTATTGCTGTAAATCCTCCCTAAGTTTTGTTGATGTATATTTTTTTCTCAGTAATTGCAGTTCCTATGACTTCAAATATACACATTGTTTAATTTATAGACCAATTTCACAACCATGCCATGAATTTGTTATATGAAATCTTGTAACAATTTTAGGTTGATTCATTTTTCTAAAAAATCAAAATAAATAACTATGTAATTTTCTCATATCAGCTCTATGGTTTGTAGTGTGATTACACTTTTTACACATCATAATTTGACAGCATGAAGATGTCCAATTTTTCTTATAGACATGTTATATTATAATTTGTCTTGTGGAGTCATGGGGTATATTTAGTTTATGTTGTTAGAACCAATAAGAGACATCAACCATGCAATTTTAACTGGAAACATGTGATTAACCTTGATTATAGTCAACTTACTTATCCACCGTTGCTATACCTTGGGGCTCCTATCGCTGGTGGTAGAGGCGTCTCCAAGGATTACTCTATTTGTCTTGACAAGATCATGGCTAAAATAGGTGGTTGGAGTGGGATTCATATGTCCATGGTTGGTCGCTTGTTGCTTATCAAATCTGTCCTCCTAAGTAAAGTCCGGTACTGGAGTGAGGTCTATAACCTCCCTAAACACATCACTAATAATATTACTAAGAAAATTAACAATTTCTTGTGGGGAGGTAAGTTACATGTTGTGAAATGGGATACCATTACAAAATATCTACAGAACGGAGGTCTCAACATCAAGAAAGTGTAAGAGATAGTTGAGGACAGCCAAGCTAGAAGACTGGATAGGTTGATCACTGTCAAAGGCAATGTATGGGCCAACTGGCTAAGATTGTGGTATGGTGAGGTCCCTATTTCCCATGTCCACAGTTCCAGAACCTAGGTCCTGATGTGTAGGACATGGAACCAGGTCAGCCATATGTACAGTGTGGATAGCGACGGTCTCCTCATGCTTAATGGGTAGAGACCATGGATCCACTCCCCTACAGGTCCAGTTGTTCCCTGGTTTGATCTGCTATGGGGCAAGGGTCACATTCCCAAATGGATCTTAGCCAGATATAAGGTGATCCTTCGGAAGCATCTTACCAAGGATAGACTTATTAGATGGGGGCTCCCTACCAGCCCCAAATGTACTTTTTGTGATGAGCCTGAAACTCATGAACATCTATTTTTTGGTTGCATCAAAGTCTTTAGGCTATGGGCTTTGATGGCACTGAAGAATGGGTGGGGCAACCTTACGGCCAGAAGCATCACCGAGCTGATTGATTTCATCAAGTTAAAGTGTGTGAACAAGAAGGAGAGGGCCTTTGCCGGGCTTTGTTTTGCTAGTATTTGCTTTAATATTTGGAAAGAGAGGAACAATATTAACCATGGTCGACAACCTAGTAACGATGTGTTTGTTTTAGTTAACAGAGACATTTTTAATGTTGTCAAGGCTAAAGGCCTTGAGAATGGCCTTAATCCCATAGCTAAACCATACTGGGGTATTTTGTAGATAGACCATGTATCTTTTGTAGCTTGCTCTTGTACTTTATAGCTTGACTATACTACCTTTTGGCAATATATTTACCTATTTCCAAAAAAAACTTTAATATTATACTTAGAAACACCATTCATATTATAGTAGAAGAGAATAGGAGAAAGCATAGATATTCAAATAAAGAGGAGGAATATTTTCTTAGGTGTTATTCATGTAAGATTGTCATCATATATTAAAATTACACATCTGATTAACATAGTCACCTTATTCTTACTTTTCTACTTGGACCCTTGTCATAAATGATTATACTCATGTAGGTTTCCCTTTATACATATATAAGAGGAGGGGGGCTTATTTGTTGCCCATGCGGGTAATTAAGATTTTGCATCTGGGTAGGCTGAAAAGTAACTATTTGGTCTGAGATGTAACTATCTGGATATAAAAATAACTATGTTTATAGAGAAGTAACTATTTTGTTTAAAAAGTAAAGATGGGGCAGAATACACAGTAAAATTTCTACAACAAATATGTAACTAACAATTTATTGTGTACTCTGTCTATTTTACCTTTTTAGTTGTATTGTTATTTTTTCAACAATATAGTTAGTTTTTATGAGTTACTTTTCTGACCAAATAGTTACTTTTCAAGTTGTAGCACAGCAAAACCTTAGCTACTCACACGAGTAATTTATATATATACATATATATATATATAATGTGTGTGCGTGCGCGCTCGTGTGCCTGTGTGTGTGTGGGTGTGGGTGTTTGGGTGTGATTCTTTGTGCGTGTGCGTGTGCGTGTGTGCGTGTGTGCATGCGTGCATGTATGTGTGTTACTCGTCATTGAACACAAGTGAATTATAAGCAAAACATAGAAGATATAAAAATATCTTTTTTTGTTTAGAAGTATCAATATACGGCACAAACTAATCATTTAAGGCCACAAAAGGTCAAGCTCATATAGGAATTTTCACATTCACCATCAAGGAAGTATATATATATAAGAATGTGATAATAAAGTAAAAGTATAGATAACCATATAAATAACAGGGAGTTCACAAATCCTTCAAGGTGTCCATTCATAGAAAAAATATCATTTTTAGCCATAAGGAGGCCTTACCCTAATAAAGGCTCAAATGCTACTTCCAAGGATATAATTCTCTCTCTTCATATGATAGTCATGGAACATCATAAAAAGTCCAATCAACAACATGGGAAAGTTATGTATAAAACAAGAAAGGTCATTAAAATGTCCTTTTTAAGTCTAGATGGATTATTTTTAGGTATGTAACCTAATTTGAATGAAACATAACATCATAACATTAGGAAGATGTTTCATTTACACCCTATATTGGGAAAATGTGTCATATACACCCTAGGTTACCATTAAAGCATCAAGGAAAATTTATATTTTGTTTTCCAACAACATGGCATCCAACAAGCCATAAAAGAGGCAGTTCTAGGGTAAAAGCATATATTTTAAAAATTTCAACAACGCCTGTGGGTCATGTCAAGGCCCATCATGAAGAATCAATCATCAAGGAGTTGCATGGGTACTGAGAGTACACTAAGATGAGATCCCTTCTAGGACATCATATTGTGTAATAAAAGACTACCTTTCTCTTTACATGTATAACAAGATATCAATTTAAGAAATAAAATAGAGAGTACATTGTTCCTGCGTGAGAGTTCTATTTGTACATAAATTTCAGTAGTATAACAACTTCGCAAAGGGGTTCTCAAACATTGTCAGGGATTGTATTGGTGGTGTCTTATTGCTCTTCATCCTCTAAGAGCTATCATGGTGTGTCAAGTTGGGCCACTGTCTAGGCAGAGAGTGCATAGAAGGGGGTAGGGAAGACGCCGGAGAGGGGGGGGGACTAAGAAGGGATTGCATTGGTGGTGTCTTCTTGCACTTCGTCCTCTAAATTTGTTTATGTTCAACCCTTTCCCCTGATAAATCCTCCGTCATACCTCACAAAAAATATGATGCGAGTGGATATAAAACAAGTCACACTCCTCTATGCAATAGTGAATGATATGACTTTTTACTTCATTCATCATGGTCTACAACAACGAAATTGGAAAACTATTTTTACTTCCTGCATTATGGTCGCATGATATAACTGTGTATAGTCGCATGATATAAACTGTGTATAACCTATCTTAACTTCCTTATTAGTTTTCAAGGTGTTGCATAACCCAAGTGCTAAACATTGAATATATAGACGCCCAAAGGACTCGGGCATAGAGCTGCATGCTACACATCTTGATCTTTTTTTATAAAGGTAACAAAAAAGAGAAAGAAATCTTATGTTATCACCAACAAGAAATAATTATATTGTATGACTTGTAAACAATAACATGAATTCTTCTTTGTAGAAAATGGCACCAGATAAGGAATGGATCAGACTTGTTGACGATAGGCTTGATGATCCATCATATGAAATCGGTGTTGAAGAGTTTCTTACCTATGCATGTCAAAAAATTGGTGCAGATAAAATCAGATGTCCGTGTGTTCGTTGTGTTAATACTTCTTCTATCCCACGTGATGTGGTGAAAACACACTTGATGGTTTATGGTATTTTGAGCAGTTATACTCTGTGGTATCATCATGGTGAGATGGGAAATGAAAGTGAGTCTGATTCAGATACTTTAGTCAATAACGATGAAGGGGATAATGAAGTAGATGATGAGATGCTAGATCTTCTTGAAGAAATGCACCCCTGTTCACATAATCTTGGGAGGAATGATGGTGGAATGGGAAATTCCAACCATGGTGATCATGAAGAGGAACCTAATACCGAGGCTAAACGGTTTTTTAGGTTGTTGGACGACCTCAATCAACCTCTCTATAAGGGATCGAAGGGGTCAAAATTATCTGCCTTGGTAAAATTGCTTCATCTCAAGAGCCTTGGAAAATGGAGTAATCATTCTTTCACATTGCTACTTGAATTATTGAAAGATGAACTATTCCCATGTGATTCAACCTTACCTAGTTCTTATTATGAAGCAAAGAAGACAATTAAAGATCTTGGTTGCTCATATGACAAGATAGATGCATGTGTGAATGATTGTATGTTGTTCTGGAAGGAAGACTGTGGCCTTGATAAATGCAAAATTTGCAATACTTCAAGATGGAAGTATAACAAGCACAATGGGGAAGAGAAATTAAAAGCAAATGGAAAGAAAGTACCAGCAAAGATCTTGCGTTACTTTCCACTAAAGCCCCGCCTTCAAAAGTTGTTTATGTCCTCAAAAACATCTTCACTAATGAGGTGGCATCACGATAAAGAAGATGATGGGAATTTACATCATCCGGCCGATTCCTTGGCATGGAAAAAGTTGAATGAGCTTCATGGTACTTTTTCTGCAGAGCCCAGGAATGTCAGACTAGGCCTTGCTAGTGATGGTTTTCAACCATTCAACAATTCTAGGTCATCATATAGCACTTGGCCCGTTATTCTTATTCCGTACAACTTGCCTCCTTGGATGTGCATGAAGCAAACAAATCTCATTTTGTCCATGCTGATTCCAGGTCCTGATGGTCCAGGTAATTGTATTGATGTTTATTTGCAACCATTAATAGATGAATTATTGCAGCTTTGGAATAATGGTATACAAACATTTGATGTAACTACACATCAAAATTTTAATCTTCGTGCTGCTGTGTTGTGGACCATCAATGATTTTCCTGCATATGGGATTTTATCTGGATGGAGTACCAAGGGAAAACTTGCTTGCCCGTGTTGCCATAAGGGTACTCATTCGATTAGGCTGGCTAATGGGAGAAAGGAATGCTTTATGGGTCATAGGCGTTATTTGCCTTTGGATCATCGGTGGAGAAAGAATAAATCTGCATTTGATGGCACGATCGAGAAGGGCACACCCTCTACACCACTAAGTGGTAATGATGTCCTCATTCAAGTGCAAAGTTTGGAAGGGAATGTTCTTAGCAAATGTTCAAAAAATGTATCTCACAAGAGCAGGGGGGATAATTGGAACAAGAAAAGCATTTTCTTTAAGCTTCCATACTGGAAAGATCTATTGATACGACATACTTTAGATGTGATGCATATTGAGAAAAACATATGTGATAGTATTCTTGGAACTCTTATGAATGTGAAGAATAAGACAAAGGACAATTATAACTCTCGTCTAGATTTGCAAGCAATGAATATTAGGCAAGAGTTGCACCCAATGATAATTGGAGGGAAAACAGTGCTTCCTGATGCATCATTCACATTATCTGTAGACGGAAAACGTAGGTTTTTAAGATTTTTGAAGGATCTAAAGGTACCAGATGGTTTTTCTTCAAACATTTCCCAGTGTGTGAATCTTAAAGAAAATAAACTTTCAAGATTGAAGAGTCATGATCATCATATTTTGTTACACCACATACTCCCTCTTGCATTGCGTGGCCTTGTTCCTAAGGATGTTTATGAACCACTTCTTGAGTTGTCGTGTTGCTTCAAGATTTTGGGAAACAAATGTTTAGATATGGGGGATCTGAAGCAAATTGAAGCTCAAATTGCAATTACACTTTGTAAGTTGGAGCGAATTTTTCCACCATCATTTTTTGATGTGATGCTACATTTGCCTATTCATTTATCACATGAGGCTATGTTATGTGGGCCCGTTCATGATCATTGGATGTATCCGATAGAGAGATATTTGTACACATTGAAGTCCTATATTCGCAACAGATGTTGTCCAGAGGGTTCCATAGCAGAAGGCTATATAGCAGAAGAATGCATGAATCTTTGTTCCAGATATTTGCATACTATAGAGACAAGGTTCAATCGTCTTGATAGAAACTATGATGATTATGTCAATGAATGTGCAACATTATCTATATTTTCATACAAGGGAAGAGGATTAGGATGTGGAACAACAAGGGACCTTGATGCAGTTGAGTGGGAGAAAGCTCATTTATACATCTTGAACAATTGTGAGGAAGTTAAGCCGTTCATTGAGTACGTGATTCTTGAATTGTGTAGCTGAGCCATTTGCTGATAGATTTAATATTTTGTTTACTAACTTCATCACATGCATTTTCAATTTATTCTAGAGAATATTATCAAGCTCAAGGAGTTGATCCAGACCAAATATCTATTAAGGATTTAAATGAGGATTTCATAGAATGGTTTAAGATGAAAGTAAGCTGGTCTGATTTGTTCAATATGGTTTTTATACACACTAATTTGATTTAGTTTTTCTACTAACTATCTTTTTTTAGATAGCAGATCAACATGTGAATGATAAAAGCAAGAAGACAGATGAGTTGCTTTCATTATCACGTGGTCCACTCAAATGCGTGAAATGTTTCTATGGCTATATAGTGAATGGTTATCGATTCCACACTAAGTCTCATGATGAAAGATCAAGGTCACAATGCAGTGGGGTAACCGTGGTTGGTGATGATGGTAGTGGAATTAGTAGAGATTACTACGCACAACTGACTGAGATTATAGAATTACAATATTTGGGCAGTAAGAGAGTGGTATTATTTCTATGTGATTGGTTTGATGTTGCTAAAGGAGTACAGACTGATGTGTATGGATTCACGAGTGTTGATTGCAAGCGTATTTGGAAAACTGTTGAGCCATTTATATTAGCAACTCAAGCATCTCAAGTTTTTTATGCGATTGATCAGATTAATAAGGGGTGGCATATTGTGACAAAGATCGATCCAGGGGACAAGTTGGAGCTAGTTGATGATACAAATGATGCACATGATGATCCAATGCTTATTTCATAATGTTAACTAGATTACTATTCCTCTTTAAGTACTTCTAAATGTATAACAATTATAATAGTCAAACTTATTTTTTTCGTATCTCATTACAATGTTTTTTTTGGTGGTAACCAGCTTGCTCCTCTTTATTGATACTATGTAAAAATATGTACAAAACAGAAAAGAAAAGAACAAAAAAAGAGTTGTACAGAATGAAAGAGATATCTATACATGCCCACTGAATCATAGAGAGCAGTATCCCACACTTCCTGCACCTCCCTTCTATTATTAAGGAAGACCCTCCTATTTTTTTCCTGCCATATATTGTATATAACAAAACCGATCATTGTTTTGGCATTGCCACTATGTTGGATCATAAGCTTCTTGTTCTTGTGATGGTGTCAACTTAATTATTCCTTTTTACATTCTATGCAATTATAATTTCATTTATACTGATTTATGCAAGCAATTATATTAACAACTAGCTTGACGGTTTTGTAGGAAGTTGGCTGCTAGCACATCAAGAAATGGGAAAGATCCAATGGCTAAGTCCAATACTAAGAAGTTCATCTCACCACAACAATTGAGTGTAATTGGGAAAGGACGTAATCATGGATTACAAATTAAGAGTCGCTTGTTCAATCATATAGGAGGTAGCAAAAGTCGTGCTTACATGGAGTCATGTGATAATCATTTATCCTTTTTGAACAACTTGACTTCCAAACAAAGCAATATTCAGGATCAATCTAGAATGGCTGCCATGTCAAAAATAATTACTCCTCCACCAACTAAAAATGTTTCTCCACCACAAGACTGTGATGCTCCTCCAACTGAAAATGTTCCTTCCCCACAAACTGAAGCTGATCCTACACCTCTTGAAGAAGTTCCTATTGAACCAGAACAGAACGTGGAGACCGAACTGATGTCCACTAATGTCGTCAATGATGTTTCAATGTGTATGTTCACTTTCCTTTATTCATAATAAGCAGATTCAAGAGCTTGAGTCAGACATTCCTTAACTTGTTTTATTTATTTTTTATTACTGAATATAGCCAGTGCCACTGAAAAGGTAGTCAGACGTCGAGGACGTAACAAATGTAAAAAAGTGGCTAGACTAAGAGGAGGTGCCAAGATAGATGTCACATTCTATCAAGGTCGCCCTGTTGGAAAAAATCATAAGGTGTGGAGTAGACATTTGGGCAGGATTGTTCGTGATCGGAATATTTGTCCAATCAAAGTGCATTCTTGGAATGAAGTTACAGACAGACAAAAAGATCACATGTGGGCTGCAGTTATGGTAATATCTTCTACACTTTATTGTTATAATCATTTGACAAACATCCATGATGCATTGATGTTCTTGTGTAATTAAACATGTATTAGGATAAATTCTCAAATGACCACATGGAGGAACACAAAGCTCACACTTTAAAACACTTGAAAGAATTATGGATAAAATGGAGGGCATCAATGCATCAAACTGTCAAGGGGTTGGACATGCAACAACAACTATCAAAGAAACCTATGGCAATTGAAGTTGATAGTGATTGGGAATGGCTTGTGAAAGAGATTTTTCACAGTGAAAAGTTTATGCTATGAAGGAAGAACTTGTTAATATTTATATTTTGTTGTTGTTTATATTTATTGTTCTAGACATTCTCCACCTTTTCTTGTGAACAAAATGTAGTAGTTGCTCTGAGTACAAGTTGCTCTAAGTACAACTAATAGTAGGATAAAAAATATATTCGTGTTGCTCAGCTGTGATGTAGCTAATTTACTAGAGTGGTTTGGTGAAGTTTTATTGAGAAAATCAATTATATCTTTTATAAGTATAACATTGGTTTATTTTCTATATATGTTGGTTTGTAGGCCCCACACTTGGTCCTGTGGGAGGTGGACAATGATAGTGATGTTTAGATTGTGGTTAAGCTAATGCCATAGTATTAATGTGGTTGTATCACTTTGAGTACAAATGTATTTTAGTGTTCTATGATTTTGTTGAACCTGATTTTTTCCCTTTAATAAGTGGAAATATCTATTCCAGAAACATCATCAGAATCAAGATAAGCAGATTAATTAGATTTCAGTGGTTCTCGTTTGCAGGGACTTATGAATATTTCTTTTTATTCAGTAGAACCTGGAGATGGACAACTACCAGATCTGGTCGTTTCCTGCCCCACCTTAGGTATTTTTTTATTTACTTTTCTCACTTGATTCTACCATCCATATGGTCGATTCCTGCCCCACCTTTTTCATCCAGTTTGATCTGCAGTAGAACATGGGGCAATTCAAGGTTGCAGACTTAAAAAAATGGCCACTCAAGAATGTAGCTAGCAATAGGCTACATCATCTTCATAGACGCCTTAAAGGACGGCATGACTGTAGCTTCTATTATGTGAAAGTAAACAAAAATGGCCACTCAAGAATGTAGCATCTATTACGGTGAGAACAACTAAATGTTTGTTATCTTACAGCTTTGATGTAATTCATTCCTTTCATCTGATGTTGCTTTACTAAAAATTCTTTTTCAAGCGATTGAACTCTTTTAAATATCCATGCTATATGTTAATTATTTATAATGTGTCAAAAATTCTTAAATATCATAAAGAAACTATGGGACATGTGAAATTTATGTACTCATCAAGGCAAGTATCTTCTTTTATGAATTGATTAATGCTGGGATTTGTATTTCTCTCCAAGTATAATTGACCGTCATGTTTAGACATATACGGACAAGACATTTATCAAGGTTGTTCGACAATTATTAAGCTAACTTTTAATTGTCATAATATCTATTGTTCTGAAAAAACCAAGTTGTTTTCCTATGTATATGTGGGCTTAGCGAGTCTACACTAAATAAAATTCCATACACCAGTTCTTGTTTTAGGGAGTTGGTTTGACTCACGACATGTCCACATTGTGCACATGCCATGTCCATAGAGTTCCCATGCCATAAAGAAGTAGACATGACTGAACTATGTCGACCATGTGTATATGTATCCATCACGAGTCCAGGATGGTCTCAACAGCCCCAGGGAAGAGTATGTGCATCCTAATTATCAAGAATGTCCACCCACAATATCCTTGAGAAGGACGAGGAGGCCAAATATGATACCATGGTAAGAGGCATATGACAGGCATAAGGGTCCTTAAGGTCTATAGATTTTATTTTCTTTCTTGTCATAGTCAGTTGTTGACCAAAGAACCTTCTTTCTATAAAACACAGACCTACTTGCTAAGATTGTTAGACATGGGGACGATACTTGTGTTTATTAAGTAAATGAGGTTTTTTTAGTTCATTATATATATATATCCCCCTCTGTTCCCTTTTATCTCACTTCCTTACTTGTTCATCTCTTCACTTAATTTGTAATTTCTAGTTAAATCAAGCTTCTTTATATCTGTTGGGTTCATATTTGAAAGTGAAAGGAAAGTTGATAGATTCAATCAACTTGTATTTGCTCTAGCTAAACCATATAGTATTGTTTCTTCTTGTATTTTCTCTTTTATAAAAGATGTCATGTATATTGTTTTTGTTAAAATCTCTTATTTTCCAATCATACTATGGGTTACATCTTACTAGTCATTTTGTTACTCATTGTTTGCTTTTTTTTCAATAAACCAGGTTATATCTTACAAGTCATTTACCTCTGTCTGTTGATATTGCTCTCCCAGATGCCACAGTTGCACCTACTCCTCCTTTGAAGTTTTATCAAAGAAGGCCAAAGGCACCAACTCCCTGCATGGCCCCTCCAAGTCATTCATCCTCGTCTGCAGATCTGCCAACACCTCAGGTATTTTCTGACTTGGATATTCCTATGAGTTTGCATAAAGCAACTTGGTCTTGCACTCAACATTCAATTGGAAATTTATGCACTACTGCTAACTTGGGAACTAATTTTGCATGGTGTGATTCCATGAATAAAAGAGGACCAGCTGGTAAATTCATTTTCGTTAATGTTTGTAACTAGTGGTAATCAATATTCTCTGTAGATGGATCAATGCTTCAATTACATAAAAAATTACAAAGTTGAAAGCTAAATCCCATAGATCTGTACAGATAGTGCTACTAGTGAAAGAGCATCTTTCTTCTAAAATATCAAAAATCAAGAGGCGCTTGACTGGAGATTTAATTACATGATCAGTGTGGATCAGATAATGGACTATTCTTTATTCTTATAGGAGATTGATAAAATCAGATCATCATATAACTGTCGTGTATGACTTCTCATGTGCTCCATATTTGTGTGTAAAGAACAATGTTCAAGTTTCCATATGAATATGTTTTGGCGGTTGGGGATGCTCACTGCTATATATCTTTCTAGTTTCCTATGTTGTGTTGTTTCTTTCCCTTTGCAATCATATGATGATTTCACCGAAAAGTTCCCAATAGTATATAGGTTGCAGCTCCATTCCTTATTATCCAAATTTGGGTTAGGGAATGATTTTGATAATTGAATTGAAGTCTTCCACAGCTGAACAGGGTTCACTGCTGACTGCATCAAGTTAATAAGCTACCCACAAAATAGGCAGAGCTTGGTCATCTATAAGATAGCATAAATGAATGTCATCAGACTCTTTGAATTTGATACAGCAGTGTATGTATTGGTAGTGGATTCAGATTATTTCCATATACCAAGTGTTGTCCTTACAAAGGACCCATAGTTCGCAGGAAAATCCGATGGCTTCAACTCTGTGAGATCGTTCAAAGTCACAGTTTTTGGTCCTGGTGTGTCTGTTGATTCAAAGTTTTAGAATAGTGAGTAGATTTGTCTTCTAGGAATTAACCAGATCTCTCACAATCTGTTGTCTGTCATGGATTCCTTTACTTCTAACATTCCTGGTGATGCACTTCTTTGTGAGGGTGTTGAGGATTTCTAGTGTAATTAGGATACATATAATGTAAAAGTTCACTCTCAAATCCCTCCCTAGGATAAGTGGTTTTCCTTTCCTCTGGGTAGAATGGAATGCATGTTCTTCAGTAAGAACATGAGTGTTTCTAGACCTCTACTACAGGCCACGTGATGATGTGTGACTCTTTTTTTTGGGATGTTTCCTATATAGCTCCCTTGAGTTGTTGCAATCAAGGCTGTTATCTTCTTGTATGTCGGCAACACCCTCTTCCTCATCTAATTTGTCAAGGAAGTGAAACTTGTTTACAACGTGACATGTTTTATGGAGGGATGGGTTTTGTCTTGCTCCCACCTTGGGACGATACATTGATTAGTTTAGAGAATTCAAAACCAAACATTCCACGAGCATTCTAAATGTTTTGTGTGTGGGGTTACATGCATGTGCTTCTAGAGTAATCTTTTATCTTGTTTTTGGTTTTTGCATGGGTACACTCTTTTTCAACATGTCTACTGTCGTGCAATTCTTGCAAATATAAGGTACATTTGCTGTTAAATTTGTATCTGTCCATTGATAAAAATTTCAGGTGTAAGGGGTTTGTTGATCTCAATTTCCACTGCAACAAACACAAATTTTCCTCTAGTTTATTTTTTCGTATAGGAGTCTAAATGCACCATCCTCCCTTATATTTTTTTTCCAGATGTTTGAGATTATTTTTACAATATAGAAGATTAGTGGAAGATTGGGATACATATCCATATGATAACTGTTCCAGGATTGCCAAACATGAACGCCTTGATGCCTAGGCGTCACCGAGGCAGGCCTTAAATAAATTTTTTATGTATATATACATGTTATTTATGATCATGAACGTGTCCCCTCATCTACACATATTCTAAAATTGTACATGTAGGTCTATGTGTATTTATGGATAACCACCATTTATATTTTTTTATTATATGAAGAAATAACCAAATACATTTCTATTGAATTCTAATTAACAGTATTGTCAAGAACATAAAAAGAATTATTATAAAGAATGTAAGTGGAAGATCAATAAGTTAATAAATATTTAGTGTCATAGCTCCAAGTCCTAAGCAATATAATCATTATCATTCATTGAATAGATGTTGGATACAAATTAAATTGACATTTCAGAGAATTAAAAAAAATGTATGCTGAGAGTATTAGATCCAAATAAAAATGATATTTGGCACATAAGATAGTACGAGATCTTAATTTTGAACATCACATGGAACACAACCTTGTGTACTTAAGTCATTATACTGATTTCAAATTAGTGTTTTAGATTTTGAATTGATGTAGAGGTAATTTGGAAGAAGTACCAACGAAGTAGCTTCATGCTAGTAACTCAACCAAGAAACAAGAGCAATTCTAGGAGAACTTTGGGCCTAAACAGGTGAAGTGGATGGATTTTTGGAAACAAGAAAGATAAATTGGCAGTCAAGATATTTTCTAATGGCTCTAGTTCATGTATGAGAATTTTGTATGGCCTAATTTGTATGTAATTCCACGTGAAGTAGGAGAGATGCATTTTGGATAGAACATAGGGAGTAGATTATCCTGTATGACACTTATAAATGGTTCCACATGATAAATAGAAGAAAAATGGAGGTTCTTATTCTCCTGGTGAGGGTTCCATCTCTATCTATCAGTATTTTCATATAAAAACTGAATTGCATTATTTATTTTTAACTCTGCTTTCTTTCATATGCTTTATGCAGAAGGGAGGAGGAAGAATTAGAACATGACATAATCCAGTTCCCATCACCGGGGCACACCCTTTCTATTCTTCATTTTTGAGAGAAAACTCTATCAAGCAGTCCTGGTCAGTAACTTATGTTTCTTTTGTGCTTAAAAGCTAATCAATCTAGTGAGAATGTCAAGTTTTAGTAACAAAAAATTATATGTACAAATTCAATAATGTATGTTCATTAGGTTTATGTTTGTGTCAGCTCATAAGGGTAGACCATATTTAGACTGGTTCTGCATGGTATGAGTCCTTTGTATTCATCATATATATTAACATTTTCCTTCTGTTTGGTGCTTTATTTTTTCCAATCTATTTTGGTTCGTGAGAAAGTCCTCTAATTTTATGATCTCATCTATTCTTATGTGAGTCCACATGTTTAATCACTAACCCGATGAGGTTCTTCCTAATTCTATGCAAGAATGGGGTTACATATGCTGATTTTAAATGACTGAAATATTGTATTCCAATTTAAATGTGGTAGGAACAGTTAACTAAATATGTGGATAGAGGACATTAGAGTACCACATGAGAAGCTAGCACACTGGATGGGTTACAATTGAAGTATTATAGTGATCAGATTGTATGCATATGTGATCGTATTGTATTATTTATAGCTGGAAAGGTTTGAATTTTGAATACAACATGCTTTCTTTTACCTGACTTCAACAACATTGGACTGATCAAATTAAATTTGTGGCAAGTTCTTAACCACCATTCTCTTGAATTTATGCATAAATTTCTCTTTGGCTTACGCCAAATTTATCTTTCATACAATAATCCTATTTTATAAGTGAACGCCAGCCTTACTGCTCCCATATATGCCAGGCCAACTTCCATTAGGATATCCCTTATCAAATTTGTATCACTCGTTGAAATGACAATTCCCTCTCTTCTCAACTGGGTGTATGACTATAGTTTTTAGTACTATTTTTGCACAAATTCTAGGTTGTAAACACTTTGTTCTGTAGTGGGTTTAATATTGTATGTGTAGGCTCCAAACTCTGCTCTGGCTTTTGGATCTACTTCTTCTCGGTCTTGGTTGATCTACCCTCTTGGCATTTTCTCTTGCATTATCTATTGACTTAAAAAATGTCTGTGCCTGTAGTTCCTCTCCAGCTTCTTTGTCTTCCTCCTTTTGTAGTATTATCGATTCTTTTGTACTGTAGTCCCCAATATTGCATCTTTACTGACTGTGTACATGTTAAAATGAATATTCATTTTTCCTCCTGTGACTCCACTGCTTTATGTCAGTCTTTATGCTTACCAGATATTTAGAGCATTAGCCAATATCCATGGAAGCCTTGGTGTTTTCTATAGATATATCATGTCACATAATCTTTTCTGGTCAATTTCCACACTCACCAACTTTAGTGGTTTTGAAAGTGCGAGTGTTGCTGAAATGAAATCAAACATCTCCTACATTTGCTCTAGGTACTACATAGCTTATTTAGTACCACTAAGAACACTTGTTCTTATAAAATTTATGAGATTGTCCACCACTGACAGCTATTTATTTGTTGGTTGGCCAATCATGATTAATTTTAGGATTGTAATAACAAAAATTTGTTGTTTTATGTGCAGTTTGATGATCGGATACATCCATTCTCCGACGAATTATGAGACCTTAACACTCGTTTATCAATCAGAAGATATTAACTGTTGTTCTTCAATTTGACCTTATGGTAATCATTCATGTTACATGTTTTGAGATACTCTCGCCAGAAATTTATTCAGAATGAGGTGCCTAACCTACTTGATTGATGTCTCCTGTTCTACTGTTATTTTTCCAGAATTAAAAGGAAATGCTCATGAAGATCCTTGTTAAGTTGGTCCCTTTGCATGCGAGAAAGCAGTGCCCTTACCTTGGATTATGAGTGTTTGCCTTGGGTGTGAACCTGATGCCAACCAGCACCATGTGAACACATGTAACATGTTGTTGTTGCTGCTGCAGCTGTTGCATGTTTGCCGTTCATTCTCAGATCTTAGCCAACTAGGTACTTAAGTAGTTCCATGACCGGTATTCTCGTGAACCAAGGAAAATAGAATGTTGTCCTGTCGTGTAAATTCGGTTTTGGTATATAAAGAATGACGATAATCCTCACTGTATTCTCTAGCCATCTCCAGGAATTGAACCAGACTGACAACAGTTGTATTGTGTACAGTTACAAGCATGGTTCGATGCACACTCTTTAAAAGCATAGTTGGATGGAATATGAAAGCACAAACAATTTTACCATGAAATTACTGCTGTGCGCAAACAGTTTATAAGTGCAGATGGATAATTTTTGCAGACCACGTATCTGCACTATATTCAAGCAATAAAGGTCCGAAATGGATATTTGCTTTGTTGGACACTCAAGACGAGCACAAATGTGAAAGTACCCAGACTTATGTCTGAAAGCTAAACCCAAGCCCAGCACGAGTGTGGAAGTACCAAACTTATTCTTACAAGATTTTATGTTGTGTTTTCTCTACTAAACAGAGGGACAATATTATAATGTCTTTTTTGTTTGTTCAAGGGGCAAAGGGACATCCTCCCCTATGTAATCAACATTATTTTTTGATATAATAAAACAAGAGTACATGGACCATTTTGTGTATGCAATTTTTAAAGTGTGCACTTCAAGTGATTATGACTCACACAATAATTACGTATGCTATAGTTGGTAATTCATATATTATGTTTTTTGTAATCCGACAAAGAAAAGTATAAGACAGGATGTACGCATATAAACATTGATATGAAAAAAATTGTTTGTCATTAGAATTATTTGCGATGGAAGTTTTCCGTCCCAATTATGCTTTATGATAAAATCAACAAAGTTGTCATTATTGGTATTCATGATGGAACTATGTTGTCGCGACTATAAATAACGACAAGTAAATTATGTCGACGTCATAACTATTAACGATAAGATACATTAGTCGTCATTGTCGATAATAAGGACGGAATGAAAATTTTTATCGTTATCTGTATCAACGGCAAGACCAGTAACGACAACATGCGACGACTCTTTTTTTACATCCCTAATAGCTATAACGACAATTTTTTCTACAATAACGACGAACATTTTCCGACGTTATTGTTGTGTTTTCTTGTAGTGTATTCACATGAAAGAAATGAACAAAATATGAGGTTTGTTGTCAATTTCTTCTCCTATTTTTCATTTTGATGGTCATGGAAACAAAGTAAATGGTACTCTAAGAATATGCCTAAATAAAATTAACCATTCTTGGGTATTTTTTCATACTCAGTGATTACACCATTTACTTATTTTGACGAAGATAAATTTGTAACAAATGTTCGATTGAGAAAAAGGTGAGGTAGCTATAACAAATTTTAGTTATTAGGATTTTAAGTTGAAGGATATACATGTTTTGTGTGATAGATGACTTGGAAGTTGTGTGATTCATTTATTAAAAGAAATTGATATTATGTATATGATAAAATTTCATTCATTTCATTGATTATATAGGTATTAGTTTATATTTTATGTTCAATATTTAAAATATGTAAGTTTGAGTTGGTTAAATCTAAAAATGCCACGAGAAAACTAAAATGTATGAAAATGTTCTTTAAATTATATATATTAAATTAAACTATATGATTTGAATATCTTGAAGTCTAGAAAATAATTATTGGAAAATGGAAATTGTATAATTAAACCACGTAGCTTTCTAATTTATCATATGAAAAGAAGCAATTCCTATATTGTAGGTATGACTTAAAATCTATATATGTCAAATTGGTTACAATCTGAGAATGCCATGAGAAATGATTGAATTATTTCTAGTGACAAAGAAAGCAAATCATAAATATCAAACAAAGAACAAAAAAATAAATCCATAAAATTTGATGAGTTTTAGTTAATGATATTCAATATAACTGATAAATTACTATGAAACCGTAGAATTATCAACAGATATAAAATTAAACAAAGTAAGAAAGCTCCACATTTTTATCAAAATAATTAATTCATGTCATAATTTACTTCAAGATTGAAAAAACATAATTTATCAAAACGTTGGCATAGGAATAGAAGAAGAGATTCAATGAACCTTATCATGTTTGAGTGCAAATGAATAAAATCAGGGTTGGCCTAAATTATTTGTTTTACTTATATCAAACTCCATCAAACAATAGTTATAACCAAAATCTCTCCCAAAATTTTTGCGTCTAAAATATATTATGTCATCAAGTGTATGATGATATTAGTAATAGCCTAGTGATTATCTAAGGGAATATATTTTTAGTCATTTACTAAATATCTATAGGATATGGAAAAAGTAAAATATGAACTGTGGACATATTGCAATTCAAACCTCAATTAGTACAATGAAACTCCTCTACATGGCATGACAATTGTATGAAAGGCCAATCTCATCAGCTTGTAATTGAATCTGTAACAGACAAAAGATATATAACAAAGAAGTAACATACTTTATAACCGAAATACATGACACCCAGTTCGTCATTCTCAAAAGGAAACACACCAAAATGTTACCGGGTAGTTAGCTTTGCATTTGGTCTTGGGAAGAATGCAATATATCTAGTCTACTGCAAATGAAAGAATTGGAAAATGAATCCGCATTGAAGTGTATATTCTACACTCCATGTGGGTAGATCATTATAAGAAACACGAGGTGTAGTTGGTAGATCAGTATAATAATCATGAGTTGGGTGTCTGAATACCTCGACTACTACTATAGAATTGACTGTGTGACACGTCTTGTGGGTAAAAGTAGGTCTTGTGTCATGGCTAGCGACATTGTCACCCAAGTTGTATAAGATTGAGTACATACCACATTTTTGGTGGTTATTCAGTTGGTATCATGCTAGACTTATCCTATGTGGTGTCACTTGTATCTGTAGCCGCTTATCCGGTGCTATTGCATTTGTTAGTAAGCTTGAGTATTGCAAAAGAAAGATCCACATCCAGTCGTAGAAAAGAAGTTTTGAGGGAGAAGCAACAGTGACGAGGGTGAAGTGATTATAGATATCACATTCTACAGTCCTTATCTGCATGTGTGCAATGTTCAATGACTTTAGGCCTAAAGAGGGTGGCTGGATGCAAGGCAAGCAAATCAAACATGCGGCATAAGCCATATTTTTAACAAATATGGTGGGACTTAATGATGTTTGTGGCACATAGGTGAAAGTATATGTGTATTAGGGGTGCCTATGACGGTGGATTGGTACTGACAGTGGCTTTTTTTTTCTAATCAAAACATGAATATCAAATAGAGTAGCTCCAAGCAATATAAACTTACAAGTAACAAATCAAGGTGTTACAATACAATAAATTTCTATGACTTGGATTACATATCCCTTCTTCATTTGAAATAGATATTTTAAGAGGAACTACAACATCATCCATACCAGGCCAGACCAGACCATCAGGTCAACACCTACAAGGATATTAGGTGGTAAATCAGTTACATTAGAACACATGCTTTGGTGGGCCTCATATATCTTAAGAGAAATTCGATCCTTTTTTTTAATTAAACCAGGAGGTAATTTTATTTATCCTACCCTCCTCATGTAGACAAAAACATCACAGCCATTATAAAACCCCACAACGGTTCAAATTGGACGCCTCACTAAGAAGAGAGAGCTTTACCACTCTCTCCCCCCCCCCCCCCCCAAAAAAAAAAAAAAAAAAAAAAATCAAAAAAGTATTGGACCAAAGAATCAGACCCACATGTACACTGCTATGTATCTTAACCAATAGGTGTTAATCTACGGGGCACCTTTCCTATCAAGAATCATCAGCCCCCTCGTTCTCATAGAGATATCCTGAGGCATAGCTGTGAAGCTTCCTTCCTCTTCGAAGGCTCTCTCCAGGCCTATAGACGGCCACCGAGTTAATCGTCTTGTGCACTAAACTACCAAGAATACCTTATTCTTCTATCATTTCTTTGATTTCTTTAATGTGAGCATGCAGGTGCCATGAGCAGTGCCTTACAATAAATGCGATCGTTGTATCTACCCCATGCCAGTCTCCAATGTCGTCAGTTTCAACTTCCCTAGTGCACTCCTTCGGGTGATAATGAACGCCGTGGACAAAGAAAACTATCCCGACTCCAGTATCGGCTCCCCACCCCATGTGTGTACATAGCCTTGAAGGTCACTGTAGTGTTGTAATCATGATTGAGAAGAATTCCACATGAGGATGTCCGAATTCAGCCTCCAGAAGATACTAAACCATTATAGAAAGATCACATACTCGACTAATCAACACTGCTGGCCATGGTTGTTGGGATCCTTGTGATAGAAAAAGGGGAAGCTGTGTGCCGACCATGCAGTTGGAAGATGAATAAGAATGCAAACGGATAAAGGCTATGTAGATAATGGCATACCTATATATGCAGCGCATATCCTATCATTTTTAAACTTTCACCATAAGATTTACAAAGACATTTGAATCGGGTCCATGATCATCTCACTACAAAACAGAAAATCATGTATACATTTGAATATGTAATTTTAATTTCCAGTTTTTCAACAAATTTAAAGTATCTAATTTAGAAGTATATACATGGAAATTTTTAGGAAAATATATATCATGCGACGGTTGTCGCTGTGATGGTGGTTCCGATGATATGATCCTTTTTGTCATCAAGTAATGCAATGCACCTGCAAAATCGAGACTCCCTGAACAGAGAGGAGAAGAATCATGGACAAAGGAAAGTAGTGGAATCTGATGTGGCAATTGTTTTATTAGTTTTGAGTTCAGACACTTACCACTAAGGCATTAATGCTCCGTTCTTTGTTACCTATGCAATTCGATTTTGGATCGTGGGGAGTGAGCAGTGCACTGACGTCCATGCAGTCGTTCATGCCCGTTATTGGTCCTTCTGCCACCATGGTAGGAAATCCCACTCTGCCTGCTAGGCCGTAGCGTACTGGGTCCACCTTCAAGAGTCCTCCCCACCGCGCCCGACCCTACTTGAGGCAGTTGCACCGACGGTCCATCTTCCGTGATGGTTCAAGAACTCTACTCTCACGATCCGTAGATGTTGGACCGTTCGGGACACTTGTTCTGAGATGGTACTCAAGAGTTTGCTCCGAGGAAAATCACGCCGCTCACACTGCGGCTCTCCTTCGGATGCGCTTCAATGTTTGCTGATGGGATAATGAGAAAGGATCAAATGTGAGCCTTGCCATATTTGCCTGCTGCAAGCTAAGATTATTTGAATAAACGATGTCTATAACAAAAAAATACAAGACTATACTATGGAAAGAAAAACCTTCTAGTTTGTTCTCTTCAGGGCGGCATGCTGCAAACAATGAACTGGTTAATTTTATTTCATCCCATCTCCTCTTGGTCGTCGGTCCTGTCTCAACGATGGATAGACTACTGCATTATGCAACTGCTGCTTAACCATGGGCAAGTAAAAAGTAAAGGTAGTGTTCAATCTCAAGCTTTGACGATCTGGGTGCACAACCGCAGACCGTACTTGCGTGGCAACACCACCACATCACCTCCCCGAGTGGTCAAAGTGAATGTTGCAGCTAGAAGATGGAAGAACCTGGCCAATAGAAGCAGGCCAACGGCAGTGGGTGGCATTGCGAGGGACGCAAACGGGGAAATCCTTTGGGGGTTTTCTTCACCAGGAATTGCTAAAGGGAAGACCGAAGCATACCTAGAAGCTATCTTCTACGCTGTCAACTTGGGTAGAGCTCTCGGCATGCACATAGACTATATCGAGACCGACCTGCGCTTGGCAGTGGATCTGGTCAGAGGAGCCTTCGACTCCCCCTGGAGGATCAAGCACGTGGTGGAAGATATCAAGAAGGTGATAGAGAGGGACGACATCACCATTACCTGGGTGGAGAAAGAGATTAATTGCACAGCAAGGATGCTGGCAGGTTATGGGAGCTCTGTCCTAGACAACTATTGCTTTGGGACAATACGGCTCATGCCACCAATAGCGAGAGAACCATACATGAAACATTTACACGGTATACCATACCACATACGAGTGATACAACAATAGAAAATGTATAGGGTTAAGAGACGCTCTAACGTAGTGTAAGGAGTGCGTGAAACGGTCTGGAGGAGGTTTTGCTCGAGCCTGGCCCGGGGATCCAGGGTGAATAATAGATACATCCCCGTTTAATTAAAAAAAAAAAAGGTAGTGTTCAACGCTTGAACTATCTAATATGGTTTGTCCCTCTTTCATGTAGTAGTCCCGATCAGAGAAAGGTGGATGACGTGCTCTTTGACTGCGGTTAAAGGTGGATGACATGCTCTTGGACTGCAGTTAACTGGATGAATGAGATGTTGATGTTGTGCAGAAAAGTGGTGGTGGCAGGTAGTAGAACTGCGGAAGGAGTGGTGAGGGCATCGTGAGCGCAGTGAACATGTCATATGACTGAAGACGACTGGTAACCAATTTTAACATGTGTTTTCAGCGGTTTTCCTTTTTCATTGAGAGAACGTGTGTATAGGTGGTTATCGAGAGAAAGAGAAATAAAGAAAAAAAAACCTCGGTGAAAAACATGAGAAGAAAGAGAAGCGAGGAGAATGCACCATTTTAGAAATGCTTCACTCTGATTGGTTAGGACCTTTTCTCAAGCAGTTATATGGCATTTTGGTAATTAGTTGTATTCACTCTTTTTATAGTAGTATAGACATATATATATGTATATATATAAATTACACACACACACAGATATATAATATATATATATATATATATTACATATATATATATTACATATATATATATATATATATATATAGATATATATATATGGCTAAAAGAATTGTGTACCCGAGTACATGTAGCTTGCATGTACCTACCTTCATTTATGATAATTGTAAACTTAAACTACACTATCCAACCTTATGGATGTGGTATATACCACTTAGATAAAATGTGTATCAAAAATCACCAACATATGATATTCATAGATCATCCAATGAAAGAATTTGTGTCTTATCTAATCAACGATAAGTTGTAGAAATTACAGAAACCGTTCGATGATATATTACTATATCTCATGATCTATGTAAGATATTGGTATGATTTTTTAAACACATGTAATCTATATAATTATGAGTCAATCAATATGGTTGGATTTTATTAACATGCTCCACATATGTCATTTTAATGGCTGGTACACGTAACTTACATGTACCGGCCGGTACACACTTCCTAACCTCCCTCTCTCTCTCTCTCTCTCTCTCTATATATATATATATATATATATATATATATGTTACATATATCACGTGATACCTTGAAAATTATTTTGTTGGTGGATTTATGGATATTCTAGTTCTCTTGTGGCATTATATGGAAAAATAAGATTGTATGTTTTTGGAAATGGTAAAGAGTATTGCCAAAAAGGGGTATACCATGATCTATATTATACAAAAAAAAGTCAATAAATCTAATTGTCCATGGTTATCTATAATATACCCAGTAAGTTCTAGTAAGCTCATTCAAATGATCAACAATCTTCTATTTAGACTTGATTTTCAATATAAAGTCTCTTGAAATAAAACTGATGATTTGTGTTTTTTCATTCATTTTTTGTCCATGCTTCCTTCTACTATATTTAGTCCACAGATAGTAACATGTACTAGACACAAATAAATGAACAAAACCCAAGATGTGCTTGTTGTTACCAACCTTCCGTTGTACCCAATCGGTAATGTCTAGGAGATTAAGTGGCCCATTTCCAACTCAGTCATTTTTTACGCAAACAATGGTCCACACATGTTTGGAGAAAACACAATTAATAAAAAATATGTTCCTCTATCTCCTCCTCAGTGTTGCTCATCCTCTTGGCAGTGGGTAGTTTCTGTTGGATTGTTATGACCCACACCGAGTTTAACAAGTAAGTACAGCGCTTAGTGCATCATTAAGTTGATTAAGTTAAGTTTTTTTGATCGGTCAAAAAGCGTGTTACTATAATACCAAAAACTTTAGGCACAAAGTACCCCATTACATCATAAAGAGCTAAAAAAAGCTCGAACAAAGATCATATACCCCACGCAGGGGGTATTTGCTAGATCTATGGATAACAAGGACTGAGAAGACCTATCAAACTACCAAACTAGAGCCAAGCATTCCTACTGGAGAATGATTTATTACAACCTGCAGATACAAGCATTCATCCCACCCACAAAGAGTAACTACAGATTACAACATGGCATCCACTAGGTTACCCTGCCTGGAAATAGCAACACTAGTTTCTGACCTCAGAAAGATCTGAAAGAAACTGTAGAACCATCACATTCTACCACCAGAGGATTGCGAGGCTAAGTAGTTCGAATCAATCATTTCATTCTTGACACGGTACCAACTATCTAATAGATATACCCACAATGTGTGGTACTATGACAACAACTAGAGAATTCATCTAGCTTCCGAACCAAGAAAACACTCTTTTGTTATCCTGCAATGGAAAAGAACGGCAACTTCTGCTTACATAGAAGCAACTCATCGAACATCATAGGGGTGTTCCTACACACAGCAAAGGAGGAGCAAAATGGATGAAGAGTTTGTCCCCTGAACAACCATCGTCATGAGCAGTGGTTTAACTGCACATCTACTGACTAGGCCCCTTGTTGTTGTCCTGTAAAGGAATAAGCTCCGAGGCTTCTATTTGCATAGAAGCACCTGGTCAAACACCCTGCGGGTGCTCAAACACGCAGAAACATAGGAATTGACTTCAACCAGATTGAATCAGACCCCAGGGAAGCTCAACCAACCAGGAACATCGGTAAACCAGGCGTCGAGCCTGGAGTCGAGGTTGAGGAAGACAACTATTGCTGAAAGCGCCGCAACACATTGTCCACCCTTCAACGACCCAAGGGGGGCACCGTGAGGCCACAGAGGGCCAAACCAGTCGGGGAAGACATGTGGGAGGGCCCACGCGGTGAAGCCATCCAGAGCAGATCCAAGCTGCCGAGAGATGCCTAGAAGCAGTGGCTTGCAGTCGGATCATCGACAGATGGCCCGGGGCACAAGACAAAGTCAAGGCCCCAACGAAAGAGGATGAGCGAGCATGGGAGCCCGGTGAGGGAGGATACAACCAAGACGTTTGACCGCCGCCGTGGATGGAACACCAACTAAGGATCTGTCGCGTCGAGATCACCGGGACCAACAAAAGGTCATAGACGAAGTGGCTTTTGCAGCTTGGACGAACCAGGACTCTCACGAAGAGAAGGAATCTGAGTGCCAGAGACACCTGCGGAGACAATCAAATGAGGACCCCAGATCTGGGATGGAGGGCTCATCTCCATCAGTCTCTCTTGAACTGGGTGGAGGTCGAAGAACGACAATGCCGACCACAGATCCACAATAGGCCCACGCGATGCTCCTGGTCTCGACCCCTTCCACCTGGTCGACTGAGGAGAAAGCCCCAACCACACCATCATGTTGGGTTTTAGGGGAGACAGAGAAGGCAACGGAAACAAAAAAAATTCTCCCCCAAACCCATACCGAGGAAACGCGTCAACGTCTATATAATAGGAAAGGATGGTTTGTGGAATCATACCTTGTCCCGAGGCTTGCTCGGCGACAATACCTCACGCCTTGCGCGGTCTTCACCTCCGGTCTTGGACGGTGTCTGTGCAGCTCCTGGTCGCACCGGGACTGACTCCTCCTCCTCCTACCGGATTGTCAGATGACAGTTGTCCTCCTGAGTGGCAGTGACCTCCCGCCTCTGAAGTAGTCCACACGGACCACCTGGAACTCCACACTCCTTTTCCCACAAGGAAGTGGAAGGAGTCGCACCCTCCTGTTGACGTACTAGTCGCCAAAACACTCTCCTGCCTCCAGTTGCAACTGCAGTTGTCTTTCCCTTTCTACACCTCCCTTTTGCGGGAAGCACTTGCTCGAGCTCTCTCTCGGTTACCAAAACCAGAGAGGACAACTTTACAGAGCAACTGGTTCACTAAAGTGTACCATGAGAAGCCCCCAATACCCCTATATATATAGGAGGGTCATGGGACAGGGTTCTCTTGCCCCGGCAATATGGGACTAAAGCAGGAGTAGAAGGGTTCGAGAATTTTCCACAAAAAGCAACCGGTTCGCAACCTGAAACGATCGGTTCACAATTGAACCGATCGGTTCGGCCATTGAGCTGATCGGTTGGACCTGAGCCGATCGTTTGGGGCACTCCAATCGATCGGTTGGTGCCCTGAACCGATCAGTTCATGGTCCTAATCTGGCTCAAAAAGACTTTCCTTGTTTCGTTCCCAATTGGTATCGAATACCAATGTTATTCCCAATCAAATTGGGCAATTTGAAACCAAAGGAAAATTCTTGCCGACATGACTTTCCCAACTGGTTGGTTGCACCAGTTGAGCCGATCGGTTCAACTCTTGAACCGGTCGTTTCATCCTGGGCATGAGCCGATCGGCCTGGACACTCCAGCCGACCGGTTCAGCAACCTCAGCCGACCTGTTCATCACATGAGCCGATCGGTTGGGAGCACATGTTGGGCAAAATTAGTCAATTGCGATTTCAATCAATCCGATACTCCAATCAATGCGTCCAACACCTTGAACCATATGATATTGAGCCATCGACTGATTGAGTGTTTAATTGAACTACTAAACTCCTTTAGTAATCAATCTAAACATTGCTTTGTGGACAAAACTCCTCTTCCAGGTTAAATCCTATGTGTGTGACCCTACAGGTCCATTTCACATTGGTAGTGAAAGTCCACAACACTTATGACTTCACAAGCAAAGAGCGGTGCCTAGTCACACATCAGTGCTACCCACGTGAAAGTAGAAAGTTGGAGAACAACTTTCATCCTACAATCCGTGAATGGTGTTACAATGCATGTATAATTCCTTTATCACTGATATCCCGAATGAACTCGAGGCATGGAACAGTCATCCTGTCAACGTTCATTCACTTTCTTGATCTCAGAGTAGATTGAAGGAGATATGTATGACATCAATATCACATACTGATTCACACATGCGTGTGCACGCCTATCTCAATCCTACTCATCAAGTGCCTTGGATATCAAACTCCCTCAGGAGGGACGAATCCCATATCTATCACTCACCCCTCAAAAGCCCCATGTGTCAAAGCCACCCAATCATCACCTTTATAACAACCCATGTTTCAGGACTGCGTTTGATGATGTCAAAGTGTGCCCAACGACATGTGTTGAGTGTAGTGATTTCAGGTCTAAGAATCACACTCACCACCATCACTGTGAGTACTGACTGTGACTACCATGTCATGGTTCCATGTGTCAAACTCACGGTGGGTCTGTCCGGTACACTTGTTCTCTAACAAGTACCTATGTGTTTGGTTTGATATCTCTATATCATGACTAATGAGATTCTGTCATCAACCAACACCACAATCTAGTCTTGTGTGTCATTGCTGTCTATCTACCTTCCACAATGACATCTGACTAGGGACATAACAAGAATGTACAAACTCTTAGCATCCGTATGATCTCATCGTTCAGGTCATGAACCTGAAGGCATATGTCATTGAGTACTGTCATTCTCTAGACATTCAATCTGTTCTATCACTATCTCAAATGACTAAACCAGAAAGAATTGGAAGCTTGCCTTTGATGTTTATCAAATCAATCTTAATGTATCCCACCAATCATCCCATGATTGGCTCTCAGGGCATACATACCAACACATCGCTCCTAGAAACCGCAACAGCATCAGATCAAATCTCACCATGGTAGTGTGGAAGCCAGGGGGAGGAAAGTGCAAAGGCAGTGCTCCCTCCCCCCAGCGGCAGCGCCACCGGGGAAACCTAGAAAGCGGAGCAGAAACCTAGAGAGCGGAACAGAACAGCAGCAAGGGTGGCCGATTTAGTGCGATTTAGCATCACACCAAGGATCCGTAGGCACCATCTTCTTCCTCCACCCTTCTTCTTCCTCTCCCTACATCCTTCCTTGCCCCATCTGCAACACCCTAGAGTGGCGCCCCCAAGCAGGGCAGCTGACCAGCAGCAGTGCAGCAGCTGTAGCAGCCGGCTAAGGGCCATCTTGGGCGCGCAAAGCACCAAGCAATGACACCCTTGACTCCGAATTGAGGTTAGGGCTCGATTCTACAGCCACCCAGCCCGCGAACGGCGACCCAGCCGAGTTCCTCTCCTTCCTGTACCTGTGAAATGACCGCTTTCTTGCAGCAGGTCCGATCAGGAGATTTGGGCGTGAGCAGTAGCACCCATCATCATTTTCGGGTTCATCCTTGATCCCAAGTTAAAGAGTTAGGAAGGATTTGAGTTAGTTTCACAGCAGTTGACCTTTAAATGAAATTTTAGTATTCTCTGTTATTTAATCATATCTACAGGTTTGTAACAGTTGTTATCTTAATGAAATGTTGACATCTCATGTCGTTTAAATTATATTGTTTAGATCTATTCAGTATAGTATTATCTTGTATTTTATTCCAATTAATAAACATAAAATGAGTTATCTGCGATGGTTGGGTGAAATTCTATTCACTGAGCTAATAGCTCACCAACCTACTGAAACATTTTTTAGGTCAGCGTCAGCACAAGGAAGCTGAAGGATCGTATCACCCAAGTTCTTAGAAGGTAGTTCATAGTTAGATAGATGTCTCTTAGTCCTTTCCCCTTGGTCCTTGGGCTTGTGGTGTGGTAGTGAGAGAATGTAAAGTAATAAGTAGTTTAGTTTTAAATTAATTGTTGTACTTTATATTCTACATGCAAGATGTAAAATGTTGTGTAAATTCTGTTTTACCTACCTAGTAAGGTAAATAGTAGTTGCTTCCGCAAGTTTAGTAAGATTTCAGTTTAATCCAAGTTACAAGATTTTTCATTTAGGATAATTCTGAGTGATTAAGAAAAGAAAAAGTTTAGGGCGATCTTTGTATTAAATGTAATCCTCTTTGTCATGCCCTAATCTCATGATTGGTAGTAAATCATTGGATCGGGGTGTGACTTGGATAGATCAATGTAGGAGGGTCCTCTACTCAGGGACATGGTACTTACCCTAGAATAGACTCCCCCATTTGACTTGTGGTGATGTGGACCTATTGATCCATGGCATCTAGTTCCCCACATGGAACCAATTACCAAAATCATCAACAAGATACATATAGTGGGAACATTCATACATATTACAAATTTCCTCCAAAATCTTGATGACTTTCATGCTTTAGTGGGAACAAGGGACTCGTTGAACCTCTTCATCAGCCAATATGCCTAAATGCCTTCTGGTTTGCATAAGAAAATTGTGTCGGTCTTGGTCAGTCTCCTATCAATGATCATGGATGGATCTATTAAATGTAGACCCCCAAGGTCAAAAGGTTTAATCAGAGTATCCCAAGCTATGTAGTGAGCTCGGCCACCCCAGATAAATATAACAAGGAGAGACCATAGGGTCCTCAAAAAGGGGGTTAGGATATCATAGTGTTCATCCTAAAAAAAGTCACGCTTTACATCGTAGTTCTCACCAGGTCAAGTCGACCAACCATTGAGATTGACAATCTGCTGCAAGCTTAAACCATCGAGTGTAGAACATGAATGCACACGTTGACATTTTTTCTGTAGCCTCTTCCACCTACAAAAACTCTCAAGTACTTCGTTGGTAGATATTTCCTTTCTATTCCAGCTACCCCTTTCAGTCTCCATCTCATACTATAACATGATTTAGATAAGTAAATCTTTGATTTGATGGTAGCTATTTTTAAGCTAGTCAACATTCCACGACCAATTATGACCAACTTATATTCCTTAAGTCTATAAGCCAGTCAACCCCCATGACTTTGAATGGTTTATCTTGCCTTGGTCTTCATCTTCAATGTTGAGGCTAGTCAAGCCTTCCATAATAATGGTGAAGAGCAGGGGACATAAGGGGTTGACATGGTTTTTATAGCACTCAAAAATTCACCTAGAGCTTAAACCCCTAATTTTATACAAAAACCTTATGCAATAGTACCACCCACAAGCGGACAAGTCTCATGACAATATAGTTAAGGATCAAATTCCAAAGGACAACACTATTAAAAACCTTGGTAGTCGTATCTAGTGGATTGAGACTAATATTTAAAACTGAGAAATTATTAAGTTTGGTTAAACTAATTGCAAGGAAGGTAAAAGAACAATATCAAATTTGGTTTTATATTAACGATGAAGGTCATTAGGGTGAAATAGGTTTTTCACCACCACCACCCATGCAAAGATATCCATAACACATCTAGGCAAGATATAAACATACAAAAAGAGTAAGGGAAAATATGTCCATTAGGCACTAGAAATTGTGAAAATATCATTGTGAACTTGATGTCTTGTTACTCATTGATCGTGTTCTTACTACTCTAAAGATATACCTTGGATAGTTCTTTTTAGGCATCAACCAAGTTAAATTTTTTAAATTCAATGTATAAAAATTCTCACAATAAATAATTTAATAGATTAAGCAATGTAGGAGATCATGGCACAAAACATGCACAAAGTGATTAACTTTGAGATGGAAGGTTCTACACAAGCCATAGAATGTTGACATATGCATATATAAACATGGGGAGTAGGGATATTACCCATGCCCCTATGAGATAGACTACTTTCTCTTCATAATAGAAACATGAATATATGAAGAGCGGGAAGAATCAACCATGTCCATCATGGGGAAAAAACTTAATGCTCAATGGAAAAAAAATCTTCTAGTAGATGATGATGTTGGCTAGGTAGAGGGATGAAGAGAACACATAGTGCAAGTTAGGTATCCCCATCTTTACACCTTGCTCCTCTCTTCTAGACCAACCTTTGGTAATGAAAAGGAGACTTTGGCTGAAGGGCGACAACGATGTGGATTCACCCACCCTAAGTAATGAGAGAAAGGAGAAGGGGAGATGAAGTGGAAGGATGATAGAACCACCACTGCACCACATGGAAAGGATGACAAAACTCTTGATCAATGAGAACCTTACCTAGACATAGAGAAACATCTTGTCCACATAGATGAGTCAACACCCTAAATGACTGACGTAGTCAACAATTTATAGGCATTGACTGCGAGACATCAACTTCATCGAATATGGGTCCATTGATCTATGGTGTGGAAAATCTATAGTTTGACGAAGTGGGGGGTCTGTTGCTCAACAAGACCAAGAGTCCTATTCTCAAAGGGATCGAGAGTTTGTTGTTCGATGGCATTGGGAGCAAGTGCTCGACAGGAGTGGGAGTTCTTCGGCTGACGGTGTTGGAAATTCAGTTTTGTACATGACTAGGAGTCTACTGGCCACTTAAATTGGAAATTCGAATCTTGAAGGGATTGGGAGTCCGTCGGTCAACAACATTGGAAGTTTGTTGCTCATTGATGCTCCTTATCTCATTAGTCATGAGAGGATAAATCTCATCGAGTAGTAGGAAATGAATCCCCGTTGGGATCTTCACTTGACAGGCTTAGTGCCAAGTGGTTTTGTATATAAAAAGGATAGAAAAAGGTGATTAGAGTAGTTATTATGGAAATGCCAAAACAAGAAAGGTTATAGGAATAAAACATTGTAAAGTCAATATTATGAAAGTAAAACATGCACTTAACATCCACAAAGTTGGATTTTATCACCCCCTAAGCATAGGATCAAGCTTGTCCTCAAGCTAACATACAGAATGAAGGCATAAAGTGACTTCAATTAGCTTTATTAAATAATGTTTTTGGAGTGTGCAAAATGTATTTATTCCAACATTATATCAAGACTTATGCATCATGGTTGGTTTTTTCTTAATCCATAGATTATTTCACTTCAATGTAGAGTTGTGTTACCCTTCTTATGTATTACAACCATTATTTGAGGAAGGATTTCTCTATTACAATGCATCAAAAATCCGCTCCTCGCAGTACTTGCGCAAGGTTTTGGCTAAAGTTAGTTTCCCATCCAACTTTTGTTTTCTTTTTGGGAGCCCTAGCTATTTGTGAATGGGTAGGATAAGGCTATGGGGTATTTGGTACTTCTTAGGGTCACTCAACCATGGGTATTGTTGTATTGTTAGTGTCACCCAACACTATAAGAAAGTTAGCAATTACGGTGTAAAAGGTTTGACGTAAATGTGGCAGAGTTCGTCACTATAACTATTAGGGATGAGAAATAAAAGTCACCGCATTTTGTCGTTACTGGTCTTACTGTTAACAGAAATAACAATGAATGATTTCAGTTTGTCGTTAATACAAATAAGGACGACTTATATAGTTTGTCATTAATGGTTGTAACGACCACATAAAAAGTTCGACGTTAATAGTAGTCGTGACCACATAATATTGTCGTAAATACTAATAATGACGACTAACTCGTTTGATCACAATGATCAATTGAGACAACTTTTTTCTATCGTAGTTAGTATTAACATTAAAAAATAACAACGACGACCAAAATTGTTTGTCATTTACAGCAGTAACAACAACATAGTTCAGTCACAAATACTAATAATGACCAGTGACTCATTTAATAAAGAGGTCTACTGTGATGCCTTTTTTGTGTCGTAATTGTAAATAGCTATAATGACAAAAAAAAATAATTCAATACTAAATTTCTTAACTATTCTATAGGTCACATGGACACTAACATGTTAAAGATTTCCTAATGATATGAAAATGTGAAAGAATGCCTATTAGTGAAAAGCTTATCTTAGACAAAAGTATGTTACATGTATGAATGATAAAGCCTAAAGAAACTCATGTTCTAGGTTTTAGAAAGCACGAAGCGTGAGGATTACCCCGCTTGAAGAGGAAAGCGGAAAGAGAGTTTTGAAGTGGTGCTTTTTGAAAATGGAGTCTCTGTTATTTTAAAATTTTAGAAAAAAATTGTGATTGGCATACTACCAACAAAAATAAAAATAACTAAACAATAAGGTATCTTGAATAAAAGATTATCACCTATTAAAATTAATACTAATATAGTATTGATTAAGAGAAGTAATTACTGATATTACTAGGATAAAATACTAATTCGAATTTAGAAACATACATCCAAGAACCATCAGTCTTGCATTCATATATAGATGCCTTGATGGTATATATTTATATAGGTGTTATGATTAAATTGTGAAACAACCAAATAATAATCGTTAATACATGTGTAATAGCATGTTCTTATAATCATAAAGATGGTGTGACGTGGTTTATTATCGCACTAACAAATTCACTTAGGGTTGAAATCCTTGAGCTTTTACCAAAACCTTGTGTAATAATGCCACCCGCAAGGGGACGAGTCTTATCGTAGTATAGTTAAGGATCAAATCCCAAGGGACAACATTTTTAAGAATCGTTGTTAGTCAAGTCTAGTTCAAGTAGGACTAATATTTAGAATGATTGATTGATTTGAGGTTAATTAAACTAATCGCAAGAAAGTAAAGAGCAGAATTAAAGTTGGTTCTAGATTAATGATATGGAATCGCTAGGATGGTCCTGGGTTTCACCACCACTACACATGAAAACACATCCAAACATCAAACATCCAGGCAAAAACTAACTATCCAAGTAGAACTGCTGCGAACCCTCCCTAAGGGATGTTTAAGTTTGCGTAAGCATCACCTTAGGCATCAGATGTCTCGTCGCCATCCGGATCATGCACCTACGGTTCTGAAGTTACAAAATCCAATTGAAGTTGTGGCCCTCCCTGAGGGATGTTTAGGCACGCAGAAGTGTCACCGTGGGCTAGATGGCTCGTCCCCTCACGGATCGTACACTTACGACCTCAAGGAATCCCTCTCTATTTCTAGTCTGGGAGTCAACCACGCTAATCGATAGGCAAGGAGGCAATTAATCTACAAGAAAACATCGACGATTAACAACGAAGATACAAATATCCAACTGAAGATGTAGCCCTCCCTGCGGGATATTTAGGCCACAGAAGCTTCATCGTAGGATAGATGGCTCGTCCCCTCACAGATCATACACTTACTACCTCAAGGAATCCCATTCTATTTCAAGTTTGGGAGTCAACCTCATTAATCGACATCCTAGCCTACATATAGAAGTTCTTGCAAAATAGGGAAGAACTAGATAGAAGCAAGAAGATAATCAACCTACAAACATTAATGATTAACAATGAAATGAAAAGTTATATACATTGCCATGGAATGTTTAACAGGAGAACATGCTTGCATGGGCAGCAGGGCTAGTCCCCGCACCCCATCGACAAGGAACTACTCGCTCATGATGCGAGAGACAAGAAGAATAAGAGAGAGGGAAGGTTCCACCATGAGCATGATGCAGAAGGTAGTCGCAACTCGGTGAAGATGATGCAGTCTTCTACATCGTGTCAGAGCAGATCTGGACGAGGAGGAAGAACCACCAAGGCAGACCGAGCAGATCTTCTTCTCCACCTTCTTTCTCATCTTGATCTCCTTGCTCAGTCCAGGAGCAGCAGGTGAAGTGGAAATGGCGTAGATGATCGGGATCAAACCTTTACTCAGGCAGCCTGTCGGCGTCCTCAGTCTGATGCCCTGAATTAGGACCCTTGCGGTCCTATTTATAGGCACTGGTTGGGGTCCTCCTATTTTTGGTGTGACTCCACTTTAAATGGTTTTACAGGACCCATTTTAGTTCATAACGGTTTGGACATTCTCATCCAAACGGTCTTGATTAGCATCTTCCAAACGGTCTTCATAAACCCAGCCTAACGGTTTGCTGTGCAACCGATCTTCGTCTCACGTTTTGCGCACCAACCGATCTCCATCCATATGGTCTTCATAAACCCAGCCCAACGGTCTTCTGTGCAACTGGTCTTCATCCCACAGTTTTTGCGCCAACTGGTCTCCATCCAAACAATCTTGGCTTTCTACCCTAGCGGTTGCGGGTCTTGCATCCATACGGTCTCAGAGACCGATAATCATCCAAATGGTTTTCATCTCTGATTAGTCTTGCATTCACACAGTCCTTGCACACCAAACGGTCTTGAGTATCCTGCTGCCCATCAGTCTTGTGCCCAAATGGTCTTCGGCTCCCTCACGGTCCTCACATCTGCATCCAGACAGTCTTTAGCCTAGCGGTCTAGAGGACCGAGCGGTTTGCTGCTGATCGGTCTTGAAGACCGTTTGTCGCTGATCGGTCTTGAAGAGCAGAGGGCATGCGATGGTGGTAGGTAGGTGTTGCGGGCACTTCTATCGTTCATGGAGGAGGCAGTGATGATAGAAGCAGGGATGTTTGGCGGCTTAGGAGACATAGGCCTAGGGTTTGCAGAGGTGGTATAAGGAAAAAGAAGATGGAGGCAGAGGTAAGCATGGCTCCGGTGCCTTGGTGGCGATGGAGCGGCGTCACTGCTGTGAGGAGGTCGACCGTAGTGCAGGTCCTGGTGGCCTGGTCTTCATGATCCTAGTTAGGTGGCCGTCCATACGGTCTTGAGAAGGCAGAAGCCCTTACGGTCTTGAGACTGAGGGAGGGGGAGACTATATGGAAGTAGACTGATAGGGCGGCTCATAATCGAAACTGTTAGCCCAAAATCACATGATCGAGAGACAAAATGAAGGAAATCGATAGCGTCGAGTGAATGAGGACCGTAGATCCATAATTTGATGGTGCGGAAAGACTCGCGGTCTGAGACCGTGTGGATGAGTGGCTGAGACTAATAGGTCGAAACCGAATGGATGAAACCGAATGGTACATATTGATCGTTCAAGACCATTTGGTCAAGGCCGAGGCTGAGAGGATCTTGAGTAGACGTAAATCTAGTGTTGAGTAAAAGTGGGCCCCAGCTGAAGGTTCACCCGCATCGTGACCAGCATAATCTGCATGAAATACATATAAAACTAGTTAATAACTTGATAATCTGATCAACCAAGCAAAATTGCACATTGTAAGATTTAAGGAGATGAAATCGAATGTAATTAGTGGAATTGGGCCCAGAATGGCAACTGAAAATCATGATGAATTTGGATTCATCAGAATACCCCAAACTTAAACGTTGCTCATCCCCGAGTAACACAAAATCTGAAACAGTCGCCATATTAATGAATTAAATTTGTGTGACTCCCTCATGTGCACATCACGATTTGTTTCCTTTCTACATAGTATAACTAAGCATCTCAACTTCCTGAGACCACTGAACACATCTTACAATATCTTCATTCCGGAGTTTGTTTTCCAACATCACTTCCTCCTCACTTTTTCCAACAACAAGCAGTTCTAAGAGTTTTGTAAGAGTCTAGAGATACCCGCAGAACAACAAGTGTGCATCTGATCTGACACTGGTGTATATCAGGATGGTGGAGGTATTCATCATGCCTTTAGGTGGAAAAGGGAGTGAATGGTGGTATGGAAGGAAGAAACAAATCTCTCCTCTATTTGACTCAAGATTTTTATTTTACGATTGCAATTTCATTGATTGCATTTTTTTATGCGAATCCATCCTCTATTCGACTTGAAATTGTAATTTCTTTTTGTGTGCACATTGGCATCTTTTCTTGGTGGTACGTTCCTATTAATTTGTTAGGGGTATGGAAGAAGAGGATATAGAGGGAGGTGGTGTGCCACCCTGAACATAGGGTTTGACACTTATTTTGGCTATTTTTGTTTCTTTCTGATGGACGAAGGGGTACGAAGATGATAGAAGAAGTGTAGAAGAGAGTTCAGATCATAATGCAACTTGATTTACAATTCAGTGCACTAGGTGGTTCTCTTTATCATACTCTACTCAAATAATAACTTGATGCGGATCTGGTGGAGCTTCCAAGTTATTGTTCCACTTGTCAGTTTGGAAGCACGATGTGTTTGATCTCTATCAGCCCGACAGACACTTGCCATTTTTTTGCAGAAGGATCATGATGTTAGGATTCATAAGCTTCACAAGATGATTTCAATCAATAGGCTAGTTTTCAGAAAATGGCCCTTTTGAGGATTTGCTTTGAATAAGGAGGGTATAATGATGCAAAGAAAAGCTTGGAGAGAAAAACTAGCTAGCTAGGTAATGGCTATTATTGAAACGAAAAGCGTCAAAACTTCATCAAGTTTCTTGTTCAATTTCTTTGAAAACATACAAATTTTGAAAATTTTGATCAAAATTGCAACCATGAAATCTTAAGTCTGAAATGGATGGGTGTGGGTGGAAAGTGAAATATGTACCACCCACCCTCCACTCCGAACTTAGAAATTTTCTCATCCCAAGCAAACTCTAAATTCGAGATGGAGGGGAAAATTCATGCCGGTTGGACCACTAGATGTGGTTGCGTTCTAATCAGCGTGTATCCTCCATCTGAAAATCTCAAAAATGAGGATTAATCAGAACTCAAGATAGCATCTTGCGATGTGATTTTTTTATTTAGTGCAAATTTGTCTACGATTTAAAAACAAAATTAAGGAAAATATATAAATCAAAACTAAAATTAAAAATGAAGTTATTGATTGGGTTGCCTCCCGACAAGCACCTTTGTTTTACGTCGATGGCTCGATGCGAGTCCTTCAATTTTCTGGAGGATACGTTGGATTGGTAAGATCCATCATTGCTTTGGTGCCTATGTTGGCTGAGGTGAAATATCTCTTCAAGCGTTGGTTGTTAGCCACAAATTCTCCTAACTGTTCGCTCCATAAAATGAAAGCACCATGCAGGTAGATGCTCTTAACAATGTAAGGTCCAGACTAGCGAGAGCGGAGTTTCCCTGGGAATAATCTCAGTCTTGAGTTGAATAGTAGAACTTCGTCTCCCACTTGAATGTCCTTCCTTTTAAGATGACCATCGTGCCAAAGTTTGGTGCGTTATTTGTAGATTCGTGCATTCTCATAAGCTGTCATCCGGAGTTCTTCCAGGTATTGAAGTTGTAGAATCCTGGCTTCTCCTGCTTTCTTCATGTAGAAATTTCGTTGTTTGATTTCCCACCATGCTTTATGTTCGAGTTCTACAAGAAGGTGGCATGAATTTTGATAGATTAAACGAAATGGTGTAGTTTCAAGAGGAGACTTAAAAGTAGTGTGGTAGGCCCACAAGGCGTCATTGATTTTCACTGACCAATCTTTTCGGTTGCAACCTAATGTCTTTTCCAAGATAGCCTTGAGTTGACAGTTAGAGACCTCTACCTGCCCACTTTTCTGGGGATGGTAGGGTGAGGCTACCTTGTGTGTTACACCATATTTCCTCAACAACGCTTCAAAGCTTCTTTCCAGAAAATGAGAACTTCCGTCGGATATTAGAGTGCGTGAGACTCCGAAACGGGAAAAAATAATATCTTTGAACATTTTGATAACTGGTTTGGCATCACTAGTTACACTTGGTATGGCTTCTACCCATTTTGAGATGTAATCTACTTCGACTAGGATGTAGGAAAATCCATGTGAAGGTGGGAATGGACCCATGTATTCCACACCCCAAACATCAAAAATCTCGACTTCTTGCCATAGTTTAAGTGGCATCTCATCTCTTTTCATAATGTTACCCATTTTGTGACCTTTATCAAATGATAGAACAAAGTTGTAGGAATCTTTGGAAATGGTCGGCCAAAAGAAACCACATTGCAAAACTTTCAAGGAAGTTTCCTTAGAACTCATATGGCCTCCAACTAGGCCTGAGTGACATTGCATTAAAATGAGTTGGGCTTCCTCCTCAGCGATACAATGTCTGTAGAGACCATCAACATAGAGCTTGAACAAGTACGACTCATCCTAGTGATATTGTTTCCCATCATGCACAAATTTCTTTAGTGCGTTCCTAATGCATTCAGGCTGGATGACACCAACCACAAGGTAGTTCACATAGTCTGAGTACCATGGGGAAACTTCTGAGACTTTCATAAGATGGTCATCTGGAAGGGAATTGTTAATCGGGATCTTCTTAGTTTCCAGAGTGTGAATATGACTGAGATGGTCTGCCACAACATTCTCTGTACCTATCTTATCTCTTATTTCTAGATCAAATTCTTGTAGGAGGAGAATCCATCTAATCAACCTAGGTTTAGCATCTTTCTTCGCCAGGAGGTAACGGATAGCAGCATGATCCGTATAGACAATAACTTTTGAACCAATGAGATCGGATCTGAACTTGTCAAAGGCGTACATGACTGCAAGGAGTTCCTTTTCAGTAGTCGCATAATTCCTCTGAGCTTCATCGAGGGTTTTTTATGCATAGTAGATCACATAATGTTTCTTTTCTATACATTGTCCTAAAATAGAACCCACAACATAATCACTGGCATCACACATAATTTCAAATGGGTGATCCCAATCGGGAGATCTGATGATGGGTGTTGTTGTAAGAGCATGCTTTAGGTTGTTGAAACTTTTAACACATTCCTCATCAAAGTGGAACTCAACATCCTTTAGCAATAGAATCATCATAGGTTTGGTTATTTTGGAGAAATCCTTAATAAACCGTCTTTAAAAACCTGCATGACCTAGGAACGCGTGAACTTCTCTTACATTCGTTGGAATAGAGAGTTTGGAAATCACTTTGATTTTCACTCTGTCAACTTTGATTCCTCGATTGCTGACTCTATGACCAAGGACAATTCCTTCCTTTACCATAAAGTGACATTTCTCTGAGTTCAACACAAGATGTGCTTCTTCACACCATTTGAGGACAAGGGAGAGATGCTTCATGCACGAGTCGTAAGAGTCTCCATATACAGAAAAATCATCCATAAAAATTTCCATGATGGTTTCAGTGAGACCAGTGAATATAGCTGCCATGCAACGTTGGAAAGTTGCAGGCGCATTCTAGAGTCCGAACGACATCCTTCTAAAGACATATGTTCCAAACGGGAAAGTAAAAGTCATTTTCTCTTGGTCATCTGGATGTAT
This sequence comes from Alisma plantago-aquatica, assembly GCA_963693085.1. NCBI lineage: Eukaryota > Viridiplantae > Streptophyta > Magnoliopsida > Alismatales > Alismataceae > Alisma > Alisma plantago-aquatica. Next base: position 146,170,676 of record OY856415.1, read on the forward strand.
AGGAATTTGATAGAATCCAGAGTAACCATCGAGATAACAGAAATATTCTTGGTGAGCCAGTCTTTCTAAGACTTGATCAAGAAAAGGCATCGAAAAATGATCCTTTCGTGTCACTTTATTCAACTTCCTATAATTAATACACATCCTTCACTCGGTGACTTTTTGAGTGGAGATGAGTTCATTGTCTTCATTTCGTATCAAAATAGTTCCACCTTTCTTTAGGACAACATGCACGGGACTCACCCATGGCGAGTCAGATATCGAATAAATGATTCTAGTAGTAAGCAGTTTAATGACTTCTCGACAGACTACTTCCTTCATATTCAGATTAAGTTTCCTTAGGTGTTCAACAGTTGGATTGTGATCTTCCATCATGGGGATTTTGTGCATGAACAATGCTTGACTGAATCCGGTGAGATCACTCATCTTGTAGCCTATGGCTTTTCTTCTTTCTCTTAATTCCGTCAGGAGTTTATCTTCTTGTTCGGTTGTTAGGTTAGAATTAATAATGACTCGGCAGACCTTGAGAATCTAGAAACACGTACTTTAATCCCTCGGGTAGGGGTTTCATTTCAGGGGCTTCTGGTTACTTGCTCGGTTCTTCAGTAACATTCACAGCCCTGAGTTCCTCAAATTTAGCTTTAGGATCTTCTTCAGCAGTGTCTAGGTGGTGAACAAAATTTTTCATTTATTTGTCAATTGAACTTTCTACATTTGGATTAGTCAGAGCATCTTCCAAAGGAACTTATTATTCATAATCCTCTTGTGTGAGGAGTGACATCTGCTCTATGCACTCAATCAAGTAGACTTCTTCTTCCATGCTCGGTCTTCGCATGCTTTCAAAAACCTTGAACTTGAGGGTTTCTTTACCTAGTCTGAGCAGTAAGGTTCCTACTTCAACAGCTATCAGAGCTCTTGCAGTGGCAAGGAAAAGACAGACAAATATGAGAGGGTATCTGGCGTCTTCTTTTATGTCCATAATGACAAAGTCACATGGAACATAGGAATCTTTGCCTACCTTGACGGGTACTTCTTCAATGATTCCCAAGGGAAGAGTCATGGTGTTATCTTCAAGCTGTATGGTCATGCCCATCAGGAGCAATTCAGCAAACCCTAGCCTTTTACAAAGGCTAAGTGGCATGATAGAGATGCTAGCACCAAGATCTTCTAATCCTTTCTTACATGAAGAATTGCCAATATGGCATGGAATCCCAAAGGATCATGGATCTTTCTGCTTCTTAGGCATCTTGCTCTGAATAATTTCGGAAGTGGTCATTGCTAACTTGACTGTCTCATATTCTTCAGTTATATATTTCCTTGTCAGGAGAGAGACTTTATGTACTTTGTCCATGCTGGTATTTCAGCCAGCACATCAAGAAAGGGATATCAACATGGAATTTCTTCATGGCTTCTTTGAACTTGTTGAATCGAGTGTCGAGCTTTGTCTGCCTCAAACGGGCGGGGAAAGGTATACGAGGCTTATACACTGGCACGTCTGGCTCATGTGTTTCTTCAACCAACAAGTTGGTTTCTCAAAACTTTGCCTGTTTGTCTTATTAGAAGTTGATGTTTCTTTTGGTTGGGACTCAGGTGTCATAGAGTCTTGGATAACCACAGAGTCACCCTTGTCAGTAATCACTACATGTGTCTCGATAGGAGGATCAAAATAATCTCTTCCGGACCTAGTGGTGACATCCTTTAGTTACTCTAGGTGTTTAGGTTTGTTCTCTGGTTGACCAGCAAAGGTTCCAGCAGGTGACTTCATGTTAGCTGCAAGTTGAGCTCGTTGAGATTCAATAGCCTTCTGATGGGCTTGCTGGTTAACTATCATAGTCTGATATGAATGTAGCATCTTTTCAATGACTGTTATCTTGTCATTAGATGAGATGGGACCGGCTTGTTGCCCTTGTTGTAGGTTCTGGTAAGGGACTAGATTGGGATTCTAGAACTGAGAATTGTTCTGATAATTGTTGAAATTTCTATTCAGAAAGTTACCCCTAAAGTTCCCTTGATTCCCGAAATTTTATTGTTGGTTATACTGGAATCCTGGTGGTCCTCGTTGCTGATTATTTGAACCAAGTTGTCGCGAGTTTTCTGCTCTTGAAGGGTTTCTGTATTGAAAACCAGGATGGTTCCTATTCTGATTCAGATTATAGTATCCTTGACTAGGGATGGTGTTTACCGTATTAAGACTTTCCATTTGGCTATGATCTCCTTGGCCACATGCGTTGCTTAGAACAACATTCTAGAGAACATTGCATGCTAAAGTGGAATGATTACTACCTTTACATGCTTCACATAACAGTGAAGATGACTTGATCTGTTCTTTTTGTTGAGGGGGTGAATGTCCTCTTCCAAATGCATTAAGGGATGATTCGATATGGTCTTGCTTGGAAACTAAGAGGTTGAGGGTCTCAGCGATAGACTTGTATTCAGGAATAACTTCAGCCATAGCCACCTTTAACACTCCTTTGCCTACATACCTACCCCAATTAGCTTGATTTTCAGCTCCAAGGGTGACAACCCTCCATGCACTGTCATAACTCTGACCTATGAAGTTTCCTCCGCATGAGGAGTTTAAAAACCTCTTGATATCATTGTCCACGCCCCTATAGAAGATTTCGATAAGTTGATTCTTAGGGATTCAATGGTGCGGACACTTGTGTAGAAGGTCTTTATATCTTTCCCATGCTTCAACAAGGGTTTCTGTAGGGGCTTAAGTGAACATTGTCTTTCGTCCCTTAATTTTATAGGTGAGAGAAGGTGGGTACATTTTTTCCAGGAAAATGTTTTGGAGTTGTTCCCAAGTAGTGATGGGTTTGTATTGCAAAGAGTTGTACCAGCTTATAGCTCATCAGCTAGAGAATACTTAAAGAGACGAAGTCGAATAGCATCATCTGAGACTCCATTTTGCTTTCTGATAGCACATAGATCGATAAACCTTAGAAGTTGTTCCTGACTATCTTCTCCTTGTTTACCATAGAATGGGTTGTTTTGAAGCAAGGTGATCCAATGTGCCTGGATCTCAAAATTTGTAGCATTGATGGGAGGAGGTTGCACTGGGTGATGAATATCAACAACTTTAGGGATGGAGAACTCTCTAAGGTCATTCTACAGTTCTACTGCTTGTGCTACTGCTTGAGGTGCTCGGATCTCTGTTTCAATTATAGCTCTGGCTTCTTGCATAAGCCTATCTCTTTGTGCAACAAGGGCTTGAGCAACCTTTCGGGCTATTTCCTCCTCTTGAGCCATCCTTTCTTGGTTCTCTCTATTCAAACAATGAAAAGTTTTGTCTATCTCAGGATAAAAGTTAGCAGTGAGACTGGGACTGTTTGAGCGGTGCATGCACTAGTCTTTGTTGGTACCTGGGATGGAAGGATTTTTCAGAAGTGAGATTGACAGAGTAGAATCGAATTCAAGTAGATGATCAATTGTTTCAAAAGAAAAAGAAAAATTCTAGATTAGCCTTAAAAGAAATAGATTTGACTAATAGATTCTGTTATCCCCGGCAATGGCGCCAAATTTTATTATTGCACTAACAAATTCACTCAGGGTTGAAATCCATGAGCTTTTACTAAAACCTTGTGCAATAATACCACCTGCAAGCGGATGGGTCTTATCACAGTATAGTTAAGGATCGAATCCCAAGGGATAACGTTTTTAAGAATCGTTGTTAGTCGAGTCCAGTTCAAGTAGGACTAATATTTAGAATGATTGATTGATTTGAGGTTAATTAAACTAATTGCAAGAAAGTAAAGAGAAAAATTAAAGTTGGTTCTGGATTAATGATATGGAATTACTGGGATGGTCCCAGGTTTCACCACCACTACACATGCAAATACATCCAAACATCGAACATCCAGGCATGAACTAACTATCCAAGTAGAACTGATGTGAAACCTCCCTGAGGGATGTTTAGGTTTGCGTAAGCATCACCATAGGCATCAAATGTCTTGTTGCCATCCGGATCATGCACCTACAGTTCTAAAGATACAAAATCCAACTGAAGTTGTGGCCCTCCCTGAGGGTTGTTTAGGCACACAAAAGTTTCACCGTAGGCTAGATGGCTCGTCACCTCACGAATCATACACTTATGACCTCAATGAATCCCTTTCTATTTCTAGTCAGGGAGTCAACCATGTTAATCGATAAGCAAGCAGACTATTAATCTACAAGAAAACATTGACGATTAACAATGAAGATACAGATATCCAACTGAAGCTGTAGCCCTCCCTGCGGGATGTTTAGGCTAGAGAAGTGTCACTGTGGGCTAGATGGCTCGTCCCCTCACGGATCATACACTTACTACCTCAAGGAATCCCATTTTATTTCTAGTTTGGGAGTCAACCTCATTAATTGACATCCTACCCTACATATAGAAGTTCTCGCAACATAGGGAAGAACATGATAGAAGCAAGTAGATAATCAACCTACAAACATTAACGATTAACAACGAAATGAAAAGTTATATACATTGCCATGGAATGTTTAATAAGAGAACGTGCTTGCATGGGAAGCGGGGCTAGTCCCCACACCCCAGCGAAAAGGAACTACTCCCTCATGATGCGAGAGATAAGAAGAAGAAGAGAGAGGGAAGGTTATTCCATGAGCATGATGTAGAAGGTAGTCGTAGCTCGGTGAAGATGATGCGGTTTTCTACGTCGTGTCAGAGCAGATCTGGACGACGAGGAAGAACCACCAAGGTAGACCGAGCAGATCTTCTCTCCACCTTCTTTCTCATCTTGACATCCTTGCTCGGTTTAGGAGCAGCAGGTGAAGTGGCAATGGCATGGATGATCGGGATCAAACCTGTGCTCACGTAGCCTGTCAGCATCCTCAGTCGGATGCCCTGAATGAGGACCCTTATGGTCCTATTTATAGGCACTAGTTGGAGTCCTATTTTTTGTGTGACTCCACTTTATACTATTTTGGAGGACCCATTTTAGTTCGTAACAATTTGGACATTCTCGTCCAAACGGTCTTGATTAGTATCTTCCAAACGGTCTTCATAAACCCAGCCTAACGGTCTGTTGTGCAACTAGTCTTCATCTCATGGTTTGCGCGCCACCCAGTCTCCATCCAAACGGTCTTCATAAACCCAGCCTAACGGTCTACTATGCAATCGGTCTTCGTATCACAGTTTTCTCACCAACCGGTCTCCATCCAAACGGTCTTGGCTTGATGCCCTAGCGGTCGCGGGTCTCTTGTCCATACAATCTCAGAGACCGATAATCATCCAAATGGTTTTGATCTCTGATCGGTCTTGTGTTCATGCGGTCCTTGCATGCCAAACAGTCTTGAGTATCCTACCTCCCATCGGTCTCATGCCCAAATGATCTTCGGCTCCCTCACGGTCCTCGCATCTGCGTTCAAACGGTCTTTGGCCTAGCAGTCTTGAGGACCGAACAGTTTGTTACTGATCGGTCTTGAATACTGTCATTGATCAGTCTTGAAGAGTAGAGGGCACGCGATGGTTGCATGTAGCTGCTGTGGGCACCACTGTCGTTCATAGAGGAGGCGGTGATGATGTCAGTAGGGATGTTTGGCGGCCTGGGCGACAGAGGCCTAGGGATTGTAGAGGTGGCGGAAGGAAGAAGAAGACGACGACATGGGTAAGTAGGGCTCTGGTGCGTTGGTGGAAATGGATGTTGGATCCTAGATGGGGGATTAGATGCTCTAGAGGGGGGTGAATAGATTAGAATGCACTTAAACAAAATTCAGTAGACCTTCAAGATATATCACAAGATAAGGTTGCCAAATAGGAAATTTGTGTGCAACTAAAACATGAATAGAAAGGGAGATAGAGATTGAACATACACCAATAGACAAGTTGTTTAGAGTGGTTCCACACTTCAAACTAGAAGTGAGTTGGTCCACTACCTAGAGAGGTCAACCTCTAGGATTTCTTAACCTTGCACCTTCATTATATTCATTATAAGAGATACAATACATGACCACAAATGGACTTACGTATCCAATACAAAGAGTCTTCAACCTTACAAAGGTCTTACCCACTTTGCAAGGAGTATTCTGCCTTCTTCCAAAGACTTACCTACTCTTGCACAAGTCTTCAGCCTTGCAGGGATTACCCACTCTTCTTGGATCTTCCGCCTTTGACTTCACCTTCACTCAATGAAGCTTCCACCAAGGACTTACCCACTTAAGCAAGGAGTCTTCTACCTTCACCAAGGGATTACCCACTCTTGCTCCAAGTCTTCAGCCTTGATCTTCACCAATGGATGCATTACCTTGTTCTTCTTCACCTCTCTTAGCCAAGAGAGAGAACCTTCATCTTCATTATTGAAATGAGAGATGGGGAGGTGGTGGAAGTGAGAGCCTCACAAGATATACATGTAGGATGATCTCTTTTACAAATCTCCTACTCACTCTAATGGATGTAGAAAGTGATTAAGCTTAGAGAGAGAGAGGAGGCTATAGGAATCACTCAACTATAGAATAGGAACCTCACATAGAGTTTTACATTGAATGCTCCACCTTGGAATGAAGCCCAAGGGGTCCTATTTATAGATGGGGATGCCTCTTAGCTCTTGGGAACACTTGAGAACAAAAACTAGCCATTTTGTGGCTTGCAACAGATATATTTTCACTTGTTGCAACTCCACAATGGCTAGAAGCACTTTTCTACACTTTTCTGTACAGTGCAATCGGTCGAGTTTCTATAAGGGTAAATTGACCGATAGAGTAAAAGCAAAAGCCGATATTCAGACCATCGATCGAGTTTGTCCTAGGGAAACCCGACCGACCAATGAAAATCAAATTGGTCAAGTACTCCATCGGTCGAGTTCTGTGAAGTGTAAACTCGACCAATCAAAAGACATTTTCAAGATCCAATCAGGATCGGTCGAGTTTGCAACTCACAGAACTAGACCGATGAACAGCCTGATGTGAATTTTGTAAAATGGCTTTTGAGTGCTTAAACATTCAATCTAAGTGCTCGTGATTTTTTCTAAACTTAATTACAAGTCATACAATCATTACAAGTGATGTACAACATGATTCTAATGGATTTACATCATATTACAAAAATGTGCACTTGTATTTACTTTGACTTGTCTTTTCTCCAATTTGATATGCGCAAGTTAGGGCATGTGGAGTGTGTCTATACCTAATCTGAAATTACTCAAGTAGAGACATTAGACACAAATATGTGGAATGGTTTGTCATCATTCAAACACGGGTTTAGTCAATTTAGATGTGAGTCAACATTGACCTAATTGACCTTGAGTCAACATTCTCCCCCTTTTTGAAGATGACAAACCATTCCATAAATGTATTGAAAGCTTTTAAGTAAAATCATACCTTCGGAGAAACCTAGGGGTTTCAATAGGATTGAGCTCATATGCTACCCCTCAATTGATGCACATGGAGTTCTCATACTCCCCCTCAAATGATACTATTTCTCCTGCATGGTTAGGTTTCATAACATTTATAGAATAATATGTCTTCTACTCATATATGTTCTACACATATACGTCTTCTCCCATTTACCTTCTCCCCTTTACATGGACATACTTTTCTTCTTCATGTAAGACATGCCTTCTCCCTATTTTGTCAAAAGAAGACATACCTTTCTCCCCCTTTGTCATTTCAAAAAGTGGGGGTATGAAGAGATAAGAAACACCACTTGTTAAAGGAAAAGGAGATAACAAAAATATATATAAGGAAAGTAAAAGAGCACAAATAGGGGCTTGTCCAAGCATAGAAAGAAAAGAAAGTTAAAGCATATACTTGAACAATCCAAAAAGCAAGATAAAGTGCTACAGAAAAAACCACAAATAGCAATTTTGACCCTCAAGATGATAGAATTTTCCCAAAAAGTGTCAGGGCTCATGTCAAAGTGATGAGCCTTGCTCAGAAGGTTGTTTTTGCATAAAAAAACACTAGTCTTGCACCACAAACTGAAACTCGAGCAAAAGCTGCATGAAATCCAAAAACCCTCTAATTTCTACATATAATGTAGATCTATGTACCCTGCATCACAATGTTATGCAAGCAACTCAAGATAGTAGATATGCAATTCAAGGAACAAGCTTGAGCATGTATGAGACAATATACAAGCATAGCATATAGTGAAATACCACTAGATGAGGAAAGATACCAATTATAAACAAGGTTAGAACTACATGTATGTGAACTACTAGTAGATGATATCACAAGTTAGGACTACTAGTAGGATCTAGATCATAGCAAGAGATACCAAAAGATACACAAGATAAAGAAAGCTATGAGTAGATGTAGATATCTATCCAAACAAAGAGATATGCAATTTTAGAAGCATGAAAGGATATAACTCACATACAAATATGCATCATTACCAAAGGATCATTACCACTAAGAACCTCAAGGTTGTATCAACACATGATATACACCTATATAGATGTAGCAAGTTAGAGTACAAGAGAAGCAATTTTCGACACAACCAATAGATCCAAAGAGATCATCATCCAAACCTACAAAACAACTCAAAGCAAGTAATTACAAGATATAGATATACCAATTTAGAGCAATTTGCAGGATAGAGTTGTAAGCAAGATTGGCAATTTAGAACATGGCAATATGCATATATAAAGGTACCAAAGGATTGCCAAAGAATAAGGCTATTGGTTGAGAAAATATAGTTAAGAGGGAAATTCTTATTCAATAAGCCAAATGTATATTCTTTGCACAGTGTTATCGGCCGAGTTCTGTGTATTGATAACTCGACCGATGACAGCTGCTGGCAACACCCATTGATGCATATCGGTCGAGTTTCAAACAGGGCAAACTCGATCGACAGAGCTGCTGTCAAAAGGCACATATATTACATAAAAACATATTTAGAGGCAAGATAAAAATACAAACCATATCCAAACATGTCTAAGCAAGTTAGTAATGCAGTATAGAAGCATTAGAAATAGTTTTTGAGTAGGAGTGTGAAGAGAATCACAAAATACCACTTTTGACTCAAAAACCACATGCATAGTGCACACTAACTTGACAAAAACAAGTTAGAATAGGTTATAAGCAAGAAAACTTTTACCTTTGTGCTTACCATTCCTTTTTCCATTTCTTGTCACCCTCTACACATCTCACCTTTCTTCTTTCATGTGGATTGACAAGCCAATTTGCAATTCAATATCTCAAGTCAATCCATTTGCAAGTACCTACAAGAAGAAATATTAAATGGTCCCCAATCATGTTTTTGGGTCCGGAGGGGTTAGCTTAGCAACCCAAGTCCTATTGCTCTTGGGTGCTTTCCTAAAAGGACAACAAGTAGAATAATGACCAATTTCATTGAAATAGTTGCATGTGCCCATAGTCTTGGAATTAGAGGATTCTCCAAGGAATATTGGAGGTCCTTTACTTTTGTTGTTCCTTTGGCTACTATCATACCCTAAACCATGTCTACCTATTTGTTTAGTAGTATGGTGTTGGATATCATTAAAATTCTTTTTACCAACTAAGAATCTTTGCAAAGAAGATCTGAAACCATCATTATCATGCATAAGATAAGTAATAGTAGAAGACAAATGATTGATATTATCTCTAGCATGCAGACGATCATTTTCTAAGAAAATATCTTTAGTTAATTAAAAATCTCTATCAATGTGAAGAGTAGATACATTATTCTCTCTACTAGTGGAACTAGAACATGATTCAAGCACAATGATTTTAGCAAGCAAGGAGGCATTTTCTGTTTCAAGCAAAGCAATCTTAGAAAAATAAACACAATTTTCAGATTCTAATCCTTACAAAACAAAATCCTTGTCCTTGTTTTCAAATTAAAGAACATCAATATCATGCATGAGAGAATCAACAATTAAAGTATGCTCTTCATTTGAACTAGGCATAAGAGGTTGAGCTTCTAGAAATCTAACCTTATCAAGTAAACTAGTATTTTCAAGTTTAAGAGAATCTACATGACTAAGACAAGCATTTTTCTCATCAAGCAAGCAAGAATTAGCATGTTCAAGATCATCTAGTTCTACATGCAAATTATCAACAATTCTAGCAAGCTTTTTCTTTTTCCTTTTATAAGACTTAAGAGAGGCACAAGTATCATGAATAATAGAAATCAAAGATTCTTTATCTAAAGAGTTTAGATTTACCTCACTTGAGTCTTCACGTTTTGATGCCATAAGAGAAAAATGGCATTCTCCTTCATCACTAGAACTTGAGCTTGATCTTCCACTTGAATCTTCACTTGATCTTGAGTTAGAGGAGTCACTTGAGCTTGAGTGGTACTTATCTTCTCTTTTCTTATGATGATGGATTTTCTTTCCTTTATAGAATCTACCCTTGGAGTACATGACATCTTCTTCAACTGAGAGGATGCAGAGTCCTGACCAACAATAGCCTTGATTTGAGCCTTCATTTCAGCTTTCTTATTTTTCTTTAGCTCTTTCTCCTCTTGTCTTGCAACTTCTTCTCTCTTGTCAAGTGTGACTTCATGTGCTTGTAGATTTTCAATGAGCTCTTCAGTAGGAATATCCTTAAGAGACTTTGCTTCTTTAATGGAAGTCACCTTGGGTTCCCACCTCTTTGGAAGAGTTCTAAGGATCTTTGAGTTGATCTCTCCTCTAGACATAGGATGACCTAGAACCGCAAGACCATTCAAAATGGTGTTGAGACTTGAGTACATGTTGGCTCTCCTCTCCTCCTTTCCCATCGTGAAGTTCTCAAGCAGCCCTTTGAGCATGTAGACTTTGCTTTCCTTCACTTGTTCTATCCCCTCATAAGTGATGCATAGCTTTCTCCATACCTCGTAGGCTGTTTCACATGAAGAAATCCAGTTGATCTCGGTGGAGGTCATGGAAGAATAAAGGATGTGTATGGCTCTAGCATTCAAGGTTGCTTTCTTCAAGGTAGCATCATCCCATTCTTCAATCTTTGTTGTAGGTAGCTTGTATGGGTTGTTCACCATTTGCCACATCTCAAGACTTGATCCTTGGATGTAGAATTGATGCCTTCTTCTCCAATAGAAGAAATTACTCCCATAAAAGATTGGTAGGCTGATCAAGTATCTCCCTCCTTGGTATTCACCCATCTTCTCCTACTTGTTGAAGTATGCTTGGACAAGCCCGCTCTGATACCAATTGTTGGATCCTAGATGGGTGATTAGATGCTCTAGGGGGGGGTGAATAGAGTTGAATGTACTTAACAAAATTCATTAGACCTTCAAGATATATCACAAGATCAGGTTGCTAAATAGGAAATTTGTGTTCAACTAAAACATGCATAGCAAGGGAGAGAGAGATTGAACATACACTAATAGACAAGTTGTTTAGATTGGTTTCACACTTCAAACTACAAGTGAGTCAGTCCACTACTTAGAGAGGTCAACCTCTAGGATTTCTTAACCTTGAACCTTCATTATATTCATTATAAGAGATACAATACATGACCACCAAAGGACTTACCTATCCAATACAAAGAGTCTTCAACCTTACCAAGGACTTACCCACTTTACAAGGAGTCTTCCGCCTTCTTCCAAGGACTTACCTACTCTTGCACAAGTCTTCAGCCTTGCAAGGATTACCCACTCTTCTTGGATCTTCCACCTTCGACTTCACCTTCACTCGAAGAAGCTTCCACCAAGGACTTACCCACTTGAGCAAGGAGTCTTCTGCCTTCACCAAGGGCTTACCCACTCTTGCTCCAAGTCTTCAGCCTTGATGTTCACCAAGGGATGCCTACCCTTGTTCTTCTTCACCTCTCTTAGCCAAGAGAGAGAACCTTCATCTTCATTATTGAAATGAGAGATGGGGAGGTGGTGGAAGTGAGAGCCTCACAAGATATACATGGAGGACGAGCTCTCTTACAAATCTCCTACTCACTCTAATGGATGTAGCAAGTGATTAAGCTTAGAGAGAGAGAGGAGGCTGTAGGAAGCACTCAACTATAGAATAGAAACCTCACATAGAGTTTTTCATTGAATGCTCCACCTTGGAATGAAGCCCAAGGGGTCCTATTTAAAGTTGGGGATGCCTCTTAGCCTTTGGGAACACTTGAGAACGAAAACTAGCCTTTTTGTGGCTTGCAACGGATATATTTTCACTTGTTGCAACTCCACAACGGCTAGAAGTACTTTTCTGCACTTTTCCGTACAATGTAATCGATCGAGTTTCTATAAGGGTAACTCGACCGATAGAGTAAAAGACAAAGCCAATATTCAGACCATGGGTCGAGTTTGTCCCGGGGAAACCCGACCGACCAATGAAAATCAAATTGGTCAAGTACTCCATCGGTCGAGTTCTATGAAGTGTAAACTCGACTGATCTAAAGTCATTTTCAAGATCCAATCAGGATCGATCGAGTTTGAACTCACAGAACTCGACCGATGAACAACCTGATGTGAATTTTGAAAATGGCTTTTGAGTGCTTAAACATTCGATCGAAGTTCTCGTGATTTTTTCTAAGCTTAATTACAAGTCATACAATCATTATAAGTGATTTACAACATGATTCTAATGGATTTACATCATATTACAAAAATGTGCACTTGTATTGACTTTGACTTGTCTTTTCTCTAATTTGATATGTGCAAGTTAGGGCATTTGGAGTGTGCCTATACCTAATCTGAAATCACTCCAGTAGAGACATTAGACACAAATATGTGGAATGGTTAGTCATCATCAAAACATGGGTTTAGTCAATTTAGACGTGAGTCAACATTGACCTAATTGACCTTGAGTCAACATTATCCCCCTTTTTGAAGATGACAAACCATTCCATAAATGTAAAGAAAGCTTTTAAGTAAAATCATACCTTCAGATAAACCTAGGGGTTTCAATAGGATTGAGCTCATATGCTCCCCCTCAATTGATGCACATGGAGTTCTCATACTCCCCCTCAATTGATGCTATTTCTCCTGCATGGTTAGCTTTCATAACATTTATAGAATAATATGTCTTCTACTCATATATGTTATGCACATATATGTCTTCTCCTATTTACCTTCTCCCCTTTACATGTACATACTTTTCTTCTTCATGTAATACATGCCTTCTCCCTATTTTGTCAAAAGAAGACATACCTTTCTCCCCATTTGTCATTTCAAAAAGTGGGAGTATGAAGAGATAATAAACACCACTTGTTAAAGGAAAAGGAGATAACAAAAATATATATAAGGAGAGTAGAAGAGCATATATAGGGGCTTGTCCAAGCATAGAAAGAAAAGCAAGTTAAAGCATATACTTGAACAACCCAAAAATCAAGATAATGTGCTGTAGAAAAAACCATAAATCACAATTTTGACCCTCAAGATGACAGAATTTTCCCAAAAAGTGTCAGGGCTCATGGAAAGTGATGAGCCTTGCTCAGAAGGTTGTTTCTAAATAAAAAACACTAGTCTTGCACCAAAAACTGAAACTGGAGCAAAAGTTGCATGAAATCGAAACATCCTCTAATTTCTACATATAATGTAGATCTATGTACACTACATCACAATGTTATGCAATAAACTCAAGATAGTAGATATGCAATTCAAGGAGCAAGCTTGAGCATGTATGAGACATGATACAAGCATAGCATATAGTGAAATACCACTAGATGAGAAAAGATACCAATTATACACAATGTTAGAACTACATGTATATGAACTACTAGTAGATGATATCAAAAGTTAGGACCATTAGTAGGATCTAGATAATAGCAAGAGATACCAAAAGATACACAAGATAAAGCAATGAGTAGATGTAGAGATATATCCAAACAAAGATATATGCAATTTTAGAAGCATCAAAGGATATAACTTACATACAAATATGCATCATTACCAAAGGATGATTACCACTAAGAACCTCAAGGTTGTATAAACACATGATATACACCTATATAGATGTAGCAAGTTAGAGTACAACATAAGAAATTTTAGACACAACCAAGAGATCCAAAGAGATCATCATCAAAAACTGCAAAACAACTCCAAGCAAAGTAATTGCAACATATAGATATACCAATTTAGTGCAAATAGCAGGATAGAGTTTTAAGCAAGATAGGCAATTTAGACCATGGCAATATGCATATATAAAGGTACCAAAGGATTGCCAAAGAATAAGGCTATTGGTTGAGAAAATCTAGTTAACAGGGGAACTTTCATTCAATAAGCCAAATGTATATTCTGTGAATAGTGTTATCGGTCGAGTTCTGTGTATTGACAACTCGACTGATGATAGCTATTGGAAAAACCCATTACTACCTATTGGTCGAGTTTCAAATAAGGAAAACTCGACCGACAGAGCTACTGTCAAAAGGCACATATATCACATAAAAACATATTTAGAGGCAAGATAAAAATATGAACCATATCTGAACATGTCTAAGCAAGTTAGTAATGTAGTATAGAGGCATTAGAAATAGTTTTTGAGCAAGAGTGTGAAGAGAATCAAAAAATACCACTTTTGACTCAAAAACCACATGCATAGTGCACACTAACTTGACAAAAACAAGTTAGAAAAGGTTATAAGCAAGAAAACTTTTACCTTTGTGCTTACCATTCCTTTTTCCATTTGTTGTCACCCTCTACACATCTCACCTTTCTTCTTTGATGTGGATTGACAAGTCAATTTGGAATTCAATAGTTCAAGTCAATCTATTTTCAAGTACCTACGAGAAGAAAGATGAAATGGTCCCCAATCATGTTTTTGGGTTCAATTTTTTCGATTTTTTAGAATCCTTTTTTCCTGTTCCCGGAGGTATTAAAATGCCACTGTGCCTAGATATCTTATCCGTCTCTCCCGGAAAATGGAGGCGAAGAGCCGACATCGAGGTGCCAAACCTTCCCGTCGATGTGAACTCTTGGGGAAGATCAGCCTGTTATCCCTAGAGTAACTTTTATCCGTTGAGCGACGGCCCTTCCACTCGGCACCGTCCGGAGGGGTTAGCTTAGCAACCCAAGTCCTATTGCTCTTGGGTGCTTTCCTAAAAGGACAACAAGTAGAATAATGACCAATTTCATTGCAATAGTTGCATGTGCCCATAGTCTTGGAATCAGATGATTCTCCATGGAATATTGGAGGTCTACCTTTGTTGTTCCTTTGACTACTATCATACCCTAAACCATGTCTACCAATTTAATTAGTATTATGGTGTAGGATATCATTAGGATTCTTTTTACCAACTAAGAATATTTGCAAAGAAGATCTTGAACCATCATTATCATGCATAAGAGAAGTAATAGTAGAAGAAAAATGATTGATATTATCTCTAGCATGCAGAAGATCATTTTCTAAGCAAAGAGCTTTAGTTAAATAAGAATCTCTATCAATATGAAGAGCAGCAACATTATTCTCTCTACTAGTGGAACTAGAACATGATTCAAGTACATTGATTTTAGCAAGCAAGTAGGCATTTTCTGTTTCAAGCAAAGCAATCTTAGAAAAATAAACACCATTTTCATTTTCTAATCCTTGCAAAACAACATCTTTGTCCTTGTTTTCAGATTTAAGAACATCAATATCATGCATGAGAGAATTAACAATTAAAGTATGCTCTTCATTTGAACTAGGCATAAGAGGTTGAGCTTCAAGAAATCTAACCTTATCAAGTAAACTAGTATTTTCAAGTTTAAGAGAATCTACTTGACTGAGACAAGCATTTTTGTCATCAAGAAAGAAAGAATTAGCATGTTCAAGATCATCTAGTTCTACATGCAAATTATCAAAAATTCTAGCAAGCTTTTTCTTTTTCCTTTTATATGACTTAAGAGAGGCACAAGTATCATGAATAATAGCAATCAAAGATTCTTTATCTAAAGAGTTCAGATTTACCTCACTTGAGTCTTCACGTTTTGATGCCATAAGAGCAAAATGGCATTCTCCTTCATCACTAGAACTTGAGCTTGATCCTCCACTTGAATCTTCACTTGAGCTTGAGTTGGAGGAGTCACTTGAGCTTGAGTGGCACGTATCTTCTCTTTTCTTGTGATGATGGATCTTCTTTCCTTTGTAGAATCTACCCTTAGAGTACATGGCATCTTCTTCAACTTGAGAGGATGGAGAGTCTTGACCAACAATAGCCTTGATTTGAGCCTTCATTTCAGCCTTCTTCATTTTCTTTAGCTCTTTCTCCTATTGTCTTGCAACTTCTTCTCTCTTGTCAAGTGTGACTTCATGTGCTTGTAGATTTTCAATAAGCTGTTCAATTGGAATATACTTAAGAGACCTTGCTTCTTCAATGCAAGTCACCTTGGGTTCCCACCTCTTTGGAAGAGTTCTAATGATCTTTGAGTTGATCTCTCCTCTAGACATAGGATGACCTAGAACCGCAAGACCATTCACAATGATGTTGAGCCTTGAGTACATGTTGGCTATCCTCTCCTCTTTTCCCATATTGAAGTTCTCAAGCAGCCCTTTGAGCATGTATACTTTGCTTTCATTCACTTGATCTATCCCCTCATAAGTGATCCATAGCTTTCTCCATACCTGATAGGCTGTTTCACATGGAGAAATCTAGTTGAACTCGGTGGAGGTCATGTGTCACACCCCGATCTCACACTAACCACTAATCACGAGATTAGGGCGCGACAGAGGGATTATCACATAACAAATCACTGAGAACTTTTTCTTTTTAAAACCTCGTAATGATATCCGGATTATTGCTGTAAACTATAACATAATAAACTATTCCGGAAGCATTTCAATTAAACTGGCTAGAAAACATAAACAGAGTTTACAACATGTAACATTGTTTAATAGAAAGTAAAACATAACAGTTAATTTACATCTTTTACACATTCACCATACATACTCTCTCTCACCCACACCATGTCCCATGGACCGAGGGGAAAGGACTAAGAGACCTCTAACTAAACTAACTACATATACCTTCTACTGCCAAAAACTAGGATGGAAAGATCCTTCAGATTTTTGAAGTTGTTGTTGACCTGAAAATGTTTGAGTAGAGGAGTGAGCCTACTCACTCAGTGAATAGCCTTTCATTTAGCTATCACTAAACAACTCATCAGATATATAAAATTTAAATAAAGCATAAGTGCAGTACTAAGCAGGGCAGTTCTAATGACATAGCAGATTGACAGATAATAATCACATTTCTATGCAACAACAGATATTTTAAACAAATAAATAGCTATAGAGAATTGGCACAGAAGTTCAAATCTCTTAACATATTAAATTTACTGTGATCCTATATGATTGCATTTTTATATTATTATGCCCCAATCATATGAAGTGTACTCTGCATACAAAGATCTGTAGCGAACTACGATCCCACCGTACAAGACTTAGCGACACTCCCGGGGAATGCTAAGTCTGACTGCTGTCCTGGTCTGCGTCAGGACTCTCAGGCTCACACGGCCTCACTACACTCTCAAAGGAGTGTACTCTAGACTCCTCCTCTAACCTGAGCACACAGGAGGAGAGTCTGGGTTACCACCGTGACACACACACGGATTATTGTTGAATAACCCCTATTTACTCCAGTGCCACCGTGACACACGCACGGATTATTGTTGAACACTGCTTTTCTGTCCTTGTGCCACCGTGACACACGCACAGATTATTGTTGAACACGAGTCACCGACCATCTAGACACACGCTAGGTAGGTCATTTCACCCCAAGGTGCAGACCTCTCGAGGCGTTCTATGGTGTAAGGGCACCTAAGTCTATTAACTGATTAACATATAAACACTTAAACAGGAATATCACATTTCATACTTATTTCACATTCTGAACATCACTTGAAAACACATATACATCATTTGTCATCTTTAAACATGACTCAGTATCAACTTATCCAGTTTCGATGCTAAACATCCATTTATTGCTCAACGTATACATTCAGGAAATTCTATCATTTTCATCAATCATATTACGTATTTCAAGTTCCAATGAATCTATCATACTCTATTGTATGTGCTACACTGTTTAGGAGTTATACCAACTGATAATGAAGCAATTAAGCACTTAAATTGAGTTAAATAATGATTTCCGAATGAACTGCCACTCACCTAATTCAGGATGTCCGAATTCGTCCAGATCCGTCTAGGAACGCGTCCAGAGTCCCGGTTCTGAGCAAATTTCTGGATCATCTTCAACCTAGAATATGCCCAATTTGAACCTGCAATCGAATAGTACTTCCACACAGATTCAATCGCACACATACTCAGGAAAAAGATGACCCGGCTAATCGTTGCTGCTCGTGTCTTGGAGTCGACGGATTCATGAACGGGCCTCAAGGCCGGACTCAAAAGCAACGATTCAAGTGCTTGCTTGTGCCCAACATCTCTGGTTCGAACCTTTACTGCCAGAGTCGGGGAACCGATTAGAGATGTTGGTTGTGCCCAGACTGGCCCCTGACCGGCGCCGTAGCCTGCTGCTGCTGCAGCTGTGGGTCAGTGCCCTTGCTGGTTGGGTGGCTGCGCCTGGTTGCTTGAGCTCCAAGGTCGAAGTCGGGCGGCGGTCTGGTGCTGCTAGCTCGCCCAGAATGGCCCCCTTGGCCGGTGCCCTACGGCTGCTGCTACTGGCCATGTTGCTGCTAGGGGCGCCGCTAGGGCACAACTGGGCACGAGGAAGGAGATGGAAGGTGGGCGGAGGCAAGGCGACCGTCGCTCGCGCCAAGGTGGCTCCCAGCCATCGCTGCAGCTGCTGTGCTGCTGGCCGGCGCCCTGCCGCTTGGCCATGGAGTTGCAGGTCGGCCGCAAGCCAAGGCTATAGGTGGTTGAGCTGCTAGGCGAGTAAAGGAGGAAGAGGAAGGGTGAGGGAAGGAGAAAGGGAGGAGAAGAAGAGGCCGACACCGCTGATTTGGGGCCTAGGATGCCAAATAGCCCAAAATCCCCCCTATGCTTCCTCTCGGTCGAGCGCTAGTTGAGCGCCGCTACAGTCGGTTCCCGTTTCAATCGGGAAGAAGAAGATAAGTAATAAGCGAGAAAAGGAAAGGCTAAATAAAAGCTAGAAGAAAATTGGAAAAATTGCAAAACTAAACCCTAGTTCTAGAAAATGCCATAACTATGGCCTCGGGGGTCCAATTTGGATGATTTCTTTTGCATCATTTCAAGCACGAACTCCTCTACCTACTCAAGGCGTGAAAGCATACTGATTAGACTGTTTCACTGGATCAAAGCTCAAATTGCATCTGTGATTACTTGATTCAACTTAATGAACTTAATAATCAACATTGATATCATCATTAATTACCTCATATGAGTAAATCTCAACTATTGATTCATGACTTAGCTTATCTTGATTATTAGCTAGTCAATACTGGTCAAATGCACAAATTGCATCTAGAGTACTTTATTCAATTTGATTAAATTAATGATGCACTAAGCGATGTGCTTACTGGTTAATCATGGAGTGGGTCATAACATCATGTAGGCATAGAGGATGTGCACGACTCTAGCATTCAAGGTTTCTTTCTTCAAGGTAGCATCATCCCATTCTTCAATCATTGTCGTAGGTAGCTTGTATGGGCTGTTCACCATTTGCCACATCTCAAGACTTGATCCTTGGATTTAGAATTGAATCCTTCTTCTCTAATAGAGGAAATTACTCCCATCAAAGATTGGTAGGATGATAAAGTATCTTCCTCCTTGATAGTCACCCATCTTCTCCTACTTGTTGAAGTATGCTTGGAGAAGCCCTCTTTGATACCAGTTGTGGGATCCTAGGTGGGTGATTAGATGCTCTAGAGGGGGGGTGATTAGAGCTAAATGCACTTAACGAAATTCATTAGACTTTCAAGATATATCACAAGATAAGGTTGCTAAATAGGAAATTTGTGTGCAACTAAAACATGCATAACAAGGGGGAGAGAGATTGAACATGCACCAATAGACAAGTTGTTTAGAGTGGTTCCACACTTCAAACTAGAAGTGACTCAGTCCACTACCTAGAGAGGTCAACCTATAGGATTTCTTAACCTTGCACCTTCATTTTATTCATTATAAGAGATATAATACATGACCACCAAAGGACTTACCTATCCAATACAAAGAGTCTTGAACCATACCAAGGACTTACCCACTTTTCAAGGAGTCTTCCGCCTTCTTCCAAGGACTTACCTACTCTTGCACAAGTCTTCAGCCTTGCAGGGATTACCCACTCTTTGTGGATCTTCCGCCTTTGACTTCACCTTCACTCGGAGAAGCTTCCACCAAGGACTTACCCACATGAGCAAGGAGTCTTCTACCTTCACCAAGGGCTTAGCCACTCTTGCTCCAAGTCTTAGGCCTTGATCTTCACCAAGGGATGCCTTCCCTTGTTTTTCTTCACCTCTCTTAGCCAAGAGAGAGAACCTTGATCTTCATTATTGAAATGAGAGATGGGGAGGTGGTGGAAGTGAGAGCCTCACAAGATATACATGTAGGATGAGCTCTCTTACAAATCTCCTACTCACTCTAATGGATGTAGCAAGTGATTAAGCTTAGAGAGAGAGAGGAGGCTGTATGAAGCACTCAAATATAGAATAGGAACCTCACATAGAGTTTTGCATTGAATGATCCACCTTGGAATGAAGCCCAAGGGTTCCTATTTCTAGATGGGGATGCCTCTTAGCCTTTGGGAACACCTGAACACGAAAAGTAGCCTTTTTTTGGATTGCAACGGATATATTTTCACTTGTTGCAACTCCATAATGGCTAGAAGCACTTTTCTGCACTTTTTCGTACAGTGCAATTGGTCGAGTTTCTATAAGGGTAACTCTTCCCATAGAGTAAAAGACAAAGCTGATATTCAGACCATCGGTCGCGTTTTTCCTGGGGAAACCCGACCGACCAATGAAAATCAAATTAGTCAGGTACTATATTGGTCGAGTTCTGTGAAGTGTAAACTCGATCGATCAAAAGTCAATTTCAAGATCTAATCAGGGTCGATCGAGTTTGCAACTCACAAAACTCGACCGATGAACAACCTCATGTGAATTTTGGAAAATGTCTTTTGAGTGCTTAAATATTCGATCTAAGTGCTCGTGATTTTTTCTAAGCTTAATTACAAGTCATATAATCAATACAAGTGATTTACAACATGATTCTAATGGATTTATATCATATTACAAAAATGTGCCCTTGTATTGACTTTGACTTGTCTTTTCTCCAATTTGACATGTGCAAGTTAGGGCATTTGGAGTGTGTCTATACCTAATCTAAAATCACTCAAGTAGAGACATTAGACACAAATATGTGGAATGGTTAGTCATCATCAAAACACAGGTTTAGTCAATTTAGACATGAGTCAACATTGACCTAATTGACATTGAGTCAACATTCTCACCCTTTTTGAAGATGACAAACCATTCCATAAATGTATTGAAAGCTTTTAAGTAAAATCATACCTTCAGAGAAACCTAGGGGTTTCAATAGGATTGAGCGCATATGCTCCCCCACAATTGATGTGCATGGATTTCTCATACTCCCCCTCAATTGATGCTATTTCTCCTGCATGGTTAGCGTTCATAACATTTATAGTATAATATGTCTTCTACTCATATATGTGCTGCACATATATGTCTTCTCCCATTTACCTTCTCCCCTTTACATGGACATACTTTTCTTCTTCATGTAAGACATGCCTTCTCCCTATTTTGTCAAAAGAAGACATACCTTTCTCCCCCTTTGTCATTTCAAAAAGTGGGGGTATGAAGAGATAATAAACACCACTTGTTTAAGGAAAAGGAGATAACAGAAATTTATATAAGGAGAGTAGAAGAGCACAGATAGGGGCTTGTCCACACATAGAAATAAAAGCAAGTTAAATCATATACTTAAACATCCCAAAAAGAAAGATAAAGTGTTGTAGAAAAAACCATAAATTGCAATTTTGACCCTCAAGATGAGAAAATTTGCCCAAAAAGTGTCAGGGCTCAAAGCAACGCGATGAGCCTTGCTCAGAAGTTCTTTTCTTCACAAAAAACACTAGTCTTGCACCAAAAACTGAAACTAGAGCAAAAGCTGCATGAAATCCAAAAATCCTCTAGTTTTTACATATAATGTAGATCTATGTACCCTACATCACAATGTTATGCAAGCAACTCAAGATAGTAGATATGCAATTCAAGGAACAAGCTTGAGCATGTATGAGACAAGATACAAGCATAGCATATAGTGAAATACCACTAGATGAGCAAAGATACCAATTATAAACAAGGTTAGAACTACATGTATGTGAACTACTAGTAGATGATATCACAAGTTAGGACTACTAGTAGGATTTAGATCATAGCAAGAGATACCAAAAGATACACAAGATAAAGCAAGGAATGAGTAGATGTAAAGATATATCCAAACAAAGAGATATGCAATTTTAGAAGCATGAAAGGATATAACTCACATACAAATATGCATCATTATCAAAGGATGATTACCACTAAGAACCTCAAGGTTGTATCAACACATGATATACACCTATATAGATGTAGCAAGTTAGAGTACAACAGAAGCAATTTTAGACACAACCAAGAGATCCAAAGAGATCATCATCAAAACATGAAAAACAACTCAAAGCTAGTAATTGCAAGATATAGATAAACCAATTTAGTGCAATTAGCAGTATAGAGTTGTAAGCAAGATAGGCAATTTAGAACATGACAATATGCATATATAAAGGTACCAAAGGATTGCCTAGTCACACATCATGCATATATAAGGCTATTGGTGAGAAAATCTAGTTAAGAGGGAAATTCTCATTCAATAAGCCAAATGTATATTCTATGCACAGTGTTATCGGCCGAGTTCTGTGCATTGACAACTCGACCGATGACAGTTGCTGGCAACACCCATTTGTGCCTATCGGTCAAGTTTCAAATAGGGCAAACTCGACCGAGAGAGCTGTTGTCAAAAGGCACATATATTACATAAAAACATATTTAGAGGCAAGATAAAAATACAAACCATATCCAAACATGTCTATGCAATTTAGTAATGTAGTATAGAAGCATTAGAAATAGTTTTTGAGCAAGATGGTGAAGAGAATCACAAAATACCACTTTTGACTCAAAAACCACATGCATAGTGCACACTAACTTGACAAAAACAAGTTAGAAAATGTTATAAGCAAGAAAACTTTTACCTTTGTGCTTACCATTGCTTTTTCCATTTGTTGTCACCCTCTACACATCTCACCTTTCTTCTTTCCTGTGGATTGACAAGTCAATTTGCAATTCAATAGCTCAAGTCAATCCATTTGCATGTACCTACAAGAATAAATATGAAATGGTCCCCAATCATGTTTTTGGGTCCGGAGGGGTTAGCTTAGCAACCCAAGTCCTATTGCTCTTGGGTGCTTTCCTAAAAGGACAACAAGTAGAATAATGACCAATTTCATTGCAATAGTTGCATGTGCCCATAGTCTTGGAATTAGAGGATTCTCCATGGAATATTGGAGGTCCTTTACCTTTGTTGTTCCTTTGACTACTATCATACCCTAAACCATGTCAACCAATTTGTTTAGTATTATGGTGTAGGATATCATTAAGATTCTTTTTACCAACTAAGAATCTTTGCAAAGTAGATCTCAAACCATCATTATCATGCATAAGAGAAGTAATAGTAGAAGACAAATGATTGATATTATCTCTAGCATGCAGAAGATCATTTCTAAGCAAAGAGCTTTAGTTAAATAAGAATCTCTATCAATATGAAGAGAAGCTACATTATTCTCTCTACTAGTGGAACTAGAACATGATTCAAGCACATTGATTTTAGCAAGCAAGGAGGCATTTTCTGTTTCAAGCAAAGAAATCTTAGAAAAATAAACACCATTTTTAGATTCTAATCCTTGCAAAACAAAATCTTTGTCCTTCTTTTCAGATTTAAGAACATCAATATCATGCATGAGAGAATCAACAATTAAAGTATGCTCTTCATTTGAACTAGGCATAAGAGGTTGAGCTTCTAAAAATCTAACCTTATCAAGTAAACTAGTATTTTCAAGTTTAAGAGGGTCTACTTGACTAAGACTGTCACGACCCCACCTTCCGATAACCCCCAATTAAGGGAGACTGAGAGGTCGAAGCCGCACACATAATTTCCGGATCAAAGGTTCGCCAATTAACCAAGACCAATTATTAAATTTTAACAGACTAAACTGGAAATCTGTAAGAAAATAAAATTTTGCATACCTTTTGAAAACTTGGATCTCTAAACATCTATCCACATATGAATTCGACTCTAACTAATCTTCTTTGTATTTTAACTCATGCATTTCACAATATGACGATTTACTGTTTGTCCTTTTGGCTTTGTACCTAAAATGCCAACAAACAAAACGTCGGTCAGCATAAAGCTGGTATGTGGGGGAACCAATAATCGTGCCATTATTCATAACAATGTATTGCAGCCAATTACCATTTAACAAAAAATTTTACATTTTAAATATAACTGCATGATCCATGCATTCCGTATCCTCTGCGTTGTCCATGTAGTGGACCAGGATACTACTTTCCTTATAGTAGCTCCCCATTAAACCCCTCATGGTCCCACCTATAGGTGAACCCATTTCTAGGGTTGAGTCACATGGCACTACCCGTAAGTAGCCCAATCCTTAACTCATGGCATGCTAAAGGGTCTCATGGCACTACATTTGGTAGCCCAATTTCCAACCAACGTTAACCTAGACCTTACTCTAGGTTACCCCTTTTTAACCTTTACAAGCCACAGAGGTGGATTCAGATCTAAGCCAGTTATATATATATATATATTCATGATGATAATCATAGTCACTTTATAGTTGCATGAAATAAAAGGCATCCAACAGTTGTTTTCAAGCAACCGATAAACACGTTCAGAAATCGTCATGAAACTAAAGTGATTATATAAGTGTAGCCACATACATGTTCAGTAGATTCAATCTAATATCAATTCCAACCAAGAAGGCAATCCAAGTAAGTAGTTCAACCATACACTCAAGAATCCTGAAAATCACATGTACTCGATTTACTACACACATTATCAAGATTATTTCTATTCAACTTGAAATTTCTTCCTATGGTTACCTTATCCATTTTAGGGTTTCCATTGCAATTAGGGCTTCCCTTCATCTTTTACTATTTTAAACCCTAATTTCATATTAAAGGCACACTTAAACATTAATTAAGCCCATTATGCCTCTTTTATGTTAAAACTACCATTTTTATCTTTTAATCCATGGCAAGATCATTAAACTCATTTATCATCAATTCATAGTTCATTATGGCCTAATTCACAAATGAACTCTATATATCATTAAATCCACCATTTATTCATTAGAAAACCCTAATTACTATATTAAGGGTATTTACCCATAATTAGGAATCTTTGTACTCGAAATAGATTAGAACCATCATATCTCAGCTTTGTACATGAATTTGACCAATTAAAATCATTAAGGATCATAATTACCACAGTTAGGGTTCAAGGTTCATTAAATCATATGGAACCCTAAATTAATCAAATTATGCATGAAGATCATCCTTTTATATCTAATATGCCCTTTTTATTAATAATAGGTTAATATCTATTTTAAACACTCACATTACCCCTTTCTAATTCATTAATCATCAAATGTTAGGGTTTTTCATTGACTAAACTATTGAAGATAGCGTCTTGATATATTTCTTGAATCAAAAGAGGAATTAAGCTTCAACAATAATTTCTTTGTGTTCCTCTCATTTTGAGGATCAATTTTCATATATTAGTTGTCCTAATCAGAGTTACCAATATTTATTCACGAATTTAGCAAGATTTCACTTACTTGGGCCAATCAGATTGTGCCACGTCACTTCCCCCATGCAACGATCTTGCGATTTGGAAAACATAACATAATGACTGTTTTACCCCCGCGTAAGTTGCTTGTTCAGTAATGCACGGAGGGGCAAGATGGTCCAATTCCCGTTGGTCGTCTTCAACCTCGGATGCGCTGTGACGGCCGCCGTTTGCAGCCCTTCGTGGGGCTACCATCTACTCCTTAGACCCCAAAGCTTGTCGCCGACCCTCTCCCTTGGTCTGCCGCCCCTTTGCGCAACTGTAGCACCACTCAAATGCAGCCAACACGGCCGATCTTGCATGTACAAAGCCTGCAATGTGTGGCTCTTCTTGCAGCTGTGTTGCTGCTTCTGTGAAGGGGTAAGAGCACGGCGACGATGGCCAATCTTTTCTCCGGCATCGTGGGCCAGTAGGCTTCCATCGCATCCCTTCTTTGGCTCCCTTCCAACTTCATGCTCACGTTGCTTTCTATGGTTAGGGTTTAAGGATGAAAATGTGGAAGAAGAGAAGAGAAAGATGTGCAGGATCCTCTGGGCTCGGCCCAAGGTCTTACCCCTTTTATAGGGGAGGATATCCTCATCCTAAGATGCCCATGTAAGACGAAACAAGTCCTCTCCTATTAGGAATCATATTCCTATAATGAGAAACAAGTCTTTTTCTCTCTCTTAAATATCCTCTTGATATTCTTTATATTTTCCCTTTATTCTAATGGTACGAAATTCTATTTTCATTTAATAGAAAATACTTCCTTCTTGGAAATACCACATAATTAATTAATAATGCATCACATTATTCTCTTATTTTGCAATTTTGGTATTTTCTCTTTCTTCCCTCTTTATTGGGACTCCTTGGATCCCAAGAAACTCTATTATTTTGAAATCCTTTTTATTGGATACTCATTATCCTTCTAGATGCATCTAAATGCATTATTCTTCATTATCTTGTTTTATTCTTATTAAAATATCTCTTTTTGAAGATTTCTCTTTATTTCTCTTTTATTTTCCTCACTGGTATTCCTTTTAGGAATCCTTGGGATACGAAATTCCACCAAGGATAATTCCATTATACTTCTTTCCATTTATTTTCCACATTTTTCATTGTTTTCAATTTCTTTCTTAATAAAGAAATACTTAATTGATCTTTTCTTTTCTTATTTCATTTTATTTGCAACCTTGGACTCCTTGGAACCCAAGGAACCCAAGAGGCACGAAATCCCTCTTTGGATTTTCCTTCTAGAGGTTTCCATCTCATTCTTTTCTCAAAAATGCAATTATTCATTTACTAATTGAATTTTGTTGTTATTTGAGCCCAATAGCCAATAAAGCCCACAACACAACCATCAAGGCTATTGTAAACAAAATCCATTTATTCAAAACAAATCATAGCTTTATTTTTTCAAAAATCGTTAATATGAGAAATTACATTTCTCGACAAATGAACCAAAAACTGGGGTTGTAACATCCTTCCCCTCTTATAGAAATTTTGTCCTCAAAATTCTATCAAGCAAATAAACAATTCATGATAAGACTATTCCATGTCCATCATTGCCCCCTATGTGGCTTTACCTTACCCATGGCTCTTCCAAAGAACCCTTATCATCACATATTCTTTTCTCTGAGTTCTTTCATCATGGCGTCTATAAACTGCATAAGTGACTCAGGCCATTTCAGCCTCCCTTGAGGCTCACTAGGTTCATTGCTCAGCACATGGCCGGGGTACCTCACATAGTGCTCTAAATTGGACACTTGGAACTCATCACACATTTATTTATCCTGAGGGGTAAGATCAAATTTAACCTTCTCCACCAAACCATGACAAAAGAACCCATGCATCGGGGACTCAACTCTCTTAGCTATAACTTAGAGGGGTCGGATTTTCATATTCTCCCACAGTGAACTGCATGTCGGTCTACTTTGCATCCGCTCATGACTCCCGTCGTCTCTAGGCTCCTTTCAGCCATTGCACGATCAAAGAGACTTCATCTACACGCACTGTGGTCCTTTTCTAACCATCACGCGGTCCTTTCACCAACATCACCTTACTAAAGTGGTGACCGACACAACCTCCCTTACAGAGTTTCTTTAAAACCCGATAGTGCCTATGGTGGTTATCATCACGTCTTACAAAGGATGAGAACTGTCTCTATGTATCACCCTGAATGAGTACACATGCTATCATCAGACCCTCTAGTCTGGATCATACTAACCATTAGTTAAGGGTGATAAATCATACTAACATCGAGTTCTTCATGTACCTACTCCCACCCTTTGGAAGGGAACCTTTAGGTCAAACTCAAGAACCTTTGAACTCGCATCATGGTGTAGTTGAACCATCTCTCTCATGGGTAGTTCAACAAGATCGTCCCTTAACAGAACTCTTTCTTTCTCATGTCATCTGGGTAAGACGATCAACCATACCCCATATTGCATCTCGACCTTCCTTGGTCTAGGGGAGACTTACAAAATCCATAGTGATGAACTCCCTTTCTCTTTTGGGGACTCTTTATCCTTTATATCAATGCAATGGGTTACTGGTGTTCGTCCTTCTCCCTCGGCTTGCATGGCCATATACCACATGCAACTTTATCTTAGGCATCTAAAGTACTACTGTCACTTATTATCTTGGTAGTACCACGGTGTATGATTTCCTGTATGTCATGATTCCTCAAGAGCGATTCCTCAAAAACCTTAAACCACTCTAGTCAGTGTTTCATCACCTTCCTTTCCAAAGAAGTGCATTTGAGGCTCTACAACCATCCTTTCATTGCATCAAGGCCTAGGCTGGCTAACCAAACAACCACTAACTTGTTCAACAGATCTCATTACATCTGAGTATTAGCCAAACATATCTCCTTTCCAAACATAGGGTTAGCCTAACAACCTCTTCTAGCTTCTAGCCAAACTAGTGAGATACATCTCAACAAGAGCATCCATTACCACTTCACATCCTTAGGTATTAGGTAACATTGAAGACATACATTTCCATGAATTTCACTTATCCTCTCAAACTCGAACTCTAAGTCTACCTTCATCAAGAAAACTCTGAGCTCATTCGTTTGGTTTTCGAACTCAACCTTGTATAACTCATACTCATGCTAAAAACATCCTTATAAAGTGACTACCTCATTCCTCTTAGTGTTTGCAAACCATCCTTGTATCATTCACTTTAGCAGGGTATGTTATCTTCTCTGTCCCCATATCTCGTGGCAACGTTCCAACCCACATCATCTTTATCCTTGGTGTATGGCATGCGTACTGTCCTATCTCTCACTCCTATAATAAGAGGAAATAAGCATTTGGCTGCAGTCCAAATACAGAGTTCTTCCTATTCCTAGAGTAGAGATGTTACATCCCACCTTGCCAGTACACCTTTAAATCTAAGTTGAAACATGCCGTTTATGCCTCTATATTACAATCATCTTGCTACCAAAGTTACCTCCATGGAAAATTGGTTTCGAACCTACTTGGGTTACCACACAAACCTTGGTCATTTCCTCTAGGTCTATAGGGTGCTGACACTTTTAGGGTCATCCCTCTTCCCTTATGCATCCAGAGAGTGCCCTACTCATCTGCCCTTTGGGTCCCATGAGTTCATGAAGGTGATCAATCTCCTAACCCATGGTCCTCAGACAATGATAGATGTTACCTCCCAACCCTATGGTCACATGCAACTAGGGAATTCGGCAACTCCTACTTCCATCGGTCTTATCCCTACTTGACCCTAGGATAGACTTAGGATTATGTTATAGTACATGTCCAACTTAGTACCTTACCCAATCCTTCATCATCTCTCTTTCTACATTCAAGGGCTGACTTTCATCCTTTCATAGGGGTCATGGTGACCTACCTACCTTGGTCAGGCCCCATATCGGTTACCTCCATGATAACACATCGACATACACTTAGAGATGGATATCTATGGGTCTACAGGTTCATTTTCATACCATGTACTTTTCACTTAGCTTCTCAAGATCCTATGAGACCTCTTTAGGTTACCTTAAACCAACAAGACTGATATACACCCTACAAAATGGTCCCTCCCCCAGGATGGGAGGAAACTACACCTTGATAACCAAGGTCACAATCGTCCTTAGGTCTAGCATGCTTATCCCTAGCAAGCCACTAAGGCACAAGCAGACCACCTACTCAACCATGCTAGGTTATACTTGTTCTTGTCCTCCATCATTGGATCAAGATCATACCTTCCCATGTCATCAACTTAGTTGTGAGGGGTTCATCATACATACCTTAAACTTAAGGGGTTTTCTTTTCCTCTATATGAAGAGTACCATGCTCAAACTATAGAAACTCAAAACTCATCATGAGCATCGGGTACAACACTTCCCCTCTTAGGCCTAAGAACCTTAGGTTTTCTTTTCTGATGTCTACCTGTCTGCTCATCTTTTTAACCATGAGCCAAGCATGTATAGGGTATGACATGCACTTCCATAACCCTTTTACCTCAGGGTTGAGTCCTCCTCACAGTCATCCAACAAGGTACAAGGCCTCACAACCTGCTTACTAAACCTCTCCAGGTTTAAGGAACTCTTCTCCCTATCTCAGGAGGTAAACACCTATACCCTAGGCACAGAGGTACCAGCAGACTCATTCTCTCTCTAGAGTTTGGTTCCTCTCGCGGCAACCAAGATATCCTCAGCCTTCAGGGATTAAGCATGAGGCAACCATTATCGTCCACTTAGGTCGCATCCTCCTCAACTCCCCACTATTCCTCATATCTAAGAGTCTAGGCTTCCAACCTTCTTGCATGGATTCTCCTCTCTCTCTAGAGCTAACCCTACAAACTTCCTTACTACCTAAGGTTCTCTCTCTAAGGAGGATCAAGCTCACAAGCATACCTCCCCGTGGGTGAAGCCTATTACGTTTGCTCAAGGTTATCCATAGCTCTTTATGCTTATTTCATAAGCTATCCGTCATACTCTCCTGACTAGGGTTTCAACCTATTGCTCACACTACTAACGTACTATAGGTGCCTACTATGCCATGCTCATATAAGCTCATGGGGTTTCCATGGGTTCTTCTTTATCCTCATCAAGGAAGGAGCTATCCTTCACTCTAGCCTACATGACCCTTCCTAGTGTTGGGTTGCCGAAGGTACTCAGTCATCCAACCTCTCATGGCTCATATGGCATCCAAAGCATGCCCACACACCTGGTCCACCAAGACATCTAACTCTTCGTGTCATCTCTGTCTCTCTCTCTAACCTTCACTTAGGGTTAGGGTTAACATCATCCTTAGAGGATGTGCCAGGTCTCTACTTATAATGGAGGTCTCTACCTCCAAGACTAACTCTCTTTACTTATCCTCCTGATAAGAAGGTCTAGCCTCAGGTCTCTACTGAGGGCAAACACAACTGATGTCTTACGACCTAAGCATGTATCTATTCTTTAGCTTACACTTACTTTATTAAGCTTAAGTCCATGAAATCTTATTTACATGCTTTTCATTAATTTGGTAGAGGATTCCTTAGACCCTATCAACCTTACCCGTACCTTAAGAGAGAAAACCCTAATCCTTAAGATCCTAAACAAAATTTGTGATGAGAAGGGATGAATAAGATGAGAAAGTCTTAAAGGTATCTTATTTCGATTCATACCCTAAGACTTTGGCCAGGCAGTCACACGGATCCAGGAGTCCTCATATTCCAACTAGCGGTGTGGAGGAAAATATTGTGAGCCCTCGGTCGTGATCCTTTTCTAGACACCTCCGTCTTTCGGATAATCCTCTAATAACTCCCTTGGGTTCTATGGAGTTTGTAAAATTTAATAATTATTAATGGTTAATTGAGGAACCTATGCTCTGATACCAAATGTTATGAACCCACCTTCCGGTAACCCCCAATTAAGGGAGATCGAGAGGTCGAAGCCGCACACATAATTTCTGGATCAATGGTTTGGCAATTAACCAAGAACAATTATTAAATTTTAACAGACTAAACTAGAAAGCTATAAGAAAATAAACTTCTGCATACCTTTTGGAAACTTGGATCTCTAAACTTCTATCCACATATGAATTCTACTCTAACTAATCCTCCTTGTATTTTAATTCATGTATTTCACAATATGACAATTTACTGTTTGTCCTTTTGGCTTTGCACCTAAAATGCCGACAAACAAAACGTCGGTCAACATAAAGCTGGTATGTGGGGGAACCAATAATCGTGCAATTATTCATAACAATATATTGCAGCCAATTACCATTTAATGAACAATCTTACATTTTAAATATAACTGCGCAATCCCTGCATTCCCTATCCTCTACACTATCCCTGCAGTGGACTTAGATACTACTTTCCTTATAGTAGCTCCCCATTAAACCCCTCATGGTCCCACCTATAGGTGAACCTATTTCTAGGGTTGAGTCACATGACACTACCTGTAAGTAGCCCACTCCTTAACTCATGGCATTCTAAAGGGTCTCATGGCACTACACTTGGTACCCCAATTTCTAACCCACGATAACCTAGACCTTACTCTAGGTTACCCCTTTTTAGCCTTTACTAGCCACAGAGGTGGATTCGGATCTAAGCCAGTTATATATATATATATATATATATATATATATTCATGGTGATAATCATAGTCACTTTATAGTTGCATGAAATAAAAGGCATCCAACAATTATTTTCAAGCAACTGATAAACACGTTCGGAAATCGCCGTGAAATTGAAGTGATTATTCATAAGCGTAACCACATACCAGTTCAGTAGATTCAATCTAATATCAATTCCAACCACGAAGGCAATCCAAGCAAGTAGTTCAACCATACACTCAAGAATCCTGAAAATCACATGTACTCGATTTACTACACACTTTATCAAGATTATTTCTATTCAACTTGAAATTTCTTCCTATGGTTTCCTTATCCATTTTAGGGTTTCCATTGCAATTAGGGCTTCCCTTCATCTTTTACTATTTTAAACCCTAATTTTGTATTAAAGGCACACTTAAACATTAATTAAGCCCATTATGCCTCTTTTATGTTAAAACTACCATTTTTATCCTTTTAATCCATGGCAAGATCATTATACTCATTTATCATCAATTCATAGTTCATTATGGCCTAATTCACAAATGAACACTATATATCATTAAATCCACCTTTTATTCATTAGAAAACCCTAATTACTATATTAAGGGGATTTACCCATAATTAGGAATCTTTATACTCGAAATAGATTAGAACCATCATATCTCAGCTTTGTACATGAATTTGACCAATTAAAACCATTAAGGATCATAATTACCACAGTCAGGGTTCATGGTTGATTAAATCATATGGAACCCAAAATTAATCAAATTATGCATGAAGATCATCCTTTTAGATCTAATATGCCCTTTTTATTAACAACATGTTAATATCTATTTTAAACACTCACATAACCCCTTTCTAATTCCTTAATCATCAAAGGTTAGGGTGTTTCATTGATTAAACTATTAAATATAGCATCTTGATATATTTCTTGAATCAAAAGCTGAATTAAGCTTCAACAATAATTTCTTTGTGTTCCTCTCGTTCTGAGGATCAATTTTCATATATTACTTGTCCTAATCGGAGTTACCAATATTTAATTACGAATTTAGCAAGATTTCACTTACTTGGGCCAATCGAATTGCACCACGTCACTTCACCCATGCAACGATCTCGCGATCTGGAAAACATAATGTAATGATTGTTTTACCCCCGCGTAAGTTCTTGCTCAACAATGCTCGGAGGGGAAAAATGGTCCAACGCCCGTTGGTCGTCTTCAACCTCGGATCAGATGTGACGGCCGCCGTTTGTAGCCCTTCGCGGGGCTGTCATCTCCTCCTTAGACCCCAAAGCTTGTCGCCGACCCTCTACCTTGGTTTGCCGCCCATTTGCACGCCTATAGCACCACTCAAACGCAGCCAACATGCCCGATCTTGAGTGTGCAAAGCCTACAATGTGTGGCTCTTCTTGCAGCCGTGTTGCTGCTTCTGTGAAGGGCTAAGAGCACGGCGACGATGGCCAATCTTTTCTCCGGCATCGTGGGCCAGTAGGCTTCCATCGCATCCCTTCTTTGGCCCCCTTCCAGCTTCATGCTCACGTTTCTTTCTATGGTTAGGGTTTAAGGATGAAAACGTGGAAGAAGAGAAGAGAAAGATGTGCAGGGTCCTCTGGGCTCGGCCCAAGGTCTTACCCCTTATTGGGGAGGATATCCTCATCCTAAGATGCCCATCTAAGAGGAAACAAGTCCTCTCCTATTAGGAATTCTATTCCTATAATGAGAAACAAGTCTCTTTCTCTCTCTTAAATATCCTCTTGATATTCTTTATCCTTGAGATATTAGAATTTCGAAAATCTCTTCTTTTATCTTCTTAGTACTTGCCCTTTATTCTAATGGCACGAAATTCTATTTTCACTTAATAGAAAATACTTCCTTCTTAGCAATACCACATAATTAATTAATAATGCATCAAATTATTCTCTTATTTTGCAATTTTGGTATTTTGTCTTTCTTTCCTTCTTATTGGGACTACTTGGATCCCAAGAAACTCTATTATTTGGAAATCCTTTTTATTGGATACTCATTATCCTTCTAGATGCATCTAAATGCATTATTCTTCATTATCTTGTTTTATTCTTATTAAAATATCTCTTTTTGAGGATTTCTCTTTATTTCTCTTTTATTTTCCTCATTGGTATTCCTTTTATCATTAGAAATCCTTGGGATACGAAATTCCACCAAGGATAATTCCATTATACTTCTTTCCATTTATTTTCCACATTTTTCATTGTTTTCAATTTTTTCTTAATAAAGAAATACTTAATTGATCTTTTCTTTTCTTATTGCATTTTCTTTGCAACCTTGGACTCTTTGGAACCCAAGGAACCCAACAGGCACGAAATCCCTCTTTGGATTTGCCTTCTAGAGGTTTCCATCTCATTCTTTTCTCAAAAACTCAATTATTCATTTACTAATTTAATTTTCTTGTTATTTGGGCCCAATAACCAATAAAGCCCACAACATAATCATCAAGGATAATGTAAACAAAAGCCATTTATTAAAAATAAATCATATCTTTATTTGTTCAAAAATCTTTAATATGAGAAATTACATTTCTCAGCAAATGAACCCAAAACTGGGGTTGTAACAAAGGTAAGCATTTTCGTCATCAAGCAAGCAATAATTAGCATGTTCAGGATCATCTAGTGTTAAGTTTTAGGGAGATCAGAGATGGCAGTGGAAACAAAATTTTCTTCTTCCCAAACCCAGTATAAAGAAATCACGTCAACGTCTATACGATAGGAAGGATGGTTTGTAGAGATATACCTTGTCCCGAGGCTTGCTCGGCAACATTACCTCGCGGCTTGCGCGGTCTTCACCTCTGGTCTTGGACGGTGTCTGTGCAACTCCTGGTCTCACCTAGACTGTTGAGATTGACAGCTATCCTCTGAGCAGTAGAAATCGCCCGCCTCTGTAGTATTCCACACGGACCACCTGGAACTACGATCGCCTTGTCGCACAAGGTACCGGAAGGAGTCATACCCTCTTGTCGGTGTACTAGTCACCGACACACTCTCCTACCACCAGTTGCCTTTCTGTAATTGTCTTTCCCTTGTTGTGCCTCCCTAATCATGTAGCACTTGCTCGGGCTCTCCTGGTTACCACAACTAGAGAGAACAACAACTTTACAGAGCAATCGGTGTTTCGTGTTGTACTGTTTGAGAAGCCCCGATACCCCTATATATATAGGAGGGTCATGGGATATGTTTCTCTTCCTCGAGCAATGCGGGATTAAAGCAGGAGTAGAAGCGTTCAATATTTTCCACAAAACCTGACAAACTGCGCCAGTTGAACCGATTAGTTTAGTCCTGAACTGATCGTCTGGGTCCTTGATCCGATCGGTTCAAGCATGAGCCGTTCGGTTCGTGGTCCTGGTCCAACTCAAATTGACTTTCATGTTTGTTTCCAACTAATCAACTATTAGTCCTTGTCCAAATCAAATTTGAACAAGTGAAACAAATTTGGTTGGTTACCCGACCAGTTCAACAATGTGAACCGATCGGTTCATTGACCTGAGGCGGTCGGCTCACCATCCTGAGCCGATCAGTTCATCTCTATGAGCCGATCGGTTGGGGCAGCAGATCAGTCAAATGCAGTTTCAATCAATCTGATACTCTAATCATCTGATCCAATACCTTGAACACTATGATTTTGAGCTATC
The DNA here is from genome assembly GCA_963693085.1 of Alisma plantago-aquatica. NCBI lineage: Eukaryota > Viridiplantae > Streptophyta > Magnoliopsida > Alismatales > Alismataceae > Alisma > Alisma plantago-aquatica. Next base: position 146,206,577 of record OY856415.1, read on the forward strand.
AATTGATTGGGTTTTTAATTGAACTACTAAACTCCTTTAGTAATCAATCCAAACAAGATTTATGGAGAAAATCCTCTTCCAGGAACATGTACTAGTGTGTGTGACCCTTCAGGTCCATTTCACATTGGCAGTGAAAGTCCATAACACTTATGACTTCACAAGCAAAGAGCGGTGCCTAGTCACACATCAGTGCTACCCAAGTGAAATAGAAAGTTGGAGAACAACTTTCAATCCTACAATCCGTGAATGGTGTTACTGTGAATGTATAATTCCTTTGTCACTAATGTTCTGAATGAACTCAAGGCATGGTACAGTCATCCATTTCCTTGATCTTAGAGCAGACTGGGTGAGATGTGTGTGACATCAATATCACATATTGATTCACACATGCATGTGCATTCCTTTCTCAATCCTACACATCAAGTGGCCATGGACATCAAACTCCCTTAGGAGGGACAAATACCATATCTATCACTCACCCCTCAAAAGCCCCATGTGTCAAAGTCACCCAATCATCACCTTTATAACAACCCATGTTTCAGGACTGTGTTTGATGATGTCAAAGTGTACCTAATGACATGTTTTGAGTGTAGTGATTTCAGGTCAAGGAATCACACTCACCACCATCACTGTGAGAGGCATCTGTGACTACTAAATCATGGTTCCATGTGTCAATCTCACGGTGGGTGTGTCTGGTACACTTGTTCTCTAACAAGTACCTATGTTCTTGGTTTGATATCACTATATCATGACTAATGAGATTCTATCATTAACCAACACACAATCTAGTCTTTAGTGTTATTGATGTCTATGGTTATTTCCACAATAACAACCGACTAGGGACAAAACAAGAATGTATACTCTTAACATTCATATGATCTCATCGTTTAGTTCCTGAACCTAAAAACATATGTCATTCAGTAAAACAATTCTATATACATCTTATAATGTTATATTATCATCTCAGAAATAGTTCAAACATATAGATTGGAAATTGCCTTTATTATAATTCAAATAATTTACAGAGTATCCCATTACAATCATCACATGACTTGCTCTATGGGCATACATACCAACAGACTCCCACTTGCACTTAGAGCCAGTCACCTAGTAACTTCAGTCCTTGTGACCTAGCATGAGCATCATGCTTCTGCTGAGAATGGACCTTAGTCAGTGGATCAACTATGTTGTCTTCAGTTGGTACTTTGCAAATCTTCACATCTCCTCATTGTACGATCTATCATATGAGATGGAAGCACCGTAGTATGTGCTTGGACCACTGATGTGATCTGGGCACCTTAGCTTGAGCAATAGCTCCATTACTGTCACAATAAAGCTCAATTGCATCATAGATACTGGGGACTACACCAAGTTCAGTGATGAACTTTCTGATCCACACAGCCTCCTTTGCTGCATGTGAAGCAACAATATACTCGGCCTTTGTAGTAGAATCATCAACTGTTTCTTGCTTGGAACTCTTCTAGCTCACAACTCCATTGTTTAGGCAAAATACAAATCCTAATTGCAATCTGTAATCATCTTTGTCGGTTTGGAAGCTTGCATCAGTGTAACCCCTTACTACTAGTTCTTGCTCTCCGCCGTAGACAAGGAACTAATCCTTCGTCCTTCGCAAGTACTTGAGGATGTTCTTTATGGCTGTCCAGTGAGCATCCCCAGGATCTGACTGGTACCTGCTCGTCATGCGGGCATACGAGACATCTGGGCATGTGCACAACATAGCGTACATGATGGATCCGATGGCTGATGCATATGGGATCCCATTCATACGCTCCCTCTCTTCACAAGATTGGGGACATTGAGCTCTAGAAATGGTGACTCCATGTAGCATGGGGATGTTGCCTCTCTTTGAGTTCTGCATGGTGAACCACTTCAGCACTTTGTCAATGTACGTGCTTTGACTTAGTCCGAGAAACCTTTTAGATCTATCTCTATAGATCTTAATACCTAGAATGTAGGATGCTTCTCCTAAGTCCTTCATTGAGAAAGTATTCCCAAGCCAAGTCTTTACCTTCTCCAAGGCTGTGACATCATTCCCCATCAATAGTATGTCATCCACATACAATATGAGGAATGTGGTCATGCTCCCACTATCCTTCTTGTACATACAAGGTTCATATTCATTTTGAATAAAGTCAAACACTTTGACTTCCTCATCAAATCGAAGATTCCAACTCCAAGATGCTTGCTTTAATCCATAGATTGACCTTTGTATCTTACAGACTTTATTGGCATTCTTTGGATCTACAAAACCTTCAGGTTGTGTCATGTACACATCCTCATTTATATTCCTATTAAGGAATGCAGTTTTAACATCCATTTTCCAAATCTCATAGTCATAGTAATCCGTAATAACAAGCATGATCCTGATGGACTTAATCATGGAAATTGGAGAAAAAGTTTCTTCATAGTCAACACCATGAACTTATCGGAAACCCTTTGCAACCAATCTGCCTTTATAAGTTTGCACATTTCCATCCATGTCATTCTTCTTCTTGAAGACCCACTTGCACCCTATGGGTTTTACCCCCTCAGGTGGTTCCACCAAAGTCCATACTTTGTTGGAATACATGGATTCCATCTCGGATTTCATGGCCTCAAGCCATTTTTCAGAATCTGGTCCCTCCATAGCCTCTAGATAAGTAGTTGGATCATCATCTATGATCAACTCACCACCTTCCTAAGTCACAAGGTATCCAAACCACTCAGGTCCAAGGCATGTCCTACTAGATCTACAAGGTCCTTGTGTTACTTGAGGAGACTGAGATTCCACAACACTTTGTGAACCTCTACGTTCCTCTTGTACATCTACTGGTTCAATGTTTTCTTGTTTGGCTTGAACCTCTTCAAGCTCTATTTTCCTCCCACTATTTCCTTTGGAAATAAATTCCTTTTCTAGGAACACAGCTGTCCTAGCAACAAACACTTTGTTGTCAGTAGGGTGGTATAAATAGTATCCCCTTGTTTCCTTGGGGTATCAAACAAAATAACATTTATCAGACTTGAGTCCAAGCTTATCAGGAAACATTTGCTTAACGTAAGCCTCACAACCCCAAATCTTAATAAAAGACAATTAGGACACTTCCCGTGCCATATCTCATATGGCATCTTTTGAACCGATTTAGATGGTACTCGGTTAAGTGTAAACGTAGCGGTTTCAAGAGCATGACCCCAGAAGGAAATCAGAAGATCAGCAAAACTGATCATTGATTGCACCATATCAAGTAACGTGCGATTCCTTCTTTCAGACACATTGTTATGTTGTGGTGTTCTAGGCAGAGTCCATTGTGATACGATACCACAGGCTCACAGAAGGTCCTCAAACTCTTGTCTTAAGTATTCTCCTCCTCGATCAGATCAAAGTGCTTTGATACTTTTACCAAGTTGGTTCTATACTTCATTCATGAAATCCTTGAACCTTTCAAGGGTATCTGACTTATGTTTCATCAGGTATAAATAGCCATACCTATTGAAGTCATCAGTGAAGGTAATGAAGTACTGACACCCATTTCTAGCATTAGTTCTAAAAGGCCCTCATACATCAGTATGTATGAGTCCTAATAGATCACTAGCTCTCTCACCTTTACCTAAAAAGGGAGTCTTGGTCATCTTGCCCAACAAACAAGATTCACTTGTCTCTATTGATTCATAATCAAAAGAGTTTAGATAACCATCGTTATGGAGTCTAGAAATTTGCTTCTCATTTATGTGCCCTGGACGACAATGTCAAAGATATGTTTTGTTTGAGTTGTTGAGTTTTTGCCTTTTGGTGTTTACATTATATACACTTGTCTCTAGATCTATCAAGTATAGACCATAAGACATTGGGGCACTGCCATAAAAGATCCCATATCTTGAAATGGAACATTTTCCATTCTTAATGAGAAATTCAAAACCATCCTTGTCTAAACAAGAAACGGAAATGATATTCATATTTTTGGATGGTACATAATAGCAGTTCTTCAACTCCATTATTAACCCACTAGGCAGAGTTAACTCATAGGTTCCTACGGCACTGGCGGCAACCCTTTCCCCATTGGTAACACGTAGTTCAACCTTGTCTTTCCCCAAAGGCCTACTTCTTTTAAGATCCTTCACATTTGAACAAATGTGAGATCCGCATTCGGTATCAAGTACCCATGAAAAAGAAGTAGTAAAGTTAATCTCTATTATGTATACACCAGAAGTGGAGATCTCTATCTCTCACTTCTTATTCCATCGTTCCTTCCGTCCTCTCCATGTTTTGAGCGTAGAAGACTTTGATGTTGGTTTAGCGAGAGAACCCTTCTCTCCCTCACCTTTATCCTTGGACTTTGTTCCATTGATCTTCATCAATGAACTATCCATCCTCAAACAACGCATTAAGCGTACATAGAGTGGACTCAAAGACCACCAGTATATTTGGATTGTGCAGAACATTTCTCATCATTCCCAACCAGTTATAGAATTTATTCTCAATTAATTTTCCCATTTTTAAAGATGATTCTTTTGCCATTCTACAAGAGAAATTTGCATTTGTCAAAATTCCTTTTGATTTGATTTGATTTGAGTAAAATTTGACAATAGTTAATTAGGCCTTTAATTAATTATCACTCCCACTATTATTGTTCAAATTGATAGCCATCATCATCAATTCGGAAGATTGCAGCGTACAATCTTCTAGTGGGTCAAGATCCTGAAATCCTTTGAGTAATGGACCAGCTAGGGCTGTCACCCACAACTTAGATCTTCCAGGTAGGCAACTTTTGCCAATTGCATCATATGAAACTCTTGAAAGATGTCATATGCAACTCCTTGCCATGATCACCTCCATGCCTTAAGGTGGTAGATCCTATCTAGGTCACCTTGTTAAGTTCGACCCAAATCCAACACGATGAATATGCACCCTGCTAGGGCAGACCCACATATCCATCCTTCACGATTCCACGAGATAGATGGCGCACCATGCTAGGGCGTGCCCACACTTGGTTGATCAAGCTTTTCATGTGTGTCACATTTGGAAGGCATCTAAAACTTTAATATTTAATGAGGGATTTGGTTTTATAGGTACATATACATATCCAATCACCACAAAATATTGTACGTATCATATACATGCTATATCCCACAGAAAACATGTGAAATGATAAAAGCGATGATTATGGCCATCCTAATGTGATTCCTCGAGCCAAGAGGAATCACGGTCATCTAGGTCTACATTACATGCAACCTGTACAAGATGAACTCTGTGCTTTTCCGTTCTGGGTTTGATCATCTCATCTCCATGATTGATCGGCTCGCCATCAGGCCGGTCGGTTGGGTGCCACCAGCCAATCGATTGGATTCTCCAACTAATCGGTTTGCCTGATCATTTTGCATCTCCTCATGGCCACCACCCGCTCATCTCACTCCTCAAACCGGTCATCTAGAATGCCAACCGATCGGTTTGTGTCTTGAACTGATCGTCTCATTTGTCGTCAGGTTGTCCGCCGTTCTTCAACATAACAAGAAATCAAAGTTCTATCTTATTTACATTTGAATTGAGAAACTCTGAGTTACATTCGGGGGGAGCAACGGTAGGAAAGAAATCTGGAGTTACATCAAGAAAAGGAGGTAGGGAATTAGTGCACAGACCAAGATGCAAGCAACCAAATTCAACCAAGCACACATTCATACGGTTTTTTGGCCATAACCACACTATACATTCACCACAAAACTCGTTTAAGGGTGATGTGTATCGATTGCATTCATATTACATATCATATATGTATTTTGGGATTTGTGGATTTAGGATTGGACATGCATAAATCCAATTTTATTCACATCGTATGCAAAAATAAAGGTGACAAACCAAAATCGATCACATCGATAATCCTAAAGTATATAGGAGTTGACGTGGCTCTAATACCACTGTTAGGTTTAAGGGAGATCAGAGAAGGCAGCTGAAACAAAATTTTCTTCTTCCCAAACCCAATATAAAGGAATCACGTCAACGTCTATACAATAGGAAGGATGGTTTGTAGAGATATACCTTGTCCCGAGGCTTGCTCGACGACGTTACCTCATGGCTTGCGTGCTCTTCACCTCCTGTTTTGGACGGTGTCTGTGCAACTCCTGGTCTCACCTGGACTGTCAGGATTGACAGCTGTCCTCCAAGTGGCAGAAATATCCCACCTTTGTAGTAGTCCACACGGACCACCTAGAACTACGATCACCTTATCACACAAGGTACCGAAAGGAGTTGTACCCTCCTGTCAACGTACTAGTCACCGACACACTCTCCTGCCACCAGTTGCTTTTCTGCAGTTGTCTTTCCCTTGTTGTGCCTCCCTAATCGGGTAGCACTTGCTCGGGCTCTGCTGGTTATCACAACCAGAGAGAACGACAACTTTACAGAGCAACTGGTGTTCTATGTTGTACTTTCTGAGAAGCCCCAATACCCCTATATATAGGAGGGTCATGGGACATGGTTCTCTACCCCGGACAATGCAGGATTAAAGCAGGAGTAGAAGGGTTCAATATTTTCCACAAAATCTGACAAACTGTGCCACTTGAACCGATCGGTCCAACCCTGAACTGATCGTCTGGGCCCTTGAGCCGATCAGTTCAAGCATGAGCTGATCGGTTTGTGGTCCTAGACCAACTCAAATTGACTTTCATGTTTGTTTCCAACTAATCAACTATTAGTCCTTGTTCAAATCAAATTTGAACAAGTGAAACAAATTTGGTTGGTCACCCGACCAGTTCAACAATGTGAACCGATCGGTTCATTGACCTGAGCCGGTTGGCTCACCAGCCTAAGCTGATCAGTTCATCTCTTTGAGTCGATCGGTTGGGGCAGCATATCAGTCAATTGCAGTTTCAATCATTCTGATACTCGAATCATCTGATCCAACACCTTGAACACTATGATTTTCAGCTATCAATCGATTGGGTGCTTAATTGAACTATTAAATCCTTTAGTAATCAATACAAACAAGATTTATGGAGAAACTCCTCTTCCAGGAACATGTACTAGTGTGTGTGACCCTACAGGTCCATTTCACGTTGACAATGAAAGTCCATAATACTTATGACTTCACAAGTAAAGAGCGGTGCCTAGTCACACATCTGTGCTACCCAAGTGAAATAGAAAGTTGGAGAACAACTTTCAATACTACAATCCATGAATGGTGTTACAGTGAATGTATAATTCCTTTGTCACTAATGTCCTGAATGAACTCAAGGCATGGTACAATCATCCTTTCAACGTTCATCCATTACCTTGATTTCAGAGCAGACTGAGTGAGATGTGTGTCACATCCATATCACATATTGATTCACACATGCATGTGCATGCATTTCTCAATCCTACTCATCAAGTGACCATGGACATCAAACTCCCTTAGGAGGGACAAATCCCATATCTATCACTCACCCCTCAAAAGCCCCATGTGTCAATGTCACCCAATCATCACCTTTATAACAACCCATGTTTCAGGACTGTGTTTGATGATGTCAAAGTGTACCCAACGACATGTGTTGAGTGTAGTGACTTTATGTTGAAGAATCACACTCACCACCATCACTATGAGAGCTGATTGTGACTACCAAATCATGCTTCCATGTGTCACTCTCATGGTGGGTCTGTCCGGTACACTTGTTCTCTAACAAGTACCTATGTACTTGATTTGATATCACTATATCATGACTAATGAGATTTTGTCATCAACCAACACACAATCTAGTCTTTCATTTTATTGATGTCTATGGTTATTTCCACAATAACAACCGACTAGGGACAAAACAAGAATGTATACTCTTAACATCTGTATGATCTCATCATTTAGGTCCTGAACCTAAAAACATACATTATTGAGTAAAACAATTCTATAGACATCTTATCATGTTATACGATCATCTCGAAACAGTTAAAACATATAGATTGGAAATTGGCCTTATTATAATTCATATCAATTATAGAGTATCCCGTTACAATCATCACATGACTTTCTCTATGGGCATACATACCAACATCTAGTTCTACATGCAAATTATCAACAATTCTAGCAAGCTTTTTCTTTTTCCTTTTATAAGACTTAAGAGAGGCACAAGTATCATTAATAATAGCAATCAAAAATTCTTTATCTAAAGAGTTTAGATTTACCTCACTTGAGTCTTCACATTTTGATGCCATACGAGCAAAATGGCATTCTCCTTCATCACTAGAACTTGAGCTTGATCCTCCACTTGAATCTTCACTTGAGCTTGAGTTCGAGGAGTCACTTGAGCTTGAGTGGCACTTATCTTGTCTTTTCTTGTGATGATGGATCTTATTTCCTTTGTAGAATCTACCCTTGGAGTACATGGCATCTTCTTCAACTTGAGAGGATGGAGAGTCTTGACCAACAATAGCCTTGATTTGAGCCTTCATTTCAGCCTTCTTCTTTTTCTTTAGCTCTTTCTCCTCTTGTCTTGCAACTTCTTCTCTCTTGTCAAGTGTGACTTCATGTGCTTGTAGATTTTCAATGAGCTCTTCAATAGGAATATCCTTAAGAGACCTTGTTTCATCAATGGAAGTCACCTTGGGTTCCCACCTCTTTGGAAGTGTTCTAAGGATCTTTGAGTTGATCTCTATTCTAGACATAGGATGACCTAGAACCGCAAGACCATTCACAATGGTGTTGATCCTTGAGTACATGTTGACTATCCTCTCCTCCTTTTCCATCTTGAAGTTCTCAAGCAGCCCTTTGAGCATGTACACTTTGCTTTCCTTCACTTGATCTGTCCCCTCATAAGTGATGCATAGGCTGTTTCACATGAAGAAATCCAGTTGAAATCAGTGGAGGTCATGGAGGCATAGAGGATGTGCATGGCTCTAGCATTCAAGGTTGCTTTCTTCAAGATAGCATCATCCCATTCTTCAATCTTTATCGTAGGTAGCTTGTATGGGCTGTTCACCATTTGCCACATCTCAAGACTTGATCCTTAGATGTAGAATTGAAGCCTTCTTCTCCAATAGAGAAAATTACTCCCATCAAAGATTGGTAGGCTGATCAAGTATCTCCCTCCTTGGTAGTCACCCATCTTCTCCTACTTGTTGAAGTATGCTTGGAGAAGCTCGCTCTGATACCAATTGTTGTATCCTAGATGGGTGATTAGATGTTCTAGAGGGGGAGTAAATAGAGCTGAATGCACTTAGGAAAATTTATTAGACCTTCAAGATATATCACAAGATAAGGTTGCTAAATAGGAAATTTGTGTGCAACTAAAACATGCATAGCAAGGGAGAGAGAGATTGAACATACACCAATAGACAAGTTGTTTAGAGTGGTTCCACACTTCAAACTAGAAGTGAGTCAGACAGTCCACTACCTAGAGAGGTCAAACTCTAGGATTTCGTAACCTTGCACCTTCATTATATTCATTATAGGAGATACAATACATGACCACCAAAGGACTTACCTATCCAATACAAAGAGTCTTCAACCTTACCAAGGACTTACCCACTTTGCAAGGAGTCTTCCACCTTCTTCCAAATACTTACCTACTCTTGCACAAGTCTTCATCCTTGTAGGGATTACCCACTCTTCTTGGATCTTCCTCCTTTGACTTCACCTTCACTCGGAGAAGCTTCCACCAAGGACTTACCCACTTGTGCAAGGAGTCATCTCCCTTCACCAAGGTCTTACCCACTCTTGCTCCAAGTCTTCAGCATCGATCTTCACCAAGTGACTCCTTCCCTTGTTCTTCTTCACCTCTCTTAGCCAAGAGAGAGAACCTTCATCTTCATGATTGAAATGAGAGATGGGGAGGTGGTGGAAGTGAGAGCCTCACAAGATATACATGTAGGACGAGCTCTCTTACAAATCTCCTACTCACTCTAATGGATGTAGCAAGTGATTAAGTTTAGAGAGAGAGGAGGCTGTAGGAAGCACTCAACTATAGAATAGGAACCTCACATAGACTTTTGCATTGAATGCTTAACCTTAGAATGAAGCCCAAGGGGTCCTATTTATAGCTGAGGATGCCTCTTAGTCTTTGGGAACACTTGAGAACAAAAACTAGCCGTTTTGTGGCTTGCAACAGATATATTTTCACTTGTTGCAACTCCAGAATGGCTAGTAGCACATTTATGCATTGTACCGTACAGTGCAATCGGTCAAGTTTCTATAAGGGTAACTCGATCGATAGAGTGAAAGACAAAGCCGATATTCAGACATCGGTCGAGTTTGTCGTGGGGAAACCCGACCGACCAATGAAAATCAAATTGGTCAGGTACTCCATCGGTCGAGTTTTGTGAAGTGTAAACTCGACTGATCAAAAGTCATTTCAAGATCCAATCAGGATCGGTCGAGTTTGCAACTCACAGAACTCGACCGATGAACAACCTGATGTGAATTTTGGAAAATGGCTTTTGAGTGCTTAAACATTCAATCTAAGTGCTCGTGATTTTTTCTAATCTTAATTAGAAGTCATACATTCATTACAAGTGATTTACAACATGATTATAATGGATTTACATTATATTACAAAAATGTTCACTTGTATTGACTTTGACTTGTCTTTTCTCCAATTTGATATGCGCAAGTTAGGGCATTTGGATTTTGTCTATACCTAATCTGAAATCACTCAAGTCGAGACATTAGAAACAAATATGTGGAATGGTTAGTCATCATCAAAACATGGGTTTAGTCAATTTAGACGTGAGTCAACATTGACCTAATTGACCTTGAGTCAACATTCTCCCCCTTTTTAAAGATGACAAACCATTCCATAACTATATTGAAAGCTTTTAAGTAAAATCATACCTTCGGAGAAACCTAGGGGTTTCAATAGGATTGAGCTCATATGCTCCCCCTCAATTGATGTGCATGGAGTTCTCATACTCCCCCTCAATTGATGCTATTTCTCTAACATGGTTATCTTTCATAACATTTATAGAATAATATGTCTTCTATACATATATGTTCTGCACATATATGTCTTCTCCCATTTACCTTCTCCCCTTTACATGGACATACTTTTCTTATTCATGTAAGACATGCTTCTCCCTATTTTGTCAAAAGAAGACATACCTTTCTCCCCCTTTGTCATTTCAAAAAGTGGGGGTATGAAGAGATAAGAAACACCACTTGTTAAAGGAAAAGGAGATAACAAAAATATATATAAGGAGAGTAGAAGAGCACAGATAGGGGCTTGTCCAAGCATAGAAAGAAAAGCAAGTTAAAGCATATACTTGAACAACCCAAAAAGAAAGATAAAGTGTTGCAGAAAAAGCCATAAATCACAATTTTGACCCTCAAGATGACATAATTTTCCCAAAAAGTGTCAGGGCTCATGGTAAAGCGATGAGCCTTGCTCAGAAGGTTGTTTTTGCATAAAAAAACACTAGTCTTGCACCAAAAACTGAAATTGGAGCAAAAGCTGCATGAAATCCAAAATCCTCTAATTTCTACATATAATATAGATCTATGTACCCTGCATCACAATGTTATACAAGTAACTCAAGATAGTAGATATGCAATTCAAGGAAAAAGCTTGAGCATGTATGAGACAAGATACAAGCATAGCATATAGTGAAATACCACTAGATGAGCAAAGATACTAATTATAAACAAGGTTAGAACTACATGTATATGAACTACTAGTAGATGATATCACAAGTTAGGACTTCTAGTAGGATCTAGATCATAGCAAGAGATACCGAAAGATACACAAGATAAAGAAAGCTATGAGTAGATGTAGAGATATATCCAAACAAAGAGATATGCAATTTTAGAAGCATGGAAGGATATAACTCACATACAAATATGCATCATTACCAAAGGATGATTACCACTAAGAACCTTAAGGTTGTATCAACACATGATATACACCTATATGGATTTCGCAAGTTAGAGTACAACAAAAGTAATTTTAGACACAACCAAGAGATCCAAAGTGATTATCATCAAAACCTGCAAAACAACTCAAAGCAAGTAATTGGAAGATATAGATATACCAATTTAGAGCAATTAAGAGGATAGAGTTGTAATAAAGATTGGCAATTTAGAACATGGCAATATGCATATATAAAGGTACCAAAGGATTGCCAAAGAAAAAGGCTATTGGTTGAGAAAATCTAGTTAAGAGGGAAATTCTCATTCAAAAAGCCAAATGTATATTTTGTGCACAGTGTTATCGGTCGAGTTCTATGTATTGATAACTCAACTAATGACAGTTGTTGGCAAAACCCATTGGTGCCTATTGGTCGAGTTTCAAATAGGGCAAACTCAACCGACAGAGATGCTGTCAAAAGGCACATATATTACATAAAAACATATTTAGAGGCAAGATAAAAATACAAACCATATCCAACCATGTCTAAGCAATTTAGTAATGCAGTATAGAAGCATTAGAAATAGTTTTTGAGCAAGAGTGTGAAGAGAGTCACAAAATACCACTTTTGACTCAAAAACCACATGCATAGTGCACACTAACTTGACAAAAACAAGTTAGAAAAGGTTATATGCAAGAAAACTTTTACCTTTGTGCTTACCATTCTTTTTTCTATTTGTTGTCACCCTCTACACATCTCACCTTTCTTCTTTTGTGTGGATTGACAAGTCAATTTGCAATTCAATAGCTCAAGTCAATCCATTTGCAAGTACCTACAAGAAGAAAGATGAAATGGTCCCCAATCATGTTTTGGGGTATGGAGGGGTTAGCTTAGCAACCCAAGTCCTATTGCTCTTGGGTGCTTTTCTAAAAGGACAACAAGTAGAATAATGACCAATTTCATTGCAATAGTTGCATGTGCCCATAGTCTTGGAATTAGAGGATTCTCCAAGGAATATTGGAGGTCCTTTACCTTTGTTGTTCCTTTGACTACTATCATACCCTAAACCATGTCTACCAATTTTTTTAGTACTATGGTGTAGTATATCATTAAGATTCTTTTTACCAACTAATAATCTTTGCAAAGAAGATCTCAAACCATCATTATCATGCATAAGAGAAGTAATAGTAGAAGAAAAATGATTGATATTATCTCTAGCATGCAGAAGATCATTTTCTAAGCAAAGAGCTTTAGTTAAATAAGAATCTCTATCAATATGAAGAGCAGCTACATTATTCTATCTACTGGTGGAACTAGAACATGATTCAAGCACATTGATTTTAGCAAGCAACGAGGCATTTTCTATTTCAAGCAAAGCAATCTTAGAAAAATAAACACCATTTTCATATTCTAATCCTTACAAAACAAAATCTTTGTCCTTGTTTTCAGATTTAAGAACATCAATATCATGCATGAGAGAATCAACAATTAAAGTATGCTCTTCATTTGAACTAGGCATAAGAGGTTGAGCTTCTAGAAATATAATGTTATCAAGTAAACTAGTATTTTCAAGTTTAAGAGAATCTAATTGACTAAGACAAGCATTTTTGTCATCAAGCAATCAAGAATTAGCATGTTCAAGATCATCTAGTTCTACATGCAAATTATCCACAATTCTAGCAAGCTTTTTCTTTTTCCTTTTATAAGACTTAAGAGAGGCACAAGAATCATGAATAATATCAATCAAAGATTCTTTATCTAAAGAGTTTAGATTTACCTCACTTGAGTCTTCATGTTTTGATGCCATAAGAGAAAAATGACATTCTCCTTCATCACTCGAGCTTGAGCTTGATCCTCCACTTGAATCTTCACTTGAGCTTGAGTTGGAGGAGTCACTTGAGCTTGAGTGGCACTTATCTTCTCTTTTCTTGTGATGATGGATCTTCTTTCCTTTGTAGAATCTACCCTTAGAGTACATGGCATCTTCTTCAACTTGAGAGGATGGAGAGGCTTGACCAACAATAGCCTTGATTTGAGCCTTCATTTCAACCTTCTTCATTTTCTTTAGCTCTTTCTCCTCTTGTCCTGTAACTTCTTCTCTCTTGTCAAGTGTGACTTCATGTACTTTTATGTTTCCATTAAGCTCTTCAATATGAATATCCTTAAGAGACATTGGTTCTTCAATGGAAGTCACATTGGGTTCCCACCTCTTTGGAAGAGTTCTAAGGATCTTTGAGTCAATCTCTCCTCTAAACATAGGATGACCTAGAACTGCAAGACCATTCACAATGGTGTTGAGCCTTGAGTACATGTTGGTTATCCTCTCCTCCTTTCCCATCTTGAAGTTCTCAAGCAGCCATTTGAGCATGTAGACTTTGCTTTCCTTCACTTTATCTATCCCCTCATAAGTGATGCATAGCTTTCTCCATACCTCATAGGCTGTTTCACATGAAGCAATCCAGTTGAACTTGGTGGAGGTCATGGAGGCATAGAGGATGTGCATGACTCTAGCATTCAAGGTTGCTTTCTTCAAGGTAGCATCATCCCATTCTTCAATCTTTGTCATAGGTAGCTTGTATGGACTGTTCACCATTTGCCACATCTCAAGACTTGATCCTTAGATGTAGAATTGAAGCCTTCTTCTCCAATAGAGGAAATTACTCCCATCAAAGATTGGTAGGCTGATCAAGTATCTACCTCCTTGGTAGTCACTCATCTTCTCCTACTTGTTGAAGTATGCTTGGAGAAGCCCGCTCTGATACCAATTGTTGGATCCTAGATGGGTGATTAGATGCTCTAGAGGGGGGGGGTGAATAGAGCTGAATGTACTTAACAAAATTCATTAGACCTTCAAGATATATCACAAGATAAGGTTGCTAAATAGGAAATTTGTGTGCAACTAAAACATGCATAGCAAGGGAGAGAGAGATTGAAAATACACCAATACACAAGTTGTTTAGAGTGGTTCCACACTTCAAACTAGAAGTGAGTCAGTCCACTACCTAGAGAGGTCAACCTCTAGGATTTCTTAACCTTGCACCTTCATTATATTCATTATAAGAGATACAATACATGACCACCAAAGGACTTACCTATCCAATACAAAGTGTCTTCAACCTAACCAAGGACTTACCCACTTTGAATGGAGTCTTCCACCTTCTTCAAAGGACTTACCTACTCCTGCACAAGTCTTCAACCTTGCAGGGATTACCCACTCTTCTTGGATCTTCCGCCTTTGACTTCACCTTCACTCGGAGAAGCTTCCACCAAGGACTTCCCCACTTGAGCAAGGAGTCTTCTGCCTTCACCAAGGGCTTACCCACTCTTGCTGTAAGTCTTCATCCTTGATATTCACCAAGGGACACCTTCCCTTATTCTTCTTCACCTCTCTTAGCCAAGAGAGAGAACCTTCATCTTCATGATTGAAATGAGAGATGGGGAGGTAGTGGAAGTGAGAGCCTCAAAAGATATACATGTAGGATGAGCTCTCTTATAAATCTCCTAGTCACTCTAATGGATGTAGTAAGTGATTAAGTTTAGAGAGAGAGAGAGGAGGTTGTAGGAAGCACTCAACTATATAATAGGAACCTCACATAGAGTTTTGCATTTAATTCTCCACCTTGGAATGAAGCCCAAGGGTTCCTATTTATAGCTAGGGATGCCTCTTAGCCTTTGGGAACACTTGAGAATGAACACTAGCCATTTTGTGTCTTGCAACATATATATTTTAACTTGTTGCTACTCCACAAAGACTAGAAGCACTTTTCTACACTTTTCCGTACACTGCAATCGATCGAGTTTCTATAAGGGTAATTCGACCGATAGAGTAAAAGACAAAGCCGATGTTCAGACCATCGGTCGACTTTGTCCTTGGGAAACTCGGACGATCAATGAAAACCGAATTGGTCAGGTACTCCATTGGTCGAGTTATGTGAAGTGTAAACTGGACCGATCAAAAGTCATTTTCAAGATCCAATTAGGATTGGTTTAGTTTGCAACTCACAGAACTCGACCGATGAACAACCTGATGTGAATTTTGGAAAATGGCTTTTGAGTGCTTAAACATTCGATCTAAGTGCTCTTGATTTTTTCTAAGCTTAATTACAAGTCATACAATCATTACAAGTGATTTACAACATGATTCTATTGGATTTACATCATATTACAAAAACGTGCGCTTGTACTGACTTTGACTTGTATTTTCTTCAATTTGATATGTGCAAGTTAGGGCATTTGGAGTGTGTCTATACCTAATATGAAATTACTCAAGTAGAGACATTAGAAACAAATATGTGGAATGGTTAGTCATCATCAAAACACACATTTAGTCAATTTAGACGTGAGTCAACATTGACCTAATTGACCTTGAGTCAACAACGGAGCGGCGTCGCTGCTGTGAGGAGGTCGACCCTGGTGTAGGTCTTGGCGGCCTGGTCTTCACAATCCTGGTTAGGTGGCCGTCCATACAGTCTTGCGAAGGCGGATGCCCTTACAGTCTTGAGACCGAGGGAGGGGGAGACCGTATGGAAGCAGACCGATAGGGCTGATTGTAATTGAAACCATTAGCCCAAAATCACATGGTCGAGAGACAAAATGAAGGAAACTACTAGGGTCGAGTGAATGAGGACCGTAGATCCATAATCTGATGGTGCGGAAAGACTTGCAGTCTGAGACCGTGTGGAAGAATGGCTAAGACCGATAGGTCGAAACTGAATGGATGAAACCAAATGGTACATATCGATTGTTCAAGACTATTTGGTCAAGACTGAGGATGAGAGGATCTTGAGTAGAGGTAAATCTAGGGTTGAGTAAAAGTGGGCCCCAACTGAAGGTTCACACTCATCGTGACCAGCATAATCTGCATGAAATACATATAAAACTAGTTAATAACTTGATAATCTGATTAACCAAGCAAAATTGCACATTGTAAGATTTAAGGAGATGAAATCAAATGTAATTAGTCGAATTGGGCCCAGAATGGTGACTGAAAATCATGATGAATTTGGATTCATCATGATGCAGCCAACATAACAACAACTAGTAATAACTTGTACAAAAGTAGGATTGAAAAAGGAAACATATAGCAGGGAAAAGGAAACGTATAGTAGGGGAAAGAAAACTTTTTTAATCACTGGTTTCTCCATATTATTTATTATTTATAGGATTAATAGCTAGGAAAAAGGAAACATATATCAGGGAAGAGATTAAGGGAAGAGGCAAAAGGGGCAGTAGGATGTTAACACAAATTTGAAAAAATGAAAATTGAATGTTCAAGAAATTGGAGAAGGGAAGAGGATGTGAGATTAAGAGAAGAAGAGAAGTGGTTTGCACATATAAGTATATAAGTGAATAAAAATACATACCTATAGGCTATAGTAAAAAGGACAGTTATGACGTCAATGGAGAGGAAGAAAATCTTCAGCAGGTTCTTTGAGGAAGAAAGATGGTTGGTTCCTTTTTACTTCTATGGTGCCTGACACACCTTCCTCCTTCACGGACAACCTAAAAAACCAAACTTTGCTACTGTGGTCTCCTCCACAATTGCAGCTTGATTGCACTCCGTTGCAAGAAATTGTTGTGCCGACTGGTGTGAGAAGAAGGGATCTCAATGGGACTGGTTTTATAGAAAGGAGGAGGTCTGGTGTACTAGGGAAGGGGATGAGAGTCCTAATCAGGAACGAAATTGCATCCATGACCGATTGGGACTTGAACCCGTACGGCGGCAGTCCGTACTGGAATGGCAGTTGGGGAGACAGACGATGCATTTCTACAAAAACATTCAATTCTCTATGTAATTTACACATCCGTCCCTATGTGGATTTAGGTGGCCGCTTTAGAGAGTCCAGTGAAGGGTCCCAAAGCGGGAATAGGTAGCCCAAGGCGTCTGCTTCAGGCCCAAACACACCACAATACGCTCAGCTAATAATTCCTACGATAGAAGTTCCAAACGCTAATGCGGGCGCTTTAGCGGCTGCACTGGCCGCTTTCTTAATCGTTGCTCGTGCTTTAAAGAATTGTTCAATGCACTTAGAAAATTATAAGGCCTAACATCTTATGATTTAGATATCTATGTTCTAAACAACTAAAGATGTGACTAAAAAATTGTATCATGTAGATAATTGATACGTGCAGCTAAGTGTATTCAACATAGATTATTATAATGTTAAAATACTAAATATATATCAATTCTGATAGGAAAAAAGAATGAGTACTTGCAGTTGTATATTTTAATGAGTAAGAAAAGAGTACTTACTTTTTGACTTCACATATTTGGTTTATCTTGAACCAATGACAATGAGACACTCATAGTGAAGAATAAGTGGAAGACGAAAACCATTTATAGCTAAATCCCATAACAATGTGTAATATATTATCTGAATACCAATCACCATCACCATAAATGAAACCTATAAAAGAGATTTTAAGTATTAGAAACAAATTCATGGAATGCACATATCTCCAAATGTGCGTCAGACACATAAAGCCAAATGTGCAATGGACACATATCTCGGTATGTGCAACAGACACATTTTCCGCATGTGCTACGGGGCATATTTTTCATATGCTCACTCGAAAACTAAAATAACATATACCATGCATTTAAAAACAAATCGGGCGAGTGTTTAGAAGGTTAGGGGATGGAGAGGGGGTTCCATGCAGTGTTTCAATACAAGCATTCACTAAATCCTTTCCAAGTAAAATGAATTGAAACCCAAAAATAAAAAGAAATATCAAACATTGGGACATATATCCAAAGTGACTATGATTATATATAAGGAAAAAACCGAGTTCTTTCATGATTTAAAACACACGTGTCTGTAATAGAAGACCAAATCCAATTAAATATGAAAACTTTAGAGATTGATTGATTCATATGCATATATAATTCTCAAGTCTCTTTGTGATAATGTGAAAGAATGTTTTTCACAAGTGACTAGTTGTCCTTTCAAAGAGATTAGATATGGATCAAGAAGTCATTGTAGTGAATAATACATTATGAATTCCCAAGATATCAATATGGTGCAAATCGAACTCATCAATTTGAATAACCCAAATTTAGAGAAAAACATATGAAGATGATGACAATATAAGAACATAACCTACATAAAGCAATATCTATATCAAAATAAAGTGAAAGAATAAACCTTGTGAAATGTTCCAATAATAATTGCAGATTTCATTAGAGCATCCTCACATTCAGCAACTTCAATAAATATTGCATGGATGAATATTTCAAACTATTGGATGCATTTCATCCATGAGTATGTTGTAACAAAGAATGCCCATTAGTTTCTTCCAATAATAGTTGCAGATTTCATTAGAGCATCCTCACATTCAGCAACATAAATAAACATTGTACGAATGAATTTCAAACTCAGGGATGCATTTTATCCATGAGTATATTCTAAAAAAGAAGGCTCAATAGTTTCCCATATCCCTAGGAAATTTGGCTGTAAGTGTATGCCTTGAGAGCCAATCATGGGATGATTGGTGGGATACATTAAGATTGATTTGATAAACATCAAAGGCAAGCTTCCAATTCTTTCTGGTTCAGTCATATGAGATAGTGATAGAACAGATTGAATGTCTAGAGAATGACAGTAGTCAATGACGTATGCTTTCAGGTTGAGGACATGAACGATGAGATCATACGGATGCTAAGAGTTTGTACATTCTCATTATGTCCCTAGTCGGATGTCATTATGGAAGGTAGATAGACAACAATGACACACAAGACTAGATTGTGGTGTTGGTTGATGACATAATCTCATTAGTCATGATATAGAGATATCAAACCAAACACATAGGTACTTGTTAGAGAACAAGTGTACCGGAAAGACCCACCGTGAGTTTGACACATGGAACCATGACATGGTAGTCACAGTCAGTACTCACAGTGATGGTGGTGAGTGTGATTCTTTGACCTGAAATCACTACACTCAACACATGTCGTTGGGCACACTTTGATATCATCAAACGCATTCCTGAAACATGGGTTGTTATAAAGGTGATGATTGGGTGGCTTTGACACATGGGGCTTTTGAGGGGTGAGTGATAGATATGGGATTTGTCCCTCCTGAGGGAGTATGATATCCATGGCCACTTGATGAGTAGGATTGAGAAAGGCGTGCACGCATGTGTGAATCAGTATATGATATTGATGTCATACATATCTCTTCCAGTCTACTCTGAGATCAAGAAAGTGAATGAACATTGACAGGATGACTGTTCCATGCCTCGAGTTCATTCGGGATATCAGTGACAAAGGAATTATACATTCACTGTAACACCATTCACATTTTGTAGGATTGAAAGTTGTTCTCCAACTTTCTACTTTCACTTGGGTAGCACTGATGTGTGACTAGGCACCGCTCTTTGCTTGTGAAGTCATAAGTGTTATGGACTTTCACTGCCAACGTAAAATGGGCCTGTAGGGTCACACACATAGGATTTAATCTGGAAGAGGAGTTTTGTCCACAATAAATGTTTAGATTGATTACTAAAGGAGTTTAGTAGTTCAATTAAACACTCAATTAATTGATAGCTCAATATCATAATGTTCAAGGTGTTGGACCTATTGATTTGAGTATCAGATTGATTGAAATTACAATTGACTGATTCTGCACAACCTGTACTCCCAACCGATCAGTTCAAGTGTTGAACCGGTCGGCTCAAGCCCAGGGTGAACCGATTGCTTCAAGTGTTGAAACGATCAATTCAAATGGTGCAACCGAGCTAGTTGGGAAAGTAGGATTGGTGAGAATTTTCCTTTCGTTTCAATTTCCCAATTTGATTGGGAAATAGGATTGGTATTCGATACCACTTAGAAACAAAAGAAGGAAAGTCAATCAGGAACCGACCAGGACCACCAACCGACCGGTTCACTTGTGAACCGACCGGTTGAGGTGTCCCAACGGACCGGTTCACTTGTGAACCGACCGATTCAGGTCCCTAACCGACCATTTCAGTTGTGAAACGATCGGTTCAGGTAGCGAGTTGGTTGCTTTTGTGGAAAATCTCGAACCCTTCTACTCCTTCTTTTAGTCCTGCATTGCTCGGGATGGAGAACCCTGTCCCATGACCCTCCTATATATATAGGGGTATTAAGGGCTTCTCAAACACAGCTCAGTGCAACTAGTTGCTCTGTAAAGTTGTCGTTCTCTCTGGTTTTGGTAACCGAGAGAGAGCCCGAGCAAGTGCTACCCTCAAAGGGAGGTGCAGCAAGGGAAGGACAATTGTAGTTGCAACTGGCAGCAGGAGAGTGTGTTGGCGACTAGTACTTCAATAGGAGGGTGTGACTCCTTCCACTTCCTTGTGGGACAAAGAGTGTGGAGTTCCAGGTGGTCTATGTAGACTACTTCAGAGGCGGGAGTCTTCTGCCGCTCAGGAGGACAACCTTCAATCTTGTCAGTCCCGGTGCGACCAGGAGCTGCACAAACACCGTCTAAGATAGGTGGTGAAGACCGCACAAGCCACGAGGTATTGTCGCCGAGCAAGCCTCGGGACAAGGTATGATTCCACAACCCATCCTTTCCTATTATATAGACATTGATGCGTTTCCTTATTCTGGGTTTGGGAGAAAATTTTTAGTTTTCGCTGCCATCTCTGCCTCCCCTAAAACCCAACAGTGGTATCAGAGCCATATCAACTGCTCTATATATTAGGAATATCGATATGATCGATTTTGGTTTGTCACCTTTATTTATTGCATACAATGCAAATAAAATTGGCTTTATGCATGTCCAATCCTAAATCCACAAATCCCAAATTACATATATGATATGTATTATTAATGCGCTCGATACACGTCGCCCTTAAACGAGTTTTGTGGTGGATGTATAGCGTGGTTATGGACAATAAACCCTATCTGTGTATGGTTGTGTGTGGTTGCTTGCATCTCGGTCTACGCACTGATATTCCTTCTCCTTTTCCTGATGTAACTTGAAATAATTCGATATTTCTTTCCTATTATTGCTCCCCCCAAATGTAACTCGGGGTTTCTCCTTTTACAATGTAAAATAGGATAGATTTTATTTCCTGTTATGTCAAAGAACGGAGGACATCAAGACGACATCTGAGACGATCGGTTCAAGGCGTGAACCGATTGGTTGACGTTCCAGACGATCGGTTCAAGGAGTGAACCGATTGGTTGATGACCGGTTCGAGGAGCGAGACGAGCGGGTGGCGGCCATGACGAGATGCACGATGACCAGGCAAACCGATCAGTTGGAGGAGACAACTGATCGGGTGGTGGCACACAGACGACCGAGCTAGGACGAGTAGTCATTCATATGATGACTTGATCTACTCAGAAGGCAAAGCACATGGTTCATGTTGTACAGGTTGCATGTGATGTAGACCTAGATGACTGTGATTCCACTTGGCTCGAGGAATCACATTAGGATGGCCATAATCATTGCTTTTGTCATTTGTGCATGTTTTCTGTGGGATATAGCATGTATATGATACATACTATGTATTGTGGTGATTGGATATGTATATGTGTATAAAAACCAAATCCCTCATTAAATATTAAGTTTTAGATGCCTTCCAAATGCGACACATGTGAAAAGCATGATCGACCAAGTGTGGGCACGCCCTAGCGTGGTGCACCATCTATCTCGTGGAAGCGTGAAGGATGAATGTGTGAGTCTGCCCTAGCAGGGTGCATATTCATCATGTTTGCTTTGGGTGGGACTTAACAAGGTGATCTAGATGGGATCTAGTACCTTGAGGCATGGAGATTGTAACAACCCCGCCTCCTGGTAACCCCCAATTAAGGGAGACCGAAAGGTCGGTGCCGTTATCCAATTAACAGGATCAAAGGTTCGACAAATAATCAATAACAATTATGAAATTATACTAACTAACTGGAATTTGGTATAAAATTAAAAATTTGCTTACCTTTGAAAACTTGGAAATCTATCTATCCATAGCTTGAATTATTCTATCTAATCCTCCTTGCACTTTATTTCTCATTTCCACGATGTGTCATTTTACCGTTTGTTCTTTCAATTTTTGTTCCTAAAACGCCGACAAACAAAACGTCGATCAGTATATCGAAATATACTGGTATGTGGGAACAACCAAAATCTTGCAAATATGGCTAACAATTTAATAATCACAATCAAATTAATTAACAAGCCAATTTACACTTCTCAGTATGACATTCTCCACCACTTTTGCCCTAACCCTGGCATACCCACCTTAGGGTGCCCTTTGCCAATGACATAAGGCCACCTTCTCAATCCCGAGCTTGGTGCCTGGGGGTCACCACTCATAGTGCCCACTAGTCATTCAATATCATAGGCCACCTTCTTGGTGACTAGGGTCACCACTCAAGGTGTCCATTGGTCTACCCATCTGGGCCTGGCCTTTGGCATCATCCATCAGGGTGTCATGTGGGTGCGAGAATACATACTTCTATTTTTAATGTGATAATCATAGTGACTTTATGATTTGCAAGTATGAACATCCAACAGATAATTTCCATTCAATGCGATTAATCATCCCGAAAATTTTTGGGAAACTAAGGCGGTTATCCATAATTAACCACATACCTGATCCAGAGCAACTTGATTGTCCAAGCAATAAGGATAAAGAACAAGCAACAAGCAATCAACAATATCCCAAAATTAATGCATATGATCCAAGTGTTATAGTTTATCCAGAACATTCTAAACCTAGACTTGGATTCCACCTTAGGCTTTCTAGACCATATTAGGGTTTTTGCCTCCATAATGCTTTTATCACATTAAATGATCTCTTAGTTCATAAACCCTAATTTCAACATCATAAGCCCAATTAAAGTCGATCATTTCTCTTTTATACCAAAATTACCTTCTTTATCCTTTTAAGTTATTTCAAGGTCATTAGACTCAATTATCACCTTTAGTTTCTTTCAGATTAACAACTCATAATTCATTATGGTCTAATCCCCATATGAACCCCTTTTATTATTAATTCTACCTTGATTCAATTGAAAACCCTAATTTCTATATTAAGGTTATCTATCCACAAATTAGGGTCTTTAATGCTCGAAATAGCTTAGCTTCAGCATATTCCACTTTAATCATGAAATTAGTCAATTAAAGCCATTAAGAGTCGAATTTACCAACATTAGGGTTTCAAGGCCCATTAAAGTATTATTCATGCACATTAAACTCGAAATTAAACTAATTACATGAAAATTCATCCCTTTTCAATCTTAATGATCCTTTTTATCATTAACAGGCTAATATCAACTTTATATACTCATTTAACCCTTTCCAACTCATTAATCATCAAAGGTTAGGGTTTTTCATTGATTAAACTATTAAAGATAGTATCTCTATATACTGTTCGAGTTGCAAGCATAATATGGCTCCAATTATATTTTTATTGCATTCCTTGAGTTCTCCTGATCAAAATTCATGTATAAAGTGCATCTGTCCGAGCTACGGTTGAGGAGATACGAATTTAACAAGAATCACTTACGTTGGGCCAATAGGGAAATGCCACGTCACCCCCTTTCATGCATGTTGCTTGCTGGGTTTGCAAATATTTCGAATTGACACTTATGCCCTCCCATGGCTCTTTTAGCTTGGTGATGTCCGGAGGGCAAAATCGTCCATCTGCATCTTCATCTTCTTCCTCACAAAAACCGCCTGTTGCCGCCCTAAGGGTCCTGGGCGGGGCTCCCCCTCCCTATTCCTAACCTCGCCGCACTTCAGGAACGTATCCCCTGCGTCCGCCGCCCTCCTCCACACCTGCCTATGCCTCTGTCGATGACTGGGCGACCGAGTGTAGGAATTGTTGGCCTGCGACCTGCGGCCATGCTGCAGGTCTTGCTGCAGCCAACGTGAGGGGGGGGTGTGCTTGGAGACGCTAGCTTTGCCATTCAGGGTTGTCGTGGGAGCTTCCCCCTTCCAACACAATGACTCAGAAGCCCCTCATTCACTCCAGGGTCAGTCTACTCTCTCAGTTAGGGTTTCACGTGTGAGAAACAAGAAGAAGGTGAAGAACAGAGTGGGAGATGCGGAATCTCTCTGGAACTCATCCCAAAGGGTCTACCCCTTTTATAGGGGAGTATCCATGCCTTAGATTGCTTGCCCACAAAGCAAACAAGGTTTCTCCTTATAGGAAAGGGAGTTTCCTTACATTTGAGGTATGTTTCTCTCTCTTCATGTATATATTTCCATTAGGTATTATGAATTTGAAATTCCTTTCACCTACTCTCTTTATTGCTTTACTTTTATCCCTTAGGCACGAAATTAAGTTTTCCTTTTAATAGAAAATACTTCCTTTCATCAATATCACAAAATTCATTAATAATGTATCACATTACCCTTTTATTTTGCAATCATGGTATTTCCTCTTTCCTCTTTCTTCATTGGGACTCCTTGGATCCCAAGAAACTCCAATAATTCGATTTTTTTTTAAGGAATACTCATCATCCTTAAATGCATCAATATGCATTATTTCACATTATCTTGCTTATTTCTTCATTAAAATATATCTTTTTAAGGTTTTCTCTTTATTTCTCTTTTTATTTTACTCATTGGTATTCCTTTTATTATTAGGAATCCTTGGGATACGAAATTCCACCAAGGATAACTCAATTATGCTTCTTTTTACTTATTTTCCACAT
Source organism: Alisma plantago-aquatica (assembly GCA_963693085.1). Lineage (NCBI taxonomy): Eukaryota > Viridiplantae > Streptophyta > Magnoliopsida > Alismatales > Alismataceae > Alisma > Alisma plantago-aquatica. Next base: position 146,232,004 of record OY856415.1, read on the forward strand.
TTCATCAATATTTTTAATTTCTTTCTTAATAAAGAAATACTTAATTGATCTTTTCTTTTCTTATTGCACTCTTTATGCATCTTTGGACTCCTTGGAACCCAAGGAACCCAAGAGGCATGAAATCCATTCTTGGATTTCATTCTTTTGCCTTCTAGAGGTTTCCACCTCATCTCTCTTTTCTCAACAACTCAATTATTCATTAATTAATTGAACTTCCTTGTTATTGGGCCCAATAGCCAATAAAGCCCACAAATCAAACAACAAGGCTATTTTAAACGAAATTCATTTATTCACAACAAATTATATCATTATTTGTCCAAATATCTTTAATATGAGAAATTACATTTCTCACCAAAGGAACCCAAAAGTTGGGGTTGTAACATACTTCCCCTCTTATGAGAATTTTGCCCTCAAAATTCCATCAAGCAAGCAAACAAACAAGATAAGTCATCTTATGTCCATCAAGGCTCCCATGTGGCTTCACCCTTTCCATGGTGTTTCCCAAGAACCTTCATTATCTCATTTTCTTCCATTTGAGTTCTTTCTTACCTTGGTATATCGTACGCTCATAGGTGACTCAGGAATTCTCAACCTTCCAAAAGCTGGATAGGTTCAGGGCATAACACCTGGCTTGGGTACCTCACATAGTGCTCTACATCAGACTCGTGCAACACATCATTTTATCCTGAGGGGTAAGGTTAAACACAACCATCTCCACCAATCCATCTCAAAAGGACCCATATATCGGGGACTCAGCTTTCTCAGTTGTAGCTTAGAGGGGTCGGATTTTCACATCACATATTCTTCCATAGTGAACTGCATATCAGTCTGCTTTGCATCAGCTCATGACTCATGTCACCACTGGGCTCTCTCTCAGCCATTGCACGATCAAAGTAACTTCATCTGCACACACTTGTGGTTTTTTTTTTTCTGACCTTCGCGAGGCCTCCTTCACCAACATCATCATAATGAAGTGGTGACCGACACAACCTCCCTATAGAACTTCTTGCACCCGATAAAGGCTATGGTGGGTAACATCACATCTTAAGAACTGTCTCTAGGTATCACCCTAAATGAGCACACATGCTCTCATCAGACTCTCTAGTCTGGATCATACTATCCATTAGTATGGGGTGATAAACTGTACAAACACTGAGCTCTACATGTATCTACTTCCACCTCATGGAAGTGAACCTTTAGGTAACATCAAGAACTTTTGAATTCGCATCATGGTATAGTTGAACCATCTCTTTTCATATGTAGTTCAACCAGATCTGTCCCTTGACAGAAATCTTCCTTTCTCATGTCATCTAGGTAAAGCGATCTACCATAACCCATATTGTATCTTGACCTTCTTGGTCTAGGAGAGACTCACAACATTCATAATGATGAACTCCCATTCCCTCTCGGGAACTCTTTATACTTTATATCCATGCACTGGGTTAATGGTGTTTGTCCTTCACCTCCTAGCATGCATGGCCACATGATACATGCAACTTTGTTTTAAGCATACATAATGCTACCATCAATTACTACCTTTGTAGTACCAAGGTATATCATGACCTCCTGTATTGTTATGATTCCTTCAAGCTTGATACCTCGGAAACCCTAAACCACTCTTCAAAAGGGTTTTATTACCTTCCTATCCAAAGAAGTGTATCTGAGGTTCTATCACCATCCTTTTACCACATCAAGGACTAATCCGGCTACCCAAACAACCATTAACTTGTTCAACATATCTTATTACACCTGAGTGTTAGCCAAAACACATCTTCTTTCCAAACTTAGGGTTAGCCAAACAACCTCCACTTCTTCTAGTTTCTAGCTAAACTAGGCAGCTATATCTCAACCAGAGTATTCATTACCACCTCTCATCCTTAAGTGTTAGGTAACATACACATCCATGTATTATACTTATCATCTCATGTCAAACTCTATGTCTATCTTCATTAAGAAGATCTGAGCTCATACTCACTGTGATCGAACTCGACCTTGGTTAATCTGCAAATTCCACATAGTTCCTGATAAAACATCCTCATAAGCTGACTACACTACCTCTCTTAGTGTTTGCGAACCATCCATGTATAATTCACTTCACCAGGGTATGTTATCATCTCTATCCTCATTCCTTGTAGCTACGTTCCAACTTACATCATCTTTATCCTTGGTGTAAGGCATGCATACTATCCTATCTCTCACTCCCATAACAAGAAGAAATAAGCATTTGGCTGTAGTCCAAATACAGAGTCCTTCCTGTTCCAAGAGTAGAGATGGTACAACCCACCTCGCCAGTACACTTTCAAATGTAAGTTGAAACGTGCCACATATGTCTCTACATCACAACCATCATGATATCAAAATTACTTCCATGGAAAACTGGTCTCGAACTTACTTGGTCCAAGCACAATCCTTAGTCATCTCCTCTAGGTCTATAGGGTGCCGACACTTTTGGGGTCATCCCTTTTCCCTTATGCATCCAGAGAGTGCCCTACTCATCTTCCCTTTGGGTCCCATGAGTGCATGAAGGTGATCAATCTCCTAACCCATGGCCCTCAGACAATGATAGTTGTTACCTCCCGACCCTATGGTCATGTGCAACTAGGGAATTAGGCAACTCCTTCTTCCATCGGTCTTATCCCTACCTGACCCTAGGATAGACTTAGTATTCTATTATTGTACATGTCCAACATAGAACCTTACCCAAACATCCATCATCCCTCTTCTTCCATTCATGGGATGACTTTCATCCTTTCATAAGGGTCATGGCGACCTTCCTACCTTGGTCGAGCCCCATACCGGTTACCTCCATGGTAACACATCCACATGCACATAGAGATGGTTATCTATGGGTCTATAGGTTCATTCTCATGCCATGAAATCTTCACTTAGCTTCTCAAGATCCTATGAAACCTCCTTAGGTTACCTCAAAACCAACCAAACTGGTAAACTTCCTACCGAAGGGTCACTCTCCCAGGATGGGAGGAAACTACACCTTTATAACAAAGGTCACAAGCATTCTTAGGGTTTACATCCATATGAGCATGCTTAAACCAACAACTACTAAGGCAAAAGCGTACCTACAAAACCATGCTAGGTCGCACTTGTTCTCATCCTCAACATTACATCAACTTAGTTGTGAGGGGTTCGTCAAATATACCCTTAACGTAAGGGATTTCCTTTACCTCTACAAATGAGGAGTACCATTCTTGAAACTATAGAGACTCAGATCTCATCATGAGCATCAGATACACTGCTTCCCCTCTTAGGCCTAGGAACCCTAGGTTCACTTTTGGATATCCAACTACATGCTCAACCTCTTAACCACGAATCAAGCATGTCCAAGGTATGTCATGTACTTCCATGATCTTCCTACTTGAGCAATTCTTCGGAGTTGAGTCCTCTTCCAGGGCAACCAACTAGGTATAAACCCTCACAACTGGTTACTTAAACCTCTTCAGGGTCTAAAGCACTCTTTATCTCATCCAGCAGGTAACCACTTATACCATGGGTACTAGAAGCATCGTCCTCTTCCTAGGGTTTGATTCCTCTAAAGGCAACCAAGATATCATCAGCCTCCAAGAATCAAGCATAAGGCAACCACTATCATCCACGTAGGTCACATCATCCTTAACTCCCCACTATTCCTCAAGTTTCGGGGTTTTAGACTTCCAACCTCCTTGATGGGGTCCTGCCTCTCTCTCTAGAGATAAAACCACCTCCAACCATACGTACTAGAGGTCCCTTCTCAATGAAGGCTCATGTTCTCAAGCAAACCCCTATGTGGTTGAAGCCTATGCTCAACTCATGTTTGGCTCAAGATTAGTCATATCTCTTTATGCTTATCTCATAAGCCATCCATCATGCCCTTCTGGCCAGGGTTTCAACCTACTACCGTACCACTGACGTATTCTGGGTGCATGCTATACCGTACTTGCACCATCCCATAGGGTAACTATAGGTTCTCTTCTGACCTCATCCATGAAGGAGCTATCCTTCGCTATGGCATGCACGACCTTCTCCAGGGTTGGGCCGCCAAAGGTACTAGGTCATCTACCCTCTCATGGCTCGTGTGGAAAACCAAAGGCATATCTATCCAAACACCCAGTCTACCATGACATCTAACTCATCGTGTCATCTCTCTCTCTCTAATCTTCACTTAGGGTTAGGGTTAACATCATCCTCAAAGGATGTACTAGGTCTCTACTTTTAATGGATGTCTCTACCTCCAAGACTAATCCTCTCTACCCATCCTCCAGACAAGGAGGTCTATCCTCAGGCCTCTCCTGAGGGCAAAGACAACTCGTGTCAGACAACCTAAGCATGTATCTATTCGTTAGTTTGCGCTTAATCTATTAAGCTTATGTCCATGACACCTTATTTACATGCTTTTTATTAATTTGGTGGAGGATTCCTTAGACCTTATTAACTTTTCCCATACCTCAAGAGGGTGAGGAGAGGAGAGAAAACCCTAATCCTTAAGGTCCTTAACAAAATTTGAGTTGAGAAGGGATGAACAAGATGAGAGAGTCCTAAAGGTATCTTATTTCGAATCATACCCTAAGACTTTGGCCAGGCAGTCACACGGATCCGGGAGTCCTCGTATTCCGACTAGCGGTGCGAAGGAAAATATTGCCAGCCCCCAATCGTGATCCTTTTCTAGACACCTCTGTCTTTCGGATAATCTTCTAATAACTCCCTTGGGTTGTACAGAATTTTGTAAAATTTAATAATTATTAAAGATTACTTGAGGAACCTATGCTCTGATACCAATTGTAACAACTTCGCCTCCCGGTAACCCCCAATTAAGGGATATCGAAAGGTCGGTGCCGTTATCCAATTAACATGATCAAAGGTTCTACAAATAATCAATAACAATTATGAAATTCTACTAACTAACTAGAATTTGGTATAAAATTAAAACTTTGCTTACCTTTGAAAACTTGGAAATCTATCTATCCAGAGCTTGAATTATTCTATCTAATCCTCCTTGCACTTTATTTCTCATTTCCACGATGTGTCATTTTACCGTTTGTTCTTTCAATTGTTGTTCCTAAAACGCCGACAAACAAAACGTCGGTCAGTATATCAAAATATACTGGTATGTGGGAACAACCAAAATCTTGCAAATATAGCTAACAATTTAATAATCGCAATCAAATTAATTAACAAGCCAATTTACACTTTTCAGTATGAAATTCTCCACCGCTTTTTCCCTAACCCTGGCATACCCACCTTAGGGTGCCCTTTGCCAATGACTTCAGGCCACCTTCTCAATCCCGAGCTTGGTGCCTGGGGGTCACCACTCATAGTGCCCACTAGTCATGCAATATCATAGGCCACCTTCTTGGTGCCTGGGGTCACCACTCAAGGTGTCCATTGGTCTACCCAACTGGGCCTGAACTTTGGCATCATCCATTAGGGTGGCATGTGGGTGCGAGAATACATACTTCTATTTTTAATGTGATAATCATAGTGACTTTATGATTTGCAAGTATGAACATCCAACATATAATTTGTATTCAATGCGATTAATCATCCAGAAAATATTCAGGAAACTAAGGCGGTTATCCATCATTAACCACATACCTGATCCAGAGCAACATGATTGTCCAAGCAATAAGGATAAAGAACAAGCAACAATCAATCAACAATATCCTGAAATTAATGCATATGATCCAAGTGTTATAGTTTATCCAGAACATTCTAAAGCTAGACTTGGATTCCACCTTAGGATTTCTAGACCATATTAGGGTTTTATTAGGGTTTCTGCCTCCATAACGCTTTTATCATATTAAATGCTCTCGTAGTTCATAAACCCTAATTTCAACATCATAAGCCCAATTAAAGTCGATCATTTCTCTTTTATACCAAAATTATATTCTTTATCCTTTTAAGTTATTTCAAGGTCATTAGACTCAATTATCACTTTTAGTTTCTTTCAGATTAACAACTCATAATTCATTATGGTCTAATCCCCATATGAACCCCTTTTATTATTAATTCTACCTTGATTCAATTGAAAACCCTAATTTCTATATTAAGGTAGTCTATCCACAAATTAGGGACTTTAATGATCGAAATAGCTTAGATTCAACATATTCCACTTTAATCATGAAATTAGTCAATTAAAGCCATTAAGAGTCAAATTTACCAACATTAGGGTTTCAAGGCCCATTAAAGTATTATTCATGCACATTAAACTCAAAATTAAACTAATTACATGCAAATTCATCCTTTTTCAATCTTAATGATCCTTTTTATCATTAACAGGCTAATATCAACTTTATATACTCATTTAACCCTTTCCAACTCATTAATCATCAAAGGTTAGTGTTTTTCATTGATTAAACTATTAAAGATAGTATCTCTATATACTTTTCTATTTTAAGCATAATCAAGCTCGAATTATATTTTTATTGCATTCCTTGAGTTCACATGATCAAAATTCATGTATAAAGTGCATCTATCCGAGCTACGGTTGAGGAGATATGAATTTAATAAGAACCATTTCCTTTGGGCCAATAGGGAGATGCCACGTCACCCCCTTTCATGCATGTTGCTCGTTGGGTTTGCAAATATTTTGAATTGACACTTATGCCCTCCAGCGGCTCATTTAGCTTGGTGATGTCCGTAGGGCAGAACCGTCCAATCAGCATCTTCATCTTCTTCCTCGCGACAACCGCCTGTTGCCTCCCTAAGGGTCATGGGTGGGGCTCCTCTCCCTCTTCCTGACCTCGCCGCACTTCAGGAACGTATCCCCTGCGTCCGCCGCCCTCCTCCATGCCTGCCTATGCCTCTGTCGATGACTGGGCAGCCGGGTGTAGGAATTGTGGGCCTGTGACCTGCGGCCATGCTGTAGGTCTTGCTGCAGCCAACGTGAGGGGGGGTGCGCTTGGAGACGCTAGCTTTGCCGTTCAGGGTTGCCGTGGGAGCTCCCCCCTTCCAACACAACGACTCAGAAGCCCTCGTTCGATGCAGGGTCAGTCTACTCTCTCGGTTAGGGTTTCACATGTGAGAAACAAGAAGAAGGTGAAGAACAGAGTGGGAGATGCGGAATCTCTCTGGAACTCATCCCAAAGGGTCTACCCCTTTTATAGGGGAGTATCCATGCCTTAGATTGCCTGCCCACAAAGCAAACAAGGTTTCTCCTTATAGGAAAGGGAGTTTCCTTACATTTGAAGTATGTTTCTCTCTCTTCATGTATATATTTCCATTAGGTATTATGAATTTGAAATTCCTTTCACCTACTCTCTTTATTGCTTGACTTTTATCCCTTAGGCACGAAATTAAGTTTTCCTTTTAATAGAAAATACTTCCTTTCATCAATATCACAAAATTCATTAATAATGTATCACATTACCCTTTTATTTTGCAATCATGGTATTTCCTCTTTCCTCTTTCTTCATTGGGACTCCTTGGATCCCAAGAAACTCCAATAATTCGATTTTTTTTTAAGGAATACTCATCATCCTTAAATGCATCAATATGCATTATTTCACATTATCTTGCTTATTTCTTCATTAAAATATATCTTTTTAAGGTTTTCTCTTTATTTCTCTTTTTATTTTACTCATTGGTATTCCTTTTATTATTAGGAATCCTTGGGATACGAAATTCCACCAAGGATAACTCAATTATGCTTCTTTTTACTTATTTTCCACATTTCATCAATATTTTTAATTTCTTTCTTAATAAAGAAATACTTAATTGATCTTTTCTTTTCTTATTGCACTCTTTATGCATCTTTGGACTCCTTGGAACCCAAGGAACCCAAGAGGCATGAAATCCATTCTTGGATTTCATTCTTTTGCCTTCTAGAGGTTTCCACCTCATCTCTCTTTTCTCAACAACTCAATTATTCATTAATTAATTGAACTTCCTTGTTATTGGGCCCAATAGCCAATAAAGCCCACAAATCAAACAACAAGGCTATTTTAAACGAAATTCATTTATTCACAACAAATTATATCATTATTTGTCCAAATATCTTTAATATGAGAAATTACATTTCTCACCAAAGGAACCCAAAAGTTGGGGTTGTAACATCCTTCCCCTCTTATGAGAATTTTGCCCTCAAAATTCCATCAAGCAAGCAAACAAACAAGATAAGTCATCTTATGTCCATCAAGGCTCCCATGTGGCTTCACCCTTTCCATGGTGTTTCCCAAGAACCTTCATTATCTCATTTTCTTCCATTTGAGTTCTTTCTTACCTTGGTATATCGTACCCTCATAGGTGACTCAGGAATTCTCAACCTTCCAAAAGCTGGATAGGTTCAGGGCATAACACCTGGCTTGGGTACCTCACATAGTGCTCTACATCAGACTCGTGCAACACATCATTTTATCCTGAGGGGTAAGGTTAAACACAACCATCTCCACCAATCCATCTCAAAAGGACCCATATATCGCGGACTCAGCTTTCTCAGTTGTAGCTTAGAGGGGTCGGATTTTCACATCACATATTCTTCCATAGTGAACTGCATATCAGTCTGCTTTGCATCAGCTCATGACTCATGTCACCACTGGGCTCTCTCTCAGCCATTGCACGATCAAAGTAACTTCATCTGCACACACTTGTGGTTTTTTTTTTCTGACCTTCGCGAGGCCTCCTTCACCAACATCATCATAATGAAGTGGTGACCGACACAACCTCCCTATAGAACTTCTTGCACCCGATAAAGGCTATGGTGGGTAACATCACATCTTAAGAACTGTCTCTAGGTATCACCCTAAATGAGCACACATGCTCTCATCAGACTCTCTAGTCTGGATCATACTATCCATTAGTATGGGGTGATAAACTGTACAAACACTGAGCTCTACATGTATCTACTTCCACCTCATGGAAGTGAACCTTTAGGTAACATCAAGAACTTTTGAATTCGCATCATGGTATAGTTGAACCATCTCTTTTCATATGTAGTTCAACCAGATCTGTCCCTTGACAGAAATCTTCCTTTCTCATGTCATCTAGGTAAAGCGATCTACCATAACCCATATTGTATCTTGACCTTCTTGGTCTAGGAGAGACTCACAACATTCATAATGATGAACTCCCATTCCCTCTCGGGAACTCTTTATACTTTATATCCATGCACTGGGTTAATGGTGTTTGTCCTTCACCTCCTAGCATGCATGGCCACATGATACATGCAACTTTGTTTTAAGCATACATAATGCTACCATCAATTACTACCTTTGTAGTACCAAGGTATATCATGACCTCCTGTATTGTTATGATTCCTTCAAGCTTGATACCTCAGAAACCCTAAACCACTCTTCAAAAGGGTTTTATTACCTTCCTATCCAAAGAAGTGTATCTGAGGTTCTATCACCATCCTTTTACCACATCAAGGACTAAACCGGCTACCCAAACAACCATTAACTTGTTCAACATATCTTATTACACCTGAGTGTTAGCCAAAACACATCTTCTTTCCAAACTTAGGGTTAGCCAAACAACCTCCACTTCTTCTAGTTTCTAGCTAAACTAGGCAGCTATATCTCAACCAGAGTATTCATTACCACCTCTCATCCTTAAGTGTTAGGTAACATACACATCCATGTATTATACTTATCATCTCATGTCAAACTCTATGTCTATCTTCATTAAGAAGATCTGAGCTCATACTCACTGTGATCGAACTCGACCTTAAATGCATCAATATGCATTATTTCACATTATCTTGCTTATTTCTTCATTAAAATATATCTTTTTAAGGTTTTCTCTTTATTTATCTTTTTATTTTACTCATTGGTATTCCTTTTATTATTAGGAATCCTTGGGATACGAAATTCCACCAAGGATAACTCAATTATGCTTCTTTTTACTTATTTTCCACATTTCATCAATATTTTTAATTTCTTTCTTAATAAAGAAATACTTAATTGATCTGTTTTTTTCTTATTGCACTCTTTATGCAACTTTGGACTCCTTGGAACCCAAGGAACCCAAGAGGCACGAAATCCATTCTTGGATTTCATTCTTTTGCCTTCTAGAGGTTTCCACCTCATCTCTCTTTTCTCAACAACTCAATTATTCATTAATTAATTGAATTTCCTTGTTATTGGGCCCAATAGCCAATAAAGCCCACAAATCAAACAACAAGGCTATTTTAAGCAAAATCCATTTATTCACAACAAATTATATCATTATTTGTCCAAATATCTTTAATATGAGAAATTACATTTCTCACCAAAGGAACCCAAAATTTGGGGTTGTAACAGAGATGATCATGGCAAGGAGTTGCATATGACATCTTATCAAGAGTTGCATATGATGCAATTGGCAAAAGTTGCCTACCTAAGAGATCTATGTTGTGGGTGACAGCCCTAGCTGGTCCATGACTTAGAGGATTTCAGGATCCTGCCCACTAGAAGGTTGTATGCTGCAATCTTCTGAATTGATGGTGAGGGTATCAATTTGAACTAAAATAGTGGGAGCGATAATTAATTAAAGGCCTAATTATATCGTCAACTTTTCAAATCAATCAAATAAGTCAAAAATGAGTTTTTGAACTAAAATTGCATATTTCCTTTTGTAGTACAAATGACGACAAACAACAATCACCTTTCTTTGCGATCGGTCCTTGAAAAGGACAAGCTAAATGGGACAAACTTCCACGACTAGTATCGGACATCGAGAATTGTTCTCATTCAAGAGCGTAAGATCTATGTCCTGGATACTCCAATTCCAGAGGAACCCGCTCCTAATGCACCAAAGGAAGAAAGAGATGCTTACAAGAAGCATTCTGATGATGCCATTGATGCAAAGTGTTTGATGTTGTGGTCTATGAACCATGAGTTGCAGAGACAGCATGAGAACATGGGTGTCATTGAGATGATTCAACATCTCAGGAACATGTATGAAGATCAGGAACGACAAGAGAGATACAATGTCTCAAGGGCACTATTCAAGTGCGTCATGACAGAAGGAGATCCAGTTGGTCCTCACACACTCAAGATGATTGGGTATGTGGAGAACCTGCAATGACTAGGATTTCCACTGAGCCAAGAGTTGGCTACTGACGTGATACTGCAATCGTTGCCAAAATCCTACAATCAGTTCGTGATGAACTACAACATGAACAACTTTGATAGGCCACTATCAGAGTTGTTGGGCATGTTGAGGACAGCCGAGATACAGATGAAGAAGGACAAGCCTAAGCCTATGATGGTGATCACAAGCAAGAAAGGCAAGTCCAAGCGCAAGGGCAAGGGCAAACCTAAGAAAGGTTCTGATGCTAGCCAGGAGTCCAAGCCGTCTTCAACTCTCAAGGCCAAGGGAGGCATGACCATGAAAGGAAATTGCCACCATTGTCAAAATCTAGAACATTGGAAAAGAAATTGTCCTCTCTATCTGGAAGAACAAAAGAAGGAGGCTACAGACGTCTCTACTTAAAGGTGTCATGATAGTAAACTTGTAACACTTTTTGAGGTATATGATACCAAGATGTAAAGTGTAAAGCACTCATAATTGGGGCAAGTGTTGCCTCCATAGATAGGAGTACTTTATTTTATTTTCAGCCTATAAGGCGTGTAATACAGTTATGAACTGCTATTTCATTTTTGCCAATAGATAGAAACACTTTATTTTGCATATTTTGTTACAATGATGGCAATTAATAAAGTTGATGTTTCAATATTAAAGATATGATCTTTGTGGCAATTCCTTATTTATCTTGTGGTATTTGATATGCATAAGATAAAATGATACCTAAAAGTTATAGATAACTCAAACAATCAAATTAGCATCAATCATGAGAAATTCATTTCTAGTTTCCATATGATGGATAGATCTAGACTCTTTTGGTTAGAGAACCATTAAGAGACATGAATATCTTGGACATGATTAATCAATCTTCACTAATGATAGTGGGAGAATGATTATCCTATTAGGTATAATACATATGATGTATTTATATACCAATTGGAACAAATGCTAATACTTCAAATGGTGTTTAGAGAAATACCAATATGAATATCTTGAAGTGTTCAGGATTATCATAGATGAAGTACAAATTTGGTAAAGTGTTAATTCTTGATGAGATCAATGAATGAAATACTTGGACCAAATGTTTGAGATCCTTATGAGTGATTATGATAGTGTATCATAGTGGACTTGTGATTAAGGCATGGTGATGTCTAAATCAAGAAGAAATCATACTCTAAAGAGTTAGAGAATGATTATCGAATAACTAAATTCTTCTTAATAAAAGAATACCCCATGCTAATAAAAGAAATTAAGAATCACAAGGGTTGTGAGTTCTTATATCCTTAACAGATACACCTCAATTATCTATGTGATGAGTTTTTCATGTGATGAGTCAACTATCTAGATAAGTATGAGGAACCAAATTTTGAGTTATGGTTTATGACCATTACATCCTAAATAACATCCATGTGAACCATAAGGTATGACCTTGATGGTAGCACCCATTGGATAAAATCCATATGTGCAAATGAATCTTAAGTGTTAAAATACATGGATAACATTTTGAGAAGGATGATGCTTGTTGATTGCAACTTAATGACTAAGGCATTTGGCATATGGATACTAAAACTGCATTCCTATGAGGAATAAAACAAGGATGTGTACGTGACACAACCTATAAGGTTTATGAATCCACTAATGCAAATGAAGTCTATAAGTTACAATGGACTAATCAATGTGATTGATTGAGTACAAGCAACTCAGAATTGGATCTTTTACTTTGATGATATAGTCAAAGAGTTTGACTGATATGTCAAAGACAAAGAAGGGATCTGTGATTTAGTGGGAGCGTATTCACATTCCACATGTTGATGGAAATGTTCTAGAATGGAAATCCAAAAGTGGAAATTATCTTTAAGGAAGATAGAGATGTTTCCTATGTAATAGGAATAGAGATTTATAGAGATAGTTCTCGAAAACCTCTTAACCTAGAAAAGAGAGAGCATACATTGGCAATCTGTACTGAAGGGTTCAGTATGCACAGATTCAGTGGGAGAAAAATTGTCCATATTACATGGAGTTAGTATCCCAAGGCCAAGTGTCCAATTCTTATGAAGAATAGGAACACTAAGAATAGATATGGATCTATCATGTATGTAATCATCCCATTATCTTGCATTTATGGACATGGCAAGAATAAAATGCATTCATCATCTTGTATGTACGATATGACAATATGATGTGCTCATCCTGATAACTCCTATATGGGACATGACGAGTGGATGTCTGTCTACTTCCAGTAAGGGTTACTGGAATACCATAAGAACTTGATAAGTACTTGAGAAGTACTAGTTCTATGGAGATAACGAAGAGTTTGATGTAAAGAGTTACATTAATGCGAACCTCCGAAAGTATAGAAAATTAATCACAAAATATACAAAGGATGTATAAAAGTGAAAGTTTGTTGATAATTGGAAGTGTTCCAATAAAACCATTTAAAAGGAAATGCCGAATATCTATGTGTTAGAGAATAGCAGTAGATACTATATGGATCTGGAAGTTCATGAGATGAACTTATATATATTCCGCTCATTGATGACAAGTATGGAATCCTTGATCATGCAATGTGGATAAAGGTTAGCAAAGGAATACTAGATCACATATTACGGCAACTCCATCTCATATGTGTGACGTACATCGAAGAGATGAGAGACATGCAATTTATACTGACTTTGGCAAGGTGTTGCCATTACTCATTATGATATCACAAGAGCACAGTAACATGTGGTACATGTTTGAACATCACTATGAATATGATTCAAGGGTGATTGGCTCGGAGTGTAAGTGGGAGTCTGTTGGTATGTATGCCCTGAGAGCCAATCATGGGATGATTGGTGGGATACATTAAGATTGATTTGATAAACATCAAAGGCAAGCTTCCAATTCTTTCTTGGTCAGTCATATGAGATAGTGATAGAATAGATTGAATGTCTAGAGAATGACAATACTCAATGACGTATGCTTTCAAGTTGAGGACCTGAACGATGAGATCATATGGATGCTAAGAGTTTGTACATTCTCATTATGTCCCTAGTCGGATGTCATTGTGGAAGGTAGATAGACAACAATGACACATAAGACTAGATTGTGGTATTGGTTGATGACAGAATCTCATTAGTCATGATATAGAGATATCAAACCAAACACATAGGTACTTGTTAGATAAAAAGTGTACCGGACAGACCCACCATGAGTTTGACACATGGAACCATGACATGGTAGTCACAGTCAGTACTCACAGTGATGGTGGTGAGTGTGATTCATTGACCTGAAATCACTAGACTCAACACATGTCGTTGGGCACACTTTGACATCATCAAACACAGTCCTGAAACATGGGTTGTTATAAAGGTGATGATTGGGTGGCTTTGACACAAGGGGCTTTTGAGGGGTGAGTGATAGATATGGAATTTTTCCCTCCTAAGGGAGTATGATATCCATGGCCACTTGATGAGTAGGATTGAGAAAGGCGTGCACGCATGTGTGAATCAGTATATGATATTGATGTCATACATATCTCTTCCACTCTACTCTGGGATCAAGAAGGTGAATGAACGTTGACAGGATGACTGTTCCATGCCTCGAGTTCATTCGGGATATCGGTGATAAAGGAATTATACATTCACTGTAACACCATTCACGGATTGTAGGATTGAAAGTTGTTCTCCAACTTTCTACTTTCACTTGGGTAGCACTGATGTGTGACTAGGCACCGCTCTTTGCTTGTGAAGTCATAAGTATTATGGACTTTGATGCAGCCCTATTTTAGGGCTCCATCCTGTGCCATTTTGTATATAAGTTGCATCTAAACATGTTAGATTACAAGTATTTTCCCCCAATTTGATTATCATTATAAATACTCTTATGGATGTTCGTTGCACTATTTTCAGGTATTTGGACCCCAATGGATGGATGAGTGTGATGGAGGGGCCCAAAGAAGGCCCCAAAGCTCCCCCAACCTACCTTAGTGGCCAAAGAGTCATCACCAAGCAAGGACATCTGAATTTGACAAAGTTTGAAGTTCATCAGCCTGCTCAAGCCCTCACCACGGCCATGGCCACTGCCCACGGCCATAATGTTTATTGCCAAGGAGAAGCAACTCCAATAGGAGAAATGCCCAGAATCACCACCGACATGGCCCTCGGCCACGACCATGACATGTCAGAATCACCACGGCCGTGGCCACTGCCCACAGCCGTAATGTTTATTGCCAAGGAGTCTACAGGAGAATGTTCGCCACACACCACACCCGTGGCCCAGCCTCTTCACCACGGCTGTGGCCCCTCGCCACGGTCATATTGAGCCACTCCATTCATTTCCAGTTTCCTTCACCATGGTCGTGGCCACTGACCACGACCATGTTATACCATCTTCACCACGGCCGTGGCCCTTCATCACGGTCATGGTGGCCTTCTTTCCAGTAGACTTTTCCACTGTCTTTCCTTTTTTACCCCCACTCAACCCTAGCTCCTATATAAGCACTAGTTGCTTCTAGGGCTCGAAAAAAAATCACTCCCAAGCTGTCACCCAGCTGCTCCCTTGCATCCATTGCTCCCATCCACCCATTTCTACCCACTTTCCACTCATTTCCACCATAGAAACCTAGTTTCTCTAGGTTTCTATCCATCCATTCCACCATTTTCATGCACCCCTACACCATTGGAGGAAGGAGGACGTCTGCAATTTCTTGGAGGTGAAGAAGAAGGCCACTTCATCAAGCTTCATGGAGTTTCTTCCTCTTCTACCCCTTTCTTTTCCTGTTTTCATGATCATGTATAGCTAAGCCCCCTTGTGGTGGGCTGTTTGGGATTAAAATGTTACTTTGATACCATGTTGGGGGATAAATTCTTGTAATGAACTCAATTCATATTTATGATGATTACTTCTTCCTTCCATCTCTTTTCCTATCTTATTGCATGTGGTTTGTGCTTCTTGTATGAATTGCTTGTTTTGAGGTTTTTGATGACACTTCATTTCTAGGAGGAATTGGGGTGTATGTGGCAATCTTAGGAATGGCTCCTAGGTCCAATTAGTGGATCCCTAGCTAGCCCCCTTTGTTCCTACATACACACCCCTCCTCTTACAAATGAGTGTGAGATTTAAGTGGCTAGTGTAAGTGAGAGTGATGCAATTGCCTAGGGCCTTCTAAAGGCTAGAGTGTCTAGTGGCATGAGGATCACCCCCTTCATCTCCACTCCCATCTCTACCCTCAACCCTCAATTGTCCACTATCACTTACCCTAGAAACCTAGATTTGGCCAATCTCACCAGAACTACACCTAACCCTAGTCTTCTACTAGTAGTATAGGGTATGTTCTAATGACATTGCCCTTGTTGTTTGGTTTGGTAATCTAGATATGAATCGAGCACCATGCATGTTTAATGAACTCCCCCAACTAAAATCGAAGTGGCATTTCCCAAATGGCCCACCCACCTTAATCACCTTGCTTAAACCCTAATTGCTTAGTTTGCTTGTTAATGCTAGCTTAGTTCAATTGCTTTAGTTTAACTTAGTCAATTGCTTGGTTTTACTCTTTAGTGTTAACTTAGGCTTTTGCTCTTGCTAGTGGTTAGTATAGTTCTTAGATGCTTCTTGTCTTACTAGAGTAGTGTAGCCCTTCTTGTTCCTGTTTAGTTAGTTTGATAACTTAGTTTGCTAGTTTACTTTCTCTTTCATAATTTAGTTTCCTTTTCACAATTCTTACTCGCTCTCTTAGTTTAATCAACCAACAATAAACCTTAAAACCCTAAAAACCCTACTCTCTGCACTAGGAACGTAGCTCACGCTGTCTAACTCTAGCGCCCCCTCTATCCTCGCGGATCGACCCTGTACTTGTCGCCTCACCTATACTACGACACGACCCCGTGCGCTTGCGGGCGTAGTGTCTTAGTAGACGTAGGTAGTTAGTGTAGGACCTTACAAATATCGAAAGCAAAGATCCCATCATCCCGTGCCTCCCGACCTCTTGGATTGCACTTGTTGCAAGCCACTAGCGGGAGTGCACCAAGCTTTCTGGCGCCGTTGCCGGGGATAGAGGCGCTCGGCCTAGTTAGATAATGTAGCTTAGCCTTTCCTTTTGCCCTCACCATTGCTATTATTTATTGTTTGTGTTACTCTTGCATATTGGTTTGCTAACTTGGCTCCTTGTTGTTTGTTTGTGATTTGCGCAAGTGACAGCTGTGCATGCGTGGCATGCGTTCGACTTGCGCCGACTTGGTGGTTTACGACCCCGAGATTGGGAGAAGAAGACGTCAAGCTCGCCGCAACCTATACCGAGTGTCTGAGATGGCACAAAACGACCCTCCACTGGATGTTCCACCTCCTCCACCACACCGCCCGCTTCATGAGTATTTGATGCCGGGGAACTACAACTCCCCCATAGCCACGCTGGTGGACCAGATGCCCGGTCAGCAGTTCTCCATTCTACCGGCACTCTTGGGACTTCTTACCACATACTACGGAATGGAGAACGAAAATCCTTATCACCATATAGACGCGTTCTTAGAAACGTGTTTGGCCTTCCGCACGCCTACTGCCACCGACGAATCGATCCGCAGAACGCTCTTTCCTTTCTCCCACAAGGAGAAAGCCAAGGAGTGGTACATCTTAAGGCCAGAGCTCATCACATGGAATGAAGTAAAGAATGAGTTTCTAAAGAAGTTCTTTCCGATAGCCAAGTTATCCTACATGAGAAGGTGCATCACATCCTTCGCCCAAAAAGAGAACGAACCCTTCCATGAGGCACGGGAGAGGTTCCAGAAGTTGCTTCATGACTGCCCTCACCATGAGGTCCCACTTTGGCAGCTGGTTCAAGCCTTCTACACCGAGCTTGAGGAGCAAAGCCAAAACAATGTAGACTCTTCTTGCGGGGGCACGTTCATGGCCAAGCCGCCCGAGGACTCATGGCCACTGTTTGAACATCTCGCCGAGAATTCTTGCCACTGAGCTTCCACTAAAGGGGGGCATTGCAGCCAGAATTACACTCCTCCACCTTCTTCCGTGGCTCCCGCACGCAATGCCACCAACCCCTATATGATGCAAATAATGGCAGATATGATGCAAATGATGAAGAATCAAGTGGGTGGCTCTTCTAGCCAACCTGCAAAGGCTGTGGACACTGTAGACGAGGAAGTTAACGCTTTACATTCCCTTGGTGGCTGCAACAACCAGGGCCCAATGTCCCAATCCTACACTCCCGAGTGGAGGAACCACCCAAATTTCTCTTGGAAACAACCAAATGTGGATGGACAAGGACAGGGGCAGCATAAGCCACGCTACAACTCTAAGTTTGAGGACGAGGTTCTTAGAAGGCTAAGAAGCCTAGATGAAGTCAAAAAGGACGTCAACGCACATGGCCAGTCTATAAGCTGACTTGAGTAGAGGTTGGATCAATTTTCTCTCTCTTTGGCTAGAAGAGAATAAGGAAGACTTCCCTCTCAACCTATGCCAAATCCAAACAATGATGTGACTTTTTAATATGCTCCTCCGCCTCCTCAAGCACCGCTCAATTATCAATATGCTCCACCTCCACTTCATACTTACCAACAACCACCTCCACAATATCACCCCCACCTCAACAACAACCGCAACCCCAATTCATCCTTCAAAATCCCAATTCCCCTCACCAAAGGCCTCCACCACCCCAACAGCCACAACCACCTCCACATGAGCATGTGAATGTTGTGACTACTTTGAGGAGTGGTGGGACTTTGGAGAGGCCCCATGGTACAGTTGTTGGCAGAGATGACACTGAGGCAGAGCAGGTTGATACTGAGATGTAGATTGATGATACTGTGATAAGAGGCAATGTTGATACTGTGATGCCGAGCAGTGATACTGTGATACCGAGCAGTGACACTGTGATTCCAGTGATACCGGTGGATGATACTGTTGATTTGGACCGATTGGGTTCCCAACTCCCTCCATATCCTGATGCACTCGAGGAGCCTTCTGCTGCAAAGAAAAAAAAGAAGCATGCGGAAGATATTTTAGAGATCTTCAAGCAAGTGAAAATCAATGTACCTCTTATAGATGCAGTCAAGCAAATTCCGTCCTATGCAAAGTTCCTTAAAGAATTGTGCACCTTCAAAAGAAAAACAACAAGGAGGATGCCTAAGAAGATCAAGATCACTGAGCAAGTGATATGCATTCTCCAACACACCATCCCCTGGAAAAGAAAAGATCCCGGCGCTCCCATCATCTCATGCTACATCAGGGCACATCACATAGACCAGGCTCTTCTTGACTTGGGGTCTAGTGTAAACTTGATGCCGTATGATCTGTTTGCTGAGATCCAAATGGGAGAATTGAGGCCAGCCCATTGCACTCTGCAGTTGGCTGACCGATCTGTGAAGACGCCTAGAGGGTGTGTGGATGATGTGTTGGTCCGTCTTGATGAGGATACTTCTGCCTTCTTCCCAACCGACTTTATCATTCTTGATATGGAGAAAGAAGCTAGAAAGGTGCCAATCATCTTGGGGAGACCTTTCTTAGCCACAGCTGATGCCGTGATCCATGTGAGAACTGGGACCATGTATGTTACATTCATGCACACGAAGATCCGGTTGAACATCTTCAAGTTGTCTACTACAGCTGAAGTGATAGGAGCCACCGAGGAAGATTGTTATTTGGTGGAATGCCTAGATGAGATTGTTGAAGAGTTCCTACCTACGTGGATTGAGACTGCCACCCAAGGTATAGGTCTTGAACCAATTGTTGAGTTCCCTGATGATGATGATGAAGATGAGGAAGAGTGTGAGTTAGCCTTAGTGGCTGCAAGCCAGGACCTCCCTTCTATTTCTACACCTTTGGAAAACTCCCTTGAAGCACCCCCAATTCTTGAGTTGAAGAAACTTCCTGAAGGATTGAAGTACGCTTTCCTTGGCTCAAATGACACCCTCCCGGTGATCATTTCCTCCATTCTCTCTCCTGAGCAAGAAGATGCCTTGATGGAAGTCTTGAGGAAAAACATCTAGGCCATTGGATGGTCTATTGCTAACTTGAGAGGGATTGACCCCTCTATCTGTTTGCATCGGATATACTTAGAAGAAGATGTGAGGCCAACCCGTCAAATGCAAAGAAGGCTAAATCCAAAATTGAAGGACGTTGTAACTCAAGAGGTTGTTAAGTTGCTTGATGCAGGGATCATCTACCCCATTTCTGACAGTACGTGGGTGAGTCCCATTCAAGTTGTACCCAAGAAGGGTGGGATTACAGTTGCAGAGAATGATGATGGTGAGCTTATGCCAGTGAGAGAGCAATCAAAGTGGAGAATGTGAGTGGATTACTGGAAGCTCAACGAAAACACAAAGAAGGATCACTACCCACTTCCGTTTCTTGATCAGATTCTAGAGAGATTGGCTGGGCAGAGCTTCTACTATTTTCTTGATGGGTACTCGGGATATTTTCAGATTGCTGTGCATCAGGCGGACCAGGAAAAGATGACATTCACTTGTCCAAGTGGTACATTTGCCTACCGAAGAATGTCATTTGGATTGTGCAATGCCCCTTCCACTTTCCAGAGATGTGTAACCTCGATCTTTGCTGACATGCTTGATTCGTCACTTGAGGTTTTCATGGATGATTTTTCAGTTTTTGGGAAGACCTTTGATGAATGCTTGCTACATCTAGCTGCGGTTCTGGAAAGATGTGTGAAAGTTCGCTTAGTTCTATCTTGGGAAAAAAGTCATTTCATGGTACCTGAGGGTATAGTTATGGGACATCGAGTTTCGAAAGATGGGATTGAAGTTGACAAGGCCAAGGTGGGCCTTATTTCTACACTCGACTTTCCTTCAACCGTAAGACATGTTCGATCTTTCTTGGGACATGCAGGCTTCTACCGGCGTTTTATCAAGGACTTTAGAAAAATCTCAAGACCACTCTGTTGATTACTTGAGAAAGATGTTGAATTTCAGTTTGATGACAAATGTGTTGAAGCCTTCAATCATCTAAAAGAGAGGCTTATTTCTGCTCCTATCATGCAGCCCCCGGATTTCTCTTTGCCGTTCGAGATCATGACGGATGCATCCGATATGGTGGTGGGGGCTGTTCTGGGTCAACGCATTGGCCGAATTCCTCATGCTATCTATTATGCAAGGAAAACGTTAGACGGTGCTCAAAGAAACTATACGACTACCGAGAAGGAGTTGCTTGCGGTGATCTTCGCTCTTGACAAGTTTCGGCCGTATCTCTTGCAAAACAAAGTGACAATCTACACGGACCATGCTGCGTTGAAGTATCTAATGTCCAAGAAAGACTCCAAGCCAAGGTTGATCCTATGGATTTTGTTGCTCCAAGAATTTGACATAGAAATTGTGGATAAGAAAGGAATAGAAAATGGTGTTGCAGATCATCTCTCCCGCCTTGAGAGGCCTTTTGATGTGACAAGTCCAATCAAAGAGACAATGCCACATGAACAACTCCTCTTAGTCTCATCTGTCCAAAACCCATGGTACAAGCACATAGCAAATTTCCTAGCTAGTGGGAGGATACCGAGCATGTGGACAAGAGAGGAAAGCAAGAGATTGTTTGCTATGGTAAAGAACTACATTTGGGATGACCCACACCTCTTTAAGTACTGCCCGGACCAACTCGTCATAAGGTGCATTCCGGAGATGGAGCAGCAAGAAGTCTTATCTATGTGTTATTCCGGAGTGTGTGGAGGCCATTTTGGAGGGAAACGCACGGCCGCCAAAGTTCGTCAATGTGCATTCTACTTGCCGACATTGTTCAAATACGCTCATGACTTTTGCAAGAGTTGCATCAAGTGCCAAAAAGTAGGCACTATCTTAAAGAGGGACATGATGCCTTTGTCACCTATCTTGGTGGTAGAAGTGTTTGATGTTTGGGGGATTGACTTTATGGGTCCTTTCCCTCCCTCTTTCGGGTATGTCTACATCTTGGTCACCATAGACTATGTATCAAAATGGATTGAGGCTGTGGCAACAAGAACAAATGATCATAAGGTGGTGTGTGAGTTTGTGAAATCCAACATCTTTAGCCGTTTCGGTGTTCCAAGGGCTATGATTAGTGATGGCAGGAGTCATTTCATTCACCGCACCTTCGAAGGGCTGCTAAAGAGACATGGAGTTAACCATCGTGTAGCTACTCCTTATCACCCTCAAACGAGTGGTCAAGTTGAGCTGGCAAATCGGGAGATAAAGCTCATTTTGGAGAAGACGGTGCGACCGGACCGTAAGGATTGGTCACTTCGACTCAATGAAGCTTTATGGTCATATAGGACTGCATATAAAGCCCCGATTGGCACTACTCCGTTCAAACTTGTCTATGGTAAGAGTTGCCATTTGCCGGTTGAGATGCAACACAAGGCACTGTGGGCCTTGAAGAGGATGGACTTTGATGAAGAGAGTGCCAGAATGAGAAGAAAGTTTCAATTGCATGAGCTAGAAGAGATGCGACATGAATCCTATGAAATGTCAAAGAACTACAAGGAAAGAACCAAGTTTCTACATGACAAGATCATAAAGAAGAAAGAGTTTGAGCCCGACAAATGGGTATGGCTGTACAATTCAAGGATGAAGTTCTTCCCCGGAATGCTTCGTTCTAGATGGGAAGGTCCTTACCTTGTCAAGAAGGTGTACCCATCTGGGGCAGTGATCATTTGTGCAAAAGAAGGAGCTAAGGAATTCAATGTTAATGGGCAAAGGCTGAAACCTGTCGTTGAAGTCGGACCGGATAAGGCCAACCAAGACTTTGATGTTGTTATGCTGGTAGAAGAAGAATTTGATGAAGAGGAATGCTTAGATGAGGATGAGAAAGGGATCTACTACAAAGATCTCTTGAAAGTTCCAAAGAAATGACAGAGCACAACAATCAATAAGGCTGGCTGAAGGCGTTAAATTTAGCGCTAGTGGGAGGCAACCCACATGGTTTGAGATTCTTGAACCCTTCTTTTGATACTTTAGTTTTGTTTTACACAAATACACACACGCACACTTGTGCTTGATATTTTTGTTTTTAGTTTTGATGAAATGGCAGATGATACGCACTAAGTAGAGAAATATCGAAGAAAAAAATGAAATACTGCTGAGTTGAGGCTGTCCAAGAGCCCAACACGGCCGTGGCACAAGGCCACGGCCGTAATGTTTATTGGTCGAAAGTTACAGGAGCCAACAGGAATTTTAGAGATTTGGCCCACGACCATGACCTTCGGCCAAGACCGTGGCAAACACAGAGAAATATGACCGTGTCCTCCGGCCACGGCCGTGTTGAGGTCAGACGAGGCTCCTTCAGCGACAACACGCCCGTGGGCTGACGCCACGCCTGTTCTTTGATGGAAGTACCACGACCGTGGCCATTGGCCACGACCTTGGCCGGACCGGGTTCAGCAAGATTCTATATAAACTCTCCGAACGACCCTTCCTCTTTTCTTATTCTTCCCCGCACAGAGCACGACCGTGACGCCGCCAGCACCACCGTGGGCACTCGTCCTCCACCTCCAGCCCTCCAAAACACCCCCAATCACCCTCCTCTCTCCACCATACCTTCCTCCAGTCACCCTACTCCCTTTTCCACCACAAATACACCCCCAATCGAACCTCCTTCTCCACCTTCTTATCAAAACTGCCCAGCCACATCCCCTACCTAAAACCTCCACTAAATCCCACTTTTCATCCACCAAACCCAAATTAAACCTCCCAATCACCTTCCTAACCTTCCTACCTCTCCATTCCACCCCCCAATCCACTCCCATACCACTCCCTACTCATTTTCGAAATTCTAACCTAAATCATGAAGAAGGTAGGGAAGATGGTGAAGAGTGGGGTGAAGGCGACCCTCAACGTCATCACTGGAGGGAGGCGTTCCAAAAATTCCTCCACCAACGTCACCGCACCGTCCCACACACCATCTCCACTCACCTCCGCATCCCGCTCATCTGACGGCATCCACCTCACCGACGAGACCTATGCGGGAGGAGAGGAAGAAGAAGAGGAGGAGTCCGAGGAGGCTACCCCCGATCAAATGGTCGATGAAGTGATACCAGAAGCTGCCCCGCGAGCCCGACGAACAAAAGTGGGGCCATCCACATCACGGTTATCCACATCCCGTGCATCAGAGGGCCAAGATGAGCAGTCGCAGTCCGTGCGGCAATTGTAGCCCGGAGAGGAGCAACTGGCACAGTGGTACAATCTGGATACCACTTCATGTTCGAAAACTTACACGCCGGAGGATGATGAAAATAGTGAAGATGAGGATATGGAACTGTCCATGGAGGATGATGATGTTCTGGCAAAGATGGAGGAGGAACGACTAAAAATCATGGGCAAGGTACCCGAGGGAACTTCATATGGGAGGGGGCTGAGGCAAAGGCATATCTCTCATAAATACCCGAAGTGCTTGATGAGGCGAATAGTCGTCATGAGGTATGGCAGTGAGAAGATACTTGATACCTTGGGCATCAAGGAGGCTGTAGAAGAGAGCTTGAAGACCGTGGGACTGTGGCATGTTCTCTTCATGCCCCAAATATCATATGACCAGATGACCAAGGAGTTCTTTGCTACGCTGGAAAAGACAAGAGTGAGAGGAAAAGATGCTTTGAAGTTTGCCATCTTAGGCCATTTCTACACTCTAACATCGAAGGTCTTGAACAACATTTTTGCGACAAGTCCGGAGGAAGCCAAGGAACTTGATGATGGCTTGTTGGAAAAGATTCGAAGTATGATTACGTGCTTTTCTGGAAACAAATGACAGGCAGAGATGGGTATTATGCAGGGAGGGTGAAGACTTCAGCTCTAAGCAACCCTCTCATCCGCTACACGCAAAAAGTCCTTGCTAATACCGTCGTGGGAAGATATGACAATCAGGGCACGATCTCACAAAAAGAAATGTTTATCCTGAAAGCCATGACAGAAAAGCAGCATGTCAACCTAGGAGTGCTACTTATTGACCATATGAAGTCCATACCCTATAAGAGTAAGACTCCATTTGTCATGGGAGGGTTGGTCACTTCAATTGCACTCGGGTTGGGCCATGATCTCTCTGGGCTCGAAGATGGGTGTCCTATCGATTATGTTGATATGGATTATCTCATCCACTCGCTCACCATCAAGAAGGATGGCAATAGGCTGATTTATCTCACTACCAATCTGCCGGATCTCGAGCTAGAGCTCCCATACCACGCGGTGCCTCTTCTATCCGTGTTGGGAATCTACTACAAGCTGAGAGACAAAATAGCAAAATGGGAGAGAGATCACCCCAGAGAGACCTACGTCAGGGGAGACGCTGCCGCACATGAAGAAATGGCAGAGTCAAATGTGTAGGGGCAGGAACAGCCAGTTGAAGAACAAGAGCAACCCCGGCGAAGACGAAGGAGGGATGAGGGAACATCCCAGCTGCAGCAGCCCTCGAGCAATGCCTATGACATGTCACACATCCAGGCACAACTTGAGGATCTTTATCAGATACAACAGCAGGTGCAGCTCACCCAGTAGGGCATGTGGCAAGACCAACAACAATTACACTACCAGGTCAACCACATGTACCACTACAACCACGCCCAGGCAGCAAGGAACCCCGAATGGGGTGAAGATTTTTGGGGTGGTATAGCGGAATATCCAACAGCCTACCCTCCGCCCCAGAACACATACTAGGGACAATACTACTAGTACCAACATCCTCCGATAGGCACCATCCCTCCTCTAGATCACCCCCAGGGGCCAGACCAATCCTCGCAGCAGCACTGACACTTCCCCTATCTACCCTAAGCTATAGTTTCATGCTGAGGACAACATGATTCTAAAGTTTGGGGTGGGTAGGGTGGTACGCACCTCCCTTCTCCCTATCTAGTGATTTTTGTTCCACATCTCGCCATGTAGTTTAGTTTTCATTTTATTGATTTTTTCTATCATATCCATGCATGTCATGTAGTTTTCATTCTCGTCATTTTTGCGTAATTTTTCAAAAATTTCAGCCATGCATTGCATCTCATGTAGGTTTTTGCTAATTTTTTGCATGTTTTAGCTTGGATTTACTTAATTTTTCCCTAAAGAAGGTTTAGATGTGATTTAGTGCAAATTGGCACCATTTTGGCCAATTTTTCCCAGATTTGAATATTCTTGCTCTGATAGGATGTTTTGACTTAATCTCCAATGTTTGAAATGAAAAAGTTTACTCTTGTGACAAATGCATGCTACATTCTTAGATCTTATTGATATATGGTCTTGGTTGTGACTTTTTTACATGTGAACCACATCTCTTAAGTCTGTGAATGCTTTGGCTGAATCATGAATTGAGCAAGCGACAAACGCTTAAAGCCAGTGGGTTCACTTGGTAGAAATATGAATATTGTGTTAATTCTATCATGTGATGTGATATTACTTGGTGAAGTGTTGAATTAGCTTTCATGCAGGGAATCGTATGTTGAGAACTACACTAATGACCCCTCTTTGATCCGATTATTCTTCCACCATCTTCATACCCCTCCGCCTCATAAAAAGATGCCAAAGTGCACATATTAGTCGTGGCCACCTCCAAAAGTTTGGGGTGGCCACATCTTTATCTCCCCACTTCACTCTATCCACCATATGCCCTATCTACACCAAGGGAAAAGAAAAAGAAAAAGAAAAGCAAAAATAAAATAAAAGGATGCTCCTATTTAAGAACATTCAAATAAAGAAAAGAAGAGTGTGTAAAAGCACTCCAAATCTTACCGCAACCCTTTATTCTTATTTTATACCCATTGAGCTAGAAAACATCAAATCTAGCTCACTTTACCCTTTCTACAGCCAAGTGGATCATCTAGTATGGTTTGAAACATAAGACCGAATGCATGAAAGTGAAACAACACTCCTAGTCACCTGTGATTAACATCAACATGAAACGGTTTACCCGAAATGACATAAAGGACATATGGACAACTTGTGTTTCTAGGCTTTATATTTGAAGTTTGTATGCTCAGTGCTCAGTTCATGATTGGGTTGTGAAAGAAGGAGAGGAGAGATGTGAGACACATGCACTTAGTCATTTCCAACATTATATATATATATTCAATAATCTTCTGCTGCTTTGCATTTGTCATTTGTTTTTGTTGAAAAGAACGGAAAAGAGAGATTAAGTTGGAGCATACTTGAGGACAAGTATGTTTTAAGTTTGGGGTGGTGATGCATCCCTATTTTAGGGCTCCATCCTGTGCCATTTTGTATATAAGTTGCATCTAAACATGTTAGATTACAAGTATTTTCCCCCAATTTGATTATCATTATAAATACACTTATGGATGTTCGTTGCACTATTTTCAGGTAGTTGGACCACAATGGATGGACGAGTGTGATGGAGGGGCCCAAAGAAGGCCCCAAAGCTCCCCCAACCTACCTTAGTGGCCAAAGAGTCATCACCAAGCAAGGACATTTGAATTTGACAAAGTTTGAAGTTCATCAGCCTGCTCAAGCCCTCACAACGGCCGTGGCCACTGCCCACGGCCGTAATGTTTATTGCCAAGGAGCAGCAACTCCAACAGAAGAAATGCCCAGAATCACCATGGGCATGGCCCTCAGCCACGACCATGACAAGTCAGAATCACCACGGCCGTGGCCACTTCCCACGGCCGTAATGTTTATTGCCAAGGAGTCTACAGGAGAATGTTCACCACACACCACGCCCGTGGCCCAGCCTCTTCACCATGGCCGTGGCCCCTCGCCACGGTCGTATTGAGCCACTCCATTCATTTACAGTTTCCTTCACCATGGTCATGGCCACTGACCACGGCCATGTTATACCGTCTTCATCACGGTCGTGGTGGCCTTCTTTCCAGCAGACTTTTCCACTGTCTTTCCTTTTTTACCCCCACTCAACCCTAGCTCCTATATAAGCACTAGTTGCTTCTAGGGCTCAAAACAAAAGCACTCCCAAGCCGTCACCCAACTGCTCCCTTGCATCCATTGCTCCCATCCACCCATTTCCTTGCATTCAACCCCATTTCTATCCACTTTCCACTCATTTCCACCATAGAAACCTAGTTTCTCTAGGTTTCTATCCATCCATTCCACCATTTTCATGCACCCCTGCACCATTGGAGGAGGGAGGACGTATGTAGCTTCTTAGAGGTAAAGAAGAAGGCCACTTCATCAAGATTCATGGAGTTTCTTCCTCTTCTACCCCTTTCTTTTCCTGTTTTCATGATCATGTATAGCTAAGCCCCCTTGTGGTGGGTTGTTTGGGATTAAAATGTTACTTTGATACCATGTTGGGGGATACATTCTTTTAATGAACTCAATTCATATTTATGATGTTTACTTCTTGCTTCCATCTCTTTTCCTATCTTATTGCATGTGGTTTGTGCTTCTTGTATGAATTGCTTGTTTTGAGGTTTTTGATGACACTTCATTTCTAGGAGGAATTGGGGTGTACGTGGCAATCTTAGGAATGGCTCCTAGGTCCAATTAGTGGATCCCTAGCTAGCCCCTTTTGTTCCTACATACACACCCCTCCTCTTACAAATGAGTGTGAGATTTAAGTGGCTAGTGTAAGTGAGAGTGATGCAATTGCCTAGGTCCTTCTAAAGTCTAGAGTGGCTAGTGGCATGAGGATCACCCCCTTCATCTCCACTCCCATCTCTACCCTCAACCCTCAATTGTCCACTATCACTTACCCTAGAAACCTAGATTTGGCCAATCTCACCAGAACTACACCTAATCCTAGTCTTCTACTAGTAGTATAGGGTATGTTCTAATGACATTGCCCTTGTTGTTTGGTTTGGTAATCTAGATATGAATCGAGCACCATGCATGTTTAATGAACTCCCCCAACTAAAATCGAAGTGGCATTTCCCAAACGGCCCACCCACCTTAATCACCTTGCTTAAACCCTAATTGCTTAGTTTGCTTGTTAATGCTAGCTTAGTTCAATTGCTTTAGTTTAACTTAGTCAATTGCTTGGTTTTACTCTTTAGTGTTAACTTAGGCTTTTGATCTTGCTAGTGGTTAGTATAGTTCTTAGTTGCTTCTTGTCTTACTAGAGTAGTGTAGCCCTTCTATTCCTGTTTAGTTAGTTTGATAACTTAGTTTGCTAGTTTACTTGCTCTTTCATAATTTAGTTTCCTTTTCGCAATTCTTACTCGCTCTCTTAGTTTAATCAACCAACAATCAACCTTAAAACCCCAAAAACCCTACTCTCCGCACTAGGAACGTAGCTCACGCTGTCTAACTCTAGCGCCCCCTCTATCCTCGCGGATCGACCCCGTACTTGCCTCCTCACCTATACTACGACACGACCCCGTGCGCATGCGGGCGTATTGTCTTAGTAGACGTAGGTACTTAGTGTGGGACCTTACAAATATCGAAAGCAAAGATCCCACCATCCCATGCCTCCCGACCTTATGGATTGCACTTGTTGCAAGCCACTAGCGGGAGTGCACCAGACTTTCATTGCCAACGTTAAATGGACATGCAGGGTCACACACATAGGATTTAATCTAGAAGAGGAGTTTTGTCCACAAGCAATGTTTAGATTGATTACTAAAGGAGTTTAGTAGTTCAATTAAACACTCAATTAATTGATAGCTCAATATCATAATGTTTTAGGTGTTGGACATATTGATTGGAGTATCAGATTGATTGAAATCGCAATTGACTGATTCTATACAACCTGTACTCCCAACCAATCGGTTCAAGTGTTGAACCGGTCGACCGAGGTTGCTGAACCGGTCGGCTCAAGTGTTGAGCCGATCGGCTCAAGGCCAGGGTGAACCGATTGCTTCAAGTGTTGAAATGATTGATTCAACTGGTGCAACCGAGCAAGTTGGGAATGTAGGATTGGCGAGAAATTTCCTTTCATTTCAGTTGCCCAATTTGATTGGGAAATAAGATTGATATTCGATACCAATTAGAAACAAAAGAAGGAAAGTCAATCGGGAACTGACCAGGACCACCAACTGACTGGTTCACTTGTGAACCGACCGGTTGAGGTGTCCCAACCAACCGGTTCAGGTCCCCAACCGAACGTTTCAGTTGTGAAACGATCGGTTCAGGTTGCGAGTTGGTTGCTTTTGTGGAAAATCTCAAATGCTTCTACTCCTGCTTTTAGTCCCACATTGCCCGGGATGGAGAACCCTGTCCCATGACCCTCCTATATATATAGGGGTATTGGGGGCTTCTCAAACATAGCTCAGTGCAACCAGTTGCTCTGCAAAGTTGTCGTTCTCTCTGGTTTTGGTAACTGAGAGAGAGCCCGAGCAAGTGCTACCCGCAAAGGGAGCTGCAACAAGGGAAGGACAACTGCAGTTGCAACTGGCAACAAGAGAGTGTGTTGGCGACTAGTACGTAAACAGGAGGGTGTGACTCCTTCCACTTCCTTGTGGGACAAGGAGTGTGGAGTTCCATGTGGTCCGTGTGGACTACTTCAGAGGCGGGAGGTTTCTGCCGCTCAGGAGGACAACCTTCAATCTTGTCAGTCCCTGTGCGACCAGGAGCTGCACAGACACCGCCCAAGACAGGTGGTGAAGACTGCGCAAGCCGCGAGGTATTGTCGCCGAGCAAGCCTCAGGACAAAGTATGATTCCACAAACCATCCTTTCCTATTATATATACGTTGACGCATTTCCTTATTCTGGGTTTGGGGAGAAAAATTTTAGTTTCCGCTGCCATCTCTGCCTCCCCTAAAACCCAACAGTAAGAGATCATCATTCCGCTAGTCTAAGATCATTTAATACATCTCGAGCATAGATCAAAGAGTAGTGTTTGGCTTTGGACTACGAAAATTGTGAGAAAATAGAGAATAAAATGTTGAATTTGAGACTGGATTTGCAACTTCTGACATGGAAAATGGCTAGAGAAAACAATATAATCTGATTTTTTTTGGACAAATATGCTGGAAAAATATAATATAGCTGTTGGTGGAAACAAACCTGGAAAAAAACATAAGAAACTTGATAAGTCTTTCATCTTCTTATTCACTTGGAACAATTAGTATAACCCAAGATGTAAAAGAAAACAAGTATGGTCTGTAATATTCCTTTTGATAAACTCTTTAAACAACACTATCTTATTAATGGAGCAATGTAAAATGTCATGCTCAAGTAATAAAACACTCCCAATTATAAGTCAAGTTCAAATCAAAATGTCATGGGATGTAATGCAACATTCATGCTCAACTTAAAGAAGAAAGGCTATTCCAAAAGAAAGATACATATTAGATTTAGATACATGATTGAAAAAAAAATGGAACCTATCACAATTACTTCATATGGATGTGATATGAAAATGATGTTGAATATATGGATATGTCACTTCTGAACATCCCATATACGCTAAAATGCAACATACTCAATTAAAATCAGAATCAACCCAATTACCTATTGAAGATTTGTATTTTGATACATCTCATTTTTCCTGTGTTTTGGTAGTGCACCAAAAATAATCAAGTATAATTACAAAATTTATAGAGGAATAATGATGTTGGATGGGTAACATTAAAATGTTTGTACTCCACTTTGAGGTGAGAGTAACTACAAAAAAAGGTTTTAATTTTTCTTCCTTCCAAACAAAACCACTGGACTCATTCTCTAGTTGACTTGTCATTGGATCACTAGCACCATCACCTACAATTGTGAATTAGAAAATTTATATCGATGCAACCCAAAATTCATTAAATTGGAAAGTTATATTGAGATATTTAGTTGCTTCACCTCAAATATATATTTGTATACCCATGCTACCAAAAATCTTCTCCTTCCATTTCCGAGGAACAAATCAGAATTAGAAAAAGATAAAATTATAGCATAAAGTACATAACAATTTCTAATATTCATCTCATAAATGAAATTAACCTCGTACCTAATTTAAACTAGTCTTCGGATATAGATGGAGAACCAACTAAACCATCAACATCCTCCTCAAATTGCACAAGTTGCTGAAATTTTGGATTTTTGACTATCATCTCTAGTATATTTTCCACTTTGCTCAAACGACTTTGTCTTGCACGCTTTTCAATTTCACTTTCTTTCAAGGCTTTCTCTTGCACATTAAAAGCTTCCTCTTTATCTTTCAATGCTTGCTCCTTTGATTTTAGCACATCCAATAGGGCATTCTTGGTTTAGTATGGTCCTCTTACATCTCTAGGCTTCACTCCTCCACCATAACCTGATATGTATTTTCCTGTTCGTGGTTCTCCATATACTTTTCTACTGATGAAGGGATGGCTCAACTTGTTGGATACTAACAATTTTTTCCTAAGAGGGAAAGTAATTAATGTAGTGTAAATATACAAATTGTGACATGACCATGCATGTCAGTATACTTACATGAACTTGGGATACCTCCATGTTAGCTAATGTATCACCTTTCTTGTGGCTCTGAAAATATATTATTCAAAAGTCAGGTGCATTCCCATCTCCCCCCCTATAACATTACCAAAATAAGTTGTGTAAATAAGAAGAATGAAGGTTATATTGAAGATATATTTAAACAACCTTCTGCCATGAAATTTCTCTAAGAGGCATGCTTCCTGTGCAATGAAGTAGCTTCTTGTTCAATCCTTCTCTATTCTTAGAGTTTCTCTTACTCAAGGCCTGCATTTTTGTTAGTAAAACAATTATGATTAAGAAATCACAATCATAAGTTCAAGTAACTTGTACCAGTGTGAAAATGATTACTCATGAGATTACCATAAACTTTTTACTATGAAAAATTCCTTTACGAGCCATTCCCAATCACCATCAACTTGAATTGTCATAGGCTTCTTCAATAATTGGTGCTTCACATCTGGCCCTTTCATGGTATGATGCATTGCTTCCCTCCATTTCACTCATTACTCTTTCATATGTTTTATTGTATGGGTTTTAAAATCATCCATGTTGTTGTTAGAAAATTTATCCTATACAACAAAATATGAATTAATGATGTTATTATCTTGTGAACATTTAAGAATTTAGATAAATATAAAATGAATTCATCTCACTCACAATAGCTGTTGCTCACATGTGATCCTTTTGTCTTTCAGTGATATCATTCCATGAATGAACCTTCCATGGGCAAATGTTGCGATCACGAATAATTCTTCCCAAGTGTCTACTCCATACCTTATGGTTTTTCCCAACTGGCCGACCTTAATAAAATGTGATATCTATCTTGTTGCCTTCTTTAAGTCTAGAAACCTTTTTACATTTGTTACTTCCTCAACACCTCACTATCTTTTCAAAGACATTACCTATCATCAAGTAGAAAAAGAAACAAGATACTAAATAACAAAATATATTGGGAAATCAGTTGTGTATACACTAGGAGAACATGTAACATAATTGGTGCATTTTAATATTTCAAACTAATGCAAATCAGGAACAACTAGAAGGGGTCTTACATGTTGATATCTCACCAATAGAATGTGTGGAAATCAGTTCAGCAACCATGCCATGTTGATTGGGAGATTCTTCAAGAGGTACATGACCTGATTCAATTGGTGGAGGATCATGTTGAATTGGCAGAGCAACATTTCTAATTGGGGGAGAACTTTCAATTGGTGGAGGAGTACTCTTCATTGGTGGAGATGGAACATTTTTGGAGGTCGAATCATTCCATGTTTGTGGAAGACAAGAACTTTTTTCGGAAGAGAGAGACTTTTTCCCACTATTTAAATCCAATAAATTACTATCACAATACCCATCCATACCATGGATATTATCTCCTTTGAGATTTGGTAAAGTACTTTTAAGTACCAATCCATGAACACATATTTTTCCAATTACACTTAGCTATTGTGGCAAGAGATAATTCTTAGACTTAGATTTATTAGGATCCTTCTCATTTTTTTATCCTCTTATAGACATTGTCGTATACCACCAAGGATAATAATTAGAAGATTAACTATCAATAAATATAGTTGACTAAACCAATAAAAATGACAATTATTACACATTTTTACATAGCAAAAATTGATTGCATAAAGTAGAAGACCAAATGTCATAGTCAATAACTTTATAGAAATTAGGATGAAAATGTCATGACAAGATATTAAACATATAATCTGTTCTAGTGGAATCACTACAACAAATTAAATGATAAATAAATCTTCTAAACATCATCACAAATATCAATAGGAACTTCTGCTACTTCATCCACATCAACTAGCTCAAATTTATCGTGCAACTCAACCTTTATCACAGCATGCCATCCCTTGTTATTGTGATCATTGACATAAAACACTTGAGATGCTTGAGTGGCTAATACATATGGCTCAGTAGTTTTCCAAATGTGTTTGCAATCAATACTTGTAAAATCATACTCATCAATCTTTAATCCTTTCACTTTATCACCAACATCAAACCAATCACACCGAAATAATGTTACTCAGTTATCACCCAAGTATTGCATTTCTATAATCTCTATCAATTTTTCAAAATAATCCATAACTCCACCACTATCATGACCACCTCCCACAACCACTCCACTACATTGTGACCTCAATTTTTCCTCATGAGACCAAGTATGAGGTTGATATCCATTCACCACATAACCATAAAAACATGTCACAGATTTAGATGGACCCCTTGATCATGAAAGAAACTCTTCTATTTTTTTTCTTTTATCATTCTCAAATTCATCTACAACCTATATAAATTATAATGGTGAAATGAGAAACATATAAACAATTGTGTATATATATTTCCATTTGAAAAGTTTGCCCTTTATGATTCATGAGTGTGAACCATCAAGAAAACCATACCGTAAAGAACTATTGGGTTGAATCCAAACATTTACAACAACATACACCACAAAGTGATGTGACTAGGCCTAAGTTAAACCTAGTTGTAGGGTATTTTCAGTACGTATCTTCAAAGGGTTGTCATGGTAGAAGATAATGATAACAAATTCAAGAAAAACATATATCGATATAAATTATTTGGGAGGAGACATTCACGCCATAATGTGAAACTTATAACAAGTAACTATGGACAAAGCCAAGCATAAACTTAACAAATTGATTACCAAGGCCAATGTATCTCCTCACCGCATCCTCCTTGTCCTTTTCCACCGTTGCTGATTTGATAATTGTGAAGCAATTTTGTAGTGCTTCCCCCTTTTCCAAGTTCAAAGCTTGTGAAAGTTGTTGCAAAGTAGTTTAATGCAAAGAAAACACAACAGCCCGCCTAGTAATTTGATTTGATCGTGGATAATACATGATCTGATCTGTGATAATACAAGATAATTAAAATCAATACAAATGATATGATTAGAAGATATCAAGGACCAAGTCAAAGAAGATCTCACATGCTTGAAACAAAACCTGGATCAGGTAGCTTTAAACCAATTGGTGAGAGCAGAGTAAGCATTCTAGGTTATGGCAATTGTAGAACATATTGGGGTCTATGAGCAGCACGGCCTAGATGGTTGGAGATGCTTTCTCCCTATGGTATGGGTGATCTAATCTTCATGGAGGTAGATGGCATCATGCAAAATCATCACTGACGAAGAAGGAACGGGTTGATCACGCTGAGGGTATGATGCACACTCTTACTTTGCGGTGTTCTTCTAGGGCCGACACACTGATCCGGAAATGTGGAAATAGAAAAGGTATTTAGTTTTTTGGTATTAACAAGGTGATAACCTCCCATTTTATGATGTTATCTTATTGGTTTTTCTCAATTTCCATACTCTTTCTTAGATAAATTAGATAGAATCTTTAACTTTCCACTTTATTGCAAACATATCATTAGCTTAACTTTTCCCTTTCATTTCCTACAGAGAAATACAAAAAAATTACAAAAGCTCCAAACGGTCCCAAGACCGAATGGACGCCAAATGGTCCCAAAACCGATTGGATGCCAAACGGTCCCAAGACTGAATGGAGATCAACCGGTACCAAGACCGCATAAAGATACACGGTCCCAAGACCAAATAAAAGCAAACGGTTTCAAGACCGTGAGGACTCAAACAGTTTCCAGACCAAGAGAGTCCAAACGGTTTTGAAACTGAGAGAGTCCAAACGGTTTCGAAACCAAGAGAGTCCAAACGGTCCCAAGACCGAATGGACGCCAAACGGTCCTTAGACCGAATGGACACTAACCGGTCCCAAGACTGCATAAAGTTACACGGTCCCAAGACCGAATAAAAGCAAACAGTTTCAAGACCGCAAGGACTCAAACAGTTTCCAAACCGAGAGAGTCCAAACAGTTTCAAAACCAAGAGAGTCTAAACGGTCTTAGAACCCAAACGGTTTCCAAGACCGTTTGGGCCTAAAACTGCCCAAACCGTTTGGATTTCACTCAAAGCCTATAAATAAGACCCAAAGGGTCCTCACAAGGTATCACGTTTCAGACGTCCAAAGGCTGCCTCTATTGCTCTAGAGCCATTCCATCCTTCATCCACTACCCCGAGGCTACCGGTCTGAGATCCATGCTCCATCTCTAAGCTACTTTCTCTCTCATCGACAAAGAAGGTGGGAAGAGGAGGATTCGTCATCAAGCAAACTACAAAGTGTGAAGATCGTTGTTCTCTCTCTCCAAGGGGTCGACCTACCTCCCTCCTTCATGGAGATGATGCTCTCTCTCTCTTCTCGCCTCCTTCTTTGTCCTTGCCATGAGCGAGTAGTTTTATACACTAGGGTGCGGGGAGTATCCCCGCTACCTATGTTTTCATTTCATGCAATGTAATCCATAAGTTTGCAATAGAGATATACTTTCTTTTCAGTTCAACATAAATCGTTTAATGAATTCTTGTTGCTTGATCACCAACTTGTGTTACCTTTTATCTTTTAGTATGAACATTCTACGTTTGTACTATTAAATCCGAATCTCGATTGAATGTTGGTTCCTGATGCATGTATCCACCATGCATATGATTCGGTATCTAGGAGTGTTTTTCAAGAAGTGGAGTAAACTCACTTCCATCATTGTACTTTCATATTATGAAATGGAATCAGTTGACGTATGAAAGTACAACCTTGCTAAGTCGAGGAACATACTTTGCCAAGGGAATTGTAACGACCGTCTCACGAAAACAAGATTAACTAATTTAAACTAATGCGGAAGCGATTAATTAGCAGTAGAATTACTAAAAGTCACTAAAATTTTAAACTTTTCGTAAAGAGATCTACAAACTGTGAAACTCTTCCATTAAGAAACAAAATAAGTTATTTACAAATTGATGTATCAGCATAACTGTGACAAAGTGGGCTTTCAAGATTAATTGTGAGGACAAAATATCTTTTAAGGTGTGTAGGACGTGATGGAGTGGACTTTTGGAATCCTAAATGTCCAATGAAATGAGAGAATTCATGAAAGTTGAGTTATCTTGAGGGTTCCAAGCTCATGATAAAGTAGGTTGGTTTATTGATGTTAATATCATGATTAAGATCCTTAACTTTATGGGTTTTTGAGGAATTTAATTGAATGGTCAAATAAGTGAGTGTTTGCACTAGAGTTTTATGGGATATATCTTGGATGATAGTAAAGGTATGGTTAAAGTTTGGTGGCAATCAAAGTTTTCTAGATGGAGTTATTTAGTATTGAAATAGACTAAATGAATTGTTTTTTTATATATTTAGGATCAATATTTCAAATTAAAGACATAGGATCTGATCAATGTTGTGTCATGCTCCCTGTTAGAAGGGTTTAGCCACGGATTCACCAAAGTGGATGCTCCATCTCAATAGTCGATGAGGAACCAACGACTGTGATTTTGTCTTCTATCTAGCAGCAGTTACGATCAGCCTTAGGGAAGGGCTCTCCCATGATGCCCAACACCCTCATCGTGGAGTGAGGAGGTATGATAATAGAACGGTTGATCTCAGCTCGTTTTGGCGAGTACCAGAACCCCTAATTTGAGGCTAAAAGGTAAGAGGCCAGAGAGAATAGAAAAGAACTTCATCCTGTTTCTCCTTATGCTGTATAGACTAGATGGGGGAGCACGCGAGAAGGAAATAGAGCATGAAAGAGGCTCTGTGATGGGGCTTTGATGGATAGAACAAGGACAGAGGCCTGACGAGAAGATTCCTCATGGAAAGAGGACCCAAGATGGTGGCTGTACCAGGCACCGAGCTCACCCACACCAAGGAAGAAGATGAAGTCGGCGGTGCCTATGGAGTGCAGACCGCCACAGATCGAGGTCTTGGATGGGTTCGTAGTACACCTTCGAAGCTAACGGAGCTCTCAGATCGACGCGAGGAGGAGCAGAGGCAAATTGCCCCTTTGCTCCGCCGCAACCAAAGCTAGCGGCGGCGCTCCTGCCCAGATGGAGGTCCATAGGCCGTAGGGAGCTTTTGTGTAGCCGCGGAGGGAGGTTGCTCGACGTTGATCGTGATGGTGGCATGAAAAGCTGACGAGGAGCACTCGATCCCAAGCCCTTGCTCGCCGGAGCTCTCCCCTTGCAGCGGTTCCCTGTTTCACAGAGGAAACAGGGGTTGTGAGGCTCGCGAGAACGGGAAAAAGGGAGCCCAGCCGACCGGGCAAACGGACCCTCTAGTCTGCAGATCCCGCCCTAGACCCGGACTGAGTCCCAGCCAAGACAGGAAAGGATGTGCCATCCCATATGGCCATGTGTCAGCGGCCGATTGGCCTAAAAAGGTAATTTCTTGAAATAATGTGCATATCTTCCAAAATTCGTAGAAAATAGCTCGAATGTCTGAAAAATACAAATAAGGTACCTAAATTCTCAGAATAATGAGTAGAACATATTAGAATGATAATATCAGTCTTTTCAAACTGAAATAACAGTAATATCATGTAAGATGTGAAATGCTTAATTGATAGATAATAAATATCAAACGATGCCCTAAAATTATGAGAAAATACATGTAAATCATATTTCATGTTTATAATGCATATGATGTCACTTATGTCCATGATGATGTACGAAATCATGTAATTTTCTTAATATGTCTAATTAGGGCTAATAACCCTAATAAAATGCAATAAATACATACGTGCTCTATAATTGATTAAAGTTTACAGAGTAGCTGATATCAGTATGTGGAACCTCAGTTTTAATTATGAGATCATCATGATGAACAAAATCTATGTTATATGAAGATGAATCTTAATGCATGTTATAAAACCCTAATCGAGGTTAATGATGTAACCTAGGGTTAATATGTGCACAAAAAGGATTTGGAACCTAATGTTCAGATAATGAACCATAATCTGGAAAATGACATCAGTAAGATAAATCTAATATAAGAATGCAAGTAATGATGTTCATATCCTAATGAACTAAGAGAAACTCTAATGAACACGTTTAGGGTTAAGATGAGATGTATGATAATGGGAATCAGATGATAGTACATGATCTTGTCTTAATCAGGTTTAATAAAGTTATAGATGACATGAGATATGTGATTAGGATATCTCTTTTGAAGGTACGTCATTACCTCTTACTTGGCTTATTATACAATATGCTTGTGTTATGTGTAATAAAATACTTGGCATATGATATTGGATGAAATGATTGTTCTTGTATGATATGTTGCACGATTTTGCATACTTATTGCGATGAACACATGAAACATAACATATCTTCTCCA
The DNA here is from genome assembly GCA_963693085.1 of Alisma plantago-aquatica. Lineage (NCBI taxonomy): Eukaryota > Viridiplantae > Streptophyta > Magnoliopsida > Alismatales > Alismataceae > Alisma > Alisma plantago-aquatica. The sequence goes on from OY856415.1 coordinate 146,271,463, forward strand.
TTATATCTAAGCGCTTCAATTCTTTGGTAGTAAAGTGTTGGAAAACAAGTACTTCAACTCTTTGGTAGTAAAGTACTTAGAAGTGATCCAACTCTTTGGTAGTAGATCACATTGTGAAATGATCCAACTCTTTGGTAGTAGATCATAAAGGCCTTAATGCATTCAACTCTCAGGTAGTAAATGCATGGATGATATAATGGAAATTGTGCTTAAAATATGTGTTCTCTTCTGTTAATGAATACCTTGTGCAAGTATACATTTTTCTTATATTCTTCTGTTACTGCCAAGTATTAGTTTTATCTTATTGCCAAGATATGATGAGAGGTATTTAAAAGACACGTAGGTGTACTCAGTACAATATTCTTGAATATTGTGCTGACGTGTACCACATGTAATCTTTTTGTTTAGGTTGTGGTTATGCTCTTGAAGATCCAGGATAGTTGAGAGTTATATAGCGAGCTGATGTATAGGTGGACCTGTTGTCTTAAGATCTTGTTGTTTAGATGTAGTACATGTATATGTATAGTTTGATGTTCAATATGTAATATCAAATGTTGTAACAAATAATTTTGTAATTATATGTTGAATGGTGAACATGTGTGTCTGGTTTTATTATTGTTCATGTGCATGTGCTACTGGTTGTTTCCTTCTGACTCCCTTGATTTTCTTCTTCTTAGCCTAGTGTGAGATGTTTAAATTGGAATGCTCGCTGAGCTGAGGGTTTCAATTTAGATGTCACACATCAGATTAAGTTTTAGAAAATCCGGGGACGTCACAGGTGGTATCAGAGCATGAACAATAGCAAAGCCTGACATTTGCTCATTATGCAACTCAAAACTAAAGAACCTTGAACCATAATAATCTTTAGGGTTAGATTAGTTGTCTTTTAGAGACTAGATCTGACCTAGCCTCTAGTTAGCACCTAGATGTCCGAGAACTAGGTCTAGACTGGTGCTTGTTGTATAGCAAGTCCTTAGATGTCGGTCTTTCCTTGTAGTGCAACAGTATGGGATGTTTCACTATTTGGAAATGACGTGCATTAAGGGAAGAGAAACCCTAGACATATTGTGCATGTTGTCTAGCATAGCTACACTAGTCTACCCTTTGTTCTCACCCTTTTCACTAGTTTTCATGACATTGTACTCTCTACTATGTGTGGGACACTCGTTTCTGGATTTGGTTTTTGATTCCAAACGAATTGAACCCCGATAGTTTTCTCTGACGCTTGTTTTATCAGAGAAAAACTATATAATATTTTATTATATATATGTATTATAAAAATGTGTCCCCACACATGTACGAGTAGGAGGTGGTCATGCAACCTAAGTGAAAGTGAATGACATCAGTCTAGAAGAGAGAGTATTTCTAGATTAGATGTCTAGAGCCTTTTTCATAGATGGAATAGATGATATAAGTTTTGATGATACAATATAAGTCTTATATAGATGACATAAGATAATATATGATGATATATGTTTGTCTTTGAGGACTTAAGTTCAGTTTTGAGGATTTGAGATAAGTTTTGATGATGCAAGTATGAGTTCTTTTATGAGATGAGATAAGTTATGTTAAGGCAAAGTTGTAAGTCAGCATGAGCCTAAAGCTCTTATACAAAGGGGGGCCTCTAGTGTTAGGACCAGGTTTGGGGTTAGCTCAAGAGAGAGTGAGACCCACATGGAGAAGGTCATAGAACCTAGACTCCACGATATGAGAAGTATGAGATATGTGATATGATATGTCCTAAACTAGACTACTCCTGAGTGATTGAGTTGAGTTTCTCTATGTATGTTTCCTATAGATTTGTTAAACCCTAGATGTCCTTGGGAGGACCAAACCCTAGATACAGAGAGAGGCTGGTTATATGAACATGTGAACTTGAATATGAGTGCCTGCCATCTGGGTGAGGGAGAGAGCCCAAGACCCTAGAGGAGGTAGCTATGTTAGTTTTTGAGAAGCCTCGTGCTCGGGTTGTGGTTTCCCATATAGGAATCTAGTGGTGTATATAAGAGAGTTTTGGGTAACCATGTTTCATGGGTAAAAGCTGAGAAGAGAATGTCATAGAATGTTTCAGTTTGTGCTTTGTGGCTAGATCTGATGAAGTTGATCACTAGTGCCAGTGAGGTAATCTGAGAACCCTAGACCAAGAAGAAAGATAAAGTGTATGCGCATGAGATACTCATAGGGTTGAGTTAGCTTAGAGAGACTGAGCACGACACTACCCTCGTGGTATGGGTTAGAGGAACCTCTTTTGGCCTAAGTAAAGTTTTGATATAATATAAGTTTGTTTAGCACAACCATGATATAATACATGTAGAGATGTGATCCAAACATGAGATATGATAGTGGATATGACATGATGGAAAACTTAAAGATGGGTTAATAGATATTAATGCATAAATGGTTAACCATATACATGAATAAAGATGATAATGTGATATCCTTGGTTAATCTTGAGATGAAATCACTGGTAAATGTTGAAATTTATTATGAGCAGTGAAATAAGATCATATGAATGAAACATGTTACGCAAGGTGCTAATATTAGTGCTTAATAAAGATGTAAAATATAGTTTGAAAATTAACACAACATAACGTTTATGACATCTTGATATGATCTACATGGATAAAGTGAGTTAACTTTAGTTAACTCCCACCTAAAAGGCATATGTTAATGTTGAGCATGTTCTAATAATTAGCTCAATATAATGTTGATGACACCTTGATAATGGGTTAACTTGGGTTTAACACCTTTAGAACATGGTAATATGATGTGAGAACCCAAATGCATGGGTAAAGATGAGGATGCAACCCTAGCATATGAGATATGTAATGACATAACCTAAGTTTCTAAATCTTGAGTTTAACCTTGAATGGAGTGTTTGTGCACCACGATGGTTGTAAAATCCCCTAATAGTGCTCTAGATACATGGTCCTAGGTAACCTTTACGGATATGTTACACATAGAATAGTGCTTACATGTGGAGGAAGACATGGTAGTTTTCCTTGGAGTACGAGTATGGTTGACTTTCGAGGACAAAAGTTCTTTTAAGATGTATATGATGTGATAAAGTGGGTTTTCAAGATTCATTTCGAGGACGAAATATCTTTTAAGGTGTGTAGGATGTGATGGAGTGGACTTTTGGAATCCTAAATGTCCAATGAAAAGAGAGAATTCATGAAATTTGAGTTATCTTGAGGGTTCCAAGCTCATGATAAAGTAGGTTGGTTGATTGATGTTAATATCTTGATTAAGATCCTTAACTTTATGCCTTTTTGAGGAATTTAATTGAATGGTCAAATAAGTGAGTGTTTGCACTAGAGTTTTATGGGATATAGCTTGGATGATAGTAAAGGTATGGTTAAAGTTTGGTGGCAATCAAAGTTTTCTAGATGGAGTTATTTAGGATTGAAATAGACTAAATGAATAGTTTTTGACATATTTAGGATAAATATTTCAAATTAAAGACATAGGCTCTGATCAATGTTGTGTCACGCTCCCTATTAGAAGAGTTTAGCCAAAGATTCACCAAAGTGGATGCTCCATCTCAGTCATCGATGAGGAACCAACGACTATGATTTTGTCTTCTATCTAGCAGCAGTTACAATTAGCCTTGGGGAAGGGCTATCCCATGATGCCCAACACCCTCATCGTGGAGTGAGGAGGTATGATAATAGAACGGTTGATCTTAGCTCGTTTTGACGAGTACCAGAACCCCTCATTGGAGGCTAAAAGGTAAGAGGCCAGAGAGAATAGAAAAGAACTTCATCCCGTTTCTCCTTATGCTGTATAGACTAGATGGGGGAGCACGTGAGAAGGAAATAGAGCATGAAAGAGTCTCTATGATGTGGCTTTGATGGATAGAACAAGGACGGAGGCTTGAGGAGAAGATTCCTCATGGAAAGAGGACCCAAGATGGTAGTTGTACCAGGCACCGAGCTCACCCACACCAAGGAAGAAGATGAAGTTGGCGGCGCCTATGGAGTGCAGACCGCCGCAGATCGAGGTGTTGGATGAGTTCGTAGTACACCTTTGAAGATAATGGAGCTCTCAGATCAACACGAGGAGGAGCAGAGGCGAATTGCCCCTTTGCTCCACCACAACCAAAGCTGGCGGCGGCGCTCCTGTCCAGATGGAGGCCCATCGGCCGTAGGGAGCTTTTGTGTAGTCGTGGAGGGAGGTTGCTCGACATTGATCGTGATGGCAGAATGAAGAGCTGACGAGGAGCACTTGATCCCAAGCCCTTGCTTGCCGGAGCTCTCCCCTTGCGGCGGTGCCCTGTTTCACAGAGGAAACATGGGACTGTGAGGCTCGCGAGAACGGGAAAAAGGGAGCCGAGCTGACCGGACAAACGGACCCTCTGGTCTGTAGATCCCTCCCTAGACCCGGACTGAGTCCCATCCAAGAGAGGAAAGGATGTGCCAGCCCATATGGCCACGTGTCAGCGGCTGATTGGCCTAAAAAGGTAATTTCTTCAAACAATGTGCACATCTTCCAAAATTCGTAGAAAATAGCTCGAATGTCTGAAAAATACAAATAAGGTACCTAAATTCTCAGAATAATGAGTAGAACATATTATAATGATAATATTAGTCTTTTGAAACTGAAATAATAGTGATATCATGTAAGATGTGAAATGCTTAATTGATAGATAATAAATATCAAACGATGCCCTAAAATTATGAGAAAATACCTGTAAATCATATTTCATGTTTATAATGCATATGATGTCAGTTATGGTCATGATGATGTACGAAATCATGTAATTTACTTAATATGTCTAATGTCTAATAACCCTAATAAAATGCAGTAAATACATACGCGCTCTATAATTGATTAAAGTTTACAGAGTAGCTGATATCAGTATGTGGAACCTCAGTTTTAATTATGAGATCATCATGATGAACAATCTATGTTATATGAAGATGAATCTTAATGCATGTTATAGAACCCTAATCTAGGTTAATGATGTAACCTAGGGTTAATATCTGCACAAAAAGGATTTGGAACCTAATGTTCAGATAATGAACCATAATCTGGAAAATGACATCAGTAAAATAAATCTAATATAAGAACGCAAGTAATGATGCTCATATCCTAATGAACTAAGAGAAACTATAATGAACACATTTAGGGTTAAGATGAGATGTATGATGATGGGAATCTGATGATAGTACATGATCTTGTCTTAATCAGGTTTAATAAAGTTATAGATGGCATGAGGATATGTGATTAGGATATCTCTTTTGAAGGTACGCCATTACCTCTTACTTGGCTTATTATACAATATGCCTGTGTTATGTGTAGTAAAATACTTGGCGCATGATATTGGATGAAGTGATTGTTCTTGTATGATATGTTGCACGATTTTCCATACTTATTTTTATGAACACATGAAACATAACATATCTGCTCCATTATATCTAAGCGCTTCAACTCTTTGGTAGTAAAGTGTTGGAAAACAAGTACTTCAACTCTTTGGTAGTAAAGTACTTGGAAGTGATCCAACTCTATGGTAGTAGATCACATTGTGAAATGATCCAACTCTTTGGTAGTAGATCATAAAGGCCTTAATGCATTCAAATCTCAGGTAGTAAAAGCATGGATGATATAATGGAAATTGGGCTTAAAATATGTGTTCTCTTCTGTTAATGAATACCTTTGTGCAAGTATATGTTTTTCTTATATTCTTCTGTTACTGCCAAGTATTAGTTTTATCTTATTGCCAAGATATGATGAGAGGTATTTAAAAGACACGTAGGCGTACTCAGTACAATATTCTTGAATATTGTGCTGATGTGTACCGCATGTAATCTTTTTGTTTAGGTTGTGGTTATACTCTTGAAGATCCAGGATAGTTGAGAGTTGTATAGCGAGCTGATGTACATGTGGACATGTTGTCTTAAGATCCTGTTGTTTAGATGTAGTACATGTATATGTATAGTTTGCTGTTCAATATGTAATATCAAATGTTGCAACAATTCATGTTGTAATTATATGTTGAATGGTGAACATGTGTGTATGGTTTTATTATTGTTCATGTGCATGTGCTACTGGTTGTTTCCTTCTTACTCCCTCGATTTTCTTCTTCTTAGCCTAGTGTGAGATGTTTAAATTGGAATGCTCGCTGAGGTGAGGGTTTCAATTTAGACGTCACACATCTGATTATGTTTTAGAAAATCCGGGGATGTCACAATAACTTTGTATCATCACATCTCGAGGATTACATGCATCACTTGCCCTAATAATTGTACAAGGCAACATACCAAAATCTTAAGGCATTATGCCAAAAATCTCAGATCTATATTAAACTATCTACAGACTCCTAGGACCTGAGAGTATAGAGACGACACATAGGACATTCTATATACAAGGCTTGACAGACAGTGTCTCCACCTGAGGATCACTGCTGTCTCGGATGTTGCTATTGCTGTTGTTGTTGCTCACCCACTGAAGGGTTTCTTCGTCCTCGGCGTCTACCTAAAAAGTTGAATCCCACAGGGGTGAGGCAATTGAATAATTGTCCCAGCGAGAGTTATAACTCTTTTCTAGAAACTTTGTTATTGCAAGATTAAAATAACAATGAGCATAAAAACTATAATTATTCAACAACAGGTAGTTCATTAAATAAGCTGAGTAGAACTGTATTTTCTATGCAATCATTCCAATTATAACTTAAATGAATATCAAGACATATATCCAATAAGGAATATGAAGAACATGTATACTAGTTATTTAACTAGAGCACTATAAACAATGTAACGTCAATCATTGTTTCTCGTAATTCAACCTAAGCAATTATGCTATACGGCTGATTACATTTTTCAAACATACTTATGCCCTGAGGAGATGAGTTACACCTCTCATACTCCAACTGACCATTACAAAATTGCAATCGGTACCATACATAGGTCTTCAGAAGATCCAGATTCCTATGACCTCATCATCCTCAGTTAGTGTGAGGAACAACATGCAGGATATCTTGTGTCTCTGCTATAATAGCTTTCCAGGGTATTCTAGCAACTTCTCTATTAGAGTTACAGTGGCGTGATGTACTCTCTTCGCCATCGAGGGATTTCTTGTTTATCTCACATCGATGCGACATTAAAAACATCATCGGGAGATTAGTGATACATCATCCCGTCATAAACATATAATGAAGGATTGAGAGTTTAAATGTACATCTCACATCAATTCCCTCATTAGGACGTAAGGATATTCACGTCCATAACCCCCACATACTCAAAAGTATGCTCTCCGGGAGTTCCCTTAGGAAAACCAATTTCACCATCATTTAACTTCTGACAATGATGGATCTATGGTCAGGGCTCTACATGATATCATTATACTTGATTATTTAAGTACATTATGGTATTCTTTTAGCATCAGGCATATTTTCAAACATAAACCAATAAGACAGGTGCTATAAAGAAAGAGTACTAATTATATCAAGTTCATTTAACATTTGTTAACATTGGGATATCAATCCCTAACCATTTCATCATTGTGGTTCAGGAATATGGGTGTTCAAACCCTTAGATCATCAAAACACTTGTTACCAAGTAACATATTGACATCAAGTCATTTAACAACATGACCTTGACTGTAGTAATGCATATATTTCTCATGGCTCATACAACCTATCAATCTCATATATTACCTCTTACTAGGCAACATAATATATCATTACTTTCAAAGTTTATAAATGTACTTTCAATAAATATGGCATCATAACCCTTACCTGGGTATGCTGACGTCTTTATAAAGACATGCATGGTTACACAATTGATAACATGTACATTATATCTATTTCAACACAATATGAATCATTTTCAAGTCAAGTATGAGGATTACTTCCATTAGTGCCCTCAAATTAGGTTAAGATTCATTAACCATCATAATTAGGGTTTTCATGATCGTACTATGATGGATCATACACTAATTAGATATATCCATTCATATTGGAAGCTTATTACTTGATTCTTATTCATATAAGGAGTCTTCTCTCTCCTCTTTCTATAAGATGATGTTTACATCACCCTTGATTAGGTTAAGTCAAATCAACCTTAACATCATTGGTTATGTCATTACTATTGTGATCATTAAGGTTTACTTGTTCAAAGGGTATTAGTCTCTCTATCCCCTCAAGGTACTTTTGTAATGATCACCACTGATTAGGACATGCATTAATCAACTAATTACTTGTTTCCTTAATCACTTTAGGTATCTATGAGGTTTAGGTTCAACAACTACTAAACCATCTTGATCACTAAGGCATCAAACATTCTTGACCTTTTTAGACCGCATACAGTCTTGCTCACAAACCCCCAAACGGTCTTGGATGGACCTTGAAACCGTTTGGTGATGTTGACCATTTGGTCTAGTTTGATTTTTGAAACCGTTTGGTAAAGTGTACACTCAAGACCGTCTGCCCAAAATTAGGTGAAGACCGTTTGGTCTTGTTGACCGTTTGGTCAAGTTTGACTTTGAAACCGCATGGACAAACCGATCTTGAAACCAGATGAGATCAAACGGTTTGGGATCGTTTGGTCCCAAACGGTCTTCAGACCGTTTGGACCATTCTCAAACAGTCTTGAGACTGTTTGGACCGAAACGGTCTTGAGACCGTTTGGTCCAAACCACCTCAAAACCACATGGACCAAAAAGTGTCTCAATCACTTCAATTGAGTTAGGATTTCCAATGTTGAACCCCACAATCGACCATGCACTTGTTAGCCACTCATCAATTGAGTCAATTAGGTCAACCCTAAAATGATTTGACACTAAATTAAACCTTAATTGATCATCAACTAGGGCTTGGATCAATTGGATTAGGGTTTGAAATCGATTACCCTTCAACATGTTTCAATGTGAGTCCAATTGATTTGAAATTATTGAACCAACATTCAATTTGGTCATGACCTGACCCCAAACAGTCTTGCGATCATTTGGATGACCTCCAAATGGTCTTGAGACCGTTTGCTCAAGTCCAATTCTGAAACTAACTCAACCAATTAAAGTTTGGCTCATTGAATTGATCACTAGGTCAACAATCGATTACACTTCAACTTGTAACCTTTGGATTTTCAACCACTTAACCATAGTCAACCCTAGACCTCCAAACGGTCTTGGGTGACTCTCAAACGGTCTTGGGAACATTTGGATATCCTCCAAATGGTCTTGAGACCGTTTTCCCATTATTTCATAAAAAACCAAGTCATTTGTTTAGAGTTTGTGTCCTAGGTTTGGTCACCAAATCATCAATCGATTATTCATCAACTTGATATCATTAGACCCTCAATTGGTCAACCCTACTTAACCCTAGACCTCCAAACGGTCTTGGGTGATCACCAAACTGTCTTGAACCGGTCTTGAGACCGTTTGGGTGATCCCCAAATGGTTTTGAAACCGTTTGGGCCACTCAACCCAAAGTTCAACATAATTAAATTATTGAAATCAACAATGGACCCGATTAGGGTTTAGGTAGTTCGTGGGCCTTCAATTGGTGATTTACTTAGAATTAGTTGATGATTTTTTGTCGGTAATTAGTCCACATCATTCAAAACAGACCTTCAAATGGTCAACACCTGGTCAACCCTTCAAAACGGTCTTAGACCGTTTGCTCTCAAACGTTCTTGTGAAACCGTTTGCATTCAAATGGTTTGAAACCATTTGCTCCCAAACGGTTTGGGAAACCGTTTGAACAAGAGGTGGGAGACTGTTTGCTAAAGCAAGTGTTTGGATAAACTTTGGAATTAACGTCATCATCTTCTACCTCAAGAACATGGGCTGTTCTTCACGGAATTGCTAGCAAGAACACACCAAAGTGTCTAAAGAAGAAGTATAAGCAACAATTCTAAGGAAACAAGATGCACAAGCAAATCTTAAGGGTTAGAGTTATAAAACCCGCCTTTAGATCTGATATAGAGTTTCAAGCTTCGTAGCTTTAATGGTGGATGAATCTCCAAAGGTTGTCCAAGGTTCGTTCTTCAAGTTTTGGATGGAGAAGATGGCTAGAAAGAAGAATTGTGTAAAGAAAACTAACAAACCAACCTTGTATTAGGTTTCCCATCATGAATTCGAAATAGATAATGGTCCATACTTACCAAACCAAATTGGTCATCTTCTTCCTGGTCCAGAGCTCCTTCTTGGTCAGCCAAAGCAAGAAGATGAGAAAAGAAACTAAGGGAAACGATCCCTTGCTTTGTTGTTAAGGATGCTCTATATATTTTTGGATATTTTTCAAGGAAAATAAAATTATTTCCTTTATTTCTCAAACATATCCACCAAGTCCTTCTCCACTTCTTGGCCACGTTTCTCCTTATTTCCTTAAGCAAAACTCCTCCCTTATCCAAGGTTAAAAGGAAAAGAAACCAATTATCTTACTAAGTTATATATATATTAAAGGGCCATTTGCTTAAGTCTTGATTATTTAAATATCAAGATTATCTTTCTTATTTGATCATTCAAATGAGGCGCCCTTTTCATTTTCTTTGCTCTACTTGATGCTAAGAAACATGAGAGATACTCTAGAGGGTATATTTTACATGCTGCACCCTATGTTTTGGGTAAATTGCACTTTACACCAAAACTAGGTTTTAAAGCACAAGGATTGCTCTACAAGCTATATCTTGGTGCTCAAGCTTGTGAAATCCATACCACCACATCATATTCATTCTTATGATGTCACATCATCATAGGAACATCTTAACATGTGCAATTTGCAAGTTAACCCCTCTACTTGGGTAATTTGCACTTTAGTCCAAAATTAACAAAACAAAGTTGCAACATTGTTCAAAAAGGACTGAAATGGAAATATAAGTTCCTCAAAAGCTTTAATTACATTTCAAAAGATAAAAAAAAGCATCTAATCACATATTTAAGCAAAACACCTAGGGTTAGTTCATAACCCAGGTCAGGGATGTTATAGGAATGATGTAAAGTAAGTGACCATTCGTTCGGGGATGGCTGGCGTTGCAACATTCCCACACTTCTCGTAGTTAGTTCTCCGAAAGGAAACTAAATCTACAAAGATACTAACTGTTTAGACTCTTATTGCAGGTTATGTTTTTTATGTTGCATGTTTTGATCCATGCGTAGTGGTGGTGAAAGTCGATCACATCCTAGTGGTTTCTTAACATTGTTTACAACCTTAAATTTACTTTCTTTCTTTTGTTTTACTTGCACATAGTTTAAAACAACCAAACCAACTCTTTGATCTAAATATCAACTGTTAAGAAGTTAAGTACACTACTATAGAACAGACCTTTGGCGTCGGTCTTTTAACGCCTTTTAGCGACGGTTATTGAGCGACTCCTATGCGGGCGCCGCTAAAGGTCGAGCTCTTCGGCGTCGGTTTTATAACCGACGCCTATATGTTTTAGAGGCGTCAGTTATATGTAGTCGGCCGACGTCTATAGGGTTCGCGCCACAAAAAAGGGAGCCACCTGACGACACGACCGTGTTTAGTACTATAGGCGTCGGTGTTATACGAATAAGCGACGCCCTTTCCACCACGGCCGTGCTTTCCTGCACGGTCGGGTTGTTTGTCATATTAGGCGTCGGATCTCATCCAACAACCGACGTTGTAGGCCTTTGATGAGGGTGTTCTATAAATAACCAACGCCTATGTTGCATAATTTTTTTTATAATCAGTTTGCAGGCCTGCTGTGGCTGGTCAGCAGGATGAGAACCTGCAGTTCAATTTTCTGAACTGTAGGTTTACGACATCCATTGATATTAGCCTACAAACAGGCCACAAACCTGCAAAATCAACAAATATTTTTGCACACAAGTGGATACATTCAGACATCAATTCCATTCTCACATTCACACATGTAGAAACATTCAAATACATGTAGAAACATTCAGAAATATTCATTTACAAAATATCATTCAGCATCGCTATCAGCATCCCAATTATATCTTACAATCGCCACTTCTTGTATGGCTTTTTCCCATTCTTCTCTTACTTCATCTAATGCTTCCATCATATATGTAGCATGTATATTTTTTAAGCGTTTACCTATAGTGTGGTATTTTTTAAACACCTACAAAGAGAATGATGTATATATATAAGTAATAATATAAAAATAAGATTGATATATTTCATACTAACTAATGAGTCTATATATAATACCTCATGTATGGTATTGATATCCAATGCGGCATGTCGGATAATCATCTGCATAAATAGCATCACATAGTATGCGCATGCCCAACCGTTGTCTTGTGTAGCGCACTATAAATTGAAACATACAAAATATTAAAAAATACAACTAAGCACAGTTCACATCAATAATATATACATTGGAGTCGGGAACTTACTTTTACGTTCTCCCAATTTATTGGCTAGTTCTTTTTCCTTGGGATCGTTCCTCCAGCCTTTTTGAATGCATCTAAACTCCTACATGTTAATATAACACAGTAAATTGCATAATTAAATAGTAATGTAATAACAGATGTTAACGGTTATAAAAATGAAATATTTCTCACCAGAATAATGTCATTCTCATTACGTGTCCAAATTTAGTGTTCAATGTACTTCCCGCAGGATCTAGATGATAAACAGTGAACGTCCCGAGGACAATAACTAGTAACTCCCAATGTCTACCGCTATAGGTAAAAAAGTTAAATATTAATAACTCAAAATGCACAATAAAAATGGAATTTTCTTAAGTCCAAATTATAAATAAAGTAAACTTACTTGACATTGAATGGAGCTATTATTATCGTCTTCTTTTGCTGACCAAAAACTGTAAAAACATCTATACAGTATTTTTGAACACTATCAGGGTCTTTAGCTACCAAACTAATCAATGATGGAATAAAAAATCCCACATGATCAAATGCAAATTGTTTGCATTGATCTTCAACTAAGTAGCTGCAAAACATGTATTACGTATGCATTAATATATAAGAAACCAGATCACCGAATCTTACACAAGGTACATGGATGTATAAATAAGATCTCACCTTATCCATGTCTCTATCATTGATGTATTCAGCCAATCATGCGTAAATAGCTCAATAATATCTTGTATAAATAAAGAGCTATCGTATGATTGACCTGCATAATCTGCTTCTACAGAAACAATTATAGGGCAATGTATATTATGTGCCCGTAGCCAACATGCCATTCCCCTACAAGCAGGACCTAACTGGTATTTTAGGTCAGTTGGAACCCAACTTGGTAATGCATGAAGTGGAGGTGGATGCCTAGGTGCTCCGGGTGTCTTCTTTTTAACCTGTATATATAATTTCAGATCAGTTGACCTCATATATACACATTAACAATCTAAAGTAATGTAAATTTATCTTACAATTTCAGTAGTGTAGATGACATCTGCTTTGGGCCACAATATCACCCCGCCTTCTGCCTCAGCAAGTGTATCAATATCCGGGTGGGGATATGGCAATGTAGCTTCCCTCCAATCGGGTAACACACGTAATGGGCCCACACGATTGTAGCCCTGTGGCATTGGAGTCCAGTGAAACCTTTCCCCAGGAAGGGACGAGTAAGTCTGTGCCTCTGCAACAACATAGTCTTGCATTCTTAAGCGGCATGGCTTCAATGCCTACAAATTTACGTAAAGAATATTACACATATATACATATCATCTTGAAAACATATCATCTTGAAAAGACTAGCTACAATGTCATAAACAATACTTACAGTAGACGTGTTAGGCGGTGGTGAGTCTACAGGACTTGTAGTCTGTACATCAGGAGAAGACTGGGTCGCCATAGGCTGATTGGAAGCCTGAGATGCCTGCCACCGCAGCAATTCTTCCTTGACCTTCTCAGCAACTATATCATTGACCTTCTTGGCAACTATATCCTCGACTCTCTTATTCTCCTATACATGAATAAAAGAAACATTAGCTTCTTATTATTGAATTCCCTTTTGCAGTAACATTCTAAAAAAATAATAGGTTACCTCTTCTTGTGAAAGTCCCGCTCTAGGTTTGCGCTGGGATGGCCCAAAGAATGCTTTGATGCCCACACAAGCGCCTGCACCCCTAACACGTCTTTTACTCTTTCATAAACAACATCCCCTGGTATAGGTTTAGGTGCACTCCGTTCATCATTCCATCCATTGAATGCTTTGCGCTTCCTACGATACGGATGGAATTTTGAAAGAAACCTTCGATGACCAAGATATATAGTCTTGCCGCCATGTTTTAGTCTTATTGAATCAGTGTTTTCTTCACATATAGGACACGCTTTAGCTCCTTTGACACTATATCCAGGCAAATTCCCATATGCTGGAAAGTCATTAATAGTGCAAAACAACATAGCGTGCAAACGAAATGTCTCTCTTCGTGAAGCATCATAGGTCATCACACCTTCAGCCCAAAGTTTCTTTAAGTCATCAATCAGAGGTTCAAGATAAACATCGATATCATTTCCGGGTTGTTTAGGGCTCGATATCAACAATGACAGCATAATGTACTTATTTTTCATACACAGCCAGGGAGGAAGATGTATATAACAAGCATGACTGGCCAAGTGCTATGTTGGCTGCTCAATGTCTCGTATGGATTCATCTCATCTGTACAAAGCCCAAGTCTTAGATTCCTATCTTCTTCACCAAATTTGGGGTACAATAGATCAATCTTCTTCCACTGTGGTGAATCAGACGCATGTCGTAGGATCCCATCATTATTTTTCTTAACATCTGCATGCCACCTCAAATTCTTTGCATCTTTCGGATTTGCAAACAAGCGTTGAAACCGTGATATTATAGGTAGATACCACAACACCTTGGCAGGAGAACCAGTTTTGGACTCCCCCGAAGTCGTCAATTTATATCGTGACACACCACATTTTGGACAATCTTTCAAATCTACATAGTCCTTTTGAAATAATACACAATCATTCGGGCATGCGTGTATCTTCTTGGCCTCCATTCCCATTGGGCACAACATTTTCTTTACCTGGTATGTTGAGATTGGCAGCTCGTTTCCTTCAGGAAGCATTTCTTTCAATAAAGTCAACAATGAAGTGAAGCTTTTGTTGCTCCATCTATTGTCAGCTTTCAACTTATACAATCTCAACACAGCGCTAAGCTTCATAAACTTAGCACAACATGTGTATAACGGTATCTCAGCATCATGCACAATGTTTCTAAAGATAGGAGGTGGATCGGTGTGCTCTACCCTACAACTATCCAACATCGCATCAACGATGTCTACTGGAACTGGTTCGTTCACATCTACGTCATCGGAGGCAATTTCTTCTTCCAACCAAGCACTACTATCGACATCTACTGGTTTCGAATTTGAAATCTCTCCATGCCAGTGCCATTCTGTATAGCCTTGTACAATCCTGTTGCACATGACATGACTTTTGATTTCCTCACTAGTGTTCACTTTCAAGTTGTTACCGCAATGCCTACATGGACAGTAGAACCTATCTGTAGGTTTTTTCCTATGTTCCTGGGCAAATCTAATAAACTGATCAAGACCAGATATAAACTATGGGGTGCAGCGATTGCGAATGGACATCCATGATCTATCCATTCTATGATCAAAGAGAAAATAAGTATATATTAGGACAAGATTAGGGTATACACTTACATCCTATCCAAGATTTACTCCAACAAACACATGTGATGTCATTCTTATATATAATAAATGTGTACCACCTATCCCATCCTTGAACACCTAATCTCACTAGTAAGTGTATAATGTGTATTGGGTTTTCAAAAAAATTTCGGCAGCATTTCCCCACTGTTCTCTAAGTACATATGTACTTAGAGAACAAACGAGGAAATGCTATCGGAATTTTCTTGAAAACCTAATATACATTATACACTTACATCCTAAGTGAGATTAGGTGTTCAAGAAAAGTCCCAAACTAGGGACTATCCAAGATTTACTCCTAATGAGTAAATCTTGGACGCGTTTCTAGGCCAACAAACACAATAATAGATATGTATATGTTAGAGTTTCATCACAATTGATGTTAGGGTTTCATCAATGTTAGGGTTTAATCAAATCAAATTAGGATGCTAGAATGGACAAGTTTAAATCTTATTTCAACATGCATCAAAATTTACTGAATTAGGTTAAGAATTAGGATTAGAAGAACAAATATATGCAAGAAAAAGATGGAATTTACATAAAGAATTACATATAGATTTGTTCATATCCTTACCAACAGCAAACACGGCCGTGGCTGTGTTGGTCTACCACAGCCATGTTTTAGGTAAAAAGCTAGCTAGGCAGAAAGGCTACAACTAATACCTGGAGAGAAGACCGAAACTAGGCGGCGTGGCAGGCATGAGCAGGGAGGAAGCAGCGGGCGGCGCCGGCGACGAAGGAAGAAGCTAGGGCGGCGGCTCTGTTGGAAGAAGCTAGGGTGGGCAACGAATGAAGAAGCTAGGTGGCGTGCGGCGGCGGCGACGCACAGCAGTAGCAAGGTCGGCGGCGACGACGAGGGAAGGAAGCACGGGCAGCGTCGGCGACGGCGAGAACCAGTAGGCGGGCGATCGAGCAGCGCGGCAGCTAGCAGGTGATGAAGACAATGGAACAGGTAGCTGCCTAGCGGGCGATCGCGCGGGTCTATTAAGTTCGTAAAGGCATCGGTTGATAGTAATACACCGACGCCCAACTAGACAACCTTAACCCTAATTTTTCGCGCAAATTTTCATTTTAAATAGGCGTCAATGAATAATTAAAAACTCGATGTTGTAGGTGACCTAAAATGTTTTCGCTCGAAAATTTGTTTTCGCGGGCTATTTTAGGCATCAGTCTGTTATAAAAGGCTGACACTGAAAACAAAGCGGTACCCGTGTCTGGCTGGTCTTCAAATATAGACGTCGGTATGCATAAATAACCGACGTCTAATATTATAGGGGTCGGTTTTCCTAAATAACTGACGCCAATAAAAGCGACACTGAATGTTGTTTCTGTAGTAGTGTTAAAAATCTAATGTTTTCCATCTTGTTGCTCCCAACAAGATCGTTGTCCTGTGGATTCGACCTTTAACTATACTACGATAAGACTTCCACGTATCCTAGCATACGTGGGTGGAGTTCTCAATCTAGTATAAGCAAGGCTAAACCTAAAGACTTATTATCTTTAGGATTTTTAGTGGTGCACGCAATTCCACGTGAGTGGAAGCTGCATCAAAAATTGGCACTGTTTCCAGGGACAACGGAACGTTTTAATTTCATTTATCATCTTGCTAGTTCGTTAGGGTTTTACACCTTTTTCTGTAAACATTACTCCATATCTTCTTGAATTCATCATATCTCCTACATCTTCTAAAAAGTGTGTTTCTTCCTCTACTCAGGTAGAAGAAGTGTATGCAACCATCGCATAATCTCGGATTCTCCCCTGATCTAGAGTACGATTCTGAGGTAGAGAGAAGCTTCCAACCCCGCATCAGACTTAACTGCCAAAGAGCGAGACAAATGGTTGAAAATCAACGCCAAGCTGCACTAGTAATGGATAGGGTCAACGCTGCCATAGCCACTCAGAGAGCACAACTCATTGCTGACACTCGTGCTCAGGTCCAAGTGGAAATCTGAGCCGAAGAACAGGCCCGCATCCGAGCTAAAAATGAAGCAGCTAACAAAGCTTCCCAGTTAGAGATAAGAAACAAGCAATTGAGGGACTATGTTGTCCCCAAGAACTATGAAGACAATCATCCAGTCCAGCCACCAATCATCAAAATACCCAATTTTGAAATCCAGACACAATGGATTCAAATCATGTAGGGCATCTCATTCTCCGTTGGTTCTGGAGATGACTGCATGGATCACTTGAAGAGATTCAAGGCACTTTTCCGACTTGTCCCACAAGTCGGAGTTGTCTCTGACGCAATAATGCTACATCTTTTTCACTTCACTCTATCCGGAAGGGCTTTGAGTTGGTACAACTCACTTGATAGGGAGCCAATCATCACCACCTGGGATCCCTTGGAAGAAAAGTTCCTGGAAAAGTTTTTCCCTCCTTCATTAACCTACGAAATTAGGGGGCAGATCAACCACTTCGCCCAACTTCCTGGAGAAACACTCGCACAAGCATGGGAAAGATTCAAGGAGCTTCTAAGAAAGTGCCCTCATCACAGTATCTCCCAAAATCAATTAATAGAGACGTTCTATAGGGAGGTAAGTGATGATATCAAGCAAGTTCTGGATTCCTCATCTCGAGGAAATTTTATGAGGAAGAACTACGAGGATGCTTGGAATATCGTTACACTTGGAGGTGAGAACCAATCGAATTGGGGACGATCATTCACTAAGGGAGTCCTCAAAGTTTATAAGGCTGAGGAATCAATGGAAATGAAAGCTATTGTTGAAGCTTTACAGACTATAGCTCACAAACAATAGGCGCTTGAAACTTCATTTGGAGAATACGATAAGAAGAAAAACCCCCAAATCCAACAAGTTAAAGCTGCCACAGGGACATGTGAAGCCTGTCACACATCTAATCACCCTACACTGTCATGTGTCTTACTTTATAATGTGATGATGGATATGCAACCACCAAAATAGCAGTACGAACCAATCATCGAACAACCTAAAGATCAGATGCCTGAACAAGTGAATTCCATTCATTCCATACCAGGACAAGCTTACTATAATCCAAATCAACCAAGAAACCTCCCTGGGTTTCAATATGGGAATCCTTCAGGGACTGCTAACCCACAACATCAAACACAAGGCGAATCTCCCAATAGATTGCCACCTGGATTTCAAAGTAACTATAACCAAAATCAAGGGAATCTTAGAAATAATTTCCTAAGATCCAACTACCCAAGAAATCGATCCTCCTACTATCAATATACCCATCCTCCTCTGCACCCACAATTACCTCCTCAGCTGCAACAATCGCATCAACCTCAGTTAACACCACCTCCACAACAACCACATCAAGGGCAACAACAACTCACTCAATTTCAACAGAAAAATGCCCCTTCCCAGCCAACATATGAGATAACTATGATTAGGCAGATGTTACAGTCGCAACAAACCATGCTTGCCAACCAGCAAGCTCAGCAGAAGGCTATGGAGGCTCAACTAGTGCAAATTACTGCCCAATTGAAACCACCAGCAGGTACTTTTGTTGGTCAACCGAAGTCAAACCCAAGACACGATCAAAATAGACCAAAGAAATTGAATGCCATCACTACAAGATCTGGTCGTGTCTTTCATGAAGCTACGAGAATCACTCATGATGATGATGATGCACCTGCCTTTACTCCAAATGCAAGCCCAAATCTAGGAATTGAGAAATCTGCAGAGACTGCAAAAGGAAAATAAAAGGAACAAGTTACCAAAGAGCTAGAAGTTCTGCAATATAAACCTAGGATACCATATCCAGGAAGATTGAGAGAGACTAAAATGGACACTAGATTCCAAAATTTCAAGGAGGCAATGAAGAAACTTTATATCGATATCCCGCTCCTTGATACCCTCTCTGAAGTACCAGCTTGGGCTAAATATCTGAAAACCTTGCTATCAAGGAAATATATCACTGAAGAGAAAGAGATGGTCAAACTGGCTCAGACCACCTTCGATATCATTCTTAATAAGATGCCAAAGAAAAAGAAGGACCCTGGTTCGTTTGGTATTCAATGCTGTATTGGAAATGCTTCGAGCAAAAAGGGATTAGCTGACTTAGGGGCTAGCATATCTATTATGCCCTACTCCATGTGTAAAAGATTGGGTTTTACTGACTTGCTACCCACAACGATGACAATTCAGTTAGCTGATTCCACTATCACTACACCCCTAGGAATTATTGAACACATTCCAGTCACGATAGACAAGGATTCTTATGCCCCATGTGATTTTTTCATTATGTATATCAAGGAGGATCTAAGATACCCAATAATATTCGGAAGACCCTTCCTTACCACAGCCAAAGCACTCATCGATGCTGAAGCTGGAACGATCATTCTGAGACTGGGAAAAGAAGCAATTCAGTTCTGGGTCCTCAACAACATGAAAGGCCCCATCATTTAAGAAGAAGTTTTTCTCTTAGATGCAATACATCAAATGTCCCAACTGGAAATATCTGAACCATCTGATGATTTAGAAAATGTCTTAATAAATCCAGAAGTTGAATTTTCAACCAACGAATTAGTTCAACAATGCTTGCAACACTTAGAGAAAGCTGAAGAAGCACCAACAACCACTTTTGAGGAGCTCAAATCTGTCACTATTTTAGATCAACAGAAGCACCTAAGGCTCCCGAGATGAAAACCCTACCAACGAGACTTAAGCACGTCTTCCTAGATGAAGAAAAACTATGTCCAATATTCATCAGTTCCACTCTGATGAAAAACCAGGATGAAAGGCTTCTCGTTGAGTTAAAGAAACATAAGAAAGCCATTGGGTACAAAATAACTGACCTGACAGGTATAAACCCAGCCCTATGCATGCATAGACTGCCCATGGTACAAGAATTCAAGCCTTCAAGAGAGCACCAGAGAAAACTGAACCCCAATCTTAAAGAGGTAGTTCGCCTTGAGGTCCTCAAACTTCTGAAAGCCGGTATTATCTACCCAATTTCAGATTCCCAATGGGTTAGCCCTGTCCATGTGGTCCCCAAAAAGGGAGGAACCACTGTCGTGCTAAATGATAAAAATGAGCTAGTGCCCACAAGGACTATCACGCGGTGGAGAATGTGTATCGACTACAGGAAACTAAACACAACAACACAAAAAGATCACTACCCTCTACCTTTTCTTGATGAAGTCCTCGAACGCCTAGCCCATCAAAAGTTCTTTTGTTACCTCGATGGTTATTCCTGGGTTCTATCAAATCCCTATACACCCAAAAGACCAAGAAAAAACAACTTTTACTTGTCCCTTTGGGACCTACGCTTTTAGAAGAATGCCTTTTGGGCTGTGCAACACACCTGCTACCTTCCAAAGGTGCATGTCTGCTATTTTTGCAGGGTTAACCGAGTCCATAATTGAAGTATTCATGGACGAATTTTCAATTTATGGAGATTCTTTTGACAACTGTCTACTCAACCTTGGACAAGTCATACAAAGATGCGAGGAAACAAACCTTATCTTAAATTGGGAAAAATGCCACTTTATGGTAACTGACGGTGTCATCCTCGGACATAGAGTGAGTGAAAGAGGGTTTGAGGTAGACAAGGCAAAAATTGATGTCATCTCAAAACTGTTGCCGCCAAAAGATGTAAAAGGAGTACGAGCATTCTTGGGTCATGCTGGGTTTTATCAAAGATTTATTAAAGATTTCTCGAAAGTAGCAAAACCCATGACCCACTTATTGACCAAGGACACCGAGTTCAATTTTGACCAAGAATGCTTACAAAGCTTCACAACCTTAAAGAACGCTCTAGTCTCTGCACCTATTCTGAGAGCACCTGACTGGTCAAAACCATTCAAAATAATGTGTGATGCTAGCGACTATGCTATAAGAGAAGTGTTAGGGCAGTGAATTGACAAAAAGCCTTATGTAATATATTATGCGTCCAAGACACTTGATGAAGCGCAAAAGAACTACACCACTATAGAAAAGGAGTTCTTAGTTGTCATCAATGCGTTCGAGAAATTCTGCTCCTACATGATCGGATCAAAGGTCATAGTCTACACTGACCACTCCGCCATACGATATCTAATTCAGAAGCAAGACGCAAAACCCAGACTCATCTACTGTGTGTTGATGCTTCAGGAATTTGATTTGGAAATCAAAGACAAAAGCGGAGTGGAAAACATCATCACTGATCATCTCAGCTGCATTGAAGTCGAGGATGATGATAAAGTACCTATCTCAGACTCCCTCCCTAACGACCATCTTCTGAAAATTACCACCAGAATCCCCTGGTATGCCGACATAGTGAACTATCTGGCTACAGGAATCATCCACCCTTCCACCTCTCACCACGACAAAAAGAAATTCCTCCATGATGTTAAGCAATACTACTGGGATGAACCTTATCTCTTTCGTCTATGTGCAGACGGACTTTTCCGTCGATGCCTACCTGAAAAAGAGATTACTCCTATCTTAGAACATTGTCATTCCGGCCCCACTGGTGGACACATGAGTTTGAAAAAGACCGCTCTAAAAGTTCTGCAATTGGGTTTCTTCTGGCCAACAATAGCAAGAGATTCCCATGATTTTGTAAAATCATGCAGTAAATGTCAACTTTATGGCGGCATAACTAAAAAGAATGAAAATGCCTCTCACTATGTGGCAAGAAATCAAACTTTTTGATGTTTGGGGAATAGACTACATGGGTCCCTTCTCCTCTTCATATGGATTTTCTTACATACTGGTTGCTATGGATTATGTCTCGAAATGGGTAGAAGCTATACCCATAGTTTCCAGCGATTCTAAACCAGTCATTAAGATGTTTAAAGATGCCATTTTTCCCAGATTCGGAGTCCCCCGAACTGTCATATCCGACGGAGGGACCCATTTTCTGGAATGAAGCTTCGAAGCCCTCCTAAAGAAATACGGAGTCAACCATAAAGTTGCCACACCTTACCATCCACAAACTAGTGGTCAGGTCAAAATTTCAAATATACAACTGAAGGCAATCTTAGAGAAAATTGTCAATAGACACCGTACGACTGGTCCATCAAGCTTCCCGATACCCTTTGGGCTTACCACACATCTTATAAAACACCGATTGGAACAACCCCATTCCATCTGGTATATGGGAAATCATGTCATCTTCCAGCTGAACTGGAACATAAGGCTTAGTGGGCCATTAAACAACTAAATTTTGATTTTAAAAGCACTGGAGAATACAGACAACTCCAGTTGCAAGAACTAGAGGAGCTCAGAATGACCGCATACCAAAGTGCCAGGATCTACAAAGAACAAACCAAGATGTGGCATGATGGTCATCTAAAAAGAAAGACATCTCTATTGGAGACAAAGTCCTTCTTTTCAACTCTAGACTCAAAATGTTCCCCGAGAAATTTCGTACAAAGTGGTATGGGCCTTTTACCATCAAGCATATATATCCGACTAGAGCCATCATAATTGTTGACGACAATGGAGGAGAGAGGACAGTCAATGGCCATAGAGTGAAGAAATACTATACCCTAGCTGACAAAATTCCAAGACAGACTATTGAGATCCGAGACCCCACAACATCACCATAACAAAACCAAAACTTCGTCGAGATAGCGACGTAAAACCCATGCGCTACTTGGGAGGCAACCCAAGATCTGAGTATAACTGTTTTTTTATTTTTGCTTCTTTGTTTGATTTAGGTTTGTCATCTTTAATCTGAAAATATAAAAATTCACATAAATAACCAAAAACATAAAAATATAAAAATTAAAAACCTAAACCACCTTATCCTAAATGGTCTTGAAACCGTTTGGGCCTCACGGTCTTAAAACCGTTTGAAGCCCAAACGGTCTTGAAACCGTTGGGAGCCCAAACGGTCTCGAAACCGTTGGGAGCCCAAACGGTCTCGAAACCGTTTGCCTTTGGGAATTTGTATCGTCGCTCCCAAATCCTACAAATATAATCCCACCCCTCCCCTTTTTCTTTCTTTAGAATATCGAACTCTCTAAACCCTCGTGCGGGTACTGTTTCATTTCCTCCTTTTCTTGCTCCCGTGCAACCAGCGACGCCGGTTCGTTCCGCTACCATCACTGACGTCACCTCAGCTTCTACATGTCTTCACGACTTTTGCACCATCATTACCGCCGTTCGTCGCCTCACTGTCATCATCGTCGCCCACATCAGCAAGGTAGACCAACGCCACCGCCATCGCCGACACTTCTGTCATCACGCCACACTTCGTTTTTACCACCGTCGACGCCTATGTATTCTTTTCTGTTGAAGCATGTGTCGCCACCGTCGTTCACCTTTTTCACCGTTTCCACTGCCGTTCGCCGCGCCCCTGACGTTCCACCTTCCTCGCGGTTTTGACCATTTGGAGCCAAAATGGTCTTGAAACCGTTTGGATCCATACGGTCTTGAAACCGTTTGGAGCCAAACGGGCCTGAAACCATTTGGGGCCAAACGGTCTTGAAATCGTTTGGGGCCAAACGGTCCTGAAACCGTTTGGATTCCACTAAAACATAAACACATACATGATCTAACTTTTTTCTTTTCAATAAACTCATTATCTTTGCAAATTCCCTACTCACAATGACAACGTTAACATGTCATATTGGGATCAATTTCTTGACTATTTGTCAATAGGATCTGTGGGGGAAACTGCCAAAGAAGCAGATTTTGCTGAGTTCCAACAATGTTTATTTGGAACCAGCATGAGTCAACCACATGCAGACCTTCTACAACACTCTGCCCCAGAGCAATCTTCACCCCTTCCCCCAGAATAGGAAGAATTAGATAGAATCAGTTTAGATACAGATGAAGATCTCGAATCTGCTTTTGATTCAGATAAAGACGAATCTCTGTAGCACTACATAGACGATTTGGAGCAGACTTCTTCCCACCTTCCGCCAGAGCTTCCCCCGCCGCCACCTCTACCTCACAAGATGCATGATTTAGACATGGTTGCCATCTCTACCCTAGATTCTCAAGATATCTTCATCCTAAACACTATCGTAGATGATGCCAAAGAAGGGGGAGACGTTATCTACCATAATACAAAGACTCAGTGCAAGTTGACACATGAAGATTTCCGCACCATCCTTCGACCACAGTCATCGGTGAAGATGGCAATCTTCCATGTCCTCCTTGCCAATTCTATCGAATTATACAGAAGCTCTAAACGGCTGCAACCAGTACTTAACGCTTAACCTGCTCTAGCCATGAGTCTATTATATAAAGATTTACAAAACAAATCTATTGAGCGGTTGCAGAGGGGGATTGCCAGAAAGGCATGCTATATTACCATTCCCTTTCAAGTTTCTGTCCACTGGCTGCTAATGATCGTGGACACCGCGGTTCGAGACGCCAAGGTGTACAATTTTTGCACCAGTGAACTAAAGGCCGGAATAATTATATTTGCTGGTATTGAAGCCAGGGAGGCCAGATGCATCCCTTTCCAGCTTCTGAAATTGATTTGGGCTGCATGCCCATCCCTCCGAAATGGTTGGAACCAACCTTGGTTCCAAATCATAAACCCACAAGTCCAAACACAAGAAGGATCTAGGGATTGCACTTTCTACACTATACGCCACATCCAAGCGCTCAATCAACAAATCCCTTTCACTGAGCTGGCCAAAGAGGATTTTCATTCTCTACGAGGTCGTTACGCCATGGAGCTAATATGGGATAGAAGGTTCTTCAAGGACCCAACTATGGCGCCTAACACTACCTCTACTCAGCCATCCAACGTCCTAAAAAATAGCCATTTCGGCAAACAATAAAGGAGTTGGAGAAACAACAGCCCGCCAAGGTCCCCGAGAAGAAACAATGGGACCCTTATTCTTTTGATTTGGCAGATGATAAAGGGGACACCGAGGTGATAACTGAGGCTACAATCAACAGACCATCTTCACAAAAGGTCCCCCTGTCTGCCATGACACCGACGTTCCCTAATTTTGACCTCACCGCCTGCAAAAGTCTTTCCGACAATGAACTTCGGCTCATCATGTCTAGGCTTTACGCCGAGAAAGATGATCTCATTTTTCTAGCCGGAGATATTCTGTTTATGGCAGATGCGCTACGTGAAATTGTACAGTTCAAAGGGTCTCTATCCGTGAGTTTGATGGCCACCTATCAATATCTGCTCGGATGGAATCACCCTACAATCTATATGGCATCAACATATATGAAAGATGATCTCCTAAAGCTAAAGAACTTCGGAACAACTGAGGCACTCATTTCTTTCCTCCAACATATGACACAGAAGTTTATCATACTTCCTTTCCTTCATTCAGAGCACTGGATGTTACTGGTGAAAAATCTTCATGACAGAACAATAATCATATATAACAGTTCCGACAGCCAGTACAATCCAGATCAACAACAGTATACTACAACACCAAGAACACCCATGGAGGAGGTGGCGAAGGAGTGTGCTGACCAACTACATGACCTTCTCAGCAAGCACACACGGGCATACAGTAAAGAACACTTTCATCGCCCTGCCTTCAGCCACAAATGTCCCCAACAACTCTGAGAGTCAAAAGACTATGGTTTCCACATCCTCTACTGGATGTACACCATCATGGTCCTTGGAAGACCAGTAGAGGACATGACAGACGTGGATTACCACGCTCTACGTGGAAAGTTCGCATCTAATCTTCTCCAAACGCCTGGAGCTAACAAAGGACAAACAGAAGCCTGATGCCCTTGTCCTTGTACTTCTCAACCTATCACTTTGACACTTTGAGGACAGAGTGAGTGATAAGTTAGGGGGGAGTACAATGGACAAGGGTGAGGTATCATTTTCAAATCCTTCCCTCTCTACCTTCTCTTTCAATTATGTATAAATTTTTTATCTTTCTTTGCACATTTAGATTTTGTTTTAAGTAATTTCCCTATTAAAATAAATCGTGCACATAAGAATAACATCCCTCTTGGAAAAAGTCATCCCCAGCTAACTTTAGAATCCAGTTAGTCCTCAAGAGAAATAACAAGAATAGCATATAGACATGTAATGGAGAATTAATAAGTTATCTTCACACTAGATTTGCATGCTTTTGCTTCAATTCTATATCTGACTCTCCACAGGTCAACATCAGGGCCGAAACAAGCCAAACACTCTCAAGGACGGGAGGGATATCAGGTGACATCCAAATCAAGAAGCCTCACAAGTGGACCACTAAGTAGAAACCAAATAAGTGCATGTTGAGAAACTCTAAGAATAGCTTTCTTCTCTTCAAATAAAAGAGGCTTGGCCGCCCAATCAAACCCCCTGAAATTCCAAATCCTAAGCCTATGAGTTTACAAATAAAAGCCAGAGTGTTGAATAAAAATATCAGAGTTGTGCCACACATAAGGATCTATATGAATATCCAATAAAGGTCTCGCCCGCCCGGTACATTCAACTTCCCTCACAAAGGTATATGTGTCGTTCCCGGTAGTGAAACCCTAAGGTATCCAAATATATGAAAGGTTGATAAAGGACTCGCCCGGCCGGTACATTCATCTGCCCTCGCAAAGGAAGATGTATCATGCCCGGTAGTGAGACCCTAAACGCATAGACAAACCCTCCCCCACTTGAAGGGGGAGTTACACAACATAACTTTAGCCAACCTTCATACCCACTCTAGCTTCCAATAGGATTTTTAGAGAAGTATAAAACTGATTAGAGTCGATGACATGCACGGAATAAAAAGTGTTCCCAATGTGAGCTACGAGATATGGAAGAAACCTGAGATCCAAGCAACTCTCACACCTGAAAGAGTTAAGGCAAGAAAAAGCCCTGATACAACCTTAGGAGACCTCTGGTTTAAAATTGAAGTAAGAGTATGGAAATATTAACTAAATAAAATCGCCTCACCACTACGTTTTGTAGCTCTATCTAGCTTGAGGACAAGCTAGACTCTAAGTTAGGGGGGTGATAACCTCCCATTTTGCGATGTTATCTTATTGGTTTTTCTCAGTTTTCCATACTCGTTCTTAGATAAATTAGATATAATCTTTAACTTTCCACTTTATTGCAAACATATCATTAGCCTAACTTTTCCCTTTCATTTCCTACAGAAAAATACAAAAAAAATTACAAAACCTCTAAACGGTCCCAACACTGAATGGACGCCAAATGGTCCCAAGATCGAATGGACGCCAAACGGTCCCAAGACCGAATGGAGATCAACCGGTCCCAAGACCGCATAAAGATACATGGTCCCAAGACCGAATAAAAGCAAATGGTTTCAAGACCACGAGGACTCAAAATGTTTCCAGACCGAGAGAGTCCAAATAGTTTCGAAACCGAGAGAGTCCAAACAGTTTCGAAACCAAGAGAGTCCAAATGGTCCCAAGACCGAATGGACGCCAAACGGTCCCAAGACCGAATGGACGCTAACCAGTCCCAAGACCACATAAAGTTACACATCCCAAGACCGAATAAAGGCAAACAGTTTCAAGACCGCAAGGACTCAAATGGTTTCCAAACTGAGAGAGTCCAAACAGTTTCAAAACCGAGAGAGTCCAAATAGTTTCCAAGACTGTTTGGGCCTAAAACTCCCAAACCGTTTGGATTTCACTCAAAGCCTATAAATAAGACCCAAAGGGTCCTCACAAGGTATCAAGTTTTAGACGTCCAAAGGTTGCCTCTATTTCTCCAGAGCCATTCCATCCTTCATCCACTACCCCGAGGCTTCCGGTTTGAGATCCATACTCCATCTCCAAGCTACTTTCTCTCTCATCGACAAAGAAGGTGATAAGAGGAGGATTCGTCATCAAGCAAGCTACGAAGTGTGAAGATCATTGTTCTATCTCTCCAAGGGGTTGACCTTCCTCCCTCCTTCATGGAGATGATGCTCTCTCTCTCTCTTCTCGCCTCCTTCTTTGCCCTTGCCATGAGCGAGTAGTTTTATACACTAGGGTGCGGCGAGTAGCCCCGCTACCCATGTTTTCATTTCATGCAATGTAATCCATAAGTTTACAATAAAGATACACTTTCTTTTCAGTTCAACATCAATCGTTTAATGAATGCTTGTTGCTTGATCACCAACTTGTGTTACCTTTTATCTTTTAGTATGAATTGTCTACGTTTGTACTATTAGATTTGAATCTGGATTGAATGTTGGTTCCTGATGCATGTATCCACCATGCATCTAATTCGGTATCTAGGAGTGTTTTTCAAGAAGTGGAGTAAACTCACTTCCATCATTGTACTTTCATACTATGAAATGGAATCAGTTGACGTATGAAAGTACAACCTTGCTATGTCGAGGAACACACTTTGCGAAGGGAATGATGTAAAGTAAGTGACCATTCGTTCAGGGATGGCTGGCGTTGCAACATTCCCACACTTCTCGTAGTTAGTTCTCTGAAAGGAAATTAAATCTACAAAGATACTAACTGTTTCGACTCTTATTGCAGGTTATGTTTTTATGTTGCATGTTTTGATCCATGCGTAGTGGTGGTGAAAGCCGATCACATCCTATAGGTTTCTTAACATTGTTTACAACCTTAAATTTACTTTCTTGCTTTTGTTTTACTTGCACTTAGTTTAACACAACCAAACCAATTCTTTGATCTAAATACCAACTATTAAGAAGTTAAGTGAAACTCTAACGCTTTCCATCTTATTGCTCCTAACAAGACCGTTGTCATGTGGATTCGACCCTTAACTATACTACGATAAGACTTCCACGTATCCTAGCGTACGTGGGTGGAGTTCTCAATCTAGTATAAGAAAGGCTAAACCTAAAGACTTATTATCTTTAGAATTTTTAGTGGTGCACACAATTCCACGCGAGTGGAAGCTCCATCACAAGGGGATGGGTTAAGCGGGTTGTCTGGGGAAAAAATAAAACTTGTATCATTTTATATAGTTATTGGGTTGAATAGCATCGTCAACCACATGTAAAAAATAAACCATCTGACTCGGTTGCATTTTAACAAATCTGAAATAAAGTATGTAAGAGTGCATATGTGAATTTATTTATATGTTAAAATTTGATGTGCAAGAGGGACCCGGGTTCGACTCTGGCTGTCAACCCTCGAGGTGCAACAAGGCCTCACGTTACTGAGCACACTGCGGTGTCCCCATTTACATGGATGGTTTTGGGGTTTACCCTTGGTTGGGTGAGGTCCAAAGTGACTGATCCCGGGAGGGGTTCCTTGTTATCAAAAAAAAAGAGGGAAGAGGTTTCACAGGTGAAAATTTGTTTATTTACGACTGACAAAAAAAGTTGTCGTTGTTGCCTACACCAACAACGGCAGAAAATTTGTTTATTTATGACAGACAAAAAAATTTGTTGTTGTTGCCTACACCAACAACGGAGGAAAATTTGGTTTGTGATTTTTATTGTATTTATTATGATAAGATAATAAAGTGGTCGTAAACTTTGACGTTAATACACCAGTTTTCTGTAGTGCAAATTGTACGACTGATTGTTATTTTGGGTGATTATGTGAGATCGCCTTTGAAGGATAGGTAGGTATTTTCTGGCTCATGGGTTTGTTCCCTTCAACATCTTTATGGGCACAAATCTCATGTTTTTAGTTAATAATGACTTTTATTCTTTCTCACATGGTTTGGGGTGACGGGTTTGTAAGGATGTATGGGCCGCCAAGCCTCTTTGATCCTAGTGGGGATTTGCATACTAGAAGGGATAGATATTTCCTTTCAATAGGAAAATGCACTTTGCAACCTATATATTTAAAGTTATCAATTAAGGGTGTGTCGAACTGTGTCCTCCTTATTTTTAGAGTTCATATTGGGGTAGTGTAACATCCCTGACCTGAGTTATGTTTTAACCCTAGGTTTTTTGATTAAGAAAGATGATTATAATTTTAATCTTATCTTGTGAAAAGTAATTAGGGCTCATGAGGAACTTATGTTTCAATTTTGGTCCTGTTGAAGCAATGTTTGCTTATTTTGCACTATCTTGGACACCTATTGTAATTGAAGATTCAATTGGTAAAATCAATTGGATACCTTACGTAATGGAGGTCCAATGTGATTGAATCTCTTGAGAATTAAGATAATGAATGATCCATTGATCCAATGATGAATAGTAATGATAATCAATGAAGGTACAAAGGTTGAAACCCTAATAGTACCTAAGTGATTAGTGCCAATTAAGGGATGAACCCTAATTGCGTATAAGAACAATGTTTTAGTACACTATGTTAACCATAGTTGTATATACTTGATTGAAGGGTTATTGTAACCTAATCAAGTTGATAGAATGATGGAAATGAATTCATACATGAGTATTGATCATGTGATGAATAGGGTATGATCCTTAAAAAAGAGATCATGAAACCCTAATCAAGAAGGTTGTGGAGCCCTAACCTAAATTTAGAACAATATCAGTTGTAACCCAAACCCAGGGTAATGTTGTGTCTCTAAACCAAGATAATAAAATGTGAAACCCTAATTGACGTTGATTCCATGTGAATCCCTAATTGAGGTTGACTCAATGTGAATCCTTAATTGAGGTTGATTCCATGTGAATCCCTAATTGAGGTTGACTCAATGTGAATCCTTAATGGAGACTGATTCCATGAGTAACCCTAATTGAGGGTAATGCCATGAGAAATCCCTAGTTGGGATGAATAGTAAACATTAAGTATAGGCAATGAGATGTGAAAGCCTAATGAAGGGTGTTGCTATATGCAATCCTAACTCTAATGAAGTATGATAGCATGTGAAATCCCAAAGCCCTAATAAAGGGTAAAGGTATGTGAAACTCTAATTGGAGTTATAATACATGAAGCCTTAATCTTGGACAACATGATGGCAACCGAGAACCTTAATCATAAAATAGTGGGTAAAACCTTATAAGGGTGAAATATCATAAATGGTTGATTATAGGCAAGCTTATTGTAAGCAATGCCTTAATCTGAGATGAGTCCATATCATTAAAGATAGTTGGACCATTCTTATGTGTAACCTATGCACTTCATGGTAAGAGTGATAGGTTAGTGGATGAAAGGATTAAGATGGGAAATACTTTAATCCAAGATAAGCAGATAACTTAAGAAAGTTGGAAGTGATGAGGAAAGTGATACATCAAGATATGAAAGACTTCACAGTTAGCATCTCAAAGTTTATATACTTTGATAACTATGAAATCCTAATGTGAGATGGGAAACCCTAACCCTAAATGGCGTAATGGGACATGAGAAATCATAATATGGTATGAATAGTAAGCCCTAACCCTATTGAGGGAATAGAGGTGTTACTATTGTATTACATGAAGTAATATGTAATCGTTGCCTAGTGAGAGGTGATAAGATGTTTAATGGCCTTGTGAGCCATATGGTTATATGTTGCCTAGTGAAAGGTGACAAGATGCTTTATGGGCCTTATGAGCCATGAGAGCAATTATGGCATAGTGAGAGGTACCAAAATGATTACAAAAGTTTATTGTAAGAAAGGATAATGTTGTAATAAACTTAATAAAAGGAACAACTGTATTCAATAAAGAATGTGTAAAGCTATGCAGGCTAACCTCAGAGTTTAGAACCTAAAAGTAGTATGTGATGATCAATGATGATTTAAAAGAAATTAAATTCCATGAACTATGTAATCAAGTTTGGAAGAGTCCAATACCTGGCAGAGGTGTAATGCCTGTAATCAGGATTGGTTAAAGTCCAATGCCTGGCTATGAAATCAGGATTGGTTAAAGTCCAATGCCTGGCTGTGAAATCAGGATTGGTTGAAGTCCAATGCCTGGCTGTGAAATCAGGATTGGTTAAAGTCCAATGTTTGGCTGTGAAATCAGGATTCGTTAAAGTCCAATGCCTAGCTGTGAAATTAGGATTGGTTAGAGTCCAATGCCTGGATGTGAAATTAGGATTGGTTAGAGTCCAATGCCTGGCTGTGAAATCAGGATTGGCTAGAATCCAATGCCTGGCTGTGTAATCAAGTTTGGTTAAAGTCCAATACCTGGCAGAGGTGTAATGCTTGTAATCAAGGTTGGTTAAAGTCCAATGCCTGGCTGTGAAATCAGGATTGGTAGTGTCCAATGTCTGACGGTGTAATCAGGTTTGGAAGAGGCCAATATCTGGCAGAGGCTAAATGCCTCTAGTATTAACACATGATTGGTAATAACCCAATGCCTGTAATGATGATTTAGGATTGGTATTAATCCAATTCCTGTATTGATGATAAATGAGTACATGGTAGATATATCTCTTTATCTGTTTAACAGGTTGGCTAAGGCCAATAGAATGAAACAAGAGTGTTTCATGGGTGACATAACAAGATGATGAGTGTCACAAGTAAAATTTGATATGATGGTATAATATGTTGGATAAATGATATACATGTCATTCCTATTTCTTATTAAAAGAATAGATGATATGTTGCTCTATCATAAATAGTTGCAATGCTTACAAAGTTGAGAATGCTTTAAACTGCTTATCCTCTGCTCAGCTTCGTATCTTTAAATTGCAATACAATGTTTTGGCGGAGAGTTATATCTCCTGCTGGGGCAATTTACAATTGTCTCACCCCCGTGGGATCCGATGTTTTTAGGTGGATGCGGACAAAGAGGCAGAAAACCTTTAGCAGAGAAGGAACAACAGTAACATAGAGGACAACAGTAATATCTCAGGTGGAGATATTACCTGTCTAGCTATATAGATAGTAGTCCTATGTGTTGTCTTTGTACTTTCAGGTCCTCAGGATTTATAGATAGTGCTTTTATCATCGACTTGAGATTTTGGTTGATGCCTTGAGGTTTTTGTCCTGTCTGTATATAATGTTATATGACAGCTAATGTTGTAATCCTTGAGAAGAGATAGTACCAGTCATGTACCTTTAAATCAGGATGTATATAATGTTATACAATGGTTCTTGATGTAAGAGATTTCCTATGTTTGGATCTCTTTGCAAAAAGATTTAATTTTTAGTGATTTTTAGTAATCTGCTACAAATGATTCGCTTCCGCTTGGGTAAATCTCATTTTTATAAGTTGGATGCCACAATTTAGTGGTATCAGAGCTCTAGGTTCGCTGAGTCTACAAAGACATAGGACTAAGGTAGTAGAGTCTATTCTAGTGTTATCCAGTGCATCTGATAGTGTCTTCCACTCATATAGGAGAAGAAGAACTTGAAGATGACTGGGTCACATGAAGAGTTTGATGTAGAAAGTAGTAATGATGCACCAAGAAGAGGTGCAGGGGAGCAGGAAAGTGAGGGACAATTGCCTGAGAATCCCCTAGCTAATCCAATTATGATCAGAAACCCTTCCTTAGGAATCACTGTTGGGAAATTTAGGACAACCATGATGTATTTAGTGGATCGAGCACTACCAGTGCAACCTAGATTACCAGCCCCTAGTGATGATGTTTTGGACATCAACATGATATGTAATCCACATCAGCAGGTGGAATCAATGGGAAATGATGAAGTTCTGGACTTAGAACAAGTCTGTGCTCAACCTCAGCCTATTGAATCAATAAATAGTGAAGGAAGGAATAGGTTTCAACCCAAAAGCAAAATTTTCTATAGGTGTAGAAAGCCTGTACATATTGTAAAGAATTGTCCAACAAAGAACAAGGAAGAGAGAATTGAGAAAAGGCCTATCCAAATTCAGGGACAGAGGCCTAATAGTTCTAAAAAGGGAAAGATTTTGGTACCCCCAGTACAACCAGGACCTAGTGCACTAAGGCAATGGTCATCTAGATAGGGTAAAGAACCCTATAGACCATACCTGGCACCCAGAATTTGCTACCTGTGTAGACAGGTTGGACATCTGGCAAGAGATTGCTCAGCCAGAAATGTTATGGTGAATCAACCTTTAAGGCAGAGTCAGCCTGAGGCAATGAATAATCCACAAATCATGATAGGTTAGACAAAATAATGTCATTCTAATATGTCTTTTTATGGTTTCCTGAGTTAATTGGGAAGGTAATTGATTGAGCTTTCTTTGATTAGTCCTATGAGGACTTATATTGTGCATAGTAAACATTACAAATGTTTTATGTTGTTATTACATCTATGAGATGAAGATGAGGTATAGAAGAGATGTTTGGGTAAAATCCAGTAATGTTAAATCTTATGCTTGTGATAATATCGAAAAGAAGAAAATGACAATATACAAGTGCATACTACTTGATCTCAATATTTATATACCCTGGCTAGGTATACAACTATTGATGATAAAGCGAGAATGAAGACTCTTAGATTGTTATCTTTTGATTACTCTGATCAAGTAGTCATTCTGAAACAATCTAATGAGTATCATGAAATAAGAAATACAGAATGAATAAATATTTCATAAGCATAAGAAAGAGAAATCTGAGATAACCTCAGATGAGTATGTTGGTATGAGGAACTAAAAGTATACTCCTCATAAGATAAGAATAAGAATACGGGAGATGAACCTTGTTCAATAAAGTTGCAAGTATAATAAAGATCTTTCCCATAATGAGGAAATGGGAAATGTGATGAGATCATAAAATGATCATAAACATGCTAGATAGTAATAAAGAAAGGTATAATGTTAAGTAATCATCCTTATAAATTCCTATGCTGAAAGCAAGGAACCTAGGATGAGATAAAGAGTAAATGGTTCATGAACATATGAAAATACATGAAATAAAAAGAGGAATATGAATCCTTGTTTTCTTTCCTTTCAGGGACATGGAAATCAAGTGGGTCATAGGACACTAAACTTGATGTGCATAAGATAAAGATGTTCATGTGATGGATACTTAGGAAAGTATTAGTTTATCTTGGACTCTGGTTCCAAGGTGGAGATGTATGTAACAAATAATGTCCCAAGATGAAAGGAAGATAAAGATGCCATGTGTTTTCAACACACATAATAGGTATCAAGGTGGGAAATCATAGTATGTAAAGAGATATCATATGGTTTATGTTGACTATCTAGAATGGTCAACCATGAAATCAGATTAATCATGTAAAATAATATAAACATCACATGTTAGGGGTTTATGTTTTGCATAAACATAACAACTGAAGATATATTTGAGAAAAGTTCTTGGTTGATATGTAATCTCTCTTTATGATAAAACAATGCACAACTAATAAGATAGTTAGTGCAAGTAATAAGGAAAGATTGTGCTGTGTCATCAGGTAAGGTGACACAATTAAAGTATGAAAAGACTTATAGTCCCAAGTGGGTGACAGAATATAATAGTGAATCTTGAATGTGAAATGTTGAATTAACTATGGAACATGGGAGTATATGCCCCATGTTAATCTTTCCATGATAAACTAGTGTAGAATAACTTTGTATTGATCAAAGTTCTATGGTGTCTCCATAAAATAAGATGTTATGTGAAGACATGATGATATGATGCATGAATAATATATGTCTTCCTTTATCTGGGATTTTGGGGACGAAATCCTTGTTAGGGGTTTATAATTTGTAACATCCCTGACCTGGGTTATGTTTTAACCCTAGGTGTTTTGATTAAGAAATATGATTATAATTTTAATCTTATCTTTTGAAAATTAATTAGGGCTCATGAGGAACTTATGATTCAATTTTGGTCATGTTTGAACAATGTTGAAGCAATGTTTGCTTATTTTGGACTAAAGTGCAAATTACCCAAGTTAAGGGGCTAACTTGTAAATGTTACATAATAATATGTTCCTCTGATGTTGAGACATCATAAGAATGAATATGATGTAGTGGTATGGTTTCCATAAGTTTGGACACCAAGATGGAGCTTGTTGGACAATGTGTGTGCATTAAAACCTAGTTTTGGTGTAAAGTGCAATTTACCCAAAACCTAGGGTTCAATATGCAAATTACCACTTCAATAAGGTCCCTAATGTTTCTTGTCATCATGTAGCGTAAAGAAAATGAGAGGGGAGCCTCATTTGAATTAAGTTAGAGGAGAGAGAATCTTGATATTAAAATAATTAAGATTTAATCCTAATTGAAACCCTAATTCAATTTAGGGCAAAAATGAATGTATTCATTAAAGGGCCTTCAACCAAAAATAAAATGGTTGAGTTCAGATATGTGTGTTCGTCTTTGTTCTTTGCAAGAGCCACGAAATATCTCAAG
This sequence comes from Alisma plantago-aquatica, assembly GCA_963693085.1. Lineage (NCBI taxonomy): Eukaryota > Viridiplantae > Streptophyta > Magnoliopsida > Alismatales > Alismataceae > Alisma > Alisma plantago-aquatica. Next base: position 146,308,015 of record OY856415.1, read on the forward strand.
GAGGTGGAATTTCCACTCACCTTATTATAAGGAAAAGAAATATCCACTAAGTCATGGATATTAATATAAAAAGGGTTAAGGTGCTTATTTTGCTTTTCTTTAAAATGTGGATAATTGAAGGGAATAAGAGGCCAAGAGGATAGCCTCGTCTCTAAGGAAGGAGAGGGGTCAAGTGGCAAGGGAATTGAGGGGATAAATCATACTTTATCTCTCCTAATTGAATTTTTAATAAAATTCACATATACGCTCATTTATCCATAGAATGAAAGGGAATTTCGGATTTACTTCCACCCTTTGCTTGGAAAACGACCTTGGGAGCTTGGGAGAAAGAAGAGGACGACCCCCAACCTGTTGGTAAGTCCTTGACCTTCATTCTCCTTGATTCCATGGTGGAAATAGAAAATTAATCATTGATTTCTTCTTTTCTTCACTCCATCTTCAACCCTAGCCAATCTTTTCAACCAAAAGGTTGAGGACGAGCCTAGGGGGAGTTGCAAGAGCTTCATCCACCATTTTTTCCGTGAGATTGGAGCTTTAGAGCTCAATTGGAGGTGGGTTTTATAACTTGAACCCTTAACTTTGTTATTGCATTCAATTCCCCATCAAATAATGATCATTTCTCTATTTACAATTAATGATTTGGTTGATTGATGCAATCTCCATGGAAATCACAGAAGGTTTTGTGGGTCTAGAGCTTGATGATGATGACATCATCATAAGCACACACCTCCCCAAATATCTAGACCAAACGGTTTCAATCAAATGTCCAAACAGTTTGTGTTTTGGGAGCAAATAGTTTCAAACCGTTTGGAATGAAACAGTTTCACTAAACCGCATAGAAGCAAACGGTTTAAGACCGTTTGGTGATGTTGACCAGGATTGACCGTTTGGGGACATGTTCATAATGATCTAGGTTAATGACCCATCAATTATTATCGATTAACTCCAATTGGTTCATGAGTTGAAGGTCGATCAATCACCTAAACCCTAATCGGGTTAAGTGCTGATTTCATAAGTGATTGAGTTTGAAACTTGGGTTGATTGACCCAAACGGTTTCAAAACCGTTTGGGAATCACCCAAATGGTCTCAAGACCGTGTGGAGGTCAACCAAGACCGTTTGGAGGTCTAGGGTTGAGTATGGTTAGGTATTTGAAGATTCAAACATATGATATAAACCCTAATCAGCTAAGTGTTGATTTTGCAATTGAATGAGTTGATGCTTTGGGTTGATTGACCCAAACGGTTTCAAAACTGTTTGGGGATCACCCAAATGGTCTCAAGACCGTTTGGGGGTCACCCAAGCCCGTTTGGAGGTCTAGGGTTAAGTTTGGTCAAGTGTTTGAAGGTCCAAAGTTACCAAATTGAAATACAATTAAGTGCTGATTTGGTGACCAATCCTAGGATCCAAACCCTAATTGAATGACATGGTTAATGATCATATGATGGGCAAACGGTCTCAAGACCGTTTGTAGGTCATCCAAATGATCCCAAGACCGTTTGGGGGTCACCCAAGACCGTTTGGAGGTCTAGGGTTGACTATGGTTAGGTGTTTGAAGATCTAAAGGTACTAAGTTGAAGTGCAATCAAATGCTGACTTGTTGATCAATCCAATGATCCATCCTTTGATTGATTGACTTATAATTTGATGTTGACATGGTCAAATGGTCTCAAGACCATTTGGAGGTCATCCAAATGACCTCAAGACCGTTTGGGGTCAAGACATGTTCAATTTGGATGATGGTCCGATAGTTTTAAAGAAACTAGATTCACATTGGTTAATGTTGAAGGATCATCGATTCCAAACCCTAATTCAGTGGATTCAAACCCTAATTGATGATCAATTGAAGGTCAGTTGAGGGTGAAATCAGTTGAAGGATGATCTAATTGACTCAATTGAAGTATGGTGATGGGTCCAATTGAAGATTGGTTGCATGAATTCAATGATTGAAGGAATCAACATTGAGAATCCCAAATCGATTTGATAGGTTGAGACCATAATTGGTCCATGTGGTTTTGAGGAGGTTTGGACCAAATGGAAGACCATTTGGGTCCAAAAGGTCTCAAGACCATTTGGGACCAAACAGTCTCAAGACCGTTTGGGACCAAACGATCCCAAACTGTTTGAGGCCCAATCGATCTTAAGAGTGCTTTAGCAAACAGTTTCGAGTACTTGATTTAGCAAACGGTCTCAAGCACCACCTTTACCAAACGGTTTCAAACCGTTTGAACTTTGAAAGACTAAGACCGTTTGGGGCTCAATTAGTCAAAATTGATTGAGGATTCAATTGGTTAATCCACTTGGACACCTATTGTAATTGAAGATTCAATTGGTCAAATCAATTGGATACCTTATGTAATGGAGGTCCAATGTGATTGAATCTCTTGAGAATTAAGATGATGAATGATCTATTGATCCAATGATAAATAGTAATGATAATCAATGAAGGTACAAAGTTTGAAACCCTAATAGTACCTAAGTGATTAGTGCCAATTAAGGGATGAACCCTAATTGCTTATAAGAACAATGTTTTAGTACACTATGTTAACCATAGTTGTCTATACTTGATTGAAGGGTTAATGTAACCTAATCAAGTTGAGAGGATGATGGAAAGGAATTCATACATGAGTATTGATCATGTGATGAATAGGGTATGATCCTTAATAAAGAGATCATGAAACCCTAGTCAAGAAGGTTTTTGAGCCCTAACCTAAATTTAGAACAATATCAGATGTAACCCAAACCCAGGGTAATGTTGTGACTCTAAACCGAGATAATAAAATGTGAAACCCTAATTGACGTTGATTCCATGTGAATCCCTAATTGAGGTTGACTCAATGTGAATCCTTAATCGAGGTTGATTCCATGTGAATCCCTAATTGAGGTTGACTCAATGTGAATCCTTAATTGAGGTTTATTCCATGAGAAACCCTAATTGAGGGTAATGCCATGAGAAATCCCTAGATGGGATGAATAGTAACCATTAAGTATAGGCAATGAGATGTGAAAGCCTAATGAAGGGTGTTGCTATATGCAATCCTAACTCTAATGAAGTATGATAGCATGTGAAATCCCAAAGCCCTAATAAAGGGTAAAGGTATGTGAAACTCTAATTGGAGTTATAAAACATGAAGCCTTAATCTTGGACAACATGATGACAACCCAGAACCTTAATAATAAAATAGTGGGTAAAACCTTATAAGGGTGAAATATCATAAATGGTTGATTATAGGCAAGCTTATTGTAAGCAATGCCTTAATCTGAGATGCGTCCATATCATTAAAGATAGTTGGACCATTCTTATGTGTAACCTATGCACTTCATGGTAAGAGTGATAGGTTAGTGGATGAAAGGATTGAGATGGGAAATACCTTAATCCAAGATAAGTTGATAACATAAGAAAGTTGGAAGTGATGAGGAAAGTGATACATCAAGATATGAAAGACTTCACTGTTAGCATCTCAAAGTTGATATACTTTGATAACTATGAAATCCTAATGTGAGATGGGAAACCCTAACCCTAAATTGGGTAATGGGACATGAGAAATCATAATATGATATGAATAGTAAGCCCTAACCCTATTGAGGGAATAGAGGTGTTACTATTGTATTACATGAAGTAATATGTAATCGTTGCCTAGTGAGAGGTGACAAAATGTTTAATGGACTTGTGAGCCATATGGTTAGATGTTGCCTAGTGAAAGGTGACAAGATGCTTTATGGACCTTATGAGCCATGAGAGAAATTCTGGCATAGTTAGAGGTAGCAAAATGATTATAAAAGTTTATTGTAAGATAGGATAATGTTGTAATAAACTTAATAAAAGGAACAACTATATTCAATAAAGAATGTGTAAATCTATGCAGACTAACCTCAGAGTTCAGAACCTAAAAGTAGTATGTGATGATCAATGATGATTGAAAAGAAATTAAATTCCATGAACTATGTAATCAGGTTTGGAAGAGTCCAATACCTGGCAGAGGTGTAATGCCTCTAATTAGGATTGGTTAAAGTCCATTGCCTGGCTGTGAAATTAGGATTGGTTAAAGTCCAATGCCTAGCTGTGAAATCAGGATTGGTTAAAGTCCAATGTCTGGCTATGAAATCAGGATTGGTTAAAGTCCAATGCCTGGCTGTGAAATCAGGATTGGTTAGAGTCCAATGCCTGGCTGTGAAATCAGGATTGGTTAGAGTCCAATGCCTGGCTGTGAAATTAGGATTGGTTAGAGTCCAATGCCTGGCTGTGTAATCAGGTTTGGTTAATGTCCAATACCTGGCAGAGGTGTAATGCCTGTAATCAGGGTTGGTTAAAGTCCAATGCCTGGTTGTGAAATCAGGATTGGTAGTGTCCAATGCCTGGCGGTGTAATCAGGTTTGGAAGAGTCCAATACCTGGAAGAGGCTAAATGCTTGTAGTGATAACACATGATTGGTAATAACCCAATGCCTGTAATGATGATTTAGGATTGGTATTAATCCAATTCCTGTATTGATGATAAATGAGTACATGGTAAATATATCTCTTAATTTGTTTAACAGGTTGGCTAAGGACAACAGAATGAAACAAGAGTGTTTCATGGGTGACATAACAAGATGATGAGTGTCACAAGTAAAGTTTGATATGATGGTATAATATGTTGGATAAATGATATACATGTCATTCCTATTCCGTATTAAAAGAATAGATGATATATTGCTCTATCATAAATAGCTGCAATGCTTACAAAGTTGAGAATGCTTTAAACTGCTTATCCTATGCTCAGTTTCGTATCTTTAAATTGCAATACAATGTTTTGGCGGAGAGTTATATCTCCTGTTGGGGCAATTTACAATTGTCTCACCCCCGTGGGATCCAATGTTTTTAGGTGGACGCAAACAAAGAGGCAAAAAACCTTTAGCAGAGAAGGAACAACAACAACATCGAGGACAACAGTAATATCTCAGGTGGAAATACTTCCTGTCTATCTATATAGATAGTAGTCCTATGTGTCGTCTCTGTACTCTCAGGTCCTAGGGATTTATAGATAGTGCTTTTATCATCGACTTGAGATTTTGGCTTAATGCGTCGATGTTTTTGTGATGTCTGTATATAATGTTATAGGACAACTAATGTTGTAATCCTTGAGAAGAGATAGTACCAGTCATGTACCTTTAAATCAGGATGTATATAATGTTATACAATGGTTCTTGATGTAAGATATTTCCTATGTTTGGATCTCTTTGCAAACATTTTTAATTTTTAGTGATTTTTAGTAATCCGCTGCAAATGATTCGCTTCCGCTTAAGTAAATCTCGTTTTTATAAGTTGGATGCCACAGGTGTGTGCTGGACATACCATCCCAAAGCTCTCATCTGAGCATCAACTAAGTTATTCAATTTTTAAATCCAAAGTATGGAAGTTCTCACAAAAAAAGAATATAATAGTTCATGTAATGTAGGAGATAAAGCCACAAAGCATGCTTTAAGCGATTAAATTTTAGATGGAAGTTCTTCACAAGAAATAGAATGTCAATGTATGGACATATAAACATCGTTAGTGGGGATATTACCCACACCCCAATGAGATGGACTACTTTCTCTTCATAGTAGAAACAAAAGTATAAGAAAAGGTGGAAGAATTGTCCATGTTCATCATGAGGAAGAAAGTTGAAGTTTAGTGGAATGAAAATCTTCTCCTTGATGATGATGCTAGCTTAGTGGAGGGACAAAGATGACACCTACTACAAGCTTAGGTATCTTGGTCTTCACTCCTTCCTCCTCTCTTATGGACTTGGCTTTGTCGATGAACATGACACTTCTGGCTGAAGGGCAATGGCAATGAGGATTCACCCACCTTGAGCAATGAGTGATGAGTGATGTTGTGGAAGATGATAGCACCACTACTGCACAAAAGGGGAAGGATGCTGAAACACATGATCGATGGGAGCCTTGGCTTTGCACATAGAAATATTATGTCGACATAGATGACTCAACCCCCTCAATGACTGAGGTGGCCATTTATTTATAGGTTTCGATTACGAGACATCAACTTCATCGGGTATGATTCCATCTAGTCAAGTTCGGAATCCATCTATAAACTGAATGGGGGGTCCATTGCTCGAAGAGACTAAGAGTCTAGTGCTAAAAGGAATTGATATTCTTTCTACTGATGGCATTGGATGTCCACCGCTCGGGGGACTGGGAGTCTGTCAGTAAACAACAATGGATCTTTGATACTCTATGGGACAAGGAGTTTGTTAGTTGGTAAAATTGGTAATACATTGCTCGACGATACTTGTAATCTGTTAGTTGATGAAATTGGAAGTCGATCAGTCATCGAGGCTCCTTATCTCATCGGTCACAAGAGGATAAAGCTTATCAATATCAGGAAAGGAATTCTTGTCGGGCACTTGGATTGTCTAGCTTCATGCTAGGTTGTTTTCTATATGAAAAGAATACAAATAAGTAATTATGGTCTTTATTCTAGAAATGCCAAAACAACAAAGGTTATAGGAATAAAACACTGTAAAGTCGATAATGTGGAGGTAAATCATCCACTTAACATCCATAAAATTGGATGTTATTGATCCCCCCAATTGTAGGATCTAGATTGTCCTCAAGCTAAAAAATAGAATTCAGACCTCAAGTGAATTCAATGTGCTTTATTAAATAGTGTTTTGGAATTGTGAAAAATATCTTTATGGTAGCTTTAGATCAACCCATATGTATCTTGGTTGGTTTGTTCTTAATCCCCACCTTAGATCAAGAGTTGTGTTACCCTTCTTATATGTTATGACCATCTTTTGATGAAGGATTTCTCTATCGTGATGTTTTGAAAATCCATCTCCTGGTCATACTTGTACAAGGTTCTGGCTAACAGTAGCTTCGACACCCAACTTTTGATTTCTTTTTGGGAGTCCTAGCTATTTGTGAATAGTTATTCTAAGGTTATGGGGTATTTGGACCTTCTTAGGGTCACTCAACCATGGTACTGTTATATTATCAGTACAACCTAGTTTGTCTGTCTGAATGTAGTTTCAGGTGATCAAGAGAGATCTCCTTTGAACAACTGGTCAGTATGCTTTGTCTTTATAAATCTCATGTTTTTAATCATGCACAACTTTTTTTCTTGCTCTTTAGGCTTGTGTTGATGGGTTTTGAAGGATGTATGGGCCACCAATCCTATTTTTATTGCTAATGAAGATTTTGGCATGAGAAGGGGTATTGTTCTCCAGGGATTTGCACTTTCCAACATATACTTGAGATTTAAAGTGATTAATCAAGAGCATATTAGATTGGGTCCTCCTTATTTTGGGAGTTGATATTTGTGTAGCAAGTATCTTTTTGCAATTTACAGTATCATAGAATAAGATTGGTGTAACACATTATCACACTCAATTTTTAGGTGAATTAGATAGCCCAGTTATGCCATTCTTGATAAAATTACACTAAAGTTAGCCCAAAATAAGGAAGTATAAGGGTGAGGGTTAAGACAACACTGAGTAAAATTGAATCCAAAACTTTCCAATAACAAAATTTCTGTTAAAATTAACAAACTGTTGTAGTTTATGTTCATAATTTTCAAAAAGTTTAAAATTTTTGGGTGTATGTGTAAGGTTTCAAGAGATCAGAAGATTGAATTTCATGAAGGTGAAGTAGTGAAATTGGAAGTAGGTAGAAGATGTTAAAATAGTAGCTCCCTTGACCATTTACAGCCCCCCAAACATATCATACACTCTACCTCAGAGTGTCAATGATAGATGTTTGATATAAACAGGTGGGGTTTACTTGTTGTCTATTAGTCCCTTGTTTTCCCAGTGGGAGCACAACAACATATCAACATAGATTCCACATAGGTGATGGTAGCATTTTTTCTATAGGCTTTTAACCTTAACATCCCTCTAATCTAAGGCTATCATCTAGTACAAGCAGTGAAAGACATAGTCGCTAGACTGCTAAAGTTGTTGAGGGATCTAGTGGTAGAACCATGCCTTTTTAATTTTTAGGGACTAACCAATATACCTTAGCGTGTTCTTGTATCAGCTTTTTAATTTATTCTCCACAAGTCTTTTCATTTTCTTCCATGACACTCTTCATCATTGTCATGTTTGTATACTTGTTTGACATAAAAGCCACATCAGAGTTGTTGTATAAGACTATAGTTATTACTTTGATGTTTATCACCAATAGTGTCCAGTGGTTATCGTGTAGGATCAGTAATAAAATGAAATCTAGTAGAGATATTTGTAGATATTGTATCAACCTCATTTTTTGTCTTTATGTTTTCTTATTTATGATGTCCTCCTAAAGTAGATTGTATTCCATGTGTGTGTTGGGCATACAATTCCCAACTTCCTATCCGGGCATCAACCAAGTTATTAATTTCTTAAATCCAATGTATAGAATTGATCACAAAATGGAATATAATAGATCAAGCAATGTAGGAGATCAAGCCACAAAACATACATTAAGCAATTAACTTTGAGATGGAAGGTTCAACAACAATCATAGAATGTGGATATATGGACATATAAACATGGGTAGTGGGGATATTTGCCACACCCTAACTAGATGGACTACTTACTCTTCATAGTAGAAACAAAAATAGAAGAAGAGGAAGAAGAACCGACCATATTCATCATGGGGAAGATAGTTGAAGCTTAGTTGAACGAAAATCTTCTACTTGATGATGATGTTTGCTCAGTGAAGAGACAAAGTTGACACTTAGTGCAAGCTTACGTAGCTCCATATTCAATCCTTCCTCCTCTCTTCTAGATCTATCTTTGTTGATGAAGAGGAGACTTGTAGATGATGGGCGGTTGTAATGAAGATTCACCCACCATGAGAGATGAGCAACGAGTAATGTTAGGGAAGATGAAGTGGAAGATGATACCACTACCACTGCACCACAGAGGAAGGATGGTGAAACACATAATTAATGGGAGCCTTGGATGGGGACATAGCAATATCACATCAGCATAGATGACTCGACCCCCTCAATGACTGAGGTGGTCATCTATGTATATTCACCTACTGTGAGACATCAACTTCATCGAGTACAAGTCCATTTGTCAATGGAGTGGTGTATCTGTCAATAAATAGAATCGAGGGTCCATGACTCGACGAGACAGAGAGGCCAATGCTTGAAGGGACCGAGAGTATGTCTATCATTCCATTGGAGGTTCATTTCTCAGGGACACTAGGAGTCCATTTGTTGAAGACATTGGAACTCTAATGCTCTTTCGGGACTAGGAGTATGTTTGTCCATGAAATTGGTTATCCAATGTTCAATAGTACTTTTAGTTCATTGGTCAATGAAAAGTTGCACATTGGTCAGTCACTGAGGCTCCTTATCTCATTGGTCACAAGAGGATAAAGCTCATCAATAGCTGGAAATGAATTCCCATCACACTTCATGGCAGGTGGTTTTCAATATAAAAAGGATAGAAAAAGGTGATTATGGTAGATATTTTGGAGATGCCAAAACAAGTTATGTTTATGGGAATAAAACATTGTAAAGTCAATAATGTGGTGGTAAAACATGCACTTAACATCCACATAATTGGATGTATCAACACCCCCCCCCCCCAAAAAAAAATGTAGGCTCTAGCTTGTCCTCAAGCTAACAAATATAATTAATGCATCGAGTGACTTCAATGGCCTTTATTATATAGTGTTTATTTAGTATGAAAAAAATCTTTATGCTAACTTTAGATCAAGACATATGTATTTTTGTTTGTATGTTCTTAATTCCCAGATTCTTCCTCTTACATCAAGAGTTGTTTTACCCTTCTTATATGTCATGACCATCTTTTGAGGAAGGATTTATCTACCGTGATGTATTGAAAATATAGCTCCTGAATATACTTGTACAAGGTTATGGCTAATGGTAGCTTCTACACCCAAATTTTGTTTTATTTTTTGGGAGCCCTTGCTATATGTCAAAGCGTAAGCTAAGGCTGTGGGGCATTCAACTCTTCTTAGGGTCACCAAATAATGGTATTGTTGTATTGTTAGTATTACCCATTATATCAGTATGAATATAGTTTAAGGTGATTAAGTGAGATTTCCTTTGAAGGACTGGTGGGTATGCTTTGGCTACACAAATCTCATGTTTTAAATCATGCTCAACTTTTATTTTTTCTCATAACACTATGGGTTATGGGTTTTCAAGGATGTATGGGCCGCCAAGCCTCTTTTGATTTTTACCGAAGATTTGGGTACCACAAGGGGTATTTGTTTCCTTTCACTAGGGATATGTGCTTTCCAACATATACTTGAGATTTAAATTGATCATCAAGAGTGTATCAGATAGGGTTCTCCTTATTTTGATAGTTTATATTGGGATAGAAAACACCTTTCTGTATTTACAGTATCTTGGAACAAAGTCAGCATAAAACATTATCATACTCAGTTATTAGGCGAATTAGATAGCCCAATTATGTCATTCTTGAAATATTTATAGTAAGACTTATCATGAAGACAAGGAGGTCTAAAGGTGAGGGTTATGACAACATTGAGGAAAATTGGATCCAAAACATACATGTGACAAAATTGCTTTTTAAATTAGCAAATCGTCCTAGTTTATGTTCATCATTTTTTAAAAGTTTCAATTTTTTGGTGTATTTTCAAGGTTTTTAGAGAGCTTAAGATTGAATTTCATGAAGCTGAAGCAGTAAAAATGGTAGTAAGTAGAGGATTTGAGAATAGTACCTCCCTTGCCCATTTACAACCCCACCCCCAAACATATCATACACTCTGCATTAGAGTGTCAAAGATAGAGGTTGGATACAAATTAGTGGGGTTTACTTGTTGTCTGTCAGTTCCTTGTTTGCCAAGTGGAAGTGCAACAACATATAAACATAGATTCTATGAAGTGTATGGTAGCATTTGAGCATTACACTTTGGACCTTAACATCCCTCTCAGCTATGGTTATCATCTAGTATAAAAAGTGAAAGTCATAGTCGCTAGACAAGTGAAGCTATTGAGGTCTTTAGTGGAAGAATTGTGGCTTTTTAAAATCATTGTTTGGTACTAACAAATATCCCTTAATGTGTTCTTGTATAATATTTATAATTTCTTATGCACAAGACTTTTCCTTTTCTTCTGTGATACTCTTCCGCGTTGTCGTGTTTGTATACTTGTTTGGCGTGAAAGTCACATCAGAGTTGTTATACAAGACTGTAGTTTTTCTTTGATGTTGACCACCAAGAGTCTCTAGCAGTTATCGTTTATGATTGGTAATAAAATTAAATATGGGAGAGATATTTGTAGATATTGTATCAACCACTCTTTTTCTCTTGATGTTTTCTTTTTGATGATGCCCTCTTGAACTAGATAATATTCCATGTTTGTGTTTGGCATACCAACCCCAAGATCCTATTTGGGCATCAACCAAATTAATAATTTATTAAATCCTAAGTATGTAACTTCTCCCAAAATGGAATATGATAGATCATGCAATGTAGGAGATCAAGCCACAAAACATGCATTAAGAGGTTAACATAGAGATGGAAGATTCTAAACAAGCTATAAAATGTTGATATATGGACATATACACATGGTTAGTGGGGTTGTTCGCCACATCTCGTTGAGATGAACTACTCACTCTTCATAGTAGAAACAAGAATAGAAGAAGATGGGGTATAATCATCCATGTTCATCATGGGGAATAATATTGAATATCAGTCAAACAAAAATACTTTTATTCATGATGATGTTAGCACAGTGGTGGGACGAAGAGGACACCTAGTGTGACATTAGGTATCTTCATCCTCACTCCTTCCTCCTATCTTCCAGAACTCGATTCTTTGATTAAGAGGAGACTTGTGGCTGAAGGGATGGTGATGAGCATTAACACACCTCTAGAGATAAGCAATAGGCAATGTTTGGGGAGATGAAGTGGAAGGATTATAGAACCACCACTGCACCACAAGTGAAGGATGGAGAGAAACACTTCATTGATGGGAACCTAGTCTAGGCACAGAGAAACATCTTGTCAGCATAAATGACTAGATCCCCTCGAGGAATGAGGTGGTCATCTATTTGTAGGCATTGAATGTTAGACATCAACTTTGTTGGGTAATAATCCATGGATCAATGGAGTAGAGAAACTATCGATCGATCAAGTGGAGGTCTATTGCACAACGGGACCTATGGTCCAATGCTTGAAGGGACCGAGAGTCTATCGATCAATAGAATTGGAAGTCCAGTGCTCGATGGGACTGGGAGTTTTTTGGTCAAAGACATTTGAACTATAGTGTTCTAAGGGATTGGGATTCCATTATTTAATGACATTGGAGATCTAGTGCTATGACATTGGAAGTCAGTCGATCACAGAGGCTCCTTATCTTATTAGTTGCGAGAGGAAAATGCTCATTGAGTAGCGGTATATGAATTCCCATCGAGCACTTGTCTTGTCAGTCTTCATGCCATATTGTTTTCTATATAAAAAGAACAAAAACAGGTGATATTGGTAGTTATCTGGAAATGGCAAAATGAGAAACATTTATAGGAACAAAACACCATAAAGTCAATAATGTGAAGGTAAAACATGAACTTAACACTGAGAAAAATGGATTCTATCAACCCCCCAAACGTAGGGTCTAGCTTGTCATCAAGGTAACAAATAGAATTAAGGCATTGAGTGACTTCAATGGGATTTATTAAATAGTGTTTTTGGTGTGTAAAAAATGTCTTTATGCCAGTCTTAGATCAAGACATATGTATCATGGTTGGTTTGTTCTTAGTCCCCATATTAATTCTCTTTGAGACTTATTTACCCTTTGTATATGTTACCACTTTCATTTTAAGAAGGATTTCTCTATCTTAATATATAGAAAATCCTGCTCCTGGTCATACTTGTGCAAGGTTCTGCTAAAGTTAGCTTCTGCACCCAAATTTTGTTTTCTTTTTAGGAGCCATAGGAATACGTGAATAGGTAGGCTATGTTTTAAGGTATTCGATTCATTCCTAGGGTCACCCAACCAATGGTGCTATTGTGTTTTTAGTATTACCTAGTTTGTCAGTTTAAATATAGTTTTAGATGATTAAGTGAGATCAACATTGAATGACAGGTGGGTATGCTTCGACAGCTGGGATTTTCCTATTCAACATCTTTATGGTCAAAACTCTCATATTTTTAATCATGCTCAACTTTTATTCTTGCTAATAAGGCTTAGTATGATGGGTTTGTAAGGATGTATGGGCAAACAAGCCTCTTATCATCCCTAATGTGGACATTAGTACCAGAAAGGATTGTTGTTTCCTTTCACCAGTAATATGCACTTTTGCAACATATACTTGAGATTTAAGGTGATCAATTAGTAGTGTATCAGATAGGGTTATCCTTATTTTGAGAATTCTTCTTGGGATATCAAGCATATTTCTACATTTTACAGTATCATGGAATAAAGTTGGCATAAAAACATAATAACACTTTGTTGTTAGGTGAATTAGATAGCCCAATTATGTCATTCTTGAAATAATTATGGTATGAGTTATCATGAAGAAAAGGAAGTCTAAGGCTGATGGTTATGACAAAATTCACATAAAGTGGATCCTAAACTAGTATGTGACAAATCTTATTTTAAAATTAGCAAAAAGTGGTAGTTTATGTTCATAATTTTCAAAAAATATCAACATTTTGGGTGTATGTGCAAGGTTTTAATAGACGATAATATCAAATTTCATGAAGATGAAGCAGTAAATATGGGAGTAGGTAGAGGAGGTGAGATTGGTACCTCTTTTGACATACACTCATTGTTTATAAATCCCCCTTAAATTTATCATAAACTCAGCCTTAGATTGTCAATGATAGAGGATCTTTATCAATAGGAAGGGTTTACATTGTTTGTGACCCCCTTGTTTTCCAAATGGGAGCATCGAAACATTTTAGCATAGATTCCATGAAGGTGATGGTAGTTTTTGAGTTGTAGACTTTCAACCTTAAAGTCCCTCTATGCTAAGTCTATCATCTAGTACAAGATGTAAAAGCCATATTCGCTAGACTGGTGAAGCTGTTGAGGGATCCAATGGCAAAACTGTGGCTTTTTAAAATCATTGTTAGGGACTATCTAAGATGCCTTACTGTGTTATTACATCAGCATCATAATTTATTTTGCATAAGTCTTTGCCTTTTCTTCTATGACACACTTTGGTGTTGTCATGTTTGTATACTTGTTTGATGCGAAAGTCATATCAGAGATGTTGTACATGACTATAGTTTTTTCTTTTATGTTGATTATCAAGTGAGTCCAGTGGTTATCGTCCAAGATTGGTAATGAAATGAAATCTTTGAGAGAGCTATGTAGACATTTTATCAACCACTCTTTTTCTCTTGATTTTTTCTTATTGATGATGTCCTCTTGAAGTTGATTGTATGTCATGTGTGTTGGGCATACCATGCGCAAGTTGTCATTTGGGCATCAATCAAATTAACCAAAATTTAAATCCTAAGTATACAATTTTCCACAAAAAAGCAATATAATAGATAACACAATGTAGGAGATGAAGCCACAAAACATGCATTAAGAGATTTACATTGAGATGGAAGGTTCTACACAAGCCATATAATGTTGATATATGGACATATATACATGGGTAGTGGGGATATTTACCACACCCCAGTGAGATGGAATAATAGGCCGTGTTCATCATGGGGAAGAAAGTTGAAGCTTGGTAGAATGAAAATCTTCTACTTGATGATGATGTTGGATTGGTGGAGGGACAAAGAGTACACCCAGTGCAAGCTTAGGTATATCCATATTCACTCCTTCCTCCTATCTTATATACCTAGCTTTTTCGATGAAAAGGAGACTTGTGGCTGAAGGGAGAAACCATGAGGATTCACCCACCTTGAGTGACGAGCGATGATCGATGTTGGTAGAGTTGAAGTGGAAGAATGATAGTTCTTCCACTACATCATAGGGGAAGGATGGTGGAACACTTGATTGATGGGAACCTCGACTAGGCATAGAGAAATATCTTTTCGGCATAGGTGAGTCTACTACCTCAATGATTGAGGTGATCATCTATTTCTAGGCACTCACTACAAGACATCAACTTTGTGGGGTATGAGTCAATCAATTGATGGAGTTGGAAATCCTTCAATATATGGAGTGCGGGCCCATTGCTTGAATGGACCAAGAGTTCAAAACTGAAACAGACCGAGAGTTTGTGGTCGATGGCATTAGAAGTCCAGTGTGTGATGGGATTGGGAGGCTGTCAGTTGAATACACCAGAACTCTAGTGCTCTACGGAACTAGCAGTTGATACAAGGATGATAAGGGTCCATCAGTCAATGAAATTGGAAGTCTGTCGGTGATCGAGTCCTTATCTCATCATTTGTGAGATGATAATCCTTATCGAGTAGCGGGGAATGAATTCCCATCGGATGCTTAGCTTGTCAAGCTTTATGCCAGGTGGTGTTTTGTATAAAAAGGATAGAAAGAGGTAATTAGGGTAGTTATTTTGGAAATTCCAAAACAAGAAAGATTTATAGGAATAAAGTGCTATAAATTTGATAATGTGAAGGTAAAAAATACACTTAACATCCACAAAATTGGATGTTATCAATGCCTCAAAACATAGGATCTAGATTGACCTCAAGAAAACAAGTAGAATGAAGGTGTCTACTGACTTGATGGGCTTTATTAAATTTATATTATTTGGAGGGTGAAGATTTTCTTTATGCCAACTTTACATCAAGACATATGTATCATGTCTGGTGGTTTATTAATCCCCATAATCTTTCTCTTAGACCAAGTTGCGTTACCCTTTGACCTTCTTTTGAGGAAGGATTTCTCTATCGAGATATACTAAAAATCCCGCTATTGGTCATACTTGCGCAAGGTTCTGGCTAAAGGTAGCTTGTACACCCAACTTTTATTTTCTTTTTGGAAGCCCTAGATATTTTTGAATGGGTAGGCTAAGGCTATGGGGTATGTTGTCCTTCTTAGGTTCACTCAATCATGGGTATTGTTGTATTGTTAATATCACCCAATTTGTCAATCTAGATGTACTTTCATGTGATTAAGTGAGATCACCTTTGACATACATGTGGGTATGCTTTGTCTATCAGTCCTATTCCCTTTAGCATCTTGATAAGAACAAATCTCTTGTTTTTAATCAATCTCAACATTTATTCTTTCTCATAAGGCTTGGGGTGATGTGTTTTTAAGAATGTATAGGCCACCAAGACTCTTTTGATCCCTAGTGGGGATTTGAGTACTAGAAGGGGTAGTTGTTTCCTTTTTTAAAGAATGTGCACTTTCCAAACTAAATGTACTATCATACCTATAGGGTAACACACATATAATGCACCTTGAATATGAGATTGATCATGATTAGGGTTTAGGTTGATTAGCAAATTGTTTGGATGATTGAAATAAACAACACTAGCAAATGGCTTGGCTTACTGGAGTGTTTTGTTAATCGACTAGTGTTCCAGTTGATCGATTGGAGAATCTAGTTGACCGAATGAACTAGACAGACATTGCTAAAGGAGATATTCAATCAAATAATTGGAGTGTCCAATAGGCCAAGTTGATGTATTTATAGTGGATTGAAAAAAGAATCCAATTGATATATTGAAGTGTCCAATCGATCGACCGGACATGCAATGATGTTGACGAAATGATGTGCATCGATCATTGCATTAAAAGACAATACTTTTGTGAATGGGAGAGTATTACAATCATCTGAAAGGACCATCTAGTCAATTGACGTGAGTTCCAGATGATCGACTGGAATGTCTAGTCGACTGATTGGGAATTCACAGTAATAATTGGATCGTGAAACCCCATCTTTTTTACTCCTAGTTTGATCCAGAAACTAAGGCCCTCACCCTACTATAAATAGGGATGGGTAGTCAAGGTTTTCAGAACACACAAATCATTAAACAAATGTTTTCCTCTCTCATTGTTGTAATGAGAGAGCTCGAGCAAGTCTTACTTGTAATAGGGATATATAGTAAGGGAGAACAAGTCAGCGCTAGCACATTGACATCGAAGGGATAAACACCTTCATGTTGGATCCGGTAGCACAAAAAAGAGTTCTGGTGGTCCGTTTGGTCTACTCTAGAGGTGTGGAGGCCATTGCCAACACACTAGGAGGAGATCTTAAGCTGATGTATTTAGTGCCACATCTGGAGTCCGCTCAGACTATTGTCTAGTTGTTGTTAGTTTCATAAGCATCATACTATGAGGATTGTTGCTAGACTTACCATAGGACCAGGAATACACATCACAAACCTTCCTTCCTAGATACATTGTTTTTATTGCAGTATCCTCTTCTAGATTCATAAAGCAAAATTTGTGTTCTGCCTTTCTTATCTTCTACCCCATCTCTCAATTGTGTCTTTATAAAATAATTGTGAACTATTATGTCTTACATTCCCATCATTTGGGTCACTAGATAAAATAATGGCACAGGGGATCCAACTATCCATCCATGCTCGCTAAGCATACGAGATAGGGAAAACCAAAAGGGTCTTCAATGAAGATTATATTTCTGTCATCATCTAACTCATGAGTATGAGGAATCTAGAAACATAGGGTGAAATATAATTTTCATCAAGAGTTAAAAGCCTAATGGACTATAATGAATTAACTCTTTGTGAAAAGAGATACATTCCTAACTCCAATGGGGTCAACTAATATTATTACTAGAAAGGGGGATATCATCATCAAACCTACAAAATAGTTCAAGGTATGTTTTCTATGCTAACTCAGTTCACAAATTGAACATAACAGTACACATAGATAACAACTAAATATTGGATTAAGTATTGATTGAGGTTTTAGAGTAGTTTAAAGTATAAAAACATTCCTCACTCAATGAAGGTCAAAATTAAAACCCTATTATTAATAAGATGGGAGTTATCATTAAAAGTATGATATTAGTTGGAAAAAAGTCTCCATTATTAAATAGAGGGTTAAAGTAATTAGGCTCACCCTAGGTAGAGTCTAAAACACAAAAGGGGTTTAGGAAATAGAAATGACAAATTTTTGTAGAAATTGAAATCCTATATGGTTACCCTAGACTTTAATAAATTCATCAAAAGTTTCTCTATAGCCAATTAACTACCTATTCAAAACATAGATATAGAAACATATTAGGACTTGAAATAGTCAGATTTACTGACTACATATGTTATGATACCATCTTGCAAGG
Organism: Alisma plantago-aquatica; assembly: GCA_963693085.1. Lineage (NCBI taxonomy): Eukaryota > Viridiplantae > Streptophyta > Magnoliopsida > Alismatales > Alismataceae > Alisma > Alisma plantago-aquatica. The sequence continues at coordinate 146,326,167 of OY856415.1, forward strand.
AGTGGTACCGGAGTGGGGGTCCACTCCTTACTTACTTGAGGAATAAACCCATTCATTCAAAACGTACTAACCAGTTTGATGAATTTGGGGTATTTTTCATTTCTCAAAAGAATGCTATACAAGAATCATGAATATATAGTTCAAGAAAAAATCCTTAGTATTTTATTAACAAAATGTTATACATTTACATTGTTACTCACTCATTAAGGTGGTACATGTAAAGTAAAAAGGTAAACATGTTAATGCCAGTAGGGAACATCTTTCAGTGGGAAACTCGATCGTTTCAAGCTATCCCTAAAATTTAATATCCTGATTCAAATTCATCATGTGTGATTCTATATCAGTGTACATACACCATGGTGGGTTGATGAAAATTGTCATCGATCCGTTTATTACCCTAATCCACAGTCCTAATGGCCACACAACCAAAGGTGAGTGGACCAGGATGTTTGTCCCTAAAATGGATCTCATAACATATTTCACATAGGTAATATATATGTAAAAGAAGTAACAACAAGATGTAATAAGATACTAAAAGGGGATAGAGAAGTAAGTACCAATTTATATTTTCAACATAACCCATTGGTGTTTCATTTCAGATCTTAGAGTCTTGACTGTAGCGGATGTACATTTGGCAACTACAAATTAGATAAACAAAATGTATTAATGTGAGTGCATTGAGTACGCAATGAAAAGGCATGCAATCAGTTTAAGAGTATAATAAAAGTTGCTTTGATAGAGCCATCATATTAAGAAATAAGACGTGAAACATGTAATGCAATTATTTTATACAAAATGTGTTTTAAGTGTGTTTACATTATACTCAACAACATATTATGGACATTGCCAACTTTCGATTGGAATGGTCCATATGGGTGCTCAAGATTCGCTAACCCTTTTATCAACATGGTCTGCCTTATCTTGACAACTCATGTATGATGCCTAACCTTGTTCCCTTACTCTGAGAATACATGTAGGTACACAAGGTCTATATAATGGACATGTGCAATTATGTACAAGGTTTGATCAACATATTTCAAGAAAAATGAATGTACTAATCATAGGGAACAAGTATCTCAAAAAAATAATTATCTAGTCAAACCTTCATATGAGCATACATATAAGCAAGCCAATAACATCGTAGTGTCAAGAGAAAAGTGTACCTTACGAGTAGAGTACAATATGTGATTCATGATTAAGATTCCTAGTGATGGTCCAACCCCTAGGGGACTGAGGATGCAAGAGATATAACATAGGGTCTTAGATCGATGGGATTTTGATAATCTAAACATCATATGAGACTTGTGGGTGTTTCCCAAGGTCTAGGCTTCAAATAGATCAAACATCGTTTCCAAAGTTTCCAACATGCATGTATCAATTCAACATAGAATGGATATCAATATAAAGGTCTAGGTCTAGGCAAATCATCCAATTATAATTGATACAAGATAGAGGTAAAGTCTGATTTGTAGTTAGGGAAATATGAGACTTTAATTATGATCATAGCTTAATCATATAAGATCACATCTAGTCATATTAGATCAACTGTATGCAACATATTAGTATAAGACATAGGTTAAAGAGGGAACAATGAACAATCATACTTACTGATTTTCGAAGTTCAAACATTCCATAATGATAAATTAGGCCAATGTTGCATATGTACGCATGTTGAATCATAAATATACATAAAAGGACCATCTTCAAGTAATGATAGAACAAAAGACATTAGGGTGCATGTGATGGGTCCAAGACATTTAGGTCACGTTCACAATAGAGTAGACCTACGGATTTGCATGCATCAAAGGCCATAGGTCATTTATCATACATGTTACACATGGTTGATGGTGAAAATTGGTCACAAAGTCACAGGGGCACACTTCCAGCCAAATAATGAAATGTTATGCATAATCTACAGAAGACGATGGGATCATTAGCAAGATAATTTTTTTTATCAAAATGGTATATAATAATTGGGTATTTGGTTAAGTAGTGGTTGATATATGGGGATTGGAAGTTTAAAGTATTAAAGGCCTATATTTCACCTTAACAAGATGGAAATTGGGCCAGTAGGCTGTGCTTAGCTCCCCTTCCTGGGCCTAAGGGGGTGCGGAGGAAAGGTAACCAGAGGTCATGTGTTGGACTGAAATGTTGGCCAAAGGTCACGACGTCTTCAGGTGACCAGGGGATGGTGTCGACTAGCATCGAGTGTGGGAAGTTCACCTAAGGTGTATGTGATTGAGGGAAGTGGTCAACTAGAAGAGGTTGAGGCCATCAATAATTTATCCAAGGAAGTGTAGGTTATCCCTAACCTCACATTAGGACTTCTCCATTTTGATGAGCCCTAAGTGTGTGAGGGTAATAAAACCCATTTTATGACTGCTAGAGCTCATATTTTTGTATCAAAACTGCCTCCAAAACTGACTTCCTCTCCGTTTTATCTTATTTATTATATAGAAATAATCCCCAATATGCTCCTGATAATATTTCCTATCTTTTGTAGAGTTTCTCTTATTTTTCCACTGAAAGAATGCTAATGGGTCGTCCCGGCCCACCCACAACAAGTTACTCGTCCTGGCCTATCAAACGGCAAAGCGACACGCCCTTTACCCGTCACGGTCACTACCTAATATGGCAGCAACCCGACACAGGTGTGTCACGCAGGATCTTTGACAGATTGCAAGCTATTACCCGACAAGGGGCCTTTCCCGCCATGGCTCGTTCACCCGACGGAGTCGATCGCACGATACAACCACCCTCGATGTAGCAGCCTACCAGAGTTTTACCCGACACAATCATGCATGATTTACTCGCAACCTGACACGTGATGGTGACTGCCAGTTGTGTCAGACGATAGACATGTCGACCATCTCCCAAAGCCATGTGAACGGAGCAGACAAAGGACACATGGCCCAATGAGGGCCGCAACTCCCACCAGCCGTTGCCTATAAATAATAGCTACATGACTCCGATGGTATGGGTCAGAACCCTACGAGAGCTAACTTTGAGAGTAAAAGGAGATAGTGCGTCGAGTTCTCAGGCATGCTAGGTGATACTAGGTGAGCACACCCCCAACCCGAGAGGGACGGGAGGAGTTCACTTAGAACCCATCCTAGTAGCAGCAGTAGCATGACACAACCCTCAAGGCCACTTCAATGTACCGGGTCCCTAGTTGGGCTTCAACCCAAGACGGCTTGCCCCTCTACACCCGACACAAGGAACCCAAGAACCTAAGATAAAGCTAACCTGACACAAGTCCTAATACAACACAATACCCAACCTGATATGGCCTACCTATCACGGCATGTCACCCAACACGGCCATATCAGGTAGGGTGTCCTTTCCCGATACGCCCTTAATCGTCACGGTTCATGCCCCGACACGGTCAAGAACCCAACTCAGGAATATCCCGATAGGGCTCCTGTCTGGTACCGGGTTAGCGATACCTTAGGGGCCCATTGTTGTGTATATCGACCTCCTACATCAAGGAGTCTAATACCTATCTTCCCTTTTTTAGTACTTTACTTTCATTTACTACTGCATTGTAACTAAACCTTCTTATTTCCTTATGATTATTGGAATATTTGGAGTTTATCTCATATTGTTTTGTGTATGGTTCCTTTTTGTTGGGTGATCCCTTTATAGCATCTGAGCTCTAGTCTTTGATGTTTGAATCACACTTTTGACTAGCTATCGAATCATGTTTCTCATTTTGACTCCCTTGAGAGAGGGGTGTCGTAACTCTAGAGTTTGGTCTAATTCAAGTGTATGAGAGTACCCAAGATCAGGGTAGTCCCGGCTTATCTTTCCACTCTAGTCTATGCCTAGTACTCTTGAGAGAGAGGATTGGTGCATAGTTAGAGGCATCCTCTTTGAGAGAAGAGGGTGCAGGATGTTCTCCGTTTCTGCTTACTATGCCTATGTTTTCTTCATTTATGCTTTACCTCAATGATAGTTTTATCTCCTCAGTTTTCAATATACATAACCCCTTTAAAAATTTCTAAACTCTAAAACTCTAATCCTTCTAGTAACTCCTTTTGGAGATAGGATTTTAATTGAATTCTTTGTGATTCTTTCATGTTACAACAAACTTTATCCTTTGACCTTTTTGATGTGCTCAGACAAGTAAAACTTGAGTTCCGAAGAGCTATTCTTCCTATCCCTATGTTTGACCCCAAACTACTTCGACCCTATGCTAGTTATAGGGGTCTTAAACATTTGTGTATTGTAATTTCTAAAGTCTGATAACCTAGACATGACTCCATCTTTTGGACCAACGTTTAAGGCTTGTCAACTTTTTGGCACTGTTGTCAGGGATAGGCAACGAAAACCATTCTATAAACTTGAGTTTTACTTGCACTTTGCCAAAAACCTTGCTCATATGCATATAATACTGCAAATATTTACTGCACATAGTTTCTACTGCATAGTAATACTTTTACACCTTTCTTTCTTTCTAGGTACTTCTGCTCCTTTTTCCAGGTCATCCTTGACTCTAACACGTCCGGGCTGACCAACCTCCTGAAGCTCACTCTCTACGCTCATTTGTCCATGTTCGAGAAAATGAAGAAAGAAATCCAGTTGTTGTGCAACCCCTCAATGTCACCAAGTTCGAGCTGAAGCCTACTTTCCTCCAACTTCTACAAAACAATCGGGAACACTATTGAGGAGAACCTGTACAACCATCTAACAACATTTAAGAGGACATGCAATACCTTCAAGATCAATAGAGTTCCAATATCGCACATCTACATCCCATGCTTCCCTTTCTCCCTAAGGGACAAGGCGTTGGAGTGGTACACAATTTTGTAGGATGGAAGCCTCCCTGATTGGGAGCACCTTGCCAATGCATTCATCTCCAAGTTCTTTCCCATTGAAAGAACAATCAAGTTCCAGAACAAGATTACGAGGTATTCACAGAAACCCTCAGAGAACCTGCATGAGAACTAGGAGAGGTTTCAAAGCTACCAGTGGGAGTGCCCACACCATGGATTTTCCGAACATATGCTGATCACCACATTCTATAATGGGGTGTGTGCCACAGAGAGGAAATCCCTTAATGTTGTAGCTAGCATCGACTTCTTAGGACTCAGTGCTCAGAGGGCCTGAGAAATTATAGATAATATGGCCACGAATCAACATGACAGTGAGTAAGACCGGGAGTCGATGAGTCATACCACTCTGGGAGAGTCCAAGGTGATGGAATCCCTTGCGGCTAAGTTGGACAAAATAGTAACCGATGTCCAGACCCTGAACGAGCAGGGGTATAAAGGAAAAGTCCGGCAGAAAGTTGTGAGAAGTTGTGTCACCTGTGGAGAGCCAGACCACCTGACTGACTTCTGCCCACACACAGCAGTTCAAGGAGATCTTGATGAGGACAATACAGAGAACATCAGTTATGTCCAGTACTTACGCCCTAATCATCTTGGATTCTCTTATGGGAATACTAATGCAGTTGAGAACTCTCATCAGTTGGTAGGCAGAAATCCCTCGGGAGGACCGTCGAATCAACAACGTCAAATAGGATTCCAGCAACAACGAACTTTCCAGTAAAATCAGCAGCAACGACCGTCTATGATGATGAAGTTGATGTCCTGCTCTAAGAAGCAAAATGACCTTAATGAAAAGATGCATAAAAGCTCCATGGATAGAATGGCTCTACTGAAGTTGATGCAGCAGCAGATGGGGGGCTTTTCATCCTAGATAGGTGAGCTTCAACAACACAATAAACAGATCAACCAACAGCTGGCGAGCCTTGCCCAAACTATCAATCATCAAGTGGGGTGTTTTCCCTCCAACACTGAAGCAAATCCGCATGGGCATGAGACTGAAAAAATGACTTTTTTAAGGTTAGGAACAGTGGTACAACCAGTCGTTGAAAAGATAGTAACATCAGCGACAACACCTATCAAAGAAGTTCGGGCTGAGGAAGTTGAAGAAGAAGTCCCTGCAAAGTCAAGGAAAGTAACCAAAGAAAGAGTCAATGGTGTTTCTTCTAAAGAGCGCCCAGACAAGTACGGACCCCGCGTACCCTTCCCACATAAGTTGGTTAAATCTCAGTTAAAAAGAGATACGAGAAGTTTATGACCGCGGAAAAGAAGTTGCACCTTGACATCCCATTTATGGATGCCATCGAGGAGATGCCTACTTATGCCAAGTTTCTGAAAGATCTGATCTCCAGGAAGAACATAGGTGAAGATGTTGATACCGTAAAGCTCACACAGATGTCCAGATCTTTTGTCAAAGGAAGTATGTTGTCAAAGAAGAAAGATCCTAGGGTGTTTGTCATCCCCTTCTAGGTTGGGGATAACATAACCCATAAAGTTCTAACAGACCTTGGGGCAAGCATCAACCTGATGCCCTTATCCCTTGCTGAGAGGATTGAACTTACTAATATGGTAAGCACCAACATGAGGATTCAACTGGCTGATCACACCTTTACCAGGCCAGTCGGAGTAGTTTAGGATGTGCCCATTCGAGTAGGGCGATTCTTTATACCATGTGATATAGTTTTGATTGATACCATAGAAGATCCCAACTGCCCTATTATCTTTGGGCGACCTTTCCTAGAAACCGGTCGAGCCCTCATTGACAGAGGCGGGTATGATTACAATTAGGGTTGAAGGAGATCATATCGACTTCAACATTATAGATTGTATGAAAGTCCCTTCATTCTTTGAATCATCTTATTTTGTTGAAAGCTATCAGCAACTATCCAATGAAGTAAGGGAAGCAAAGGCCATGGTAGACACGTTGATGCGTGCCTTATCTAGCGAGGCACAAGAGGTCGAGGATCTAGAGGTCAAGGAACTACTAGCTTTTCTAGAAGTTGAAGGTTCATCCAAAGAAGAAGACCCTGTGGAGACAGTTATGTACGCTGCCCTCTGTAAAGACATTGCCGATGAACAAGAGAATGATACCCCGCCCGAATTAAAAGTTTTGTCGAGAGACTTGGAATATCATTTTATAGATGAGGATAAGATGAACCCAGTGATCATCAACTCCGAGTTGATTGATAACCAAAAAAATCAGTTGCTTGAGGAGTTGAGGCTATGGAGAAAGGACCGAGGTTACTCAATTAGAGACCTGAGGGGGATTAGTCCTTTTGTGTCTATGCAAAAGATCCATCTGGAAAAGGACTCCAAGTTGTATGATGAGACACAGAGGAAGTTGAATGAGAAGCTCTGAGAAGTAGCTAGTAAAGAAGTGGTGAAACTCTAAGATGCAGGAATAATCTACCCTATCAGCGATAGCACATGGGTAAGTCCCATCCAAGTGGTTCCAAAGAAAGGAGGTGTAATGTTGGTCAAGGGAGATAATGGAGATGAGATCACTACCAAGACGGTCACTGACTGGCGGATGTGCATCAATTATCAAAAGCTCAACACCACCACTTGCAAGGACCATTTCCCCCTCCCGTTTATCGATCTGATGCTAGAGCGACTGGCCCATCACTCCTACTTTTGCTGGTTGGATGGGTATTCAAGGTTCTATCAGATCCCTATCCACCCTGACGATCAGGAAAAGACCACCTTCACATGCATCTATGGAGCGTTTTCTTTTAGGAGAATGACTTTCAGACTCTACCATGCACCTGCCACCTTTCAGCGGTGTATGAATGCCATCTTCACAGATATTCTAGAGGATAAAATGGAAGTCTTTATAATTGACTTCAGTGTTTATGGAAGCTCCTTTGATGACTGCTTGATCAACCGATCTCTGGTGATGAAAAGTTGTGAAGAGATAAGTCTTACTCTCAATTGGGAAAAGTGTCACTTCATGGTGCAAGAAGGAATAGTTCTAGGACACAAGGTGTCAAACAAAGATATTGAGGTCGACTCATCCAAGGTGGAGGAGATAGCCAAGCTTCCTCCTCCCACATCTGTTATAGGAATCCAAAGTTTCTTAGGTCATTCCGGTTACTATCGACGGTTCATTAAAGACTTTTCACAGATAGCAAAGCCCTTGTCCAACCTTTTGATGAAAGATGTGAAATTTGATTTCACAGATGAGTGCATGAAAGCATTCTCCACTCTAAAGGATGTTAGGGTATCTGCACCCATTCTCTAATCCTCCAATTGGAATCTTCTTCTTGAGCTCATGTGTGATGCCAGTGACTTTGCCATAGGTGCAGTTCTTGGCCAGAAGAGAGATAAAAAGACCATGTCATATTTCATGCAAGTAAGACCTTGAATGAGGCACAACTGAATTATACTACTATAAAGAAAGAGATTATGGCTATTTTTTATGCTTTTGATAAGTTTTGATCCTACCTCGTGAGCTCTAAGTTGATAGTTCACACTGACCACAGGGCCATCAAGTACTTAATGCAGAAAAAAGACGCGAAGCCTAGGCTACTACATTGGGCGTTATTGTTACAAGAGTTCGATCTTGAAATAATAGATAAGAAAGGCTCAAAGAACGTGGTCACAAACACCTTTAAGGTATCCAGGTGGAGGATGACCACCCACTGCCAATCAATGAAAGTTATGCCGATGAATCTATCTATGTTGCTGTAATGACCCCGACTCCCGGTAACCCCCAATTAAGGGAGACCAAGAGGTCAGAGTCGTTATCCCAATTTCCGAATCAAAGGTTTGACAAATAATCAATAATAATTACTAAATTCTACCATACTATACTGAAAAGCTGTAATAAAATAAAACTTTCCATACCTTTTAAAAAATTGGATATCTAACTTCTATCTACATCTGGACTATATTCTAACTAATCCTCCTTGCACTTTATTTCTTAATTTCACAATATGCCACTTTACTATTTGTCCTTTTAAATTTGTGCCTAAAACACCGACAAACAAAACGTCGATCATCATAAATGAATATGCCGATATCTGGGGGAAACAATAATCATGCTATTACTTGTAACAACATATTGCAGTCAATTATGATTTAACAAACAACTTTATGTTTTTAACATAACTTCTCAATCCACACATACCCTAGCCTCTGCGTTGTCCCTACAATGGACCTACATACTACCTTTGTTATGGTAGATCCCCATTAAACCCCTCATGATCCTACCTAACAGGTGAATCAATTTCTAGGGTTGAGTCGCATGGCACTACCCATAGGTAGCTCACTCCCTAACTCATGGTGTGCTAAAGAGTCTCATGGCACTACACTTGAGTAGCCCAATTTCTAACTCATGATAACCTGATGTCCTACTTAACAAGTAGGCCATGTACTAGGTTACCCTTTTCATCATTAGCAAAGCCACAGAGGAGGTCCAGGAACTGAGCCAGTCATGTATATATATTTATGGTGATAATCGTAGTCACTTTATAGTTGCATGAAATAAATTTTATCCAAGCAGTTATTTTCAGGCAACCGATAAAACATTTGGGAATCGCCATGAAACTAAAGAGATTAACCATAAGCGTAACCAAATACTTGTACTGCATATTTTTTAGATAGAATCAACCAAGAAAGGAAATCCAATCAAGCAAGTATAAGAATCCTAAAATAACATATAATTCCTTTTTATCAAAATCTATCCAAACCATCTTACGTCTTAGGGTTTCTATTCCTTTTTATGATTTCTACCTCTTTTTAGGGTTTCACTTGCAATTAGGGTTTTGCCTCCACTCTTATTATCATAAACCCTAATTCAACAAAACTACATAAAAACCTTAAATTTCTCATCGTTTCCTCCTAACAGGCTTAGGATCATTATTTAGTAACATATTTCCATAATTCGAATTAAACATGGTTTTTCTCCTTTTTACCCTAAATTAGGGTTTCTAAATGTATTATCCTTCATACATAGGTTAAAACCCTAAATTAGTCAACTTTTCATTTAAAACACATTGAAACTCAACTTTAATATCCAACAGGTTAATACTTCTCAAATTAACCTATTAAACCTCAAAGATTCATCCTTTATACTCAATTGGGCTTTCTTAGGTTTCTTATTCACAAAACCCTAATCATCTCAATTATCTTCATTAAGGATTCTTTAATCCAAACTATGTTCAAGAATCATTATATTATAGTTGTATACTTGCAATTTTGGATTATGACCACTGAAATGAATATTTTCCCAAATTAGGGTTTTTAGTCCATTAAACCATGTACATGGTCATAAAAACCCTAAAACCAAGACACTAATCATCCGTTTATGATTTTACCCTTTCTCTTACTCTTAACAAGTTAAAATTGAACAAAAACATATAAAATATTCATCACGATTGTTTTTATATGTTTTGAAGGTTTTTCTGTCAAGTAATGCATTAAAAGATGTAAAACCCTACATGTTTTGAGTTTCAAGCAGAAATAGGCTTCAAATATAATTTATTTGTGTTCCGCTCATTCTGAGGATAAATTTTCATATATAACACTTTGATATACGAGTTACCAATCTTTTCCTATGATTTTTTCAAGTTAATTACTTTTAGGCCAATAAGAATGTGACACATCGACCAAACGAGACAACTGTATTATCCACGCATATTGGTTGATTACTTTTCTGCCCTCGATCCCTTGTCACGGCTACCGGGGGTATGGGAGTCTTTTCTCCCTTGCTCGTCTTCCTCCTCTGCTTTCTTGATGCGGAGCCATGGAAGGTCAACCCATGTATTGACTTCCATTGGCAGACCTCCTTCCTTGCTCCAAGTCGGTCCTCTGCCTCCGTCCATCCCAATCAAACTCATCAGTGGTCTTAATTGCTCTAGCCATGGCTGGAGTTGCTGAGACGACATGAGGGGCTGCTGGTGGCAAGCCAGGGAGGTCCGAGGTGCAAGAGGGGTTCAAGAGGGGGAAATTGGCTGTTGATACTTGGCCTACATTTTCTATAGCATCTCGCGGAGCTATGCCTAGCCTCCCAGAGGGGATACACCCCCTTCCATATCCCGTGGCTATGGCACACAGTCGGAAGGGTCCTTGGGTTTTAGGGGAATCTTCTGGAGACCCCCAAGATAGGAAAAACCTAGGATATATATGGCCGTAAGAATCTCACAAATCCATCTAGCATGTTTCCAAGTTTTCTCGTGCAATGATCGTCAAGAAAATCGACCAAGGAAAGTCTGAGTCCCGTCTTTACTTTCCCAGCCAGACGCGAGCTAGAAGATGGGTTCATCATCGTCGGATCCTAGATCTGACACCCCAGAATGCACGGGCCAGAAACATAATAGGAAAAGGAATTGTGACATTTAATACGGTATTCTTGATTATCCACTCACTTTAAGAAAGTTTATAAAATTGTATCTCTCTCCTCATTTTCCCTTTTCCAACCAAAATTTAGGGAAATGTTTAGATTTATATTTTCCACCTTTATTCCAATTTTGAGCCTTAAATTCATAAGGAAAGAGGTATTTTCTTCCCATGCAAGTTGTCAAATAATAAGGCATATATTAGATATATTCTCTCTCTCTTATCTTTGTATTTTCTTTATTTGAATTCACTTTACCATTAGAAACCTTATCGATACGAAAATCCACCCATGATGACTTAATCATACATCTTTCCACTTATTTCCATATTTTATCATTATCTCTAATTTCCTTCTTAATAAAGCAATAATTAATTAATCCTTTCTCTTTCTTGTTGCATTATCTTTGCAATTTGGACTCCTTGGGTCCCAAGGAACCCAAAAGGCACAAAATCCACCCTTGGAGGATATTACTTTTCCGTCTAGAGGTTTCTACATCTTTCTTTTCTCCATTTCTTAATTATTCATTTACTAATTGAATTTCCTTTTTCTTTTCCTTGTTATTGGGCCCAATAGCCAATAAAGCCCACAAAGCAACCAACAAGGATATTATGAATGAAATTCATTCATTTCAAATCAAATCACACCATTATTTATTCATATATAATTAATAGGTGAAATTACAATTCTTCCCCAAAGGAATCTTAAAATTGGGGTTGTAACATCCTTCCCCTCTTATAAGAATTTTGTCCTGAAAATTCCATCAAGCATACAAACAATTCAGTATAAGACTTTTCCATGTCCAACATTGGCCCCCATGTGGCTTTACCCTATCCATGGCACTTCCAAACAACCTTTATCATCACATATTATTTTCTCTGAGTTCTTTCACCTTGGCATCTAGAATCCTCACAGGTGACTCAGGATATTTTAGGCTCCCTTGGGGCTTTCTAGGTTCGTTGCTCAGCACATGACTCGGGTACCTCACATAGTGCTATAAATTGGACACATGGAACTCATCACACATCACATTATCCTGAGGGGTAAGACTAAACATAATTATCTCCACCAATCCATCTCAAATTGTCCCATGCAGCCAGGAGTCAGCATTCTTAGCTATAACTTAGAGGGTTTGGATTTTGTATCACATATTCTCCCACAGTGAACTGCATGTTAGTCTGCTTTGCATCATCTTATGAATCATGTCGTCCCTGGGCTCTTTTCAGCCATTGCATGATCAAAGCGGCTTCATCTGCACACACTTTGGTCTTTTTCTGACCTTCACGAGATCCCTTCACCAACATCATCTTGTTGAAGTGGTGACCAACACAACCTCCCTTACATAGGTTCTTTACATCCCGATACTGGCTATGGTCATTATCATCACATCTTACATAGGACAAGAATTGTCTCTGTGTATCACCCTGAATGAGCACACATGCTCTCATCAGACCTTCTAGTCTGGATCATACTAACCATTAGTTAGGGGTGATAATTTGTACTAATATCGAGTTCTTCATGTACCTACTTCCACCGCATGGAAGTAAACCTTTAGGTAATACTCAAGAACCTTTGAACTCGTATCATGGTATAGTTGAACCATCTCTCTTACATGTAGTTCAACCGGATCTATCCCTTGATAGAACTCTCTCTTTTCTCTTAGATCATGTCATCTAGGTAAGGCAATCTACCATAACCCATATTGCATCTTGACCTTCCTTGGTCCAGGGGATACTTACCACAACATCCATAGTGACGAACTCCCATTCCCACTCAAGGACTCTTTATTCTCTATATCAATTCACTGGGTTACTGGAGTTCGTCCTTCACCTCTTGGCTTGCATGGCGACAAGCCACATGCAGCTCCATCTTAGGTATCCAAAGTACTACCGCAACTTACTATCTTAGTAGCACCATGGTGTATGATGAACTTAAAATCATTATCTCATGTATGTCATGATTCCTCAAGGTTTATTCCTCAGAAGCCCTAAAACACTCTAGTCGTGGGTTTCATCACCTCCTTTTCCATAGAAGTGCATATGAGGTTCTCCAACCATCCTTCCATCACGACAAGCCCAAGGTTTTTTTTTTATTAAGCCAGGGGACCATCTATTCACCCCACTCCCCTCATGTGGGCACAACAAAGAAATAACATACATCTCCTTCTAGAAAGCAGGTCATATCCCACATATAACACCAAAAACACTAAACCGCACAAGCTACCCACATCCCCTCTTACCTCTCCGCAGCACAATATAAGGTGTCTTGTGTTTCTCAAGGAACACCATGCCCCTAATCCTAGCTGGGACATCCCTAAGATCAGAAACAACAAGCGGTTCAGTCAAGTTTATACCCCATCTCCCTATCTCCTTTAGAATCGAGTTAATAACTTTATGCACTAACGACCCAGCAATGTCCTTCTCCGCAATGATCTCCTTGATCAAGTTAACGATCTTCCAAGGGGCAACATCCACTCCCCACAACATACCATAAACCGAACTATCATCAATCTCCACACTAGAGATGCGTAAAAACTGGTCTTCCGCAAACTTGACACCAACTGCGCAAGCTTGGATAAGCGCCATCTGGTAACTATCAGCCATCAACCAAGCTCTGGTAATCTGACATACTGCAGCATGATGGTTCCTAACAATTCCAGCCATCCACCATCTATTATGCCCATAAGGATCACGGTTCTGCCCAACCGCAATGTTCAGCTTCAGATTATAAATGTCAGGATTCATCCACCTCACCAAACTTATCTCCTTCAGAATGTACTTTGGATCCTCCACACCATAGGCCTTTAGTCTGTTATGAAAAGAAGAATCAGCTATGCGGGTGAAGCTTTTCTATTTCATCATAGCGTTAATGTGATACATCAACCAATCCACCTCCCTGTTCCAGAGAATTCTTCTGCTATCATACCTAGCCGCACATCTCATCCGCCATATGCAATAAGGAATAATGGTGGCCATGCAAGCCACAAGCCACAACTGCAAATCATCAGAACTACTAAAGGAGCATGTATCAAGTAAGGAAATCCGATCCGTGGGAGCAGGATAATCAGTAATCTCAGTGAATCTGGTCCAGAAGGAGGTAGCAATCTGACTATGGAACATAAGATGGTCTATATTTTCCACACTTGTCTCATCACAACAGTCACAACGGGACACTAAGGCAATACAACAGCTGGCAATGTTTTCATCAGTTGGGATAGCATTCTTCATCATCTTCCAAATGAACGCACACGCCTTAGGCGATTGAACGTGCCAAAGTCGGTGAAGCCCATGTGGTCCATCATAACTCGTACTCCCCAAGATTGTCTTGACAGAGTGAATGGAGAACTGTCCCCTCATATCCGGTATCCAAATTGGATAATCATCCATATCTGAGACCTGTTGACCTGCCTTCTTAATAAGCTCCACACCATGCTCGTCGAGGACCTGCTGTAAAGAGGACCAATCCCATCCAATACCATGGATCCAAAAATCATGCACCAAAAATGGATGGTTGTGATCACTGTTATAACGTGCGTGATCAAAAAGCCTCTCATCACACCACAAAAAATCCCAAAAAGGAATGTTACCCCTCCCAACAATCCAGCGGCAGTGAGGATAGATGCTCGGGAACATATTCCATACTCTCTTCCAGTAAGGAGACGCATTCGATCTATACTTCAGATGATTGGGATATAAAGCTGAACGACTATACGCTCTACTAGCATACTTATCGCTGCAAAACTTGGCCCATAAGGTGTCACCAACAATCAGCTCCCAACACGCTTTGGCCACAAAAGCGTTGTTAATGTGGTGAGTATTCGACAAGCCAAGACCACCTTATTCCATTGAGACTGCCACTCTGTCCCAACTAACCCAGGCCTTCCTGTGGCAATTGGTGTGATCCACCCAAAGTAACTTAGATAACATAGCATCAAGGCGATTAGCAATACCATCCGGAATACCAATAGCAGTCGCTGTGTACACCATAGTAGAAGCGAGAACATGTGCGATCAAAAGCTTCCTGCCCGCAAAAGATAACAGCCTGGATTTCCACGAGGCAATCTTGTGAGACATCTTCTGAATAAGATATTCAAAGTCAAATAACATATTCCTTCCAACTCTAATCGGCACCCCCAAATATACAAAATTATCAACCACATTATCCATCTGAATAGTAGCGCCTATATCCACCTTAGTAGCCATGTCTTTGCTGCCAACAATACAAGAGGACTTCAACCTATTAATCCGCTGGGCCGACACTTTCTCATACATAGAGAGTAGATTATGGATCTCATCCATCGTGTTAGGAGTAGCATTCAAACAGACCATAATATCATCAGCATAACACAGAAATAAAAGAGGAGTCCCATTCCCCCTAGTACGAAATCTCGCCAGTCTTCGCAAATCCCCCATATGCGTAATCCGTCTGCATAGAATTTCTTCAAACATAATGAATAGAAACGGAGATATCGCATTACCTTGTTTCAACCCTCTAAGCAAAGGGAAGAAACATGCAGACTCGTCCCCAATTGTAACAGTCGCCCAAGAATTAGAGAAGAAACTAATACATAACTCGATGAACTCCTTGATAAAACCGAACCTCGCCATGATCCGCTCCAGGACGTCCCACTTTATCCGGTCGTAAGCCTTAGACATATCAATCTTAATCATGATGTTCGACCTCTCACCCCCATAGTATATGTCATGCATCAACTCCTTCACCAACCTAGCATGGTGAGTAATCTCCCTTCCTCTAATGAACGTCGCTTGCTCATCAGAAATCAGCGCCGGCATCAAGCAAACCATCATGTTACTGATAACTCATGCAAGGATTCTCAATGCTACATTCTCTACAAATATCAGGCGGAAGTCCTTCTCAAGGAGGGCCGGATCGTCATTCTTTGGAATAAGAACAATAAGGCAACAAAACAAGCTACGGTGACAATTCTGTCTAAGGAAGAACGCCTCAGCGAGCCTCATAAAATCATCTCTGATGTACTCCCAAGCAGCAATGTAGAACGGAATAGTAAACCCATCAAGACCGGGAGCAGAAAGCTTGTCCATTTGGCACATAGTATCAAACACCTTGACTGCACTAGGAATAGCAGTTAGAGACACATTATCATCTATAGACACAACCTCCGGTATACTAGCTAGGAACTCCTCCAAAACATCCTCATCATGATGTACCATCTTGTTGTATGCATTCCTATAAAACTCAGCAGCACACGAAGCAATCTCCTTCGGGTCAGTCACCCTGTCCCCAGATGGTAAAGTAATGCATCTAACTCTTCTATTCTTTCCCCGAGACTTCACTACAGTGTGGTAAAACTTTGAGTTGCATTCACCGTCATTTAACCATTGGATCTGGGACTTCTCTTTCCACATATTGTCCTCCACATCTAAAGCCTCTTGCAGCTCAAACTCCGCAATCCTCAAGGTAGTCTCATTGTCCATGCAAGGGTATTCATCAAAAGCATTTTGGGTAATGTGAACAACGTCCTCCAGATCTAGGATCTTTTGGGTCACGTCCCCAAAGGTCTTCCTGCTCCAAGACTTCAAAGCCTCTCTCACCCTCCTAATCTTATAGTAGAAGATATTCGACGGGTGCCCATCCCTGGAATCATCCCAATTATCAGCAATGATCTTTAAGCACTCATCATGTTGAAGCCATGTCTGCATAAAAGCAAAGAAACTCTTCTTTCTAGCAATAATCAAATTCCCAGACTTGTATTAGATCAGGCAGTGATCCGATACTCTATAGCGAGTAAGATGAATCATACTGGAATCTGGTCTCAGAGCCGCCCAAGTATCATTTAATAGGATTCTATCTAGTCTCTCCCAAATAGTAGGCATATTGTACTATTTATTGACCCACGTAAATTTGTTGCCCTCAAACTGCGTCTCCTTAAAATATCCGTTCTGGATGAAAGTGTTGAAGTCCACGATTACCTGAAAGCTCCTGTTATTGCCCCCTCTCTTCTCTTGATCACTTCTAATGATATTGAAGTCACCTGCTAGAAGCCAGCTGCTATCGCCAAAGATGCCTAACATCTCGAGAACGTCATCCCAAAGAGAACATCTGCATATGTAATTACATCTCACGTAAACCGCAGTAACAAAGAACATATTGCCACTATCATAAGTATATCTCATCGTCACATGATGCCCATGACATTTCACAACCTCCGACTTGAGAGTACTATCCGCATAGCACCAAATCTTTCCCCCTTCAGCTGAATTATCAGTTGCCCAATCAAGATTAACAATGTCCAGAAGTTCTTCAGCAACCCGAGCATGTAGAAAAGGTTCGAAGATACACACAATCCTGGGTTTATGCCTCCTGCATAACCGACCCAAGACCCTTCTAGTCTTATTATTCACCGCCCCCCTAATATTCCAGAATAGATAGTTTGAGTCCATGTAAAAGCCTTAAGTCCAGGCGACAACTATCCTTCCTCCATCAGAAATTCCTTTCTCTGTCCTCCCAATCATCATAAACGAATGGAAGCTCACCTTCAGATAACCTTCTTCTATGAGTAGCTATGTGTAGTATACCCATATGAACATACTGATCTAGACGCTCCTCACAGATAAATTCCCCATGATATCTACCACTCTTCCTTCTGAATTCGTCACCCTCTTCCTCATGGCCTAGGTGTATATAGTCACACAGACTTCTATCATGCAGCATCTTCCTCGTACCATCTTCATCAAAGACTATCCTGCATGGAGCTACTGGCTGTCTTGGACAGTAAACTTCCTCTACACTTGGTTCTGTCTATGGCATCATCTGCTGCTCCTTCTCACCGGCGCCTCCATCATGAATCTCCACCATCTGTCCACCATTACTAATAGTTTCTTATTCACATCCATTTCTATTGATAGACAACACATTCATTGGTATGTCAAGGTCACGGCCAACCTCCGTCAATGAGAAGAGATTGGATCCAGGTTCTCCACGAGCTACCATCTGAAGGTGCACATTTGACCTTCTATCCCCATACGTCAGAGTAATGTACTGAGGTATATCTTCATTGAACGCTTCAACAAGCACCAGTATACCAGCAATGTCATCGGGTCCTCTCATCCATCCAGATGCCACAATCAATCTACCAAAACTATTCACAATGTTGTCTATCGCCTTGTCATCCCGACATATAATAGGCAGGTCTTCAATCCAGAACCAAATCGCCTCCTTTCTAGCACATCTTTCACCTTCCTCCATGCCATGCAGGCTAATATCAAAACCTTTGAACCCCATTACCTTATCACTGGAAGCAGCCTGTGCTTCCTTCATGCTGCCGAAAAAGACGACAGTCTTGCACTTAGAAAATTGGTATAGATCTATGGCATGCGTCCACACATTCTTTAGGAAAGGAGATAGCTCCGTCCAAGATACCTGGGGTGGCCAGCGTATCTCCACCGCCCTGCACAAAGCTTGAGCCTTTATTTTACATTCCTCATCATCTGGCCCTAGGTCAACGACTGTTCTTTTCGGAACATGTTGGGGCGCACCACGGGCAGGAATACCAACGTTCAGGGGTGGAAAGACAATCCTCGACATGATATCCAGGGGTGAAGGATGACGGATGTTCATATTGATATTACATCTTCTAGCAAGGTGACCCGACTTGTGGCACTTGTAGCATACTTTCTCCCGATTGTACTACGATTGCCAGTGCCCCTTCTCCAAGCATCTATAGAACATGTCCCATGGAATGCCAAACAACTGTGCACGTCTATTATCATTGAAATCCCATCTCAGGCTTGGACGATCTTCTTCAACCCGACAATTAGGGCTTCCTGTCACACTTCTGTTGACCACAGAAATGTTGCCCCTTCCAAAGTGGTTCCGCTCCTCATCCACGCGTGGGACACAGATGATCGACGCCAATCTATGATGGTGAGCCGTGTGGTTTTCCATATGCTCCCTTACTGCCGCTTGTGGAGTCGTATTTAGATGTCCTTTCGGGTTTCCAATCAACAACGATGGATCATGCTCTTCTCCTCTGGTAGCCGATTCTCCTCCAAGCTCCGCCATGCTTACAACCGCTGAAGCCCTCAACTCCGGTTGGACCAACAGCCTAATGTCAAGAATAATCTCGTCCACCTGCACTACTTGTGCCACCAAGGTCGCTCTCCTATCAGCGACAGCCTCTCGAGCCCTACACCTCCCCCGACTCCCTTGGCTCCCACACCCAGAACGTTCCTCGCTCATCTACGCCGTGGTACAGAAGACGGTAGACCACCGGGGGTGGAGTGCCACACCGGTGATTTGGGAAACGGCGGCGCTGCCGCCTCAAGCTCGCCTTGGGATCGCCGCTGAACCCTACCGCCACTACAAGATTGCCTCAAGATCGCCGCCAAATTATTGTTCTGTTAATATCACATACAATAGATTTCACTTAATATCACATGAGGTTCAACAACAAACTCGATCAACATATCTCATTACATCTGAGTGTTAGCCAAACATATCTCACAAACGTAGGGTTCACCTAACCGCTTCTTCCAGCCTATCCACTAGCTAAACTAGATAGCTACCTCTCAACAAGAGCATCCATTACCACCTCACATCCTTATGTGTTAGGTAATGTTGAAGACATACACATCCATGTATACCACTTACTACCTCATCTCGGACTCTAAGTCTATGTTCATCAAGAAAACTCAAAGATCATTCTCTTGGTTATCGAACTCAACCTTGTATAGCTCATAAACTCCATACAACTCATGATAAGAACATCCTTATAAGATGACTACCTTAGTAATCTTGATGTTTGTAAACCATCCACGTATCGTACACTCCACAAAGGTATCTCTATCCTCATGTCTCATTGAAACGTTTCAACTCGAATCATCTTTATCCTTAGTGTATGGCATGCATTCTACCCTATCACTCACCCCCACAACGAGAGGAAATAAGCATTTTGCGGTCGTCCAAACACAAATTTCTTCCCTTTCCAAGAGTAGAGATGGTGCATCCCACGTTGCTGGTGCACCTTCCAATCTAGGTTGAAACGTGCAACACATGTCTCTACATCATGAACATCTCGATATCAAGGTTACTTCCGTGGAAAACTAGTCTCGAACCCACTTGGGTCACCTCACAATCCTTGGTCATCTCCTCTAGGTCCGTAGGGTGCCGACACTTTTGTGGTTAGTCCTTCTTCCCTTATGCATCCAGAGAGTGTCCTCCTCATCTACTCTTTGGGCCCCATGAGTTCATGAAGGTGATCAATCTCCTAACCCATGGCCCTCAGACAATGATAGTTGTTACCTCCCGACCCTATGGTCATGTGCAACTAGGGAATTAGGCAACTCGTCATGCACATCAGGTGCACCAGGTACTACTACTTCCCCTCTTAGGTCTAGGAGCCCTAGGTTCACTTTTCTGCAAGAGTTGTCCAACTGCATGCTCATCATTCTAACCATGAACCGAGCATGTACGAGGTACATCACGCACGCCCTATTATCCTTCCATTAGAACAACACCTCAGAGTCGAGTCCTCCTCAAGGACAACCATATAGGTATGAGGCCTTCGAACTTATTACTAAACCTCCTCAAGGTCTAAGGAACTCTTCTTCCTATCCTTAGAAGGTAATCACCTATATCATCTTCTCATAGGTACCAATAGCCTCATCCTTCTTCTAGGGTTTGGTTCCTCTAAAGTAACCAAGAACAACAAGGACCATGCACGAGGAAACCACAACCATCCACTTAGGTCGTAACATACTCAACTCCTCAGGGTTCCTCATATCCCAGAGTCTAAGCTCCCATCCTTGTTGCTCGAGTCTTTCTCTCCTTCTCTAGAGCTAACCCTACAAACAACCTTGCCACTAGAGGTTCTCTCTCCAAGGTGGATCAAGCTCATATACATACACCTACATGGGTGAAACCTACGTTCGCTCGAGATTATCTATGGCTCTTTATGCTTAGCTCATAATCTATCCAACATGCCCTTCTGGCCTGGGTTTTAAGAACTAGATGCTCGTTACATACACCCAATGCTCACCAGGAGGAGTTGCTATAGGGGCCATCTCGCAAGGCATGTATTAACATATCACTTCTATAGTTGCATAAGGGGCACAAGTCCTCTACTTTGATATGGTGATGCCACTTCTCAATGTTAGTTAGCAAGGCTCAATGTTGAAGGAGCCATAAAAAGATTTTATTATAGCAGGCAACCTTGATTTCTAGATGGAACACCAATTGTTTGGTGTATGTACTTCATAGCCCTCCCGCAACCATCTATAGATGGAGCATGATGTAAACTTTCCATTAATATCCATTGTCCAACCCCTGTGATCAGGGCCAACACTATCATCAGGACTCAGGCATGCCTGAATGGATTCCCAGCAAGGTTCGAAGAGGTAGTGCCTAATGAAGTCCCAATCCCATGAACCAGAATGCAACACCATGGAGATGACCACCATCATGTTGACATCAGTAGGTGCATACAACTCTAGCTGAAAATTCTTGATTGCTTTGTCGATAAGCCAACAGTCAATCTAGACATTGGTAGAATTGCCATCATTCACCACCTGGTAGCATAAGTCTTTTACAACGGGTATGTACTTCTTCATATAACTCCAAGCCGATGAGCAACTTTTATAAGAGAAATGTCCATAGATTGTATATTTTTTAGTCATAACTTCCACCCAAAGTTTGGACGTTTGGTTCATGAAAGAACAAACATTCTTCATCATAAGAGTGTGATTTTGATCTTGGCCTACTTTAATGTCGAGACCCCCTCCCCCCACATCCTTATGTGAGGTGACGTTCTAATAGGAGACAAGGGATAGTTTTTTCACTCCCTAATTCCCTACTGTATGAAACGTCTGATATGGCGGTCAATGTCATCACAAAACTGGGGTGATAACTTCACCGACTGTATAGTGTATATTGGTGATACTTTAAGAGTGGACCTAGCCAGAGTGATCTGCTCCACAAGAGAGAGAGGTCTCAACGTCTAGGAATTCATTGATGATATTAATTTTGTGTGCCCTAGACGGTCATGAATGATTGCCCCTGTAACACCCTCCCTAAGAATACACATAGACATAGCGGAAGAAACACTGAGTCATCCATAACTCGTGCACTCAAGGGGGTATTACATAAAACTGGCATTCATAACAACAATATAATCAATCACATAAATTGAAAATAAGAAACATTCTCATAATTTTTCTTATAAAAGGAACATAATGGATATCACATGGAAAACTAACTCAACATCTCGAGACATAGTTTAAACTCTAAAGTTCTAAACATTAAAACATATAGTTGAGTATATAAACCTGAGGATCATTTTATAATTGGCACCCCACCAGATTGAGTCATGTCTCTATCCTTGTACTTGATTTGCTAGAATCTATTTCGCTCCTGCTTCTCACCTGCGGACATCTTGTCCCCAGCCATGCATTGGAAAAATAGTTGTTAGCATAAGTGGCATGAGCATTCTAACATATACAGTACTTGATGAAATAAGATACTGGAAAATATTCTTAAACATTGTATACTGAGAACTAACATTAAAAACATTACAAAATCTAAAACATAAATATCTCTTCTTACTTTAACTTAGTTCTTATCATTTTACTTTATCTTATCTTTCTCTGGAGACATGTACTCTGGTACATGGGTCTCATGACCTGCACTAAGGTGCCTGGGTCACATAACCTGCCCTCTAGGCCTGGGTTATGTCTCTGTATTGGCCTGCACTTTGGTGCCTGGACCACATGACTTGTGCAAAGGGCATGGGTCATGTTTCTCTTATCTTAATCTCTTTTACAAAACTATAAATGAGATTATGTACATTCTCTTAACTAATACATCTTTTATTTACAACTTTTATCTGACTGTGGCCACCATTATACAATAAGTCCTCCTCTGTTGACACTGAAGTGTCCTCTATGGTGCAACACACCCTCTGTTGGCACAACGTGCCCTTTGTTGACACTGACGTGTCCTCTATGGTGCAACACACCGCCTGTTGGCACAACATTCCCTCTGAAATGGAGTAAACACTCCTCTAAATTGGCAACAGATGCCTCTGAATCGTCCCGTGACTCTCTGAATGTCGACTTATCATATAATGTATTATGTGAAGGTTCTGAATTAATTATCTTAAGTGTAATCTTACTAAATTCTGAATCTGAACTTCTCTGAAACTAAGTACTAAACATATACTGAATTCTGAATCTGAATCTATGCTCTTAAATTATGAACTAAATCTTTTACTAAATGTGAATATAGACCTCAATTACTTCATAACTGAGATTGGGTCTAAAACACTTATCATGTATCTTTATCAAATATATGGCTACCCACATGTTGAGTAGTCTAAATCTAAATTGAAATCTGAATGTTATCCTAAAATCTAAAGCATACATATTAATCCACTTGCATCATAAATATTAAAGCATTATGTTCTCATATTCTTATCATGACTCAAATCATGAATCTTAATAAAATCTAATCTTATAACTTTATCATGACATAATACATCATAATCGTATAACATTAACATGAAATGAATTCTCAATACATCCTGATCTTAATAGAGTGTTTATCTTGAAAACTTGATCATGTCTTAACATGTTCAAAAAACTTATATTCTTACATCGTGCTTAACTCTAAAATCTGACTCTATCTAAGAAATCTAAATAACTTCTTAGTTATCATATCTCTATCTATATAAGAAATCTTAATAGCATATTTTAACTTGAAAGCTTACTTACATGGCTATATCACATAACCATGGAAGTATGAGAATCTTAGTTGCATATGTTATCTTGTAGTCTTATTCATCAACATGATTCTTTACTAAGAAATCTTATTGGAATATGATACTTTAATGTCCTCATGAACCTGGTTCATGAATCTCAATCATTCTAGGAAATCTGAATAATATATCTCTACTTGAGATATTGGGTATATGAGAGAACATCATCATGGAGGCGTGAAAACTTTGATTTCACTTCTTACTCAAAATCTTGTAATAGTAGAACACATAAATCACAATGTCTTATCTAAGAAACATGTAAATATTTCGAGCTTAATAAATATGAATACTCATGCGCATGAACCACTTACCTTTGTTGCAGAAACATATATTTAGTCCTGGAACCTTTAAATCAAGATCCTATTTCCTGAAAATATCATGAACAATTCATGAATAGCCATTAAACCCAAAACCCATTATTCTTAGGTCTAATTAGGGTTCCCATACCATCTTAGATGTGTAGGAGAATTTACCAAAAGTTGCTTCACTTATACATAGTTACCGATCTAATAGATTATACACATGTCTCATATGCTCAACTAATTTCCTGGTGATATTTCGGATATTTACTTATCATCATGTCATTTTCTTGAACTAGATTAAGGTTACCACTCCTAATACAACCTTCAAGCACAACAATGTGAAGTCTTACATCATTCATTATGATCAGATGTATTATATCTTCTCTAGACAACATTAACAATCTAAAATCTTTTTCTCAAATTTAATGACCCATTACAACTATTTATTACTAACAATTCATGATTATATGAATGCAACACTTCTATAAAATCCATGAATATATCATTAATCAACCTATAAATCAAACATTTTTATAAAATTGTAGACTTTGAGGGGTTTCATTCGGTAGCTTATAGGAACAAAACACACTCAGTGATCACAAGATATGATCTAAACAAACTTTTACCTTATTGGGGTGATCACGGACACACATACATAATCAAATGGTCAAGCAGGACATTGGCCCTTGATAGAAGGAGCTGCATAGCTAATTGGATCCAGTGCGGGATCCACGGAGGGTCTGGCCCGACCAAACTTGAGCCGGGTTGTCTGTCATCCTCCTCACGTAGCCCCTGTTTACTCCGTAAAACAGAGTACTACCTCACAGGGATCGAGAAACTAGCGATGGCCTTGGCTTGGTATCTGGCGCTTGGATCGGGCCGTAGAAACTTGTGCCTTTCTAAGGCACTGACACTCCCGTTCATCTATACGTTCTCATCCTCGTCGAGGGCTTCCTTCTCCTCTGTGACTCTTATGTGCCGCGCAGACCTGCTGGTATAGGAACATGTCTTCACCGCTCAAGAAGGAAGGAAGAGATCAAGGAATCCTGTACTAGAATCGTTGATGCGCGCTAGGAAAAGACCTTACCCCTTGCCTTGACCCTCTTTAAAAATCGCCTTTCCAGTTCAAAGACCCCAAACACCATTGCGACTGAAGGTCTCCTACTTTTCTCTAGCGGGCGGCAATCTCCAAACGATATCTTTATTCTCGTATCTACTTTAATCCTGCCTCTGTGCAAGACTACAAGTGGAAAACCCTCCCCAAAGCCTAACACAGTGTTGGTCTTATATAATAATAGCCTTAACAGCCCCACCAACCAACCTTATTTAGACTTGTTTGCCAATTAGTATTGGAACAGTTCCGAGAAGTACGGTTCGGATTACAAACCTAATAAAATACTACCGTCTCTTTCATTGTCAACCAACTATTGACAATTTTCCATTCACGGTTAAGGTCCAACTCACATCCTACAAATACTTGAATTAGACAGTCTAAATAACCACTTGTCACTTGGCTTGGGATCAAAGTATACTCGTGAATTTACTATTTGGAATTGTAATATATTCGTACAAAGCTCTCATCGTGGTTTTGATTATGATTATTTCATTGCATGCCAATATTGCATAAAAGACACTTATGATCACAAATTTTTATGAAGGAGGATATTTGAACCAAGTTTGGATAGAAGCTCATTTTCATTATGTGGTATTTCTAGGAAAATATATATAATTTATTTTAAATGTTCATGATGGTTTGATTTTATTTTATTTTTAATGCACATGGATCACTTAAACGGGCACCTGGACCGACTACTTAACGTTTTATACCAAATAAGTTCATAAGATAATTAATATATTTCTAATTAAAATGAAATATCTTGATATACCTTGGGTAAAATTTTGGGTTGTTACAATTCTAGCCACTTTATGAAAATTTTGTCATCAAAATTTGACTGAGTAGATCAATAGATTCCTTATTTGGATGCTAGAAATGCTAATACTAATTACTAAGTCTAAGCTTCTATAGTTCCTAATAATTCACAAGATAATCAATTATTTGCAAAAAAATAGTAATAATAACTTTTCATTATACATAAACTTTCTGAGTTTGAGATCAATCATGCTTCTATATTTTGAAATAGCATCAAAAAATATATATTAACAAATTATGCTCAATATTCCAAATAATCTCTAATCATGTTTAATAAAATTTTAAATCTTTGGAAAATTGAGGCTCTGCCTCATCATTTCATAAGAAGTCAAAAACGTCCTTGAATTCATGCTTTAGGGACATGAATCATATATTTTGAATTTTTTCATATAATTGACCCTTAATTAACTTATACTTAGAGAAATTCACATTGAAGGTTAAACTAGATATCAAAATTTGGGATATTACAATTCTACCCACCTTAAATATAATTTCGTCCTCGAAATTTCTATATACTACCCACCTTAAGTTTCACATATTCTATGTATGCAAACTCTCTAGTGTTATCTTAAAGGATCATTAACACACTCAATGTGTTTCAAGGCTAAACATCTAAATTGACTAACATGTGGATACTACTACTGAAGCTTGAGATCTACCTCATATCATCATTTTCTAACATATCAAGGAACCTAATTTGTTTCTTTTCAGAGAGGGTTTTGAATAGGTCTTGATGTCACTTTAAAGCTAATCCACTAATCTATTTCGAAATATCTGCCATTTGTATGAATTGTTCCTCTTATTATGTAACTAATTAGGTTTAGGTGACTATATGTCTCAAACTTTTAATGCCAACACTTGTTTTGTTTGTCACCTTTGGATACATGTCGGTCGATCATATGTTCAGAGATAACATGTCAAATCACACTTATCTTGGCACTTCCTCATCCACATGTCCCATACCACATGCACTTGAAAGGACAAGACAAGCATGATCATGCACATAACATTATCTCTACAAAACCCCATAAGCTTGTGTTCCATACCGCAAATATGTGGGAAAAAGAGAGATAATGCTATATACAACTATAGTGTTAACATAAAAAGTATAAAACATCTAGTCACATAACCCTAATCCTTATCTAAACTTTTGTTTCCTATTTAAAGCTCTACTTATATTTATAATACTTTTGACTTACCTCTTCTATACTTAGGGCTACTAATTATCTTTCAAAATTGGTACTCTACTCTAACTTAAGTTCTTATATGGTGATCTTAAGTAAGAACATGAGAACTCATCTGGTGGCCAACTATAATGTTGCTCTGATACCATATTGTAACACCCTCCCTAAGAATACACATACACATAGAGGAAGCAACACTGAGTCATCCATAACTCGTGCACTCAAGGGGGTATTACATAAAAATGGCAATCATAACAACAATATAATCAATCACATAAATTGAAAATAAGAAACATTCTCATAATTGTTCTTACAAAAGGAACATAATGGATATCACATAGAAAACTAACTCAATCACGAGATATAGTCTAAACTCTAAAGTTCTATACATTAAAACATATAGTTGAGTATATAAACCTGAGGATCATTTTATAGTTGGCACCCCACCAGATTGAGTCATGTCTCTATCCTTGTACTTGATTTTCTAGAATCTACTTCACTCCTACTTCTCACCTACGGACATCTCGTCCCCAGCGATGCATTGGAAAAATGGTTGTTAGCGTAAGTGGCATGAGCATTCTAACATATACATTACTTGATGAAAAAAGATACTGGAAAATATTCTTAATCATTGTATACTGAGAACTAACATTAAAAACATTACAAAATCTGAAACATAAATATATCTTCTTACTTTAACTTAGTTCTTATCTTTTTACTTTATCTTATCTTTCTCTGGAGACTTGTCCTCTGGTACATGGGTCTCATGACCTACACTAAGGTGCCTGGGTCACATAACCTGCACTCTGGGCCTAGGTTATGTCTCTGAATTGGCCTGCACTCTGGTGCCTGGGCCACATGACTTGTGCAAAGGGCATGAGTCATGTTTCTCTTATCTTAATCTCTTTTACAAATCTATAGATGAGATTATGTACATTCTCTTAACTAATACATCTTTTATTTACAACTTTTATCTGACTGTGGCCATCATTATATAATAAGTCCTCCTCTGTTGACACCGAAGTGTCCTCTATGGTGAAACACACCCTCTGTTGGCACAACCTGCCCTCTGTTAACACCGAAGTGTCCTCTATGGTGCAACACACCGTCTGTTGGCACAACATTCCCTCTGAAATGGAGTAAACGCTCCTCTAAATTGGCAACATATGCCTCTGAATCGTCCCGGGACTCTCTGAATGTCGACTTATCATATAATGTATTATGTGAAGGTTATGAATTAATTATCTTAGGTGTAATCTTACTAAATTCTGAATCTGAACTTCTCTGAAACTAAGTACTAAACATATACTGAATTCTAAATTTAAATCTCTACTTTTAAATTATGAACTAAATCTTTTACTAAACGTGAATATAGACCTCAATTACTTCATAATTGAGATCGGGTCTAAAACACTTATCATGTATCTTTATCAAATATATGGCTACCCACATGTTGAGTAGTCTAAACTAAATCGAAATCTGAATGTTATCTTGAAATCTAAAGCATACATATTAATGCACTTGCATCATAAATATTAAAGCATTATGTTCTCGTATTCTTATCATGACTCAAATCATGAATCTTAATAAAATTTAATCTTAGAACTTTATCATGACATAATACATCATAATCATATAACATTAACATGAAATGAATTCTCAATACATCCTGATCTTAATAGAGTGTTTATCTTGAAAACTTGATCATGTCTTAATATTTTTCAAAAAACTTATATTCTTGCATCATGCTTAACTCTAAAATCTGAATCTATCTAAGAAATCTAAATAACTTCTTAGTTATCATATCTCTATCTATATAAGAAATTTTAATAGCATATTTTAACTTGAAAGCTTACTTACATGGCTATATCACATAACCATGGAAGTATGAAAATTTTAATTGCATATGTTATCTTGTAGTCTTATTCATCAACATGATTCTTTGCTAAGAAATCTTATTGGAATATGATACTTTAATTTCCTCATGAACCTGGTTCATGAATCTCAATCATTCTAGGAAATCTGAATAACATATCTCTACTTGAGATATTGGGTATATGAGAGAACATCATCATGGAGGCGTGAAAACTTTGATTTCACTTCTTACTCAAAATCTTGGAATAGTAGAACAAATTAATCACAATGTCTTATCAAAGAAACATGTAAATATTTCGAGCTTAATAAATATGAATACTCAAGGACATGAACCACTTACCTTTGTTGCAGAAACCTATGTTTAGTCCACGAACCTTTAAATCAAGATCCTATTTCCTGAAAATATCATGAACAATTCATGAATAGCCATTAAACCCAAAACCCATTATTCTTAGGTCTAATTAGGGTTCCTATACCATCTTAGATGTGTAGGAGAATTTAACAAAAGTTGCTTCACTTATACATAGTTACTGATCTAATAGATTATACACATGTCTCATATGTTCAACTAATTTCCTGGTGATATTTGGGATATTTACTTATCATCATGTCATTTTCTTGAACTAGATTAGGGTTACCACTCCTAATAGAGCCTTCAAGCACAACAATATGAAGTCTTGCATCATTCATTATGATCAAATGTATTATATCTTCTCTAGACATCATTAGCAATCTAAAATCTTTTTCTCAAATTTAATGACCCATTACAACTATTTATTACTAACAATCCATGATTATATGAATGCAACATTTCTATAAAATCCACGACTATATCATTAATCAACCTATAAATATAACATTTTTATAAAATTTTAGACCTTGAGGGCTTTCATTCGGTAGGTTATACGAACAAAACACACTCAGTGATCACAAGATATGATCTTAACAAACTTTTACCTTATTGTGGTGATCACGGACGCCCATACATAATCAAATGGTCGAGTAGGACATTGGCCCTTGATAGAAGGAGCTGCATAGCTAATTGGATCCAGTGCGGGATCCACAGAGGGTCTGGCCCGACCAAACTCGAGCCGGGATGTCTGTCATCCTCCTCGCGTAGCCCCTGTTTACTCCGTAAAACAGAGTACTACCTCACAGGGATCGAGACGCTTGGATTGGGCCATAGAAACTTGTGCCTTTCTAGGGCACCGACACTCCCGTCCATCTATACTTTCTCATCCTCGTCGAGGGCTTTCTTCTCCTCTGCGACTCTTGTGTGCCGCGCAAACCTGCTGGCAGAGGAACATCTCTTCACCGCTCAAGAAGGAAGGAAGAGATCAACAAAGCCTGTACTAGAATCGTTGATGCGCGCTAGGAAAAGGCCTTACCCCTTGCCTTGACCCTCTTTAAAAATCGCCTTTCCAGTTCAAAGTCCCCAAACACCATTGCGGTTGAAGGTCTCCTACTTTCCTCCAGCGGGCGGCAGTCTCCAGACGATATCTTTATTCTCGTATCTACTTTAATCCCACCGCTGTGCAAGACTACAAGTGGAAAACCCTCCCCAAAGCCTCACACAGTGTTGGTCTTATATAATAATAGCCTTAACACCCCCACCAACCAACCTTATTCAGACATGTTTGCCAATTAGTATTGGAACAGTTTCGAGAAGTACGGTTCGGATTACAAACCTAATAAAATACTACCGTCTCTTTCATTGTCAACCAACTATTGACAATTTTCCATTCACGGTTAAGCTCCAACTCACATCCTACAAATACTTGAATTAGACAGTCTAAATAACCACTTTTCACTTGGCTTGGGATCAAAGTATACTCGTGAATTTACTATTTGGAATTGTAATATATTCGTACAAAGGTCTCATCGTGGTTTTGATTATGATTATGTCATTGCATGACAATATTGCATAAAAGACACTTATGATCACAAATTTTTATGAAGGAGGATATTTGAACCAAGTTTGGATAGAAGCTCATTTTCATTATGTAGTATTTCTTGGAAAATATATAATTTATTTTAAATGTTCGTGATGGTTTGATTTTATTTTATTTTTAATGCACATGGATCACTTAAACGGGCAGCTGGACCCACTACTTCACGTTTTATACCAAATAAGTTCATAAGATAATTAATATATTTCTAATTAAAATTAAATATCTTGATATACCTTGGGTAGAATATTGGGTTGTTACAATTCTAGCCACTTTATGAAAAATTTTTCATCAAAATTTGACTGAGTAGATCAATAGATTACTTATTTGGATGCTAGAAATTATAATACTAATTACTAACTCTATGCTTCTATAGTTCCTAATAACTCACAAGATAATCAATTATTTGCAAAAAAATAGTAATAATAACTTTTCATTATACATAAACTTTCTGAGTTTGAGATCAATCATGCTTCTATATTTTGAAATATCATCCAAAAATATATATTAACAAATTATGCTCAATATTCAAAATAACCTCTAATCATGTTTAATAAAATTTAAATCTTTGGAAAATTGAGGCTCTGCCTCATTATATCATAAGAAGTCAAAAACGTCCTTGAATTCATGCTTTAGGGACATGAATCATATATTTTGAATTTTTTCACATAATTGACCCTTAATTAACTTATACTTAGAGAAATTCACATTGAAGGTTAAACTAGATATCAAAATTTGGGATGTTACAGTTCTACCCACCTTAAATATAATTTCGTCCTCGAAATTTCTATATACTACCCACCTTAAGTTTCACATATTCTATGTATGCAAACTCTCTAGTGTTATCTTAAAGGATCATTAACACACTCAATGTGTTTCAAGGCTAAACATCTAAATTGACTAACATGTGGAACTACTACTGAAGCTTGAGATCTACCTCATATCATCATTTTATAACATATCAAGGAACCTAATTTTTTTATTTTCAGAGAGGGTTTTGAACAGGTCTTGATGTCACTTTAAAGCTAATCCACTTATCTATTTGGAAATATCTGCCATTTGTATGAATTGTTCCTCTTATTATGTAACTAATTAGGTTTAGCTGATTATATGTCTCAAACTTTCAATGCCAACACTTGTTTTGTTTGTCACCTTTGGATACATGTCGGCCTGTCATATGTTCAGAGATAACATGTCAAATCACACTTATCTTGGCACTTCCTCATCCACATGTCCCATACCACATGCACTTGAAAGGACAAGACAAGCATGATCATGCACATAACATTCTCATTGCAAAACCCATAAGCTTGTGTTCCATACCGCAAATATGTGGGAAAAAGAGAGATAATACTATATACAACTATAGTGTTAACATAAAGAGTATAAAACATCTAGGCACATAACCCTAATCCTTATCTAAACTTTTGTCTCGTATTTAAAGCTCTACTTCGATTTCTAATATTTTTCACTTACCACTTCTATACTTAGGGCTACTAATTATCTTTCTAAATTGGTACTCTACTCTAACTTAAGTTCTTATATGGTGATCTTAAGTAAGAACATGAGAACTCATCTGGTGGCCACCTATAATGTTGCTCTGATACCATATTGTAACACCCTCCCTAAGAATACACATACACATAGAAGAAGCAACACTGAGTCATCCATAACTCGTGCACTCAAGGGGGTATTACATAAAACTGGCATTCATAACAACAATATAATCAATCACATAAATTGAAAATAAGAAACATTCTCATCATTGTTCTTACAAAAGGAACATAATGGATATCACATCAAAAACTAACTCAACATCTCGAGATATAGTCTAAACTCTAAAGTTCTAAACATTAAAATATATAGCTGAGTATATAAACCTGAGGATCATTTTCTAGTTGGCACCCCACTAGATTGAGTCATGTCTCTATCCTTGTACTTGATTTTCTAGAATCTAATTCACTCCTGCTTCTCACCTGCAGACATCTCGTCCCCAGCGATGCATTGGAAAAATAGTTGTTAGCGTAAGTGGCATGAGCATTCTAACATATACATTACTGATGAAAAAAGATACTGGAAAATATTCTTAAACATTGTATTCTGAGAACTAACATTAAAAAAATTACAAAATCTAAAACATAAATATATCTTCTTACTTTAACTTAGTTCTTATCTTTTTACTTTATCTTATCTTTCTCTGGAGACTTGTACTCTGGTACATGGGTCTCATGACCTACACTAAGGTGCCTGGGTCACATAACCTGCACTCTGGGCCTAGGTTATGTCTCTGAATTGGCCTGCACTCTGGTGCCTGGGCCACATAACTTGTGCAAAGGGCATGAGTCATGCTTCTCTTATCTTAATCTCTTTTACAAAACTATAGATGAGATTATGTACATTCTCTTAACTAATACATCTTTTATTTACAACTTTTATATGACTGTGGCCACCATTATACAATAAGTCCTCCTCTGTTGACACCGAAGTGTCCTCTATGGTGCAACACACCCTCTGTTGGCACAACGTGCCCTCTGTTGACACCAAAGTGTCCTCTATGGTGCAACGCACCATCTGTTGGCACAACATTCCCTCCAAAATGGAGTAAACACTCCTCTAAATTGGCAACAGATGCCTCTGAATCGTCCCGGGACTCTCTAAATGAGGACTTATCATATAATGTATTATGTGAAGGTTCTAAATTAATTATCTTAAGTCTAATCTTACTAAATTCTGAATCTGAACTTCTCTGAAACTAAGTACTAAACATATACTGAATTCTGAATCTGAATCTCTGCTCTTAAATTATGAACTAAATCTTTTACTAAATGTGAATATGGACCTCAATTACTTCATAATTGAGATTGGGTCTAAAACACTTATCATGTATCTTTATCAAATTTATGGCTACCCACATGTTGAGTAGTCTAAATCTAAATCGAAATCTAAATGTTATCCTGAAATCTAAAGCATACATATTAATGCACTTGCATCATAAATCTTAAAGCATTATGTTCTCGTATTCGTATCATGACTCAAATCATGAATCTTAATAAAATCTAATCTTAGAACTTTATCATGACATAATACATCATAATCGTATAACATTAACATGAAATGAATTCTCAATACATCCTGATCTTAATACAATGTTTATCTTGAAAACTTGATCATGTCTTAATATGTTCAAAAAACTTATATTCTTACATTGTGCTTCACTCTAAAATCTGAATCTATCTAAGAAATCTAAATAACTTCTTAGTTATCATATCTCTATCTATATAAGAAATCTTAATAACATATTTTAACTTGAAAGCATACTTACATGGCTATATCACATAACCATGGAAGAATGACAATTTTAGTTGCGCATGTTATCATGTAGTCTTATTCATCAACATGATTCTTTACTAAGAAATCTTATTGCAATATGATACTTTAATTTCCTCATGAACCTGGTTCATGAATCTCAATCATTCTAGGAAATCTGAATAACATATTTCTACTTGAGATATTGGGTATATGAGAGAACATCATCATGGAGGCGTGAAAACTTTGATTTCACTTCTGACTCAAAATCTTGGAATAGTAGAACAAATAAATCACAATGTCTTATCTAAGAAACATGTAAATATTTCGAGCTTAATAAATATGAATACTCATGGGCATGAACCACTTACCTTTATTGCAGAAACCTATGTTTAGTCCTGGAACCTTTAAATCAAGATCCTATTTCCTGAAAATATCATGAACAATTCATGAATAACCATTAAACCCAAAACCCATTATTCTTAGGTCTAATTAGGGTTCCCACACCATCTTAGATGTGTAGGAGAATTTACCAAAAGTTGCTTGAGTTATACATAGTTACCGATCTAATAGATTATACACATGTCTCATATGTTCAACTAATTTCCTGGTGATCTTTGGGATATTTACTTATCATTATGTCATTTTCTTGAACTAGATTAGGGTTACCACTCCTAATAGAGCCTTCAAGCACAACAATATGAAGTCTTGCATCATTCATTATGATCAGATGTATTATATCTTCTCTAGACATCATTAGAAATCTAAAATCTTTTTCTCAAATTTAATGTCCCATTACAACTATTTATTACTAACAATCCATGATTATATGAATGTAATACTTCTATAAAATCCATAACTATATCATTAATCAACCTATAAATCCAACATTTTTATAAAATTGTAGACCTTGAGAGCTTTCATTCGGTAGCTTATACGAACAAAACAGACTCAGTGATCACAAGATATGATCTAAACAAACTTTTACCTTATTGGGGTGATCACGGATGCCCATACATAATCAAATGGTCGAGCAGGACATTGGCCCTTGATAGAAGGAGCTGCATAGCTAATTGGATATAGTGCGGGACCCACGGAGGGTCTGGCCCGACCAAACTCGAGCCAGGATGTCTGTCATCCTCCTCACATAACCCCTGTTTACTCCGTAAAATAGAGTACTACCTCACAGGGATCGAGATACTAGCGATGGCCTTGACTTGGTATTTGGCGCTAGGATCGGGCCGTAGAAACTTGTGCCTTTCTAGGGCACCTACACTCCCATCCATCTATACTTTCTCATCCTCGTCGGGGGCTTCCTTCTCCTCTGCGACTCTTTTGTGTCACGCAGACCGACTGGCACAGGAACATGTCTTCACCGCTCAAGAAGGAAGGAAGAGATCGAGGAAGCCTGTACTAGAATCGTTGATGCGTGCTAGGAAAAGACCTTACCCCTTGCCTTGACCCTCTTTAAAAATCGCCTTTCCAGTTCAAAGACCCCAAACACCATTGCGGCTGAAGGTCTCCTACTTTGCTCCAGCGGGCGGCAGTCTCCAGACGATATCTTTATTCTCATATCTACTTTAATCCCGCCTCCGTGCAAGATTGCAAGTGGAAAACCCTCCCCAAATGCTCACACAGTGTTGGTCTTATATAATAATAGCCTTAACACCCCCACCAACCAACCCTATTCGGACTTGTTTGCCAATTAGTATTGGAACAGTTCTGAGAAGTACAGTTCGGATTACAAACCTAATAAAATACTACCGTCTCTATCATTGTCAACCAACTATTGAAAATTTTCCAGTCACGGTTAATCTCCAACTCACATCCTATGAATACTTGAATTAGATAGTATAAATAACCACTTGTCACTTGGCTTGGGATCAAAGTATACTCGTGAATTTACTATTTAGAATTGTAATATATTCGTACAAAGCTCTCATCGTGGTTTTGATTATGATTATGTCATTGCATGCCAATATTGCATAAAAGACACTTACGATCACAAATTTTTATGAAGGAGGATATTTGAACCAAGTTTAGATAGAAGCTCATTTTCATTATGTAGTATTTATAGGAAAATATATATAATTTATTTTAAATGTTCATGATGGTTTGATTTTATTTTATTTTTAATGCACATGGATCACTTAAACGGGCAGCTGGACCCACTACTTAACGTTTTATACCAAATAAGTTCATAAGATAATTAATATATTTCTAATTAAAATGAAATATCTTGATATACCTTGGGTAGAATTTTGGGTTGTTACAATTCTAGCCACTTTATGAAAATTTTGTCATCAAAATTTGACTGAGTAGATCAATAGATTCCTTATTTGGATGCTATAAATGCTAATACTAATTACTAATTCTAAGCTTCTATAGTTCCTAATAATTCACAAGATAATCAATTATTTGAAAAACAAGTAGTAATAATAACTTTTCATTATACATAAACTTTTTGAGTTGGAGATCAATCATGCTTCTATATTTTGAAATATCATCCAAAAAAATATATTAACAAATTATGCTCAATATTCAAAATTATCTCTAATCATGTTTAATAAAATTTTAAATCTTTGGAAAATTGAGGCTCCGCCTCATCATATCATAAGAAGTAAAAAACGTCCTTGAATTCATGCTTTAGGGACATGAATCATATATTTTGATATTTTTCACATAATTGACCCTTAATTAACTTATACTTAGAGAAATTCACATTGAAGGTTAAACTCGATATCAAAATTTGGGATGTTACAATTCTACCCACCTTAAATACAATTTTGTCCTCAAAATTTCTATATACTACCCACCTTAAGTTTCACATATTCTATGTATGCAAACTCTATAGTATTATCTTAAAGGATCATTAACACATTCAATGTGTTTCAAGGCTAAACATCTAAATTGACTAACATGTGGATACTACTACTGAAGCTTGAGATCTACCTCATATCATCATTTTCTAACATATCAAGGAACCTAATTTGTTTCTTTTCAGAGAGGGTTTTGAACAGGTCTTGATGTCACTTTAAAGCTAATCCACTTATCTATTTGGAAATACCTGCCATTTGTATGAATTGTTCCTCTTATTATGTAACTCATTAGGTTTAGGTGACTATATGTCTCAAACTTTTAATGCCAACACTTGTTTTGTTTGTCACCTTTGGATACATGTCGGCCGGTCATTTGTTCAGAGATAACATGTCAAATCACACTTATCTTGGCACTTCCTCATCCACATGTCCCATACCACATGCACTTGAAAGGACAAGACAAGCATGATCATGCACATAACATTCTCTCTGCAAAACCCCATAAGCCTGTGTTCCATACCGCAAATATGTGGGAAAAAGAGAGATAATGCTATATACAACTATAGTGTTAACATAAAAAGTATAAAACATCTAGGCACATAACCCTAATACTTATCTAAACTTTTGTCTCCTATTTAAAGCTCTACTTAGATTTCTAATATTTTTCACTTACCTCTTCTATACTTAGGGCTACTAATTATCTTTCTAAATTGGTACTCTACTCTAACTTAAGTTCTTATATGGTGATCTTAAGTAAGAAAATGAGAACTCATCTGGTGGCCAACTATAATGTTGCTCTGACACCATATTGTAACACCCTCCCTAAGCATACACATACACATAGCGGAAGCAACACTCAGTCATCCATAACTCATGCACTCAAGGGGGTATTACATAAAATTGACATTTTTTTTGGTCTCCCAAAGCGTGTTGCTCTCCTTTTTTTGATATTTTTTTAAAAAAAATTACAAAACTATCGCCAAGGCAGAAATAAAACCACCAAGGCAGCCAAAAGAAAAAACTATACAAGGAAAAAGCTAACAAAGCTATCAATACAAGAAGATCTGTATCCTTTTTAACTTGCTTCTAGACCTGAGAAGCACTAGTATCCAGCCCCACAAAAATCCTTTGGTTCCTCTCGCTCCAAATAGCATAGGTAACCAGATGTGAACAAATTCTGCTCTTCTGACCAAAAAAATGAATGAGACCCGAAATAGAGACAGGGATCAAAGGGACATAACCATCCCTACGGGAAAACTCCCAAATACTCAGAGAAAAAGGGCAGGAAAAAAGAATGTGACCAAGATCCTCAACGTCATCTCTACATAACTCACATCTAGAGGCAAAAGCAAAGCCTCTATGCTTCAAGTGATCATGAGTAAGGAGTTTATCAAGCATAATCCTCAACATAAGAAATCTGCATCTCATCGGGGCTTTGGTTTTCCAAACCCAATTATCCCAACCAACCAGAGCCTTTTTCTCCCTAAGAAACTCCTAGAAGTCCTTCAACTTACGAGGCACAACATCATCAAGATAGATATGGCTAACTAAATCTGAAGAAGGGAAATAATTAGCTTTGATGATACCCAAGATCCTTGAATAATGTCTAGACTTACGCTCGATCCAAGCACCATTATTCATAAGACTGCCAAAGTTAGCAAACTTGCCTTTACCAAACTTCATAATGTCAGTATGATCAAGAAGACTCTCCAAGAACTCCCTGTTAGGAAGCCAGGGTTATCTCCAAATAAGAGTATCAGAATTGGGTTTAACAAAAATCCTATTAAGAACCACATCCCTAGTCTGCAGAATATAGGACCACATCCAGTAGGAATTAGAGGAGCTGCTACAACTCCAAGTAGAATCACCCTTAAGATATCTCGAGTGCACCCAACGAACCCAAAGAGAATCCTTCTTCAAGGCAATACTCCAGATGTTCTTAACCACACAAGCTTTAACCATATTAATAGAGTATTTGATCCCTAAACCACCTTCTTTCTTCGGTTTGCAAACACTACTCCACGCAACAGCATGAGAGGCTTTCTCACCTAACAACCCATTCCACAGGAAGTCACGGCACAACTAATCAATCTCGTCAGTAACATCAATAGAAAGGGGAAAAGATGACGCCCAATAGACATGAAAGGAAGACAGGGTAGATTTAATCAATTCAAGCCTACCAGCATAAGAACGGTGGACAGATTTCCAGCTAGCCAGCCTGCATTTCATCTTATCAATAATGGGTGAGCAGAATGCCCTCGAGAGCCTACCACTAAATAGGGGAAGCCCAAGATATTTGAGAGGCAGTTTACCAATCTTAATACCCAAATCGGAATTCTCAACAGTAGAAATAGCAGAAGCATTGCAAATCACCACACTCTTCTCCAAACTGATATTCAGACCTGAGACACCACTGAAGCATTCAATAACCTCCTTGACACCTTTAATCGAATTTGGATCAGCCTCTGAAAAGATGACCACATCATCCGCAAAAATAGCATGAGAGACAGCAAAATCATGTGAAGCCTTGATGGGGTAAATGGACCTAAGGGAAATAGCAGAGTTAATAATACTTGTAAACCCTTCCATCACAATCACAAAAATATACAGTGCCAGGGGATCTCCTTGTCTGATACCCCTCCCAGGATTAAAGGAAGAACCAGGGACACCATTAATAAGCACCTGCATACTAGCAGTACTGAGAAGCACATCAATCCAGTGAATGAAATACATAGGAAAACTCATGTTATGAAGCATAAGCTTAACAAAACCCCAATCAATAGAATCATACGCCTCCATAATATCAGTCTTGACACACATCTTAGGCTTGGAGCTCTTGTGAATATTGTGAATCAGCTCATTCACCAGAAGAATAGACTCATTAATCGATCTACCTTTGATAAAGGCACTTTGAGAAGAACTGATAAGGCAAGGCAAAAGCTTTTGCACTCTATTGGCCAAAATCTTCGAAATAATTTTGAGCAAAACATTACAAAGGGAAATAGGCCTCCAATCCTTGATAGAAGTAGGATTGCCAACTTTTGGAATGAGAGTAATGTGAGTCCTTTTAACCTCTTTGAGAAGCTTACCACTCGAAAAGAAATTCAACACAGCTTTAGAAACATCACTCCCAATAATGTGCCAGGGTTTTAAAGAAATGAAAGTTATACCCATCGGGACCAGGAGCTTTGTCTCCATTAGAATGGTGAATAATATAATCAATCTCCTCCTGAGTGACAATACCAAAAAGATTATCAAAACTTTCCTTAGATAACTTAGGTAAAACCCAAGAGGGGTCCCACTCCATGGGATAAGAACGAGAATCATTGGCAAATAAAGCTTGAAAATAACCAGAGAAATGACTTTCAGTAGCATCCTCATTCGAACACATAGACTTATCAATCATAATGCTCCTGATACTATTCCTCTGTCTCCTAGCTTTTAGAGACGCATGAAAAAACTTAGAGTTTTTATCACCTAAGTTCAACAACTGCACTCTAGGTTTTTGTCTAACTAGAGATTCCTCATCATTATAAGCATCAATAGTCTCTTTCCTTTTCAAAACAACAATAGAATGAAGCGAATCATCCAAAGGGTTCCTATCCGCTTCAAGTTGAGCAGAACATGCCTCACTTTCCTTAATTCTTCTATTATCATAAAGATTCCCAACAACTTTTTTATTCCAATCATAGAGAACAACCCTCAGTTTCCTCAACTT
Organism: Alisma plantago-aquatica; assembly: GCA_963693085.1. Taxonomy (NCBI): domain Eukaryota; kingdom Viridiplantae; phylum Streptophyta; class Magnoliopsida; order Alismatales; family Alismataceae; genus Alisma; species Alisma plantago-aquatica. The sequence goes on from OY856415.1 coordinate 146,367,206, forward strand.
CTCACATACCCGAAACATAGGGTTCCCGGTAACTTCAGTCTTCCAGGTCTCCTCAACCAAATTAAGAAAGTTCAGTCTATCAGTCCAATCATTGATAAACTTGAAAGGAGTCTTTTTCTTCACCCCTTCCTTAAGATGAATCGCGAGAATTCTATGATCATTGTGAATAGAAGCAGAGATGACACCCCAGAGACGAGGGAATTTGTCAATGAACTCCAAATTATAAAAGCTTCTGTCAATCTTGGACATCACAAGATTCACACCCTCTTGTCTATTATCCCAGGTAAAATCTGAACCCGAGAAGGAGACTTCCAAGAGACTAGCATCATTCACAAAATCATTAAAAACAGACATAGACGTATAAGAGGGTTCCACTCCACCAAACCTGTCAACAGAAAAACGAACACAGTTGAAGTCTCCAACAATCAACCAAGGAGAATTTCCAACCATATCTCTGATACTCAGCAGCTTAGGCCAAAGAATAGCCCTTTTAAACTCTAGATTATGAGCATACACAACAGTAAGATAGAAAGAAGAATCATCGAAAGAGACACTGCAGTGAATAAATTGATCATCATACAACAGAGGAGCAACCTTGATAGAATCATTGGACCACATGATCACCACTCTCCCCAAAGGATGCATATCATGATTAGAAATCCATCTAGCAAAAGGCCAACATATATTAATAGTTTTGAGCATTTTCTTCCTTATAATCTTCATTTCATACAAGCAGACCAAAGAAGAAGAATATTTGGAGACCATCTCCCTCACAGCATCCTGGCATCCAAGTTTGTTAAAACCACGGACGTTCCAGGATAGAATAGAAAGAGGATTAACCATTGGGGGGGATTGATGAAGCACCCCTCCCCCATCATCACGATGTAAACAACTCTCCCCTACCTGACCATCAGGATAGCTAGCTAGAGGAGAAAATTTATTAACAGATGCAGGAATATCCCTAGAAATGTTCTTAGGAGCAACCCTAGGCGGGAATCTAGATTTCTTCCTCTTTTTCTCCCATCCCCCATCAGGAGAAGGAACAGGTGTGAATGAATAAGAAGAGATGACAGATAAGCCTTCACCACCACCGGACTGCACAGACTCACTTACCTCAACAAGAGGACTGACTATCATCTCAGTAACCAGCTGATCCTCAATAGCATCAATGAAGACTTCACTCTCTTCATCATTGTTTTTGGTCTTCGGGACCCAAATCCTTTTCATCGTCTTCTTCAGGGAGCCTTCATCCAAGGCTTTCGATGAGTCACACAACGATGTTTCATGCCCAAACAGACCACATGCCAAGCACTTAGGTGGCTTCCATTCATATTCAAGCTCTATTGTATCACAGTGACCATCATCAGTCATAATTTGCAGCTCTTCCGGAAAACTGAAATCAGACGAGATGACAACCTGCAATCGAGCATACTCCAGCCTCCTGAATTCAGATGTGAACTTGTCCGGTCGAAGGGGCTTTCCCAAATAAGACCCGCTGATGTTGAACATCTCAGCATCCCATAATTCAAGCAGAAGCTTATGAATATTCAACCAAACGGGAATCTATGTGAGCTTCATTTTCTCTAACGGCTCCCCCCGTTCCCACTTCTTAATGATAAGAGGTTTCCCTACCACAAACCACGGACCTCCATCCACAACCGTAGTGAGATCCTTGTCTTTCTCGAACATGACAATGAAGAAACCGCACCCTCTAGATCTGACTTCAATCGCCCCTTTTGCATTCCAGATCTGAGCCAAATGTCTAGTAAGAGCCGGCCAGTGAGGTTTCATCCTAATCACATACCCCGCTGTTGTTCGACTCCATCTGCCAAGATTCCTTTCCGCTATAGCCTTAGGGTAGATAAGCTTCCCCTCCTCAAATCGAACTTCTTCCTTTCTCAGCTTGACAGGATCGACGTTGTCCGTCTTGAACAAATCAGACCATTGCTTAGGTTGCTCCACGACCGAAATGCTCCCAGTGGCTCTAGGGAACACCTTTGGCCTAGTAGGATTCTGAGCATGGTTAATAACTCCCAGATCTGGGGGTCTTTGGCCGCCATCACGTCAGTCGCCCCAACAGTCTCCCCCTCAGTCGCTCCCGCGGAAGCCATCGGTCACCAAGATGAAAATGCTTCAAACATTGACATTCATAACAACAATATAATCAACCACATAAATTGAAAATAAGAACATTCTCATAATTGTTCTTACAAAAGGAATATAATGGATATCACATGGAAAACTAACTCAACATCTTGAGATATAGTCTAAACTCTAAAGTTCTAAACATTAAAACATATAGCTGAGTATATAAACCGGAGGATCATTTTATAGTTGGCACCCCACCAGATTGAGTCATATATCTATCCTTGTACTTGATTTTCTAGAATCTACTTCGCTCCTACTTCTCACCTGTGGTCATCTCGTCCCCAACCATGCATTGGAAAAATATTTGTTAGCGTAAGTGGCATGAGCATTCTAACATATACATTACTTGATGAAATAATATACTGGAAAATATTCTTAAACATTGTATACTGAGAATTAACATTAAAAACATTACAAAATCTAAAACATAAATATCTCTTCTTACTTTAACTTAGTTCTTATCTTTTTACTTTATCTTATCTTTCTCTAGAGACATGTACTCTTGTACTTGGGTCTCATGACCTACACTAAGGTGCCTGGGTCACAACCTGCACTCTGGGCCTAGGTTATGTCTCTAAATTGGCCTGCACTTTGGTGACTGGGCCACATGACTTGTACAAAGGGCATGAGTCATGTTTCTCTTATCTTAATCTCTTTTACAAAACTATAAATAAGATTATTTCCATTCTCTTAACTAATACATCTTTTATTTTCAACTTTTATCTGACTGTGGCCACCATTATACAATAAGTCATCCTCTGTTGACACCAAAGTATCCTCTATGGAGCACCGCACCCTCTGTTGGCACAACGTGCCCTCTGTTGACACCGAAGTGTCCTCTATGGTGCAACACACCCTCTGTAGCAACAACGTGCCCTCTGAAATGGAGTAAACACTCCTCTAAATTGGCAACAAATGCCTCTGAATCGTCCCGGGACTCTCCAAATGAGGACTTATCATATAATGTATTATGTGAAGGTTATGAATTAATTATCCTAAGTCTAATCTTACTAAATTCTGAATCTGAAACTAAGTACTAAACATATACTGAATTATGAATCTGAATCTCTGCTCTTAAATTATGAACAAAATATTTTACTAAATGTGAATTTGGACCTCAATTACTTCATAATTGAGATTGGGTCTAAAACACTAATCATGTATCTTTATCAAATATATGACTACCCACATGTTGAGTAGTCTAAATCTAAATCAAAATCTGAATGTTATCCTGAAATGTAAAGCATACATATTAATGCACTTGCATCATAAATCCTAAATCATTATGTTCTCGTATTCTTATCATGACTCAAATCATGAATCTTAATAAAATCTAATCTTGGAACTTTCTCAAGACATAATACATCATAATCGTATAACATTAACATGAAATGAATTCTCAATACATCGTGATCTTAATAGAGTGTTTATCTTGAAAACTTGATCTTGTCTTAATATGTTCAAAAAACTTATATTACATCGTGCTTAACTCTAAAATCTAAATCTATCTAAGAAATATAAATAACTTCTTAGTTATCATATCTCTATCTATATAATAAATCTTAATAACATATTTTAACTTGAAAGCTTACTTACATGGCTATATCTCATAACCATGGAAGTATGACAATTTTAGTTGCATATGTTATCTTGTAGTCTTATTCATCAACATGATTCTTTACTAAGAAATCTTATTGGAATATGATACTTTAATTTCCTCATGAACCTGGTTCATGAATCTCAATCATTCTAGGAAATCTGAATAACATATCTCTACTTGAGATATTGGGTATATGAGAGAACATCATCATGGAGGCTTGAAAACTTTGATTTCACTTCTGACTCAAAATCTTGGAATAGTAGAACAAATAAATCACAATGTCTTATCTAAGAAACATGTAATTATTTTGAGCTTAATAAATATGAATACTCATGGGCATGAACCACTTACCTTTATTGCAGAAACCTATGTTTAGTCTTGGAACCTTTAAATCAAGATCCTATTTCCTGAAAATATCATGAACAATTCATGAATAACCATTAAACCCAAAACCCATTATTCTTAGGTCTAATTAGGGTTCCCACACCATCTTAGATGTGTAGGAGAATTTACCAAAAGTCGCTTCACTTATACATAATTACCGATCTAATAGATTATACACATGTCTCATATGTTCAACTAATTTCTTGGTGATATTTGGGATATTTACTTATCATCATGTCATTTTCTTGAACTAGATTAGGGTTACCACTCCTAATAGAGCCTTCAAGCACAACAATATGAAGTATTGCATCATTCATTATGATTAGATGTATTATATCTTCTCTAGACATCATTAGCAATCTAAAATCTTTTTCTCAAATTTAATGACCCATTACAACTATTTATTACTAACAAAACATGATTATATGAATGCAACACTTCTATAAAATCCATGACTATATAATTAATCAACCTATAAATCTAACATTTTTATAAAATTGTAGACCTTGAGGGCTTTCATTCGGTAGCTTATATGAACAAAATGGACTCAATGATCACAAGATATGATATAAACAAACTTTTACCTTATTGGGGTGATCACGGACGCCCATACATAATCAAATAGTCGAGCATGACATTGTCCCTTGATAGAAGGAGCCGCATAGCTAATTTGATCCAGTGCAGGATCCATGGAGGGTCTGGCCCGACCAAACTCGAGCTGAGATGTCTATCATCCTCCTCGCGTAGCCCCTGTTTACTTTGTAAAATAGAGTACTACCTCACAAGGATCGGGAAACTAGCGATGGCCTTGGCTTGGTATCTTGCACTAGGATCGGGTCGCAGAAACTTGTGCCTTTCTAGGGCACCGAAACTCCCGTCCATCTATACTTTCTCATCCTCGTCGAGGATTTCCTTCTCCTCTGTGACTCTTGTGTGCGGTACAGACCTGCTGGCACAGGAACATGTCTTCACCGCTCAAGAAGGAGGGAAGAGATCGAGGAAGCATGTACTAGAATCATTGATGCGCGCTAGGAAACGACCTTACCCCTTGCCTTGACCCTCTTTAAAAATCGTATTTCCAGTTCCAAGACCCCAAACACAATTGCGGCTGAAGGTCTCCTACTTTGCTCCCGCGGGCGGTAGTCTCCAAATGATATCTTTATTCTCGTATCTACTTTAATCCCGCTTCCGTGCAAGACTGCAAGAGGAAACCCTCCCCAAAGCCTCGCATAGTGTTGGTCTTATATAATAATAGCCTTACCACCCCCACCAACCAACCCTATTCGTACTTGTTTGCCAATTAGTATTGGAACAGTTCTGAGAAGTACGGTTCGGATTACAAACCTAATAAAATACTCCCGTCTCTTTCATTGCCAACCAACTATTGACAATTTTCCATTCACGGTTAAGCTCCAACTCACATCCAATGAATAGTTGAATTAGATAGTCTAAATTACCACTTGTCACTTGGTTTGGGATCAAAGTATACTCATGAGTTTACTATAAGGAGGATATTTGAACAAGTTTGGATAGAAGCTCATTTTCATTATGTAGTATTTCTAGGAAAATATATATAATTTATTTTAAATGTTCATGATGGTTTGATTTTATTTTATTTTTTAATGCACATGGAGCACTTAAACTGGAAGCTGGACCCACTACTTAACATTTTATACCAAATAAGTTCATAAGATAATTAATATATTTCTAATTAAAATGAAATATCTTGATATACCTTGGGTAGAAATTTGGGTTGTTACAATTCTAATCACTTTATGAAAATTTTGTCATCAAAATTTGACTGAGTAGATCAATAGATTCCTTATTTGGATGCTATAAATGCTAATACTAATTACTAACTCTAAGCTTCTATAGTTCCTAATCATTCACAAGATAATCAATTATTTGCAAAAAAATAGTAATAATAACTTTTCATTATACATAAACTTTCTGAGTTTGAGATCAATCATGCTTCTATATTTTGTAATATCATCCAAAAATATATATTAACAAATTATGCTCAATATTCAAAATTATCTGTAATCATGTTAAATAAAATTTTAAATCTTTGGAAAATTGAGGCTCTGCCTCATCATATCATAAGAAGTCAAAAACGTCCTTGAATTCATGCTTTAGGGACATGAATCATATATTTTGAAAATTTTCACATAATTGTCCCTTAATTAACTTATACTTAGAGAAATTCACACTGAAGGTTAAACTAGATATCAAATTTTAGGATGTTACAACCCCTATAATATTTGATATTCCCATATATGCATCAGTAATCATTGATGGCATTTGAAATGCCACATTTGAGGATTGAACATATATATATGAAATAAACATAAATATATGGGAAACAATTACAAATATGCATTCTTCACTTGTAACGAGGTATTCAAACTCACCGTATCCAAATTTATATCCCTAATGTGTTCAATAATTGACACTAAAATAACTCAGAAGCATCTGTCAACACTATAACAGTGTCACGGTCTATACTTACAACGTACTCCTAAAGGTGAATCACTGTGATATTTGATTGTTTTATATTGTATAACCATACTATCAATGCCTTGTAGTTAGGTCCTAAGGATTCAAACAACTATTGCGGAATAAACTGTCGAGTAGGAGACTTTAAAACCCTTGGGGGCTTCTTAGCTGTTGTGGGATCCATGAATGTATTCTCATATTAGAGTTCTACTATTTATATAAATTTTGGTATACATTTGTCATACCTTAAGAAATGCAATGATTCATTTGGGACACCCAATAAAGTTGCCTCCTCGTCTCTAACTTTGGTGGCATCTGGGTGCCAGTATGGAAGAGGTGTGTCCTTTTATGTCAGAACAACATATATGAAGGACACACGAACATGATCAACGGGAAGGGGAATACCATGAACCGTATCCTCGTGTGGATAAGCCTTGGAATATTCCATGACATTGTATGATGGAACATTGATGGCAAGACAACATTTTTAGGCCACCTACAATTTTATGAAACACGAGGTTTAAATTGACACACATATATATTGACTTGATGAATGATTTTACCACAATGCATATATAAACTGGTTTAAATTGAATCTTACCCCAGTCATGTCATGTGGGTCCAAAGGACTACTCCCAATACACTCTATGGGCATGTGACATTGTATAAGTTTTGTGACTGTAAGAGGAGCTTGTGTCTCCTGAGAAGCCTCAAACTTATCCAAGGTTGCAACTATCAATCTCTACACATCATCCTAGTCCATTCCCTCCATTCTTGGTAGATTTCTGCTTTTAAGGGGATGCACCAAAAATTATTTTATCCTAAACCCAGCTCCAACATCCTTAACATGTCCTAGGTTCTCTTTTGTCCCTAGAGAAACTGTCAATTTAGAGTGTGTCTGGAGGGGTGAACTTGCCCTCCTTTGCTTGATCACCCAACTCCATCTATTCATCATCCAAACTAACTGATCAGTAAAACTTAAAAATGTAGTTAAAAAAACATGGACATATTATAAGAACAAGAAATTTACCATTAATTCAATAAGAAACATTATTAAGTAATCATAAAAAATCATAAAAATAAACTTAATTCAATTCCTTGAACACATCTATTTTTATCTTCTTAACAAACTCTAGCCAATTTTTTTTAAAGGATAGGGTCATTGCAGAGTGGGGTCCTTGTCCTTCTTTTCTCCAAAGATGTAGTCTCTGAGTTTCATACTAGACTTGTGATGCAACTTTTCATCAAGCTCATACCGTCCCTAACAATGTTCAACATTCACTACTTTTTAGAAATGTGAAAAAAAAGAATAGGAAAAGACTATAAAAATGTAAATGTATATATATCACCTCTAACTCCCTCCAAATAAGGTATTTATTGGTTTTACTCACTTGTCTCCAATCCTCAACACGGAGAGGCACTTTGCTTCAAGTAAAGACCCCACAGTAGCAAAACTCTATAGTAATCGGTGTGCCTGCTTCATTAAATTCAACGACGCCCTTCTTCCCTTCCTTATTGTAGGGAATTTTCATCAAAGTTATCCCTCTCTTATGTTTATATTTATCAGCATTGTCATCACTCAGGTCAAGATGCCCATCAAGATCCTCACGCTCAAGATCCTAAAGCTAGGCATCATTGTGCTCATGATCAGATGTCAACTATCAAATCAAAAGTAAACATATGAAAAATTCAAGTGACGTATAAAAATTCAGATCACATATACAAATTTAGATCACATATGAAAAAGTCAGATCACATATTAAAAATTTAGATCACATATGAAAAAATAAACATGTTATATAATGCAAATAACATATGAAATATTACATGTAGTATACCTTAAACTAATATCCCTTCAGTGTGATCTTCACGTGTATAGTTATTAGTGTTAGATTCAACATTCACACTTGGTGCGACAACGGTTCCAAACATCACCTTTAAAAACACTTTTGTTTAGCATAAAAGGATACATCCAATGCAAGAAAATTCGACCCAACGTTTTCACTTCCCTAGTCAAACAAGCAATCAAATGTACCATGATATCAAAGAATGAAGGGGTAAATACTCTCAAAAGTGGCACAGGGTAATACTATGGGTGCATACTATGCCATGCTTATATAAGCCCATAGGGTTTCTATATGGTCATCACTAACCTCATGAATGAAGGAGCTATCCTTCACTTTACCATGTATGACCCTTCCTAGGATGGGGTCGCCAAAGGTACTAGGTCATCCAACCTCATATGGCTCATATCGTCATGGGTATCCAAACCAAAAGCATGTCCACCCACACACCTGGTCTACCATGACATCTAGCTCATCATGTCATCTCTCTCTCTAACCTTCACTTAGGGTTAGGGTTAACATCATCCTCAGAGGATGTGCCAGGTCTCTACTTATAATGGAGGTCTCTACCTCTAAGAATAACTCTCTCTACATATCCACCTAACAAGAAGGTCTAGCCTCAAGTCTCTACTGAGGGCATGACAAGATATGCCATACGACCTAAGCATGCAACCATTCTATAGTTTACGCTTAAACTATTAAGCTTATGTCTGTGACATCTTATTTACATGATTTTCACTAATTTGGTGGAGGATTCCTTAAACCTTATCAACTTTACCCATATGAAGAGAGAGAAAACCCTAAACCTTATAATCCTAACAGAATTAGGGTTGAGAAGGGATGAAAATAGATGAGAGAGTCCTAAAGGTATCTTATTTTGAGTCAAAACCTCAAACATTGGCCAGGCAGTCACACTGCATCTGGGAGTCCTCGTATTCTGACTAGCAGTGTGGAGGAAAATCTTGCTAGCCCCCAGACCGTGATCCTTTTCTAGACACCTCAGTCTTTGGAAAATCCTCTAATAACTCCCTTGGGTTCTACAGAGTTTGTAAAATTTAATAATTACTAAAGATTAGATGAGGAACCAGTGCTCTGATACTAAATGTAACGACCCCTCCTCCCAGTAACCCCCAATTAAGGGAGACCAAAATGTCAGAGTCATTATCCCAATTTCCAGATCAAAGTTTCGACAAATAATCAATAATAATTACAAAATTCTACCATACTATACTGAAAAGTTGTAATAAAATAAAACTTTGCATACCTTTTAAAAACTTGGATATCTAACTTCTATCCACATTTGGACTCTATTCTAACTAATCCTCCTTGCATTTTTTTTCTTAATTTCACAATATTCCACTTTATTGTTTGTCCTTTTCAATTTGTACATAAATCGCCGACAAACAAAACATCGGTCAGCATAAATGAATATGTCGGTATGTGGGGGAAACAATAATTGTGCAATTAACTATAAGAACATATTGCAGTCAATTATGATTTAACAAACAACTTGATGTTTTAAACATAACTGCTCAATCAACACATACCCTAGCCTCTGCGTTGTCCCTGCAGTGGACCTGGATACTACCTTCCTTATTGTAGATCCCCATTAAACCCCTCATGATCCTACCTAACAGGTGAATCAATTTCTAGGGTTGAGTCGCATGGTAATACCCATAGGTAGCCCACTCCCTAACTCATGGTGTGCTACAGAGTCTCATGGCACAACACGTGGGTAGCCCAATTTCGAACTCATGATAACCTAATGTCTTACTTAACAAGTAGGCCATGTACTAGGTTACCCTTTTCATCATTAGCAAAGCCACAGAGGAGGACCATGATCTGAGCCAGTCATGTATATATATTTATGGTGATAATCGTAGTCACTTTATAGTTGCATGAAATAAAAGTCATCCAAGTAGTTATTTTCAGGAAACCGATAAAACATCTGAGAATAATTGTGAAACTAAAGCAATTAACCATAAGCATAACCACATACTTGTACTGCAGATTTTTGAGATAGAATCAACCAATACGGGAAATCCAATCAAGCAAGTACAATCCTAAAATAACATATAATTCCTTTTTATCAAAATCTATCCAAACCATCTTGTTTCTCAGGGTTTCTATTCCTTTTTAGGATTTATACCTCTTTTTAGGGTTTCACTTGTAATTAGGGTTTTGCCTCCACTCTTATCATCATAAACCCTAACTCAACAAAACAACATAAAAACCTAAAATTTCTCATCTTATCCATCCTATCAGGCTTAGGATCATTACTTAGTAACATATTTCCATAATTCGAATTAAACATGGTTTTCTCCTTTTTACCCTAAATTAGGGTTTCTAAATGTATTATCCTTCATACATAGGTTGAAACCCTAAATTAGTCATCTTTTCATGTAAAACATGTTGAAACAAGTAGCAACCCACATCAAATACTAGAAATGTTCATAGCATATTAACCATGTGATATGGCTAGCCAATGGTAGTAAATGGATTTAGTAGGTTCATAAAGCCAACAACCTAAACCCTATAGAAAATTTCAAATGAGATAGTTCTTTTTTCTCGTACTTCTATAAATTGTAGACTAAATCTGAAGTTTATCTAATATATGGCTGCAACCAACAAGTAATGTGTAAAGACATTATGATTCACCAAATATGGCCTGCAACTGATGATAGGGTATCATGTCCTTTTGTTCATGGTCATTTGGTGAATTCAAATTTTTCCAGACTAATTATAGGTTTTAAATGCATATAGATCTAGATGAGCAATAACTAATTTTTTTAATAGCCATGAGAAATTCATGCAGTACAATATAGCAAGAAAGTTGATTTCTATGTAAAAATGTGTAGTATTATATCCTATTCATGGTTCAATGTACCTTCATTGACATAAATAGTTTGAGTGTGTCCTTGGTGTTATCAATGATTGAGTTTATACACCCAAATAATGGTACACAAAGTTTGTCAAAGTTGGGCATAGGAATCTGGCATGCATGAAGAACTGAACACCAATAAAATCCCAAAGAATGCATTAAACCAGTAAATCTTAGAATCAACAACATAACACTAAAGAAAACATGCAAGTAACATCAAACAGATCACCTACAATATCTCAACTTGAATGCATAGACTACATGGGCCAACACTAGAAGTCTATAAATCAACAACTCGGTGAAACAAAGTACATATGCATGAAACACAACTTGACTAATTGGGGGTATCATTGAATACACAATAATAACATAATTTTAATTTCATACATGGAACATGTTTTACGAGAGATTAAGTAGACAAGGTAAAAATGTTATGTACTTGTCTAAAACCATTTAAAAACATACATATCTATTAGACATGCATTGGAGTCATAACTTTAGAAGAAAAGGGTACATGAATCATAATAGTTCCATAATGGTTGTCATAAAGGCAATTAATTTTCTTTACCCTAATCCTATCAACAATTCATGCCATTGGTGAAAAATGGTAATAATTAGCGATAAAATACATTATTTTTTTATAATGTGGCCTAATTCAGAAGACCAAAACAATCAAACTAACAAGGATCACGAGAAATATTAAAAGAGCATTTGTATAATGCCTTACATTGCATATATAAGGATATTGAGAAGGGGGAAATTGGCGACTGATACTCGGCCTACAGGTTCTATAGCATCTCGCGGAGCTATGCCTATACTCACAGAGGGGATACACCCCCTTATATAGCTCGTGGCTATGGCTCACAGCCGGAGGGGTCCTTGGGTTTTAGGAGAATCTTCTGGAGACCCCCAAGATAGGCAAAACCTAGGATAGATATGGCTGCAAGAATCTCACAAATCCATCTAGCATGTTTCCAAGTTTGCTTGTGCAATGATCGGGAAAAAATTGACCAAGGAATGTCTGAGTCTTGTCCTTATTTTCCTAGCCAGACCTGAGCTAAAAGATGGGTTCATCACTCTCAGATCCTAGATCTGACGGCCCTGAATGCACGTGCCCGAAACATAATAGGAAAAGGAATTGTGGCATTTAATATGATATTCTTGATTATCCACTCACTTTAAGAAAGTTTGCTAAAATCGTATCTCTCTCCTCGTTTTCCATTTTCCAACCAAATTTTAGGGAAGTCTTTAGATTTGCATTTCCTACCTTTATTCTGATTTCGAGCCTTAAATTCAAAAGGAAAGAGGTATTTTCTTCCCATGCAAGTTGTCTAATAATAAGACATATATTAGACATATTCTCTCTCTCTCATCTTTCTATTTTCTTTATTTGAATTCACGTTACCATTAGAAACCTTATGGATATGAAAATCCACCCATGATGACTTAATCATACATCTTTCCACTTATTTCCATATTTTATCATTATCTCCAATTTCCTTCTTAATAAAGCAATAATTAATTAATCCTTTCTCTTTCTTGGTGCATTATCTTTGCAATTTGGACTCCTTGGGTCCCAAGGAACCCAAAAGGCACGAAATCCACCCTTGGAGGATATTCCTTTGCCTTCTAGAGGTTTCTACATCTTTCTTTTCTCCATTTCTTAATTATTCATTTAATAATTGAATTTCCTTTTTGTTTTCCTTGTTATTGGGTCCAATAGCCAATAAACCCCACAAAGCAACCAACAAGGCTATTATAAACGAAATTCAATCATTTCAAATCAAATCACACCATTATTTATTCATATATAATTAATAGGAGAAATTACAATTATCCCCCAATGGAATCTGAACATTGAGGTTGTAACATCCTTCCCCTCTTATAAGAATTTTGTCCTCAAAATTCCATCAAGTAGACAAACAATTCAGGATAAGACTTTTCCATGTCCAACATTGGCCCCCATGTGGCTTTACCCTATCCATGGCGCTTCCAAAGAACCTTTATCATCACATATTCTTTTCTCTGATTTCTTTCACCTTGGCATCTAGAATCCTCACAGGTGACTCAGGACATTTTAGCCTCCCTTGGCGCTTTCTAGGTCATTGCTCAGCACATGACTCAGGTACCTCACATAGTGCTCAAATTGGACACATGGAACTCATCACACATCACATTATCCTGAGGGGTAAGACCAAACATAATCATCTCTACCAATCCATCTCAAATGGACCCATGCAACCGATACTCAGCTTTCTTAGCTATAACTTAGAGGGGTCAGATTTGGTTCCACATATTCTCCCACAGTGAACTGCATGTCAGTCTGCATTGCATCAGCTTACGACTCATGTCATCCCTGGGCTCTTTTGAGCGATTGCATGATCAAAGCGACTTCATCTGCATACACTTTGGTCTTTTTCTGACCTTCGCGAGATCCCTTCACCAACATCATCTTGTTAAAGTGGTGACCGACACAACCTCCCTTACAGAACTGCTTTACATCCCGATACTGGATATGGTGGTTATCATCACATCTTACATAGGACAAAAATTGCCTCCATGTATCACCCTGGATGAGCACACATGCTCTCATTAGACCTTCTAGTCTGGATCATACTAACCATTAGTTAGGGGTGATAAACTGTACTAATGTCAAGTTCTTCATGTACCTACTTCCACCGCATGGAAGTAAACCTTTAGGTCATACTCAAGAACCTTTGAACTCGTATAATGGTATAGTCGAACCATATCTCTTACATGCAGTTCAACAGGATCTATCCCTTGACATAACTCCCTCTTTTCTCTTAGATCATGTCATCTAGGTAAGGCAATCTACCATAACCCATATTGCATCTTGACCTTTATTGGTCCAAGGGATACTTACCACAACATCCATAATGATGAACTCCCATTCCCACTCGGGGACTCTTTATCCTCTAATCAATTCACTGGGTTACTGGAGTTCGTCCTTCACCTCCTTGCATGCATGGCGACAAGCCACACACAGCTCCATCTTAGGTATCCAAAGTACTACCGCAACTTACTATCTTTGTAGCACCATGGTGTATGATGAACTTAAAATCATGATCTCCTGAATGTCGTGATTCCTCAAGGTTGATTCCTCAAAAACCCTAAAACACTCTAGTCGTGGGTTTCATCACCTCCTTTTCCATAGAAGTGCATCTGAGGTTCTACAACCATCCTTCCATCACGACAAGCCCTAGGTTGGATAACTAGGCAACCACTAACTCGATCAACAAATCTCATTACATCTGAGTGTTAGCCAAACATATCTCACAAACTTAGGGTTCACCTAACCCCTTCTTCTAGCCTATCCACTAGCTAAACTAGATATCTACCTCTCAACAAGAGCATCCATTACCATCTCACATTCTTATGTGTTAGGTAATGTTGAAGACATACACTTTCATGTATACCACTTAATATCTCATCTCAGACTCTAAGTCTATCTTCATCAAGAAAACTCAGAGATCATTCTCTTGGTTATGGAACGCAACCTCGTATAGCTCATAAATTCCTTACAACTCATGATAAGAACATCCTCATAAGATGAACCTTAGTTCTCTTGATGTTTGTAAACAATCCACATATCGTACACTCCATAAAGGTATCTCTATCCTCATATTTCATAGCAACATTTCAACTTGCATCATCTTTATCCTTAGTGTATGTCATGTGTGCTACCCTATCTATCACCCCCATAACGAGAGGAAATAAGCATTTGGTGGTAGTCCAAACACAAAATTCTTCCCGTTCTAAGAGTAGAGATGGTTCATCCCACCTTGCCGGTACACCTTTCAATCTAGGTTGAAATGGACAACACATGTCTCTACATCATGGACATCTCGAAGTCAAGGTTACTTTCGTGGAAAACTGGTCTTGAACCCACATGGGTCACCTCACAATCCTTTGTCATCTCCTCTAGGTTTGTAGGGTGCTGGCACTTTTGGGGTTAGTCCTTCTTCCCTTATGCATCCAGAGAGCGCCCTCCTCATCTGCCCTTTGGCCGCCATGAGTTCATGAAGGTGATCAATCTCCAAACCTATGGCCCTCAGACAATGATAGTTGTTACCTCCCGACCCTATGATCATGTACAACTAGGGAATTAGGCAACTCCTACTTCCATCGGTCTTATCCCTACCTGACCCTAGAGTAGACTTAGGATTATAACATAGCACATATCTAACTTGAAACCTTACCCAAGTCTTCATCATCTCTCTCAGCATTCATGGGCTGACTTTCATCCTTTAATAGGGATCATGACGACAAACCTACTTAGGGCCCATAATGGTTACCTCCATGGTAACACATCCACATGCACTTAGAGATGGTTATCAATGGGTCTACATGTTCATTCTCATACTATGTACTCTCCAATTAGCTTCTCAAGATTCTATGAGACCGCTTAATGTTACCTCCAACCCAACAAAAGTTGATCCATATCCTACAAAAGGGTTCCTCTCACAGGATGGGAGGAAACTATCTCTTGATAGCAACCAAGGTCACAAACGTCCCTACATCTAGGGTTTACACCCACCTGAGCATGCTTAGCCCTAGCAAGCTACTAAAGCACATAGCTAACCGACATACCACCTTCTAAACCATACTAGGTCTCCACGGTAGGTCATACTTGTTCTCAATCCTCAACATTTGACCAAGACCATACATGCCCATGTCACCAACTTATATACGGGGGTTCAACAAACATACACCTTAAACCGAGGGGTTTCCCTTTCCTCTAAACATGAGGAGTTCCATGCTCGAGTCTATGGAAACTCAAATCTCATCATGCACATCAGGTGAACTAGGTACTACTACTTCCCCTCTTAGGTCTAGGAACCCTAGGTTCACTTTTCTACAAGAGTTGTCCAACTGCATGCTCACCATTCTAACCATGAACCGAGCACGTACGAGGTACATCACAGACGTCCTATTATCCTTCGATTAGAACAACACCTCAAAGTAGAGTCCTCTTCAAAGACAACCATCTAGGTATGAGGCCTTCCAACTTATTACTAAACCTCCTCAACGTCTAAGGAACTCTTCTTCCTATCCTTAGAAAGTAAGCACCTATATCATCTTCTCATAGGTACTAGCAGCCTCATCCTTCTTCTAGAGCTTAGTTTCTCTAAAGGCAACCAAGAACCACAAGGAGCATGCACGAGGCAACCAAAACCATCCACTTAGGTCGTAACATACTCAACTCCCACTAGTACAGAAATAGCTTATAACGTCACATATAGAGGCGTCGGTTATTAACGAAAACTGATGCCTAAAACCTACAATGTCGGCTAATTACAAAGACCGACATCTATATTTGAAGACCGTCCAGACACGGGTATCATTTTTTATTTAGGGTCGGTTGCCTATAATGAATTGACGCCAAAAATAGCCCTCCAAATCCAATTTTTTGAGTGAAAAAAATTACTCCCAAAGTTTCACATACGGTGTCGGCTTTTTGACCGAATAACTGACGCCTAATGACGAAAAAAATTACCTCCAAAGGGCATCGATTTTTGTGTAAAAAGTGACGCTGATAAGGATTTGCGCGCCGTCCCCGTGAAAATTTTTAGTGTTATGATTGTCCAATGGACGTCGGTTTATTCTGGCAATCGATGCTGATGGATGTTTGGTGTCAGTTTCTTAGATAACCAACACCTTTGTTAACTTAATAACCACCATGAGAAATAAACTCTCGCTCGATCCCCCATTGTTACATCGATCACTACCTGTTCCCCTTCTCGACGCTGCCAGAGCTAGCTAGTTGCCGCCGCCGAAGCTCCTGTGGTCGACGTTGCGCTTCCATTCTCCTCTACCGCCGCACCTACTCCTCGCCTGCTCCCACTTGCTTGATCCTCACCTACTCTGCACCTATTGATTGCCGTTGGCATTCTCTGGAGCTCTCGCCTGCTCGCTGCTCACTGCTTGCACTTATTGGTTGTCGCTGCTGCTCAAGGTACCCTTTTTCCTCCTTTTCTTCCTCCTCCGCTCATACATGCATGTGGTTGAGGTAGCTGGTCAGGACCTAGGAGTGGCTTTGTTGGCTGACCACGGCCGTGCTGGCCAGCATAGCCATGGTCGTGTCCAACCTACAAGTCGTGCCTTACTTTTATCCTTTTGGAAAGGAGGGAGCAGGAAGAAGAAGATACATTTACAATTTAATACTAATGCTTGACCTAATTCTGTAAATTTTGATGCATGTTGAATTAAGATATTAAAGCCCTAATACACATTTCACCATAATCTTGAATTAACTATATTTCTGAAATCTTGTGATCAATCTATCTATGATATTAAAACCCTAATGATAAATGTATGATTTTGTAGTGATGTGTCACCCTAACATCTACATGAATCCATGTTGTATGTTGTAGATTGATGATAATGCATGAGCTAGTTTGAAATTTTGAAATCAATTATGAATCTCTCCATCACTAGGTCATAATAATTTTATGTGTAATCTTTATCTTGATGATGAACATGCATGGACATACGAAATGTTGAAATCAATGTTATAGAATGACAACACATGTATTTGTTGGCCTAGAAACCCGTCCAAGATTTACTCATTAGGAGTAAATCTTGGATAGTCCCCGGTTTGGGACTGTTCTTGAACACCTAATCTCACTTAGGATGTAAGTGTATAATGTGTATTGGGTTTTCAAGAAAATTTTGGTAACATTTCCCAGTTTGTTTTCTAAGTACATATGTACTTAGAGAACAGCGGGGAAATGCTTCCAAAATTTTCTTGAAAACCCAATACACATTATACACTTACTAGTGAGATTAGGTGTTCAAGAATGGGACAGGTGGTACACATTTATTATATATAAGAATGACAACACATGTATTTGTTGGCCTAGAAACCCGTCCAAGATTTACTCATTAGGAGTAAATCTTGGATAGTCCCCGGTTTGGGACTGTTTTTGAACACCTAATCTCACTTAGGATGTTTTAACCATTAATTATATATAAGACCTTAAACCCTAAAGTTTTAACCATAAACCCTAATCTTTTAACCCTAGACCCTAATCTTGTTCTAATATATACTTGTTTTTTCTTTGATCATAGAATGGATAGATCATGCATGTCCATTCCAAATTGCTGCACCCCTGAGTTTATTTCTGGTCTTGACCAGTTTATTAGATTTGTCGAGGAACATAGGAAACAACCTGGAGATAGGTTCTACTGTCCATGTAGGCATTGCGGTAACAACTTGAAAGTCAGCACTGGTGATGAAATCAAAAGTTATATCATGTGCAATGAGATTGTACAAGGCTATACAGAATGGTACTGGCATGGAGACATTTCAAACTTGAAATCAGTGGATGTCGATAGCGGTGCTTGTGTGGAAGAAGAAATTGCCTTCGATGACGTAGATGTGAACAAACCAGTTCCAGTAGACAACGTTGATACGATGCTGAATAGTTATGGGGTAGAGCACACTTGGTGAGGCAGTAGGTGGAGTGATAATGTGGCCCGAAGCGAATGTCCTCTATTCTGATATTGTATGATAAATTTCCATTACTTTAATTTGTTAGTGTGTATATATGAGTCAATTGATCTGAAATTATATATATAGGTCAAAAAGACGAGACCCCCTACATCTCAACCTTCACCTCCTTGACTACCAAGTTGGCTTCCAAGGGACCTACATGCCTTGACAGGTCCTAATTGTAGGGGTGTGGAAGTATGGATCGGCGAACATGATACAAATTGCCATATAATTGTTACTATTCCAGAGGATGCTACAGGTAAATCTTACGATAACAATCTATTTATAGAAGTTTAGCATACATATTAATGCATATGTCATACAAGTTATGCATACATACGTATTACTGCATAGGTATTAATGCAGGTCAATCATACGAAAACAAGATATTTATACAAGATATTTTGGAGTTGTTTAGTTATCAATGGCTGAACACATCTATGATAGAGTTGTGGATAGAATGAGATCTTATTTATACATCCATATACCTTGTTTTATATATGGTGATCTGGTTTCTTATATATTAATGCATACGCAATACATGTTTTGCAGCCACTCACACAATATATGTAGAGATTTTGGTTTTCCCATGTGGGATTTTTGGTTCCATCTTTGATTAGTCTTGTAGATACAGACCCTTCTTCAGTTACTTCATATTGCTGGATGCTTTTCAATATTTTGGTAAAAATAATAAGACAGTGATAATAGCTCCATTCAATGTCGAGTAAGTTTACTTTGCGTATAATTTGGACTTAAGAAAATTACATTTTTATTGTGGATTTTGAGTTATTAATTTTGAACTTTCTTACCTATAGTGGTAGGCATTGGGAGTTACTAGTTATTGTCCCCAAAACGTTCACTGTCTATTATCTAGATCTTGTGGGGAATGAGTTGGAATTATATGGACATGCAATTAAAAGGCCATTAATCTTGTGAGAAATATTTCATGTTTTTATATATGTTAACATCTGTTACGACATTACTATTTAATTATGCAATTTAATGGGTTACATTAACATATGTAGGGCTTTACAAGAGTACAAAAAAGCTGGAGGAAAGGTCCCCAGGAAAAAAGATCTGTCATTAATTTGGGAGAATGTGAAAGTAATTTCCTGACTCCAATGTATATATTATTTATTTGAACTGTGTTTATTTGTATTTTTGAATATATTGTATGTTTCAATTTATAGTGTGCTACACAAGACAACAGCTGGGCATGTGCCTACTATGTGATGCTATTTATGGACCTAATCATCAAACATGTCGTATTGGAAATCGATAAGACACAACAGGTATTATACATAGTCTCATTAGATAATATGAAATATATCATTCTTATTATATATTATTAATTATATATATACGTCATTCTCTTTACAGGTCTTTAAAACTACTGACTTCAGCACAGGTGGAAAGCATTTCGATGTACATGCTCCCTATACGAGAGATGACTTAGATGTTGTAAGAGAAGAATGGGCAAAAGCCCTACAAAGAGTGGGAATTTTTAGATTTAATTTTATTGACAATGATGAATAAAGAATAACTTTGTTCTCATAATTATTTTTGTGTGAATGTGAATGAATTTTTATGAATTGTCATATGTGTGTGAAGATGATCAATACATAACTATTTCTACATGTGTCTAAATGTGAAAAGAGATGAAATGAATGGAACTATAGTTTGCTACTGGTTTCAACATGTGTGTGATGAAAAAATAATATGAATTAAATGTGCTTATACATGTGTGTGAATCACATATATATAATATTGTCCATCTTGTTAATTTTACAGGTTTTTTTTGAAGTTAAACAGACAAATTTTATTGTGGAGGAGCCATATGGCATCTACATGAGGAGAAAAATAAACTACAAGACCACACAAAGATCAAGAACAGATACAAACCACCACAAAAACTCATATCGGAATCTGATAAAGACAATGATGTATAGATCCCTCTTCTCCTTCGCTGGCTAAGGCTGCTTTCTATGAGGAATACCTTCAACCTGAGTATGTATATGTGGTAGAGTACCTGCACAAAATCGGTGTTCCAAAAGGATATTTTTCCCGCACTTGATGCCATACAAACTCCACAACAAAATTGACCGAGAAAGAAAATCTACCACGAGAAGAGAAAGCAGCGATGATTAACAACGAGATAGACAAACAAGAGAACAATCTAAATAGAAAGCCAGTAAAAGAGAAAGGGGATAGGAAACTCGTCGTAGCCGGGCTCAACGACAGGGAGGAAGAAGACCGCTGCCTCCAAAGACACCACGCTCACACACCTCCCGAAGAAGAGATCCTGCTGATGACGGGCGAGAAGAGGTCGAGGGGGAGCGGGGCACTGCTTTGCGAAGGCCAAACCCCCTCCCCCCAGCCAGCCGCCTATGGAGGAAGAAACCCTAGAGGCTCTAGGGTAAGAGAGCAAAAGCCAATTAACTTAATTAGATGACTATGTTAATTTTACAGGTTTGTGGCATGTTGTTGGCTGATATCAATGGATGCCATAAACCTACAGTTCAAAACTGAACTGCAAGTTCTCATCTTGCTGACCAGCCATACAGTAGGCCTGCAAACTAATTAAAAAAAAATCTTAACATAGGCGTCAGTTATTTGAACAAAACTAACCCCAAAGACATACGATGGTGGTTTTTGATAAAAAAAACCGACGTCTATGTGGCCAGGAACCACGACCGTGCTGGGAAGCACGACCGTGGAGCCAGGCAGAGGATATGGCGTCGGTTATTAGCACAAAACCAACGTCAGTTCAGCTGATATGGCTACGAAACATGACCGTGCTAGGAAGCACGACCGTGGTGGTAGGGGTGATGGCATATGTTATCTTACAAAACCGACGCCTACATGCCCTTTCATGGCGCATTTTTGGTTGCAGAAAGCGTTGTGACGTCGGTTCTTTTAATAACCGACGTCTGTAACAATTCTATAGTGTCAGTTATCTTACAAAATTGACGCCTATAGTCCCTTTGCTAGCGTGTTTTTAGTGGAGGGAAGCTTTTTGGCTTCGGTTGCGAACCGATGTCGAACATGTCCACCTTTAGCGGTGCCCACTTGGGTGTCGCTTGCAAAATGACACTAAAGCCCTTAATTAACCGACGCTAAAGGCATGTTTTATAGTAGTGTCCTCAGGGTTCCTCATATCCCAGAGTCTAAGCTTCCATCCTTCTTGCTTGAGTCTTGCTCTCCCTCTCTAGAGGTAACCCTACAAACAACCTTGCCACTGTAGGTTCTCTCTCCAAGGTGGATCAAGCTCATATGCATACACCTACATGGGTGAAACCTACGTTCACTCAAGATTAACTATGGTTCTGTATGATTAGCTCATAATCTATCCAACATGCCCTTCTGGCCTGGGTTTTAACCTACTGTCAGTACTACAGACGTACTCTATGTGCATACTATGCCATGCTCTTATAAGCCCATAGGGTTTCTATATGGTCATAACTAACCTCATCAATGAAGGAGCTATCCTTCACTTTAACATACATGACCCTTCCTAGGATGGGGTCGCCAAAGGTACTAGGCCATCCAACCTCACATGCCTCATATCATCATGGGTATCCAAACCAAAAGCATGTCCACCCACACACCTAGTCTACCATAACATCTAGCTCATTGTGTCATCTCTCTCTCTAACCTTCACTTAGGGTTAGGGTTAACATAATCCTCAGAGGATGTGCCAGGTCTCTACTTATAATGGAGGTCTCTACCTCCAAGACTAACTCTCTCTACATATCCTCCTGACAAGAAGGTCTAGCCTCAGGTCTCTCCTAAGGGCATGACAACATTTCCCATACAACCTAAGCATGAAACTATTCTTTAGTTTATGCTTAAACTATTAAGCTTATGTCCATGACATCTTATTTACATGCTTTTCATTAATTTCGTGGAGGATTCCTTAAACATTATCAACTTTACCCATAGGAAAAGAGACAAAACCCTAAACCTTATAGTCCTAACAGAATTAGGGTTGAGAAGGGATGAAAATAGATGAGTGAGTCCTAAAGGTATCTTATTTCGAGTCAAAACCTCAGATATTGGCTAGGTAGTCACACTGCATCCGGGAGTCCTCGTATTCTGACTAGCGGTGTGGAGGAATATCTTGCCAGCCCTCAGAGCGTGATCCTTTTCTAGGCAACTCAGTCTTTGGAAAATCCTCTAGTAACTCCCTTGGGTTCTACATAGTTTGTAAAATTTAATAATTACTAAAGATTAGATGAGAAACCAGTGCTCTGATACCAAAAGTAACAACCCCGCCTCCTGGTAACCCCCAATTAAGAGAGACCAAGAGGTAAAAGTGTTGGGTTTTAGGAGAGGCAGAAAAGGCAGCGGAAACAAAAAAAATTCTCCCCCAAACCCAGAACAAGGAAATCCGTCAACGTCAATACAATAGGAAAGGATGGTTTGTGGAATCATACCTTGCCCCGAGGCTTGCTCGGCGACAATACCTCGTGCCTTGCGTGGTCTTCACCTCCAGTCATGGACGGTGTCTGTGCAGCTCCTGGTCGCACCGGGACTGATGACTCCTGGTCTCACCGGAACTATCGGGATTGACAGTTGTCCTCCGGAGCGGCAGAAACCTCCCGCCTCTGAAGTAGTCCAAACAAACCACCTGGAACTCCAATCTCCTTATCCCACAAGGAATTGGAAGGAGTTGCACCCTCCTGTCATTGTACTAGTTGCCAACACACTCTCCTGCCACCAGTCACAATTGTAGTTGTCTTTCCCTTGCTGTGCCTCCCTTATCGGGTAGCACTTGCTCGGGATCTCTTAGTTACCAAAACCAGAGAGAACGACAACTTTGTAGAGCAACTGGTTGCACAGAGTTGTACTTTGAGAAGCCCCCAATACTCCTATATATATAGGAGGGTCATGGTACAGGGTTCTCCATCCCGGGCAATGCGGGACTAAAAGTAGGAGTAGAAGGGTTCAAGATTTTCCACAAAACCTACCAACTCGCAACCTGAACTGATCGTTTCACAATTGAAACGGTTGGTTGCGGACCTGAACCGGTCGGTTGACACCTCAACCGATCGGTTGGGACCCATGAGCCGGTCGATTCACTTCTGAACCGGTCGGTTCGTGGTCCTGATAAGTTCCCGATTGACTTTCCTTCTTTTGTTTCTAATTGGTATCAAATACCAATCCTTGTTCCAATCAAATTGGGCAAGTGAAATGCAAGGAAAATTCTCACCAATCCTACTTTCCCAACTTGCTCGGTTGCACCAGTTGAATCGATTGTTTCAACACTTGAAGCAATCGTTTCACCCTGACCATGAGCCGATCGACTCACAACTTGAGGTGATCGGTTCACCAAGCTGAGCCGATCAGTTCATCTCATGAGTCGATCGTTTGGGAGTGCAAATTGTGCAAAATCAGTCAATTGCGATTTCAATCAATCCGATACTCCAATCAATGTGTCCAATACCTTGAACATTATGACATTGAGCTATCAATTAATTGAGTGTTTAATTGAACTACTAAACTCCTTTAGTAATCAATCTAAACATTGTTTGTGGACAAAACTCCTCTTCCAGGTTAAATCCTATGTGTGTGACCCTGCAGGTCCTTTTCACGTTGGCAGTGAAAGTCCATAACACATGACTTCACAAGCAAAGAGCGGTGCCTAGTCACACATCAGTGCTACCCAAGTGAAATAGAAAGTTGGAGAACAACTTTCAATCCTACAATCTGTAAATGGTGTTACAGTGAATGTATAATTCCTTTGTCACTGATATCCTGAATGAACTCGAGGCATGGAACAATCATCCTGTCAACGTTCATTCACTTTCTTGATCTCAGAGTAGATTGAACAAGATATGTATGACATCAATATCACATACTGATTCACACATGCATGCGCATGCCTATCTCAATCCTACTCATCAAGTGGCCTTGGATATCAAACTCCCTCAGGAGGGACAAATCCCATATCTATCACTCACCCCTCAAAAGCCCCATGTGTCAAAGCCACCCAATCATCACCTTTATAACAACCCATATTTTAGGACTGTGTTTGATGATGTCAAAGTGTGCCCAACGACATGTGTTGAGTGTAGTGATTTTAGGTCAAAGAATCACACTCACCACCATCACTGTGAGTACTGACTGTGACTACCATGTCATGGTTCCATGTGTCAAACTCACGGTGGGTCTCTCCGGTACACTTGTTCTCTAAAAAGTACCTATGTGTTTGGTTTGATATCTCTATATCATGACTAATGAGATTCTGTCATCAACCAACACCAAAATCTAGTCTTGTGTGTCATTGTTTTTTATCTACCTTCCACAATGACATCCGACTAGGGACATAACAAGAATGTACAAACTCTTAGTACCCGTATGATCTCATCGTTCAGGTCCTGAACCTAAAGGCATACTTCATTGAGTATTGTCATTCTCTAGACATTCAATCTGTTTTGTCACTATCTCAGTTACTAAACCAGAAAGAATTGGAAGCTTGCCTTTGACGTTTATCAAATCAATCTTAATGTATCCAATCAATCATCCCATGATTGGCTCTCAGGGCATACATACCAACAGACTCCCACTTGCACTGCGAGCCAATCACCCTTGAATCATATTCATAGTGATCTTAAAACAAGTCCCACATGTTACTGTGCTCTAGTGCGAACATAGTGAGTGATGGCAACACCTTGCCAAAGTCAGTATAAATTACATGTCTCTCTTCTCTTCGTTGTACGTCACATGTATGAGATGGAGTTTCCATAATATGCGATCTAGTATTCCTTTGCTAACCTTTAGCCGCATCATCAAGGATTCCATACTTGTCATCAATGAGCGGAATATCTATAAGTTCATCTCATGAACTTCCAGATCCATATAGTATCCACTGCTGTTCTCTAACACACACTACTACAGAAATAGCATTCAATGTCGCTTTTATGGGCGTCGGTTATTAAGGAAAACCGACACCTATAATATAAGGCGTCGGTTGTTTAAGCAAACCGACGTCTATATTTGAAGACCAGCCAGACACGGGTACCGCTTTGTATTCAGCGTCGGTTGACAATAACAAACCGACGCCTAAAAGCTCCCGCGAAATCCAATTTTCGAGCGAAAAGAAAAAGTGTCACATACAGTGTCGGTTATTTAAATAGCCACCGATGCCTATGTGTGATGAAACTTTACGCGAAAAGTGTCACTTTCAGCGTCGGTTATCCGTTGATAACCGATGCCGAAAGTGGTTCCCGCCAAACAATTTCGTGAAAATATCGTCCAATTGAGCGTCGGTTGGTTCAAACAACCAACGCTAAAGTGGTTTAGGC
Source organism: Alisma plantago-aquatica (assembly GCA_963693085.1). Lineage (NCBI taxonomy): Eukaryota > Viridiplantae > Streptophyta > Magnoliopsida > Alismatales > Alismataceae > Alisma > Alisma plantago-aquatica. The sequence goes on from OY856415.1 coordinate 146,393,382, forward strand.
GTCGGTTGTGTCAAACAACCGACGCTATTGGTGAACTTAATGTACCACGATCACCCGACTCTTCCCCTTTCTTCTGTTTCATCGCCTAAACTGTTCCCCGGCCCTTTCGTCTCTGCTGTCGCCCGACCCTCCACTCTGCCGCAACCACCCCTCCACGACAGTGCCACCGCACCACCTTCTCCGCCGCCGCCTTCTCCTCCGGTGCCTCCACGCCGCCTTCTCCTCCGGTGCCTCCACGCCGCCGCCAGTGCCTCCACACTACCGCCGCCAGGCTGACAGAAGCTACTTATCCACCGACAGCTAGCTGCTTCTCCACCGCCGTTGCGCCGCCGCCAGGCCGACAGCTAGCTAGCTGCTTCTCCGCCGCCGCCTGCTCATCGATCATCGTGCACTGCCGTCAGTTCGACAACAGCTCCTCTCCAGACCGGACATAACTCATCTAGCCCTAGCCCTACCTTCCAGGTTTTACCACAGCTCCTCTCTAGGCCAGATTCACACATTAATATTTCCAATAATATAGGAAATAAATGCTAGCTCCAATTATAGACATATTGTATATGGTTTTGATCAGAAAAATGCATAGATTATGAATAAAATTTTCTCGAAAACCCTAGTTTGATGAGCATGTTGTTAATCATGTTAATTATGATTCTTCTATATTTTCTGATGTCATTATATAATTATGTGATCCCAACATATTAAATTGAATTAGAATGATTTCATGAATTATAGGGTTTTAAAGTTGATAAACATGTACATGCGGAAATAGGGTTATTAAACCAATGGTTATAACATAGTATGATCTTAATCTGATCTGGATGTTCATAATAATGTAGTATGTTAAATATGATGATTAGGGATACATATAATGTCTAGTAAAGATTCCTAGACCTTTTGTTTGAAACTATTGATTTCTTGATTTATTATTTAATAATGCTCTGTTGATTAGGATTAACCATGTTGCCTGTAGTTTATAGACATTTATTATATATAAGAATGACAACACATGTATTTGTTGGCCTAGAAACCCGTCCAAGATTTACTCATTAGGAGTAAATCTTGGATATTCCCCGGTTTGGGACTGTTCTTGAACACCTAATCTCACTTAGGATGTAAGTGTATAATGTGTATTGGGTTTTTGAGAAATTTTCGGTAGCATTTCCCTGTTTGTTCTCTAAGTATATATGTACTTAGAGAACAATGGGGAAATGCTGCCGAAATTTTCTTGAAAACCCAATACACATTATACACTTACTAGTGAGATTAGGTGTTCAAGGATGGGATAGGTGGTACACATTTATTATATATAAGAATGACATCAAATGTGTTTGTTGCCCTAGAAACCCGCCCAAGATTGACTCATTAGGAGTAAATCTTGGATAGTCCCCGGTTTGGGACTGTTCTTGAACACCTAATCTCACTTAGGATGTAAGTGTATAATGTGTATTGGGTTTTTGAGAAAATTTCGGTAGCATTTCCCCGTTTGTTCTCTAAGTATATATGTACTTAGAGAACAGCGGGGAAATGCTGCTGAAATTTTCTTGAAAACCCAACACACATTATACACTTACTAGTGAGATTAGGTGTTCAAGGATGGGATAGGTGGTACACATTTATTATATATAAGAATGACATCACATTATACACTTAGGTAGGATGTAAGTGTATACCCTAATCTTTTCCTAATATATACTTGTTTTCTCTGATCATAGAATGGATAGATCATGGATGTCCATTCGTAATCGTTGCACCCCAGAGTTTATATCTGGTCTTGATCAGTTTATTAGATTTGCCGAGGAACATAGGAAAAAACCTACATATAGGTTCTACTGTCCATGTAGGCATTGCGGTAACAACTTGAAAGTCAACACTGGTGAGGAAATCAAAAGTCATGTCATGTGCAACGAGATTGTACAAGGCTATACAGAATGGCACTGGCATGGAGAGATTTCAAAATCAAAACTAGTAGATGTCGATAGCAGTGCTTGGGTGGAAGAAGAAATTGCCTCCGATGACGTAAATGTGAACGAACCAGTTCCAGCAGACATCGTTGATGCGATGCTGGATAGTTGTAGGGTAGAGCACACCGATCCACCTCCTATCTTTAGAAACATTGTGCATGATGCTGAGATACCGTTATACACAGGCTGTGCTAAGTTTACGAAGCTTAGCGCTGTGTTGAGATTGTATAAGTTGAAAGCTAACAATAGATGGAGCGACAAAAGCTTCACTTCATTGTTGACTTTGTTGAAAGAAATGCTTCCTGAAGGAAACGAGCTGCCAATCTCAACATACCAGGTAAAGAAAATGTTGTGCCCAATGGGAATGGAGGCCAAGAAGATACACGCATGCCCGAATGATTGTGTATTATTTCAAAAGGACTATGTAGATTTGAAAGATTGTCCAAAATGTGGTGCGTCACGATATAAATTGACGACTTCAGGGGAGTCCAAAACTGGTTCTCCTTCCAAGGTGTTGTGGTATCTACCTATAATATCACAGTTTCAACGCTTGTTTGCAAATCCGAAAGATGCGAAGATTTGACGTGGCATGCAGATGTTAAGAAAAATAATGATGGGATCCTACGACATGCGTCTGATTCCCCACAGTGGAAGAAGATTGATCTATTGTACCCCAAATTTGGTGAAGAAGATAGGAATCTAAGACTTGGGCTTTGTACAGATGGGATGAATCCGTATGGGACATTGAGCAGCCAACATAGCACTTGGCCAGTCATGCTTGTTATATACAATCTTCCTCCCTGGATGTGTATGAAAAAGAAGTACGTTATGTTGTCGTTGTTGATATCGGGCCCTAAACAACCCGGAAATGATATCGATGTTTATCTTGAACCTTTGATTGATGACTTAAAGAAACTTTGGGCTGAAGGTGTGATGACCTATGATGCTTCAGCAAGAGAGACATTTCGTTTGCACGCTATGTTGTTTTGCACTGTTAATGACTTTCCAGCATGTGGGAATTTGTCTGGATATAGTGTCAAAGGAGCTAAAGCGTGTCCTATATGTGAAGAAAACACTGATTCAATAAGACTAAAACATGGCGGCAAGACTGTATATCTTGGTCATCGAAGGTTTCTTTCAAAATTCCATCCGTATCATAGGAAGCGTAAAGCATTCAATGGATGGAATGATGAACGGAGTGCACCTAAACCTATACCAGGGGATGTTGTTTATGCAAGAGTAAAAGACATTGTCAATGAATTTGGTAAGAAATCACAATGTAGTATGGCCACACGGAGTGACAATTCTTCATTCAAGAAGAAGTCAATATTTTGGGATCTTCCTTATTGGAGTTCTTTGACAGTCAGGCATTGTATCGATGTAATGCACGTTGAGAAAAATGTCTGTGATAGCATCATTGGTACTCTGTTAAATATACCAGGTAAGACTAAAGATGGGATAAAATCCAGACTGGACCTACGTGAAATGGGAATAAGGTCAGAATTAACAGAATTACGTGAAATGGGTAATAAAAGAACATACTTACCTCCCTCTTGTTACACGTTGTCTAGAAAGGAGAAGAAAACTTTTTGTGAATGCTTGGTAAATGTTAAGGTGCCACATGGTTACTCATCCAACATCCGTAGATTGGTATCAATGAAAGATATGAAGTTGATAGGTCTTAAATCTCATGATTGTCACACTCTAATGCAACAAATATTGCCCGTGGCAATTCGATCTATATTGTCGAAGCATGTAAGGTTTGCAATTACCAGACTTTGTTTCTTTTTCAACAGTCTATGCAGCAAAGTTATTGACCCTGATACTCTCGATAATTTGCAAAGAGAAGTGGTTGTTACCCTATGTCATCTTGAGCTGTATTTCCCTCCTTCGTTCTTTGATATCATGGTACATCTTGCTGTCCACTTGACTAGGGAAGTGAAAATGTTGGGACCAATTTTCTTGCATTGGATGTATCCCTTTGAACGATACATGAGCGTTTTTAAAGGTGATGTTCAAAACCGTTATCGGCCTGAAGGGAGTATTATTGAAGGTTATCTGGCGAGAGAGGTTATGGATTTTTGCAATGACTTTCTTAGTGGTAATGACACTCCTGATAATGACAAGAATATTGAGGAGGGCAAAGGAATTTTGGGATCACGGGTGAAAGTAATCAGCCGTGAGCAGTTGGAACAAGCTCACTTGTATATTTTACACAATATGGACGAAGTGAGTGTTTATATCGAGGAACATACCAATTTCATAAAGAGACAACATCCTCGAGCAAGTTCAATGTGGCTTGCTAGAGATCATAATAAGACTTTTACTAAGTGGTTTGAAGATAAAGTCTTACATCAACTATCTCAAACACCAAATGATATTACAGAAACTATCAAATGCCTCGCCTTTAAACCAAAACCGAATGTTATGTCTTATGAAGGGTTTGACATTAATGGATTCACATATTACACAAAGCGCCAAGATGATAAGAGTGTCGTCCAAAATAGTGGGGTCACTCTTCAAGCGTTGACTATGTACTTTGCAAGTGCAAAGGATAAGAGTCCACGTGAAGCTAAAATGTCATATTACGGTGTCATTGAAGACATTTGGGAGTTTGACTACATAGATTTCAAAATTCCGCTCTTTAAATGTAATTGGGTTGATAAAACCAAAGGAGTTATAGTGGATGAATTGGGTTTCACTTTGGTGAACTTTGAAAAGATTGGCGAGAAGGGTGAACCATTCATATTGGCATCACAGGAGAAACAAATATTATATATCGATGATCCTACAAATGATAAATGGTCAGTTGTTCTTCATGGTAAAAGACAGTTCATTGAAGATCCTATAGATGAAGAAGAGTACTATGATAAGTATGATGACTCCAGTCCATTCTCAGTTTGGTTGCCAACTCCACAAAATATTGAAGCTAATGATGACTTATATGTGCGCGGAGATCACAATGAAGGATTGTTAATTGATAAAAGATCACAATTTTAGAGACATGTATGTTTATACAAATGCTAAATGTTTGCCTTTTTCTAGTTTATACAAATGCTAAATGTTTGCCTTTTTCTAGTTAATACAAATGCTAAATGTTTGCCTTTTTCTAGTTAATACAAATGCTAAATGTTTGCCTTTTTCTAGTTAATACAAATGCTAAATGTTTGCCTTTTTAATGACATTTTCAGATGGCTGACCATGATGAGCATGATGTCCATGATGAGCATGAAGTCCATGATGAGCATGCTGTCCATGACGAGCATGGCGAGGATACCAATGTAAGTTCTAAAAGCATATCCTGTATTTCTATAAAATTCATTATCTTCTAGTTATGTCATATATCTTATATTTCTATATTAGGCTAATTCAGTGTGTTTATTTTTGTCAAATTTTAGGTTGATGAGCACATGTACCCACTGAAGCACTGGAGCAACTTGATGCGCAGCACCAAACACTTAATAAGAAAAGGGGCATCACTCTGTTGAAGAAGTTAATAGTGCTTAGTGGCAGTGGATCCAAATTGGTTGTGGAGTTTGATAATGGAGGAAATGCAATTGGAGTGAACCGCAATAATTTTGTAAACTATCTTGGGTGTACCACTCGGAGCCATTGTGGTGTTAAGTATGATAATTGGCATAAAGTTCCTCAGGGGAAAAAAGACTTGATATGGAAGGATTTATGTGTGAGTTATTATTATTTGCAATTCTATTTTGTAGATTACAAATTCTATTATTTGCAATTCTATTTTGGATACTAGTTAATAACATTTCTATTTTATATAATCTGTTTGCATTGGATGAGAAGTTGCATCGTAAAAGTGTGATGCAACGCGCTGGAAAGATGCTTAGGAATTATAGGACAAATCTGAACAGAGAATACATAAAAGAGGGTGATAAGAAAAAGAAGTCAGCCCTTGAACAATGGAACTTCTTGGACAAAGAAGATTGGGACAATTTTGTTGCTTCAAGAAAATCTGAAGAATTCAAGGTATTAGGCGTCACACCCAATTTAATTAATATACATTGTATTCACCTATTCAAGATTAACATTTAGTGATACTAACCAAATCATTAATGTGCATACTAACTAGGCCCTCAGTGACACACAAAAAGCAAGGCATGCACTGAATGTGCATGACCACACTATGGGTCCAAAAGGCTATGCAAGCGTTCGCCAAAGACTACATGCGGAGTCTGCGGCTACTCAGGAGTCTGCTCCTACTCAGGAGTCTGCCACACCCATGCCTCGCCATGATATCTGGATAGCTGGGAGGCAAAACAAGAAGGGTGAAATAAAGAAGCCCGTAACTGCTGAGGCGGTTGCGAAAATGGTAAAATACAACTCTTAGAGCAATCGTTTGAATATTGATTATTTGTGGTGTTAACTTACCAATTTATGTTGATGGTGATTAGAAGGAGCTGCACGAGCAGAGGAAACAAGGCACGTTCATCCCTCAGGGCACAAGGGATGAATTGACAGTTGCTCTGGGTAACCCAGAGCATCCTGGACGTGTTAGGGGTGCAGGCGCTGGTGTGGGCATCAAAGCATTCTTTGGGAAATCCCAGCGCAAACCCAGAGCTGGACTTTCTCAAGAAGAGGTAACCTATTCTTTTTTAGAATGTTACTGTAAAAGGAAATTCAATAATAAGAAGCTAATGTTTCTTTTATCCATGTATAGGAGAATTAGAGAGTCGAGGATATAGTTGCTAAGAAGGTCATTGATGTAGTTGCTGAGAAGGTCAAGGAAGAATTGTTGCGGTGGCAGGCATCTCAGGCTTCCAATCAGCCTATGGCGACCCACTCTTCTCCTGATGCACATACTACGAGTAATCCTGGAGACCCATCGCCTAACACGTCTACTGTAAGTATTGTTTATGACATTGTAGCTAGTCTTTTCAAGATGATATGTTTTCAAGATGATATGTATATATGTATAACATTCTTTACGTAAATTTGTAGGCATTGAAGCCATGCCGCTTAAGAATACAAGACTATGTTGTTGCAGAGGTGCAGGCTTACCCGTCCCTTCCTGGGGAAAGGTTTCACAGGACTCCAATGCCACAAGGCTATGTTCGTGTGGGCCCATTACGTGTGTTACCCGATTGGAGGGAAGCTACATTGCCGTATCCCCACCCGGATATTGATACACTTGCTGAGGCAGAAGACGGGGTCATATTGTGGCCCAAAGTAGATGTCGTCTACACTACTAAAATTGTAAGATAAATTTACATTGATTTAGATTGTTAATGTGTATATATGATGTCAACTGATCTGAAATTATATATACAGGTTAAAAAGAAGACACCAGGAGCACCTAGGCCTCCACCTCCACTTCCCGCATTACCAACTTGGGTTCCAACTGACCTAACATACCCGTTAGGTCCTGCTTGTAGGGGAATGGCATGTTGGCTACGGGCACATAATATACATTGCCCGATAATTGTTTCTTTAGATGCAGATTATCCAGGTCAATCATACGATAACTCTTTATTTATACAAGATATTATTGAGTTGTTTATGTATGATTGGCTGAATACATCAATGATAGAGACGTGGATAAGGTGCGATCTTGTTTATACATCCATATACCTTGTGTAAGATCCGGTGATCTGGTTTCTTATATATTAATGCATACGTAATACATGTTTTGCAGCTACTTAGTCGAAGATCATTGCAAACAATTTGCATTTGATCATGTGGGATTTTTGATTCCATCATTGATTAGTATGGTAGCTAAAGACCCTGATAGTGTTCAACAATACTGAATAGATGCTTTTACAATTTTTGGTCAGCAAAAGAAGACGATAATAATAGCTCCATTCAATGTCAAGTAAGTTTACTTTATTTATAATTTGGACTTAAGAAAATTCCATTTTTATTGTGCATTTGGAGTTATTAATTGTTAACTTTTTACCTCTAGCGGTAGACATTGGGAGTTACTAGTTATTGTCCCCGGGACGTTCACTGTTTATTATCTAGATCCCACGGGAAGTACATTAAACACTAAAATTGGACACGTAATGAGAATGTCATTATTCTGGTGAGAAATATTTCATTTTTGTATCTGTTAACATCTGTTATTACATTACTATTTACTTATGTAATTTACCGTGTTATATTAACATGTAGGGGTTTCGATGCATTCAAAAAGGCTAGAGGAACGGTCCCAAGGAAAAAGAACCAGCCAATAAATTGGGAGAACGTACAAGTAAGTTCCCGACTCCAATGTATATATTATTGATGTGAATTGTGCTTAGTTGTATTATTTTGTATGTTTCAATTTATAGTGCGCTACACAAGACAATGGCTGGGCATGCACATACTATGTGATGCGATTTATGCAGATGATTATCAAACATGCCGCATTGGACATCGATACCATACATGAGGTATTATATATAGTCTCATTAGTTAGTATGAAATATATCAATCTTATTTTTATATTATTACTTATATATATACATCATTCTCTTTGCAGGTGTTTAAAACTGACAACACTATAGGTAAACGCTTAAAAAATATACATGCTCCATATACGGTGGAAGCATTAAATGAAATAAGAGAAGAATGGGCAAAAGCCATACAATTAGTGGCAACTGTAAGATATAATTGGGATGTTGATAGCGATAATGAATGATACTTTGTAAATGAATATTTCTGAATGTTAATACATGTATTTGAATGTTTCTATATGTGTGAATGTGAGAATTGAATTTATGTCTGAATGTATCTACTTGTTTGAAATTTTCCTTGGGACTTTTGCAGGTTTGTGGCCTGTTTGTAGGCTGATATCAATGGATGTCGTAAACCTGCAATTCAGAAAACTGAACTGCAGGTTCTCATCCTGCTGACCAGCCACAGCAGGCCTGCAAACTGATATGAAAAAAAAGAAAATATAAATAGGTGTCGGTTATTTACAGAAAACCGTCAGCAAAGACCTACAGCGTCGGGTTTCTGAACAAAACTGACGCCTAATGTGGCAACAACCGTACTCGAAATGGCGTCGGTTGTTCGTGTCAAACCGACGCCTATAATACATATAGGCGTCGGTCTTTTAGTAGATAACCGACGCCAAACTGGTTCGTGCCACAGAAAACAGCGTCATCTAGGACACTTTCTGCGTCGGTTACCAAGTAAACACCGACGCTATAGTCCATATAGGCGTCGGTCTTTCAGTAGATAACCGACGCAGAATGTGTCCTAGATGATGTCGTTTTCTATGGCGCGGACCCTTTTGGCGTCGGTTATCTACTAAAAGACCGACGCCTATATGTATTATAGGCGTCGGTTAAAAAACCGACGCCGAAGTGTTCGACCTTTAGTGGCGCCCACATAGGCGTCGCTCAGAAACCGATGCCAAAGGGGGTTAAACATCCGACGCCAAAGGCTGTTTCTGTAGTAGTGACACGGATACTCGACATTTCCCTTTAAATGGTTTTATTGGAACACTTCCAATTATCAACAAACTTTCACTTTTATATATCTCTATATCATGGTTCCATGTGTCAAACTCACGGTGGGTCTGTCCGGTACACTTGTTCTCTAACAAGTACCTATGTGTTTGATTTGATATCTCTATATCATGACTAATGAGATTCTGTCATCAACCAACACCACAATCTAGTCTTGTGTGTCATTGTTGTCTATCTACCTTCCACAATGACATCCGACTAGGGACATAACAAGAATGTACAAACTCTTAGCATCCGTATGATCTCATCGTTCAGGTCCTGAACTTGAAGGCATACGTCATTCAGTATTGTCATTCTCTAGACATTCAATCTGTTCTGTCACTATCTCATATGACTGAACTAGAAAGAATTGGAATCTTACCTTTGATGTTTATCAAATCAATCTTAAAATATCCCATCAATCATCCCATGATTGGCTCTCAGGGCATACATACCAACAGACTCCCACTTGCACTGTGAGCCAATCACCCTTGAATCATATTCATAGTGATCTTCAAACATGTCCCACATGTTACTGTGCTCTAGTGCAAACATAGTGAGTGATGGCAACACCTTGCCAAAGTCAATATAAATTGCATGTCTCTCATCTCTTCGTTGTACGTCACACGTATGAGATGGAGTTGTCGTAATATGCGATCTAGTATTCCTTTGCTAACCTTTAGCCACATTGCATGATCAAGGATTCCATACTTGTCATCAATGAGCGAAATATCTGTAAGTTCATCTCATGAACTTCCAGATCCATATAGTATCCACTGTTGTTCTCTAACACACGGATACTCGGCATTTCCCTTTAAATGGTTTTATTGGAACACTTCCAATTATCAATAAACTTTCACTTTTATATATCTTATATATAATTTGTGATTAATTTTCTGTCCTTTTAGAAGTTCGCATCAATGTAACTATTTACATTGAACTCTTCCTTATCTCCATAGAACTAGTACTTCTCAAGTACTTATCAAGTTCTCATGGTATTCCAGTAACCCTTACTGAAAGTAGACAGACATCCACTCATCATGTCCCACATACGAGTTATCAGGATGAGCACATCATATTGTCATGTACTACATACAAGATGATGAAAGCATTTTGTTCTTGCCATGCAAGATAAAGGGATGATTACATACATGATAGATCCATATCTATTCTTAGTGTTCCCATTCTTCATAAGAATTGGACACTTGGCCTTGGGATACTAACTCCATGTAACATGGACAAGTTTTCTCCCATTGAATTTGTGCATACTGAACCCTTCAATATAGATTGCCAATGTATTCTTTCTCTTTTCAGGTCAAGAGGTTTTTGAGAACTATCTCTATAGATATCTATTCCTATCACATAGTAAATATCTCTATCTTCCTTTAAGATAATTTCCACTTTTGGATTTCCATTCTAGAACATTTCCATTTCACATCAACATGTGGATTGTGAACACGCTCCCACTAAATAACATATCCCTTCTTTATCTCTGACATATCAGTCAAGCCCTTTGACTATATCATCAAAGTAAAGATCCAATTCTGAGTTGCTTGTACTCAATCAATCACATTGATTAGTCCATTGTAACTTATAGACTTCATTTGCATTAGTGGATTTATAAACCTTATAGATTGTGTCACGTACACATCCTTGTTTTATTACTCATAGGAATGCGGTTTTAGTATCCATATGCCAAATGTCTTAGTCATTAAGTTGCAATCAACAAGCATCATCCTTCTCAAAATATTATCCATGTGTCTTAATGCTTAAGACTTATTTGCACTTATGGATTTCCATCCAATGGGTGCTACCATCAAGGTCATACCTTATGGTTCACATGGAAGTCATTTAGGATGTAATGGTCATATACCATAACTCAAAATCCGGTTCCTCATATTCATCTGGATAGTTGACTCATCACATGGACAACTCATCACATAGATATTTGAGGTGTATCTGTCAAGGATATAAGAACTCACAACTCCTTGTGATTCCTAATGTCCTTTATTAGTGTGGGGTATTCTTTTATTAAGAAGAAATCAGTTATTTGATAATCATTCTCTAACTCCTTAGAGTATGATTCCTTCTTGATTTAGACATCACCATGCCTTAATCATGAGTTCACTATGATAAACTATCATAATCACTCATAAGGATCTCAAACATTTAGTCCAAGTATTTCATTCATTGATCTCATCAAGAATTAACACTTTACCAAAATGTGTACTTCATTTATGATAATCTTGAGCACTTCAAGATATTCATATTGGTATTTCTCTAAACACCTTTTGAAGTATTAGCATTTGTTCCAATAGGTATGTAAATACATCACATGTATCATACCTAATAGGATAATCATTCTCCCACTATCTTTAGTGAAGATTGATTAATCATGTCCAAGATATTCATGTCTCTTACTGGTTCTCTAACCAAAAGAGTCTAGATTTATCCATCACATTGAAACTAGAAATGAATTTCTCATGATTGATGCTAATTTGATTGTTTGAGTTATTTATAACTTTTAGGTATCATTTTATCTTATGCATATCAAATACCACAAGATAAACAAGGCATTGCCTCAAAGATCATATCTTTAGAAATTGAAACATCTCTTTATTGATTGCCATCATTGTCATACAATATGCAAAAATAAAGTGTTTCTATCTATTGGCAAATATGAAATAGAAGTTCATAAATGTATTACATGCCTTTTAGGATGAAAATAAACTAAAGTACTCCTATCTATGGTGGCAACACTTGCCCCAATTATGAGTGCTTTACACATTACATCTTGGTATCATATACCTCAAAAGTGTTACAAGTTTACTTTCATGACATCTTCAAGTGGAGACGTCAGTCGCCTCCTTCTTCTTTTGTTCTTCCAGATAGAGAGGACAATTCCTTTTCCAATGTCCTGGCTTTTGACAATGGTGGCAATTGCCTTTCTTGGTCACGCCTCCCTTGGCCTTGAGAGATGAAGACGACTTGGGCTCCTGTCTAGCATCAGAACCTTTCTTAGATTTGCCCTTGCCCTTGTGCTTGGACTTGCCTTTCTTGCGACCACCATCACAAACATAGGTTTGTCCTTCTTCATCTGTATCTCGGCTGTCCTCAACATGCCCAACAACTCTGATAGTGCCCTATAAAAGTTGTTCATGTTGTAGTTCATCACAAACTGACTGTAGGATTCTGGCAACGATTGCAGTATTACGTCATTAGCCAACTCTTGGCTCAGTGGAAATCCCAGTCTTTGCAGGTTCTCCACATACCCAATCATCTTGAGTGTGTGAGGACCAACTGGATCTCCTTCTGTCATGACGCACTTGAACAGTGCCCTTGAGACATTGTATCTCTCTTGTCGTGCTTGATTTTTTTTTTTGAGAAAGGACGGGAAACCCTATGATGGGGGTTCCCCAAAAACTATAAATTATCTAGAACAAGATTTACAAGGTTCGAGCTACATGAAAGGAAAGGTTGCATTAAACTAACTCTATCTACTTGACCTCTATGAACAAAGTTGGCAACAATATGTGTTGCCCTATTGTCTAAATGATTAAGGTAGCTAAAACTACAAGATGAAAACAAAGCCTATAACGAGTGAATGCCTTCTACTACAGAGCCAAGATAGTCCCTTCGCACCACAATGTTGCTGCAAGCTTGGACAATCGTCATGGAGTCTGATTCCACATCCACATGCGTAACACCTTCTTTGATCGCCCACATCAGTGCCATCCTCACAGCCAGTGCCTCGGTCATAGCTACGTCTTTTCCTGAAGATACCTTCTCCCCCGCCACTCCTACCAGTGTCCCCGTAGTGTTCCTCATCACAGCGCATATGCCCACAGCACCATCTTCACCATAAGACCCATCAACATTCAACTTCATATGTCCTATCGTCGGTGCTCTCCACCCCCTTTCCTGCTGCGTGTGTCCGTTCGTTGCCCTTTACATGGGCTGATTCAACCGCTCGTCACCCATTCTCACGGACATCAGTGCGCATCGGTAAAAAAAATTGTTGTTAGCTTCTATGCTATTAAACACACGACAACATCTCCCTCTCCACACCGCCCACATAGCAGCTACAATCTACGCTTCCTCACAAATCATCGGCCTCGTCAATGCTTCCTTCATGGTTGCAGCTATATCCCCATCATTGACAATGTTGACCCAGTTCTGCACCTCCGTTGGTAGAAGTTCCCACACCTCTGTGGCATTTGGGCACTGGAATAGCAAATGGGGTATAGTCCACTTCTCCGCCATGCACGACACGCAAGTGCCATCCGGTATGCAGTGTCTATCAAACAGCCGTCCTCTGGTAGCTAGGCCCCCCGTGCAAATCATCCATAGAAAGTGGGTTGTCTTTGGACTCCAACCACCGTGCCAAATCTTTTTCCACAAGTCGTCCCTTTATGCATTTTTATACCGTCTCGCTTCCGCTTTCCCCATCAATCCCAACAAATAGGCTGACCAGACTGTGAATTCTCCCGTTTTTTATGGCCACCACATCAATGAATCATTTGGTCTTCAAGTGCTCGGTTGGATAACACAAATCCTCCTAGCATAGCTCTCCGGGAAGAAATCGCTCACTCTTTTCATCTCCCATCCAGTGTCGTCCTCTGTCATGAGATCTTTGACTCGGTTATAGCCAGCGTTCCTTTCATTTTTTAAACGTGCAAGCTTGTCCTCCTCCTCAGGTAGCCAGTAGTCCTCCAAAATGTTGATATTTGCCCCGTTCCCCACTCTCCACTGTGTTCATTCTGTCAGCAAAGCTTTGGCTCCCCACAGACTCCTCCACGTATAGCTCGGATCATGTCCACGTCTTTCTTCCCATATGGATGTCCTGGGAAAATATTTGGCTTTGAGAACTTTAGTTACCAGTGCTTCCGGGTGGCTTACTAACCTCCATAATTGTCTTGCTAGGAGGTTTTGGTTGAAAATGTTGAAATCTCTAAATCCCATCCCTCCTTGTCTCTTTGGCCTGCACAAATTATTCCAACTCACCCACAACATTTTCCGCTCCTTATCCTTTGCGCCCCACCAGAATCTACATATAATTCTCTGGATCTCGTCAATGGTTCCCACCGGTAGTTGGAAAATGCTCATTATGTAAGTAGGGATCGCTTGCGCCACCACTTTGATGAGTACCTCCCTTCCAGCTTTGGATAATAATTTTTCCGACCACCCTTGGAATTTTCTCAAAATCCTCTCCTTTATGAAGCTGAAAACTTGTTTTTTAGACCTCCCTATTGCTGTTGGTAGACCCAGATTTTTAGCATGACGGTCCACTTCCCTCACCCCTAATGTGTTCTTCAAACAAACTCGCTTCTCTCTTTTGACTCCCTTGCTGAAAACCACCTCCGTCTTTGAGAAATTGATCTTTTGTCCGGATGCCTGTTCATATTGGCTGATTATTTCAGCTAACTTCAGACATTCTATGGTGGTTGCTCTAGCAAAAAGAATGATGTCATCTGCGAAAAAAAGATGTGAGATACGTGGTGCTCTCCTACACGGTTGGATGCCATGCAAGAGATTGTCCTATGCTGCACTAATAAGTGAGGTAGAAAAAGCTTCTGCACACAAAAAAAAAGATAAGGGGAAAGAGGGTCTCCCTGGCGAAGTCCTCGTGCGGGTGATGTGCTTTGGGTTCAGTCTCCATTTATGGCAAACGCATGTTGAACAGTAGAAATGCAGTCTCTAATTTTGCTTATCCACTTCGCGCCAAATCCCATCCTTTCCATCACAAAACTCAGGAAGTCCCACTCTACTCTGTCATAAGCCTTTGACATGTCTAATTTCAGTGCAAGGCTGCCATTCTTCCTTCCTTTGTCCCTCTTCATGGAGTGGAAAAGCTCATAAGCAATCAGCGCAATATCCGTAATCATCCTTCCTGGGAAAAATGCACTTTGGTTTTCATATATCACACTATTCATGAGAGGCTTCATTCTATTCGTCATCACTTTAGAGGCAATTTTGTATATCACATTGCAAAGGCTAATGGGTCGATACTCCCCAACCATCCTTGCCTTCTCTACTTTTGGAATAAGAACCACTAAGGTGTCATTTGTATCTCTTATACTGTGTCCACCTTTCCACCATCCCTTGATATAATTTGCCACATCCTGTCCCACCGTGTCCCAATATTTTTGATAGAACAAAGCTTTCATCCTGTCTGGCCCCGGTGCTTTATTTGGATGCATCTGCTTTAGCGTTGTCCAGA
Source organism: Alisma plantago-aquatica (assembly GCA_963693085.1). Lineage (NCBI taxonomy): Eukaryota > Viridiplantae > Streptophyta > Magnoliopsida > Alismatales > Alismataceae > Alisma > Alisma plantago-aquatica. Next base: position 146,409,017 of record OY856415.1, read on the forward strand.
TTTCCTCTTCCGTGATATCACTCTCCAGATCCCTCCTTTGTTCCCCTGACACCACCTCCCTAATGCCTTTTGTTGCTTGCTCAAAACCCGAGGGGTTGCTCGACTAGAAAAGGGTTGAGAAATGCCTTATGATAACTTGCATGATCTCATTCTCCTGCTTTCTAAGGATGTCATTATCGTCTTATATACCATCAATCCAGTTCCTTCTTCTTCTGTTGGAGGCCTTTTGGGGGAAGTATGTAGTGTTCCAGTCTCCCTCTCTTAATTCTTTTACACGTGCTCGGACAGCCCAATATTCCTCATTTTTTTCCAGCCAATATTGTAATTCTTTGGATATTTCCTCCGCCCTATTCAAATTCGCATGATCCAGGGGAGTCCTTGAATTCTATTCAGCTAACTTTCTAGCTCCTTGACCTTTCGACTCCTCTCTCCAAATTTTTCTTTTGCCCACACTCTTAATGTGTTTTTACATTTAAGAAGTTTATTGCTGAGATCACCCCCTTCTTCACTCTCCCATGCCTCTTTAAAAATTTTTCCACATTCCTCTTCGCCAGCCCACATAGGTTCAAAAGCAAAGTAATTTTTCCTCCTTTTCTTACCGCTGCTCCTATTGTCCGCTTTAAGCATAGTGGGGGCATGATCAGACTCGTAGATAGGAAAATGGAATACCTTGCAGTTTTTAAAAAGATTTCTCCATTCCAGTTCAGGTAGGAACCTATCTAGCCTCTCCATTACCAGTGTTCTTTCAATCACACCCCTTTTCCAACTGAACGTAATTCCTTCAAAGCCCACATCAATCAGCCCACAATCATCTATGACGTCCCGAAAATTCTGTATGAATTTATCCTCCTTTGGTGGTCCTCCATTCTTTTCCGTGTTGGACACTATCTCATTGAAGTCCCCAAAGAAAATGACAGGTTCCTCAACCTCATTTTTTAGATTTCTCATCAGATCCCAGGTCTTAACTTTGCTTTCCTGGTCCGCCCATCCATAGATACCGATCGCTCTCCATTTTTGTCCGCTTTGATCTTTGATCATTCTTGCCACGTGTCTTCTAGAGAAATTGAGAATTTCCACACTGGTATCTTTCCACCAGAAGCCTAGACCACCAGACCTGCCTCGGCTAGATATGCACAACCCATCAGTAAATCTGCAGCTTCTTTTAACCTCTTCCAGCTTTGTATCAGCAATCATAGTCTCTGCCACGAAGACTATGTTTGGACGCTCTCTCCAAAACCCATGCCCAGAGAGCCTTGCACGTGTCAGGGTCACCCAACCCCTGACAGTTGCAGCTGAAGATTTTCATTGCCCTTCGCAGGATTGGTCTCCTCCAATCACCGCTACTTGAGTCACTACGACCCCATTTCTGCCTGAAGTGTCTGCACCATCTCCTTTAGAACATTTTTCCCCTGCTTCCTGTACAGGTTGGTCATCAACCTCCATGTCACAGAGATCCATCCCTCTGTTTCTTTTGCCTATTGTTTGATCCCATACCACTTAGTCTTCCGGAATGCCCAGTCGTACCCCCTGCTCATTTTGTAAACCCATGGGTAGTGTTTCTTCTTCCATCGGCTTTGTTTGTGTCCTAGCTTTATCTTTGTCCCTGCTTCCTTGCGCCGTTGTGCCCGGGTAATAGCTCTCCTCTCGCTACTTTCCTCCCTGCTTCCCTTCAATTTTTGGTAACATGTTCCCTGTTCTTCCCATGCGCATTCACTCTGGCTCTCATTGGTGTTTCCTTTCTTCTTGCTATGTGATTGCACGCAACACTGCTCATGTCCGCCTCCCTCAACCTATTCACAACGCTGTGTAGCCTGCTGCGTTTGGAGTTGCTCTGCCCATGCTAAGTTCACCGGCCCCTGATTACTGATGTCTGCTATCTCCTCGTCCTCCATCTCTGGCGGTTGTTCATCCACACGCTGGTTGTTACGTACCGTCTTGAGTTCTTCTGGTGTGTACGTTATCTTCTTCCTTCCCCCCGCCGTCATCTTGCCCTGGGAAACCCTCTCCCTCCGCCCCTCCTATCTTGACCCCGCCCCTTCCTGCTCTTCTCCCTCTCCACCTTCCCCTTCGAAGCCCCCCTCAGCACCTCCCCCGTGTATCCTCTCCCCCCTACTTGCACTCCCTTCTTGCGCTACAGGCCTGCTTCCCGCGCCTATTCTTTCCTCTGTCCCGCTGGCTTTCTTCCCGCTCGCTCCCTCCTCCCGGTTCACCTCTAGCGAAAAACCACTTCCCAACGAACTTCCGCACTCCTCCCTTTCACCCTTCTTCTGCGACGCCCCCCCTCCGCCCTGAGGTTTGAAGATGAGTTTACTCCTCGCTATCCCTAGACCTTCCTCCTTCCGATCCGCCACACGCCATTATTTCCAAGGAGAAGCCCGCATCCAGGTCCCCAACGCCTGTGGTGCTCGTCCCCTTCTTCATCGTTCACACAATCACGATCGACGTGCCCAAGTCTGCCGCAGATGAAACAAAAGTTCGACAGTCTTTCATATTTAATCTCGACATCCACCATAGCGCCACCCTTCATCCTAATTTTCTGGATGCGTTTTAGTGGTTTGGAGACGTCCAGGATTATCCAGACTCAGATGGACGAGTCCCATCCTAATCCGTCGATGTCTGTCTCGACCACCTCTCCGATCCTTCCCGCGATCTCCCAGATGTTTGCTTCAGCCCTGTACCCCAATGGGACGCCATATAGACAGACCCAAAACGGGCAACTGCTAATGACAATGTTGCCCGACTGTTCCTCTTTGCACACTTCCTTCAAAAGGAGCAGTCTCCCATCGAAGTGCCAGGGGGCTCCGTCAAGAACCCGCTGCTTATCCCTCCAGTGAGTGAACTGAATGATAAAGACCTCGCCCTTGATTTGCTTGAAGACGGTCGTCTCCTTCAGACTCCAGGCTTGGGATAGTGTTCTTTCCAGCGCCCTAAAATTGTAGGTCTGATCTGTAAGCAACCGCCTGACCAACAGGAGCTCTATGTGATCTTCTGTGTCGTCGCCGCTTTCAACCTGTTGTACGTCGACGGGGTCTTCTTCATCATCCGACAGCTTGAGACCTGCATATCTCGCCGCTAGATCCGCTGCCATCTTGAGACCGAAACCCAAAACACGACCTCACACTTGAACCTGCAAGAGAAAGACCCTTGATTAGGGTGGAGAGACGTCCACTTCCGCGTGCCCTAATCGCCAGAGTGACAGGAGATGGGGGGGACGGGCCTAATTATGAGGCTAGGCATAGCTCTGCGAGATACTATAGACAGGGATGCTTACAAGAAGCATGCCGATGATGCCATTGATGCAAAGTGTTTGATGTTGTGCTCTATGAACCATGAGTTGCAGAGACAACATGAGAACATGGGTGTCATTGAGATGATTCAGCATCTCAGGAACATGCATGAAGGGTTTTAGGGGAGGCAGAGAAGGCAGCGGAAACAAAAAAATTCTCCCCCAAACCCAGAACAAGGAAACACGTCAACGTCTATACAATAGGAAAGGATGGTTTGTGGAATCATACCTTGTCCCGAAGATTGCTCGGAGACAATACCTCACGCCTTGTGCGGTCTTCACCTCCGGTCTTGGACGGTGTCTATGCAGCTCCTGGTCGCACCAGGACTGACGACTCCTGGTCTCACCGGGACTGTCAGGATTGACAGTTGTCCTCCTGAGCGACAGAAACCTCCCGCCTGTGAAGTAGTCCACAAGGACCACCTGGAACTCCAATCTCCTTGTCCCATAAGAAATTGGAAGGAGTCACACCCTCCTGTCAGCGTACTAGTCACCAACACACTCTCCTGCCACCAGTTGCAACTGCAGTTGTCTTTCCTTTGTTGTGCCTCCCTTATCGGGTAGCACTTGCTCGGGCTCTCTCGGTTACCAAAACTAGAGAGAACGAAAACTTTGTAGAGTAACTGGTTGCACTGAGTTATAATTTGAGAAGACCCCAATACCCCTATATATGTAGGAGGGTTATGGGATAGGGTTCTCCATCCTTGGCAATGCGGGACTAAAAGAAGGAGTAGAAGGGTTCAAGATTTTCCACAAAAACAACCAACTCGCAACCTGAACCGATCGTTTCACAATTGAAACGGTCGGTTGGGGACCTAAACCGGTCGGTTGACACCTCAACCGATCGGTTGGGACCCATGAGCTGGTCGGTTCACTTCTGAGTCGGTCGGTTCATGGTCTTGATTAGTTCCCGGTTGACTTTCCTTCTTTTGTTTCTAATTGGTATCAAATACCAATCCTTGTTCCAATCAAATTGGGCAAGTGAAACGCAAGGAAAATTCTCACCAATCCTACTTTCCCAACTTGCTCGGTTGCACCAAATGAATCGATCGTTTCAACACTTGAAGCAATCGTTTCACCCTGACCATGAGCCGGTCGACTCACAACTTGATCTGATCGGTTCACCAAGCTGAGCCAATCGGTTCAACTCATGAGCCGATCGCTTGGGAGTGCAGATTGTGCAGAATCAACAAATTGTGATTTCAATCAATTCGATACTCCAATCAATGTGTCCAATACCTTGAACATTATGACATTGAGCTATCAATTAATTGAGTGTTTAATTGAACTACTAAATTCCTTTAGTAATCAATCTAAACATTGTTTGTGGACAAAACTCCTCTTCCAGGTTAAATCCTATGTGTGTGACCCTGCAGGTCCTTTTCACATTGGCAGTGAAAGTCCATAACACTTATGACTTCACAAGCAAAGAGTGGTGCCTAGTCACACATCAGTGCTAACCAAGTGAAATAGAAAGTTGGAGAACAACTTTCAATCCTACAATCCGTAAATGGTGTTATAGTGAATGTATAATTCCTTTGTCACTGATATCCCGAATGAACTCGAGGCATGGAACAATCATCCTGTCAATGTTCATTCACGTTCTTGATCTCAGAGTAGATTGAACGAGATATGTATGACATTAATATCACATATTGATTCACACATACGTGCGCACGCCTATCTCAATCCTACTCATCAAGTGGCCTTGGATATCAAACTCCCTCAGGAGGGACAAATCCCATATCTATCACTCACCCCTCAAAAGCCCCATGTGTCAAAGCCACCCAATCATCACCTTTATAACAACCCATGTTTTAGGACTGCGTTTGATGATGTCAAAGTGTGCCCAACGACATGTGTTGAGTGTAGTGATTTTAGGTCAAAGAATCACACTCACCACCATCACTGTGAGTACTGACTATGACTACCATGTCATGGTTCCATGTGTCAAACTCATGGTGGGTCTGTCTGGTACACTTGTTCTCTAACAAGTACCTATGTGTTTGGTTTGATATCTCTATATCATGACTAATGAGATTCTATCATCAACCAACACTACAATCTAGTATTGTGTGTCATTGTTGTCTATCTACCTTCCACAATGACATCCAACTAGGGACATAACAAGAATGTACAAACTCTTAGCATCTGTATGATCTCATTACGTCCTGAACCTGAAGGCATACGTCATTGAGTATTGTCATTCTCTAGACATCCAATCTGTTCTATCACTATCCCAACAATCATCCCATGATTGTCTCTCAGGGCATACATACCATCACAAAGTCATTATCTCAATTTCTGGATCAAAGGTTCGACAAATAATCAATAATAATTACTAAATTTTACCATACTATACTGAAAAGTTGTAATAAAATAAAACTTTGCATACCTTTTAGAAACTTGGATATCTAACTTCTATCCACATCTGGACTCTATTCTAACTAATCCTCCTTGCACTTTATTTCTTAATTTCACAATATGCCACTTTACTATTTGTCCTTTTCAATTTGTACCTAAATCACCGACAAACAAAATGTCGGTCAGCATAAATGAATATGTTGGTACGTGGGGGAAACAATAATCATGCAATTCACTGTAACAACATATTACTGTCAATTATGATTTAACAAACAACTTTATGTTTGAAACATAACTGCTCAATCCACACATACCCTATCCTCTACACTGTCCCTACAGTGGACCTAGATACTACCTTCCTTATGGTAGATCCCCATTAAACCCCTCATGATCCTACCTAACAGGTGAATCAATTTCTAGGGTTGAGTCGCATGGCACTACCCATAGGTAGCCCACTCCCTAACTCATGGTGTTCTAAAGAGTCTCATGGCACTACATGTGGGTAGCCCAATTTTGAACTCATGATAACCTGATGTCCTACTTAACCAGTAGGCCCTGTACTAGGTTACCCATTTCATCATTAACAAAGTCACAGAGGAGGACCAGAATCTGAGCTAGTCATGTATATATATTTATGGTGATAATCGTAGTCACTTTATAGTTGCATGAAATAAAAGTCATACAAGCAGTTATTTTCAGGCAACCGATAAAACATTTGGGAATCACCGTGAAACTAAAGCAATTAACCATAAGCGTGACCACATACCTGTACTGTAGATTTTTGAGATAGAATCAACCAAGAAGGGAAATCCAATGAAGCAAGTACAAGAATCCTAAAATAACATACAATTCTTTTTTACCCTAAACTAGGGTTTCTATATGTATTATCCTTCATACATAGGTTAAAACCCTAATTTAGTCAACTTTTCATGTAAAACATATTGAAACTCAACTTTAATATCCAATAAGTTAATACTTCTCAAATTAACCTATTAAACCTCAAATATTCATCCTTTATACTCAATTGGGGTTGCTTAGGTTTCTTATTCACAAAACCCTAATCATCTCAATTATCTTCATTAAGGATTGTTTAATCCAAACTATGTTCAAGAATCATTATATTACAGTTGTATACTTGCAATTTCGGGTTATGACCACGAAAACTCATATTTTCCCAAATTAGGGATTTTAGCCAATTAAACCATGTACATGGTCATAAAAACCCTAAAACCAACATACTAATCATCCTTTTATGATTTTGCCCTTTCTCTTACTCTTAAAAGGTTAAAATTGATCAAAAATATATAAAATATTCATCATGATTGTTTTTATATCTTTCTAGGGTTTTTCTGTCAGTTAATGCATTAAAAGATGTAAAACCCTATACTTTTTTAGTTTCAAGTAGAAATAGGCTTCAAATATAATTTCATTGTGTTCCTCTCGTTCTGAGGATAAATTTTCATATACAACACTTTGATATACAAGTTACCAATCTTTTCCCACGATTTTTGCAAGTTAATTACTTTTATGCCAATAAGAAAGTGACGCATCGACCAAACGAGACTTACTGTATTATCCGTGCATATTGGTTGATTACTTTTCTGCCCTCGATCCCTTCTCACGGCTGCTCGGGGTAGGGGGGTCTTTTCACCCTTGCTCATCTTCCTCCTCTGCTTTTTCGACGCAGAGCCATGGAATGTCAACCCAGGTGTTGACTTCCATCGGCATGCCTCCTTCCTTGCTCCAAGCCAGTCCTCCGCCTCCACCCATCCCAACCCAACTCATTGGTGGTCTTAATTGCTCTAGCCATGGCCGAAGTTGCTGAGATGACACGAGGGGCCTCTGGCGGAAAGCCAGGGAGGTCCGAGGTGCAAGAGGGGTTGGAGAGGGGGAAATTGGCGACTGATACTCGACCTACAGGTTCTATAGCATCTCGCAGAGCTATGCCTAGCCTCACAGAGGGGATACACCCCTTTATATAGCCTGTTGCATGGCACACAGCTGGTGGGGTCCTTGGGTTTTAGGGGAATCTTCTGGAGACCCCCAAGATAGGTAAAACCTATGATAGATGTGGCCGCAAGAATCTCACGAATCCATCTAGCATGTTTCCAAGTTTGCTCGTGCAATGATCGGCAAGAAAATCGACCAAGGAAAGTCTGAGTCCCATCCTTACTTTCCTAGCCAGACGTGAGCTAGATGAAGGGTTCATCACCATCGGATCCTAGATCTGACAGCCCTGAATACACGCGCCACAAAAATAATAGGAAAAGGAATGATGGCATTTAATATGTTATTCTTGATTATCCACTCACTTTAAGAAACTTTGTAAAAATCGTATCTCTCACCTCGTTTGCCCTTTTCCAACCAAATTATAGGGAAATCTTTAGATTTTGATTTTCTACCTTTATTCCAATTTTGAGCCTTAAATTAAAAAGGAAAGAGGTATTTTCTTCCCATGCAAGTTGTCTAATAATAAGGCATATATTAGACATATTCTCTCTCTCTCTCTTATCTTTCTATTTTCTTTATTTGAATTCACATTACCATTAGAAACCATATGGATACGAAAATCCACCCATGATGACTTAATCATACATCTTTCCACTTATTTCCATATTTTATCATTATCTCCAATTTCCTTCTTAATAAAGAAATAATTATTTAATCCTTTGTCTTTCTTGGTGCATTATCTTTGCAATTTGGACTCCTTGGGTCCCAAGGAACCCAAAAGGCACGAAATCCACCGTTGGAGGATATTCATTTGCCTTCTAGAGGTTTCTACATCTTTCTTTTCTCCATTTCTTAATTATTCATTTGCTAATTGAATTTCCTTTTTCTTTTCCTTGTTATTGGGTCCAATATCCACTAAAGCCCACAAAGAAACCAACACGACTATTATAAACGAAATTCATTCATTTCAAATCAAATCACACCATTATTTATTCAGATATAATTAATAGGAGAAATTACAATTCTCCCCCAAAGGAATCTGAAAATTGGGGTTGTAACATCCTTCCCCTCTTATAAAAATTTTGTCCTCAAAATTCCATCAAGCATACAAACAATTCAGGATAAGACTTTTCCATGTCCAACATTGGCTCCCATGTGGCTTTACCCTATCCATGGTGCTTCCAAAGAACCTTTATCATCACATATTCTTTTCTCTGAGTTCTTTCACCTTGGCATCTAGAATCCTCACAGGTGACTCAGGACATTTCAGCCTCCCTTGGGGCTTTCTAGGTTCATTGCTCACCACATGACTCGGGTACCTCACACAGTGCTCTAAATTGGACACATGGAACTCATCACACATCACATTATCCTGAAGGGTAGGACTAAACATAATCATCTCCACCAAACAATCTCAAATGGACCCATGCATCCGGGACTCACCTTTCTTAGCTATAACTTAGAGGGATCATATTTTGTATCACATCTTCTCCAACAGTGAACTGAATGTTAGTCTTCTTTGCATCAGCTTACGACTCATGTCGTACCTAGGCTCTTTTCAGCCATTGCATGATCAAAGCAGCTTCATCTGCACACACTTTGGTCTTTTTCTGACCTTCGTGAGATCCCTTCACCAACATCATTTTATTGAAGTGGTCACTGACACAACCTCCCTTACAGAGCTTTTGTACATCCCGATACTGACTATGGTGGTCATCATCACATCTTACATAGGACAAGAACTATATCCATGTATCAACCTGAATGAGCACACATACCCTCATCAGACCTTCTAGTCTGGATCATACTAACCATTAGTTAGGGGTGATAAACTTTACTAATATCAAGTTCTTCATGTAACTACTTCCACCACATGGAAGTAAACCTTTAGGTCATACTCAAGAACCTTTGAACTCGTATCATGGTATAGTTGAACCATCTCTCTTACATGAAGTTCAACCATATCTATCCCTTGACAGAACCCTCTCTTTTCTATTAGATCATGTCATCTAGGTAAGGCAATCTACCATAACCCATATTGCATCTTGACCTTCCTTCGTCCAGGGGATAATTACCACAACATCCATACTGATGAACTCCCATTCCCTCTCGGGGACTCATTATCCTCTATATCAATTCACTGGGTTACTGGAGTTCGTCCTTCACCTCCTGGCATGCATGGCGACAAGCCACATGAAGCTCCATCTTAGGTATCCAAAGTACTACCGCAACTTACTATCTTAGTAGAGCCATGGTGTATGATGAACATAAAATCATGATCTCCTCAATGTCATGATTCCTCAAGGTTGATTCCTCAGAAACCCTAAAACACTCTAGTCATGGGTTTCATCACCTCCTTTTCCATATAAGTGTATCTGAGGTTCTATAGCCATCCTTCCATCACGACAACCCCTAGGTTGGATAACTAGCCAACTACTAACTCGATCAACAGATCTCGTTACATCTGAGTGTTAGCCAAACATATCTCACAAACTTACAGTTCACCTAACCCCTTCTTCCAGCCTATCCACTAGCTAAACTTGATAGCTACCTCTCAACAAGAGCATCCATTACCACCTCACATCCTTATGTGTTAGGTAATGTTGAAGACATACACTTCCATGTATACCACTTACTATCTCATCTCGGACTCTAAGTCTATCTTCATCAAGAAAACTCAAAGATCATTCTCTTGATTATCGAACTCAACCTTGTATAGCTCATAAACTCCATACAACTCATGATAAGAACATCCTCATAAGATGACTACCTTAGTTCTCTTGATGTTTTTAAACCATCCCCATATCGTACACTGCACAAAGGTATCTATATCCTCATATCTCATAGCAACGTTTCAACTCACATCATCTTTATCCTTAGTGTATGGCATGTGTGCTACCCTATCTCTCACCCCCATAACGAGAGGAAATAAGCATTTGGTGGCCATACAAACACAAAGTTCTTCCCATTCTAAGAGTAGAGATGGTGCATCCCACCTTGCCGGTACACCTTCCAATCTAGGTTGAAACGTGCAACACATATCTCTACATCATGAACATCTCGATATTAAGGTTACTTCTGGGGAAAACTGGTCTTGAACCCACTTGGGTCACCTCACAATCCTTGGTCATCTCCTCAAGGTCTTTAGGGTGTAGGCACTTTTGGGGTTAGTCCTTCTTTCCTTATGCATCCAGAGAGTGCCCTCCTCATCTGCCCTTTGGGCCCCATGAGTTCATGAAGGTGAACAATCTCCTAACCCATGGCCCTCAGACAATGATAGTTGTTACCTCCCGACCCTATGGTCATGTGCAACTAGGGAATTAGGCAAATCCTACTTGTTGGGTTTTAGGGGTGATAAGAGAAGGCAACAGAAAGAAAAAAAAAATCCCCAAACCCAGTATAAAGGAATCACGTCAACGTCTATACTATAGGAAGGATGGTTTGTAGAGATATACCTTGTCCCGAGGCTTGCTCAGCGACGCTACCTCACGACTTGCACGGTCTTCACCTCCAGTCTTGGACGGTGTCTGTGCAGCTCCTGGTCTCACCGGGACTATCGGGATTGACAGCTGTCCTCCGAGCAGCAGAAGTCTCTCGCCTCTGTAGTAGTCCACACAGACCACCTAGAACTCTGATCGCCTTGCCGCACAAGGAACCGGAAGGAGTTGTACCCTCCTGTCAGCGTACTAGTCACCGACACGCTCTCCTGCAACTAGTCGCTTTTCTGCAGTTGTCTTTCCCTTGTTGTGCCTCCCTAATCGGGTAGCACTTGCTCGGGCTCTCTTGGTTGCCACAACCAGAGAGAACGACAACTTTACAGTGCAACTCGTGTTCTGAGTTGTACTCTGAGAAGCCCCCAATACCCCTATATATATAGGAGGGTCATGGGATAGGGTTCTCTACCCCAGGAAATGCGGTATTAAAGCAGGAGTAGAAGGATTTGAGATTTTCCACAAAATCTAACAAAAGGCCAGTTGAACCGATTGGTTCAGCCCTGAACCGATCATCTGGGCCCTTAAGCCGATCGATTCAAGCATGATTTGATCGGTTTGTGGTCCTGGTCCAACTCAAATTGACTTTCCATGTTTGTTTCCAACTAATCAACTATTAGTCCTTGTCCAAATAAAATTTGAACAAGTGAAACAAACTCGGCCGGTCACCCGACCAGTTCAACAATGTGACCGATTGGTTCATTGACCTGAGCCGGTCGGCTCACTAGACTGAGTCGATCTATTCATCTCTATGAGCCGATCGGTTGGGGCAGCATATCAGTCAATTGCAGTTTCAATCAATCTGATGCTCTAATCATATGATCCAACACCTTGAACACTATGATTTTGAGCTATGAATCGATTGGGTGTTTAATTGAACTACTAAACTCCTTTAGTAATCAATCCAAACAAGATTTATGGAGAAACTCCTCTTCCAGTAACATGTCCTAGTGTGTGTGACCCTACATGTCCATTTCACATTGGCAGTGAAAGTCCATAACACTTATGACTTCACAAGAAAAGAGCGGTGCCTAGTCACAAATCAGTGCTACCCAAGTGAAATAGAAAGTTGGAGAACAACTTTCAATCGTACAATCATTGAATGGTGTTACAGTGAATGTATAATTCCTTTGTCACTAATGTCCTGAATGAACTCAAGGCATGGTACAATCATCATTTCAATGTTTATCCATTTCCTTGATCTCAGAGCAGACCGGATGAGATGTGTGTGACATCAATATCACATATTGATTCACATATGCATGTGCATGCCTTTCTCAATCCTACTCATCAAGTGGCCATGGACATAGAACTCCCTTACGAGGGACAAATCCCATATCTATCACTCACCCCTCAAAAGCCCCATGTGTCAAAGTCACCCAATCATCACCTTTATAACAACCCATGTTTCAGGACTGTGTTTGATGATGTCAAAGTGTACCCAATGACATGTGTTGAGAGTAGTGATTTCAGGTCGAAGAATCACACTCACCACCATCACTATGATAGATGATTGTGACTACCAGATCATGGTTCCATGTGTCACTCTCACAGTGGGTCTATCTGGTACAATTGTTCTCCAACAAGTACCTATATGCTTGGTTTGACATCACTATATCATGACTAATGATATTTTGTCATCAACCAACACACAATCTAGTCTTTATTGTTATTGATGTCTATGGTTATTTCCACAATAACAACCGACTAGGGACTGAACAAGAAAGTATATTCTTAACATCGGTATGATCTCATCGCTTAGGTCCTCAACCCAAAAGCATACATCATCGAGTAAAACAATTCTTTAGACATCTATCATGTTATACTATCATCTCAGAAATAGTTAAAAAAATTGATCGGAAATTGCCTTTATTATTATTCAAATCATAAAGTATCCCATTACAATCATCACATGACTTGCTCTATGGGCATACATACCAACAGACTCCCACTTGCACTTAGAGCTAGTCACCTAGGAACCTCAGTCCTTGTGACCTAGCATGACCATCATGCTTCTGCTGAGAAAGGTCCTTAGTCAGTGGATCATCTATGTTGTCTTCAGTTGGTACTTTGCAAATCTTCACATCTCCTCACTATATGATCTCTCGTATGAGATGGAAGCATCGCAGTATGTTCTTGGATTGCTGATGTGATCTGTTAGCTTGAGCAATTACTCCATTATTGTCACAATAAAGCTCAATTGCATCACAGCTACTGGGAACTACACCAAGTTCAGTGACGAACTTCCTGATCAACACAGCCTCCTTTGCTGCATGTGAAGCAACAATATACTCGACCTCTGTAGTAGAATTGGCAACTGTTTCTTGCTTGGAACTCTTCTAGCTCACAACTCCATTGTTTAGGAAAAATACAAATCCTGATTGTGATCTGTTATCATCTTTATTAGTTTGGAAGCTTGCATCGGTGTAACCCCTTACTACCAATTCTTCCTCGCTGCCGTATACAAGGAACTGATCCTTAGTCCTTCACAAGTACTTGAGGATTTTCTTTACGGTTGTCCAGTGAGCATCCCTTGGATCTGACTGGTACCTGCTCGTCATGCTGAGAGCATACGAGACGTCTGGGCGTGTGCACAACATAGCGTACATGATGGATCTGATGGCTGATGCATATGGGATCCCATTCATACGCTCCCTCTCTTCACAAGATTGGGGACATTGAGATCTAGAGATGGTGACTCCATGTATCATGGGGATGTTGCCTCTCTTTGAGTTCTCCATGCTGAACCACTTTAGCACTTTGTCAATGTATGTGCTTTGACTTAGTCCGAGAAGCCTTTTAGATCTATCTCTATAGATCTTAATACCTAGAATGTAGGATTCTTATCGTAAGGCCTTCATTGAGAAAGTATTCCCAAACCAAGTCTTTACCTTCTCTAAGGCTGTGACATCATTCCCCATCAATAGTATGTCATCCGCATACAATATGAGGAATGTACTCGTGCTCCCACTATCCTTATTGTACACACAAGGTTCATCTTCATTTTGAATAAAGACAAACACTTTGACTTCCTCATCAAATTGAAGATTCCAACTCCAAGACGCTTACTTCAATCCAAAGATTGACCTTTGTAGCTTACAAACTTTATTGGCATTCTTTGGATCTACAAAACCTATAGGTTGTGTCATGTACACATCCTCATTTATATTCCCATTAAGGAATGTGGTTTTAACATCCATTTGCCAAATCTCATAGTCATAGTAAGCCACAATAACAAGCATGATCTTGATGGACTTAATCATGGCAATTGGAGAAAAAGTTTTGTCATAGTCAACACCTTGAACTTGTCAGAAACCCTTTGCAACCAATCTGCCTTTATAAGTTTGCACATTGCCATCCATGTCAGTCTTCTTCTTGAAGACCCATTTGCACCCTATGGGTTTTACCCCCTCGGGTGGTTCCACCAAAGTCCATACTTTGTAGGAGTACATGGATTCCATCTCGGATTTCATGGCCTCAAGCCATTTCTCAGAATCTGGTCCCTCCATAGCCTCTAGATAAGTAGTTGGATCATCATATATGATAAACTCACCGCCTTCGTGAGTCACAAGGTATCCAAATCTCTCAGGTTCAAGGTGTGTCCTACTAGATCTATGAGGTCCTTGTATTGCTTGAGGAGATTGAGATTCCACAACACTTTGTGATTCCTTCTTTCAGACACACCATTATGATGTGGTGTTCCAGGCGGAGTCCATTGTGATACGATACCACGGGCTCGTAGAAGGTCCTCAAATGCTTGGCTTAAGTATTCTCCACCTCGATCGGATCGAAGTGCTTTAATACTTTTACCAAGTTTGTTTTGTACTTCATTCGTGAAATCCTTGAACCTTTCAAGGGTTTCTGACTTATGTTTCATCAGGTATACATTGGCATACCTACTGAAGTCATCAGTGAAGGTAATGAAGTACTGACACCCATTTCTAGCATTAGTTCTAAAAGGCCTACATACATCAGTATGTATGAGTCCTAATAGAACACTAGCTCTCTCACCTTTACCTGAAAAGGGAGTCTTGGTCATCTTGCCCAACAAAAAAGATTCACATGTCTCTATTTATTCATAATCAAAAGAGTCTAGATAACCATCTTTATGGAGTCTATAGATGTGCTTCTCATTCATGTGCCCTAGACGACAATGCCAAAGATATGTTTTGTTTGAGTTGTTGAGTTTTTGCCTTTTGGTGTTTACGTTGTATACACTTGTCTCTAGATCTATCAAGTATAGACCATAAGACATTGGGGCACTTCCATAAAGGATCCCATCTTTTGAAGTGGAACATTTTCCATTATTAATGAGAAATTCAAAACCATTCTTGTCTAAACAAGAAACGGAAATGATATTCCTATTTATGGCAGACACAGAATAGCAGTTCTTCAACTCTATTATTAACCCACTAGGCAGAGTTAACTCATAGGTTCCTACAGCACTGGAAGCAACCCTTGCCCCATTGGCAACATGTAGTTCAACATCACCTTTCCCCAAAGGCCTACTCCTTTTAAGATCCTCCACATTTGAACAAATGTGAGATCTGCATCCAATATCAAGTACCCACGACAAAGAAGTAGTAAAGTTAATCTCTATTACGTATACACCAGAAGTAGAGATATTTATCTCTCACTTCTTCTTCCATCGTTCCTTCCATCCTCTCCATGTTTTGAGCACAGAAGACTTTGATGTTGGTTGGCGAGAGAACCCTTCTCTCCCTCACCTTTATCCTTGGATTTTGTTCCATTGATCTTCATCAATGAACTATCCTTCTTCTTATTTGTCTCAAACAACGCATTAAACGTACATAGAGTGGACTCAAAGGCCACCGGTATATTTGGATTGTGCAGAACATTTCTCATCATCCCCAACTAGTTATGGAATTTATTCTCAATTAATTTGCTCATGTTTAAAAGATGATTCTTTTTTCATTCTACAAGAGAAAATTGCATTTGTCAAAACTCCTTTTTTATTTGATTTGACAAAAATTTGACGATAGTTATTTAGGCCTTTAATTAGTTATCACTCCACTATTTTGTTCAAATTGATAACCCTCACCATCAATTTGGAAGATTGCAGCATACAATCTTCTAGTGATTCAATATCTTGAAATCCTCTGAGTCATGGACCAGCTAGGGCTGTCACCCACAACTTAGATCTTCCAAGTAGGAAACTTTTTCCAATTGCATCATATGCAACTCTTGAAAGATTTCATATGCAACTCCTTTCCATGATCACCTCCATGCCTCAAGGTGTTAGATCCTATCTAGGTCACCTTGTTAAGTCCGACCCAAAGCCAATACAATGAATATGCACCCTGCTAGGGCAAACCCACATATCCATCCTTCACGCTTCCACGAGATAGACAGTGCACCACACTAGGGCATGCCCACACTTGGCCGATCAAGATTTTCACGTGTGTCAGATTTGGAAGGCTTCTAAAACTTTAATATTTATTGAGGTATTTGGTTTTATAGGTACATATACATATCCAATCACCACAATATATAGTATGTGTCATATACATGCTATATCCCATAGAAAACATGTGAAATGATAAAAGCGATGATTATGGCCATCCTACTGTGATTCCTCGAGCCAAGAGGAATCACGCTCATCTAGGTCTACATCACATGCAACCTGTACAAGATGAACTCTGCGCTTTGCCGTTCTGGGTTTGATCAACTCATCTCCATGATTGATCGACTTGCCATCAGGTCGGTCAGTTGGGTGCCACCAGCCGATCGATTGGCTCCTCCAACTGATCGGTTCGCCTGGTCGTTGTGCATCTCCTCATGGCTGCCACCCACTCGTCTCGCTCCTAGAACCAGTCGTCTGGAACGCCAACCGATCAGTTCGCGCCTTGAACCGATCGTCTTAGTCGTCATCAGGTTGTCTTCTGTTCTTTGACATAACAAGAAATAAAGGTTCTATCTTATTTACATTTGAATTGAGAAACCCCGAGTTACATTTGGGGGGAGGAAAGGTAGGAAATAAATCTCAAGTTATCTCGAGTTACATTAAGAAAAGGAGGTAGGGAATCGGTGTGCAGACCGAGATGCAAGCAACCACATTCAACCAAGCACACATACATAGGGTTTATTGGCCATAACCATGCTATACATCCACCACAAAACTCGTTTAAGGGAGACGTGTATCGAGTGCATTCATATTACATATCATATATGTATTTTAGGATTTTTGGATTTAGGATTGGACATGCATAAAGCCAATTTCGCATCGTATGCAATAAATAAAGGCAAAAAACCAAAATCAATCACATCGATAATCCAAAAATATAGAGCAATTGACGTGGCTCTGATACCACTGTTGGGTTTTAGGGGAGATAAGAGAAGGCGACGAAAACAAAAAAAAATCCCCAAACCCAGTATAAAGGAATCGCGTCAACGTCTATACAGTAGGAAGGATGGTTTGTAGAGATATACCTTGTCCCGAGGCTTGCTCGGCGATGTTACCTCACGGCTTGCATGGTCCTCACCTCCAGTCTTGGACGATGTCAGTGCAGCTCCTGGTCTCACCGGGACTATCGAGATTGACATCTGTCCTCCGAGCAGCAGAAGTCTCCCGCCTCTATAGTAGTCCACACGGACCACCTGGAACTCCGATCGCCTTATCGCACAAGGCACCAGAAGGCTCCGTACTGTCATGTTGGCATACTAGTCACCGACACACTCTCCTACAACCAGTCACTTTTCTACAGTTGTCTTTCCCTTGATATGCCTCCCTAATCGGGTAGCACATGCTCGGGCTCTCCTGGTTACGACAACCAGAGAGAACGACAACTTTACTGAGAAATTGGTGTTCTGAGTTGTACTCTGAGAAGCCCCCAATACCCCTATATATATAGAAGGGTCATGGGATAGGGTTTTCTACCCCGGGCAATGCATGATTAAAGCATGAGTTGAAGGATTCGAGATTTTCCACAAAATCTGACAAATTGCGCCAGTTGAACCGATCGGTTCAACCCTGAACCGATCGTCTGGGCACTTGAGCCGATCGGTTCAAGCATGAGTCGATCGGTTCGTGGTCCTGGTCCAACTCAAATTGACTTTCCATATTTGTTTCCAACTAATCAACTATTAGTCCTTGTCCAAATCAAATTTGAACAAGTGAAACAAACTCAGTTGGTCACACGACCAATTCAACAATGTGAACCGATCGGCTCATTGACCTGAGCCGGTCGGCTCACCAGCCTGAGCTGATCGATTCATCTCTTTGAGCCAATCAGTTGGGGTAGCCGATCAGTCATTTGCAGTTTCAATGAATCTGATACTTGAATCATCTGATCCAACACCTTGAACACTATGATTTTGAACTATCAATCGATTGGATGTTTAATTGAACTACTATACTCCTTTAATAATCAATCCAAACAAGATTTATGGAGAAACTCCTCTTCCAGGAACATGTCCTAGTGTGTGTGACCCTACAGGTCCATTTCACATTGGCAGTGAAAGTCCATAACACTTATGACTTCACAAGCAAAGAGTGGTGCCTAGTCACACATCAGTGCTACCCAAGTGAAATAGAAAGTTGGAGAACAACTTTCAATCCTACAATCCGTGAATGGTGTTACAGTGAATGTATAATTCCCTTGTCCCTAATGTCCTGAATGAACTCAATGCATGGTACAGTCATCCTTTCAACGTTCATCCATTTCCTTGATCTTAGAGCAGACTGGGTGAGATGTGTGTGACATCAATATCACATATTGATTCACATATGCATGTGCATGCCTTTCTCAATCCTACTCATCAAGTGGCCATGGACATCAAACTCCCTTAGGAGGGACAAATCCCATATCTATCACTCACCCCTCAAAAGCCCCATGTGTCAAAGTCACCCAATCATCACCTTTATAACAACCCATGTTTCAAGACTGCGTTTGATGATGTCAAAGTGTACCCAACGACATGTATTGAGAGTAGTGATTTTAGGTTGAAGAATCACACTCACCACCATCACTGTGAGAGTTGACTATGACTACCAAATCATGGTTCCATGTTTCACTCTCACGGTGGGTCTGTTCGGTACACTTGTTCTCCAACAAGTACCTATGTGCTTGGTTTGATATCACTATAACATGACTAATGGGATTTTGTCATCAATTAACACACAATCTAGTCTTTATTGTTATTGATGTCTATGGTTATTTCCACAATAACAACTGACTAGGGACTAAACAATAAACTATACTCTTAACATCCATATGATCTCATCGTTTAGGTCCTCAACCCAAAAGCATACGTCATGGAGTAAAACAATTCTTTAGACATCTATCATGTTATACTATTATTGGTATGTATGCCCTGAGAGCCAATCATGAGATGATTGGTGGGATACATCAAGATTGATTTGATAAACAACAAAGGCAAGCTTCCAATTCTTTCTGGTTTAGTCATATGAGATAGTGATAGAACTTGAATGTCTAGAGAATGACAATACTCAATGACGTATGCCTTCAGGTTCATGACCTGAACGATGAGATCATACGGTGCTAAGAGTTTGTACATTCTTGTTATGTCCCTAGTCGGATGTCATTGTGGAAGGTAGATAGACAACAATGACACACAAGACTAGATTGTGGTGTTGGTTGATGACAGAATCTCATTAGTCATGATATAGAGATATCAAACCAAACACATAGGTACTTGTTAGAGAACAAGTGTACCGGACAGACCCACAGTGAGTTTGACACATGGAACAATGACATGGTAGTCACTGTCAGTACTCACAGTGATGGTGGTGAGTGTGATTCTTAGACCTGAAATCACTACACTCAACACATGTCGTTGGGCACACTTTGACATCATCAAACGCAGTCCTGAAACATGGGTTGTCCCTCCTGAGGGAGTTTGATATCCATGGCCACTTGATGATTGGGTGGCTTTGACACATGGGGCTTTTGCTGGGTGAGTGATAGATATGGGATTTGTCCCTCCTGAGGGAGTTTGATATCCATGGCCACTTAATGAGTAGGATTGAGAAAGGCGTCTATGCATGTGTGAATATGTATGTGATACTGATGTCATACATATCTCTTCCAATCTACTCTGAGATCAAGAAAGTGAATGAACGTTGATAGGATGACTGTTCCATGCCTTGAGTTCATTCGGGATATCTGTGACAAAGGAATTATACACTCACTGTAACACCATTCACAAATTTTAGGATGAAAGTTGTTCTCAACCTTTCTACTTTCACTTGGGTAGCACTGATGTGTGACTAGGCATCGCTCTTTGCTTGTGAAGTCATAAATGTTATGGACTTTCACTGTCAACGTGAAATGGACCTGCAGGGTCACACACATAGGATTTAACCTGGAAGAGGAGTTTTGTCCACAAGCAACGTTTAGATTGATTACTAAAGGAGTTTAGTAGTTCAATTAAACACTGAATTGATTGATAGCTCAATATCATAATGTTCAAGGTGTTGGACACATTGATTGGAGTATTAGATTGATTGAAATCGCAATTGACTGATTCTGCACAACCTGCACTCCCAACCGATCGGTTCAAGGGTTGAACCGGTCGGATGAGGTTGCTGAACCGGTCGGTTCAAATGTTGAACCGATCGTCTCAAGCTGAGGGAAAACTGATTGCTTCAAGTGTTAAAACGATCGATTCAACTGGTGCAATCGAGCAACTTGGGAAAGTAGGATTGGTAAGAATTTTCCTTGTGTTTCAATTTCCCAATTTGATTGGGAATAGGATTGGTATCTGATACCAATAAGAAACAAAAGAAGGAAAGTCAATTTGAGTTGGATCAGGACCATGAATCGATCGGTTCAGGGCACCAACTGATCGGTTGGGGGTCCCAAATGACTGGTTTCGGTCCCAGCCGATCGGCTCAAGCTCCGAGTTGGTTGCTATTTGTGGAAAATCTCGAACCTTTCTACTCTTGCTTTTAGTCCCGCATTGCCCGAGATAGAGAACCCTGTCCCATGACCCTCCTATATATATAGGGGTATTGGGGGCTTCTCAAAGAACAACAACTCAGTGCAAGTTGATTTCTCTACAAAGTTGTCATTCTCTCTGGTTTTGGTAACCGAGAGAGAGCCTGAGCAAGTGCTTCCTGAAAAAGGAGGTGCAGCAAGGGAAGGACAACTGCAGTTGCAATTGATAGTAGGAGAGTGTGTTGACGACTAGTACGTCAACAAGAGGGTGTGACTCCTTCCACTTCCTTTTGGGACGAGGAGTGTGTATTTCCAGGTGGTCTGTGTGGACTACTATAGAGGCGAGAGGTCACTGCCGCTTAGGAGGACAACTATCATCCGACAGTCCGGTTCGAGTAGGAGTTGCCAGTCCCGGTGTGACCAGGAGCTTCACAGATGCCGTCGAAGACCGGAGTTGAAGATCGCGCATAGCGCGAGGTATTGTCGCCAAGCATGCTTTGGGACAAGGTATGATTCCACAAACCATCCTTTCCTATTATATAGACGTTGACGTGTTTCCTCGTGCTGGGTTTGGGGGAGAAATTTTTTGTTTCTGCTGCCTTCTCTGCCTCCCCTAAAACCCAATAGTGCAATCAGAGACACGTCAACTGCTCTATATTTTAGGAATATCGATATGATCGATTTTGATTTGCCGCCTTTATTTATTGCATACGATGCGAATAAAATTGGCTTTATGCATGTCCAATCCTAAATTCACAAATCCCAAATTACATATATGACATGTATTATTAATGCACTTGATATGCGTCACCCTTAAACGAGTTTTGTGGTGGATGTATAGCGTGATTATGGCCAATAAACCCTATATGTGATTGGTTGTGTGTGGTTGCTTGCATCTCGGTCTACGCACCGATCTTCCCTATCTCCTATTCCTGATGTAACTCGAAATAATTCGAGATTCTTTCCTACCTTTGCTCCCCTCGAATGTAACGCGGGGTTTCCCTTTGAAAGAAATGTAATAATAGGATAGATTTTATTTCCTATTATGTCAAAGACTGGAGGACATCAAGACCACAACTGAGACGATCGATTCAAGGCATGAACCGATCGGTTGACGTTCCAGACGGTTGGTTCAAGGAATGAACCGATCGGGTTGATGACCGGTTCGAGGAGCAAGACGAGCGGGTGGCGGCCATCAAGAGATGCACGACGACCAGATGAACCGATCGGTTGGAGGAGCCAACCGATCGGCTGGTGGCACCAGACGACCGACCAGAGAGAGTAGATCATTCATATGATGAGTTGATCAACTCAGAAGGCAAAGCACATATGTTCATCTTGTACAGGTTGCATGTGATGTGGACCTAGATGACTCTGATTCCTCTTGGCTCGAGGAATCACATTAGGATGGCCATAATCATCACTTTTTATCGTTTGTGCATGTTTTCTGTGGGATATAGCATGTATATGATACATACTATATATTTTGGTGATTGGATATGTATATGTATATAAAAACCAAATCCCTCATTAAAATATTAAGTTTTAGATGCCTTCCAAATGCGACACACGTGAAAAGCTTGATTGACCAAGTGTGGGCACGCCCTAGCGTGGTGCACCATCTATCTCATGGAAGCGTGAAGGATAAATGTGTGGGTCTACCCTAGCAGGGTGCATATTCATCGTGTTTGCTTTGGGTCGGACTTAACAAGGTGACCTAGATAGGATCTAGCACCTTGCGGCATGCAGAGGATCATGGCAAGGTGTTGCATATGACATCTTATCAAGAGTTACATATGATGAAATTGGCAAAAGTTGCCTACCTGAGAGATCTATGTTGTGGGTGACAACCCTAGCTGGTCCATGACATAGAGGATTTCAGGATCTTGCCCACTAGAAGGTTGTACACTACAATCTTCTGAATTGATGGTGAGGGCTATCAATTTGAAGTAAAATAGTGGGAGCGATAATCAATTAAAGGCCTAATTATATCGTCAAATTTTCAAATCAATCAAATAAGTCAAAAATGAGTTTTTGGACTAAAATTGCATATTTCCTTTTGTAGTACAAATGACGAAAAACAACAACAACAACTTTTCTTTGCGATCGGTCCTTGACAAGGACAAACTGAATGGGACGAACTTCCACAAATGGTATCGGACATTAAGAATTGTTCTCACTCAAGAGCGTAAGCTCTATGTCCTAGATACTCCAATTCCAGAGGAACCCGCTCCTAATGCACCAAAGGCAAAAAGGGATGCTTACAAGAAGCATGTTGATGATGCCATTGATGCAAAGTGCTTGATGTTGTGTTCAATGAACCATGAGTTGCAAAGACAGCATGAGAACATGGGTGTCATAGAGATGATTCAGCATCTCAGGAACATGTATGAAGATCAGGTACGACAAGAGAGATACAATGTTTCTAGGGCGTTGTTCAAGTGTGTCATGACAGAAGGAGATCCAGTTGGTCCTCACACACTGAAGATGATTGGGTATGTGGAGAACCTGCAGAGACTGGGATTTCCACTGAGCTAAGAGTTGGCTATTGACGTGATACTGCAATCGTTTCCAGAATCTTACAGTCAGTTTGTGATGAGCTACAACATGAACAACTTTGATAGGCCACTGTCAGAGTTGTTAAGCATGTTGAGGACAGCCAAGTTACAGATGAAGAAGGACAAGTCTAAGGCTGTGATGGTGATCACGAGCAAGAAAGGCAAGTCCAAGCGCAAGGGCAAGGGCAAAGCTAAGAAAGGTTCTGAAGCTAGCTAGGAGTCCAAGACATCTTCAGCTCTCAAGGCCAAGGGAGGCGTGACCAAGAAAGGAAATTTCCACCATTGTCAAAAGCCAGGACATTGGAAAAGGAATTGTCCTCTCTATCTGGAAGAACAAAAGAAGAAGGAGGCATATGAAGTCTCTACTTGAAGGTGTCATGAAAGTAAACTTATAACACTTTTTGAGGTATATGATACCAAGATGTAAAGTGTAAAACACTCAATAAATGGACCAAGTGTTGCCTTCATAGATAGGAGTACTTTAGTTTATTTTCATCCTATAAGGCATGTAATAGAGTTATGAACTGTTATTTCATATTTTCCAATAGATAGAAACACTTTATTATTTGCATATTGTATGACAATCATGGCAATTAATAAAGTTGAGTTTTCAATCTTAAAGATATGATCTTTGTGGCAATGCCTTATTTATCTTGTGGTATTTGATATGTATAAGATAAGATGATACCTAAAAGTTATAGATAACTCAAACAATCAAATTAGCATCAATCATGAGAAATTCATTTCTAGTTTCCATATGATGGATAAATCTGGACTCTTTTGGTTAGAGAACTAATAAGAGACATGAATATCTTGGACATGATTAATCAATATTCACTAAAGGTAGTGGGAGAATGATTATCCTATTAGGTATAATACATGTGATGTATTTACATACCTATTGGAACAAATGCTAATACTTCTAATGGTGTTTAGAGAAATACCAATATAAATGTCTTGAAGTGTTCAAGATTATCATAAATGAAGTATAAATTTGGTAAAGTGTTAATTCTTGATGAGATCAATGAATGAAATACTCAGACCAAATGTTTGAGATCCTTGTGAGTGATTATGATAGTGTATCATAGTGAACTCATGATTAAGGCATGGTGATGTCTAAATGAAGAAGGAATCATACTCTAAGGAGTTAGAGAGTGATTATCAAATAACTGAATTCTTCTTAATAAAAGAATACTCCACACTAATAAAGGACATTAAGAGTCATAAGGGTTGTGAATTCTTATATACTTAAAAGGTACACCTCAATTATCTATGTGATAAGTTGTTCATGTGATGAGTCAACTATCTAGATGAATATGAGGAACCGAATTTTGAGATATGGTTTATGACCATTACATCCTAAATGACATCCATGTCAACCATGAGGTATGACCTTGATGGTAGCACTCATTGGATAAAATCCATAAGTGCAAATGAGTCTTAAGTGTGAAGACACATGGATAAAATTTTGAGAAGGATGGTGCTTGTTGATTGCAACTTAATGATTGAGACATTTAGCATATGGATACTAAAACCGCATTCCTATGAGGAATAAAACAAGGATGTGTATGTGACACAACCTATAAGGTTTATGAATCCACTAATGCAACTGCAGTCTATAAGTTACAATGAACTAATCAATGTGATTTATTAAGTATAAGCAACTCAGAATTGGATCTTTACTTTGATGATACAGTCAAAGGGTTTGATTGATATGTCAAAGATAAAGAAGGTATCTGTGATTTATTGGGAGCGTATTCATATTTCACATATTGATGTGAAATGGAAATGTTCTAAAATGGAAATCCAAAAGTGGAAATTATCTTTACGGAAGATAGAGATGTTTCATATGTGATAGGAATAGGGATCTATAGAGATAGTTCTCGAAAATCTCTTGACCGGAAAGGAGAAAGCATACATTGGCAATCTATACTGAAGTGTTCAGTATGCACAGATTAAGTGGGAGAAAACTTGTCCATACTACATGGAGTTAATATCCCAAGGCCAAGTGTCCAATTCTTATGAAGAATGGGAACACTAAGAATAGATATGGATCTATCATGTGTGTAATCATCCCATTATCTTGCATGTATGGACATGGCAAGAATAAAATGCATTCATCATCTTGTATGTATTACATGGCAATATGATGTGCTCATCCTAATAACTCGTATGTGGGACATGACGAGTGGATGTCTGTCTACCTCCAGTAAGTGTTACTGGAATTCCATGAGAACTTGATAAGTACTTGTGAAGTACTAGTTCTATGGAGATATGGAGGAGTTCGATGTAAAGAGTTACATTGATGCGATCTTCCGAAAGGATAGAAAATTAATCGCAAGAAAAATACATAGGATGTATAAAGGTGAAAGTTTGTTGATAATTGGAAATGTTCCAATAAAATTATTTAAAAGGAAATGTCGAGTATCTATGTGTTAGAGAACAGCAATAGATACTATATGGATCTGGAAGTTCATGAGATGAACTTATAGATATTCCGCTCATTGATGACAAGTATGGAATCCTTGATCATGCAATGTGGCTAAAGGTTAGCACATGAATACTAGATCGCATATTACGGCAACTCCATCTCATACGTGTGACGTACATCGAAGAGATGAGAGACATGCAATTTATACTGACTTTGGCAAGGTGTTTCCAATACTCACTATGTTGGCACAAGAGCACAGTAACATGTGGGACATGTTTAAAGATCACTATGAATATGATTCAATGGTGATTGGCTCACAGTTCAAGTGGGGGTCTGTTGGTATGTATGCCCTGAGAGCCAATCATGAGATGATTGGTGGGATACATCAAGAATGATTTGATAAACATCAAAGGCAAGCTTCCAATTCTTTCTAGTTCAGTCATATGAGATAGTGGTAGAACAGATTGAATGTCTAGAGAATGACAATACTCAATGATGTATGCCTTTAGGTTCATGACCTGACCGATGAGATCATACGGATGCTAACAGTTTGTACATTCTTGTTATGTCCCTAGTCATATGTCATTGTGGAAGGTAGATAGACAACATTGACACACAAGACTAGATTGTGGTGTTGGTTGATGATAGAATCTCATTAGTCATGATATATAGATATCAAACCAAACACATAGGTACTTGTTAGAGAACAAGTGTACCGGACAGACCCACCGTGAGTTTGACACATGGAACCATGACATGGTAGTCACTGTCAGTACTCACAGTGATGGTGGTGAGTGTGATTCTTAGACCTGAAATCACTACACTCAACACATGTCGTTGGGCAGACTTTGACATCATCAAACGCAGTCCTGAAACATGGGTTGTTATAAAGGTGATGATTGGGTGGCTTTGACACATGGGGAGGGGTGAGCGATAGATATGGGATTTGTCCCTCCTGAGGGAGTTTGATATCCATGGCCACTTGATGAGTAGGATTGAGAAAGGCGTGCACACATGTGTGAATCAGTACATGATACTGATGTCATACATATCTCTTCCAATCTACTCTGAGATCAAGAAAGTGAATGAACGTTGACAGGATGATTGTTCCATGCCTTGAGTTCATTCTGGATATCTGTGACAAAGGAATTATACACTCACTGTAACACCATTCACGGATTGTAGGATGAAAGTTGTTCTCCAACTTTCTACTTTCACTTGGGTAGCACTGATGTGTGACTAGGCACCGCTCTATTCTTGTGAAGTCATAAATGTTATGGACTTTCACTGCCAACGTGCAATGGACCTGTAGGGTCACACACATAGGATTTAACCTGGAAGAGGAGTTTTGTCCACAAGCAACATTTAGATTGATTACTAAAGGAGTTTAGTAGTTCAATTAAACACTGAATTGATTGATAGCTCAATATCATAATATTCAAGGTGTTGGACACATTGATTGGAGTATCGGATTGATTGAAATCGCAATTGACTGATTCTGCACAACCTGCACTCCCAACCGATCGGTTCAAGGGTTGAACCGGTGGGCTGAGGTTGCTGAACCGGCTAGTTCAAATGTTGAACCGATCGGCTCAAGCCCAGGGTAAACCGATTGCTTCAAGTGTTGAAACGATCGATTCAACTGGTGCAATCGCGCAACTTGGGAAAGTAGGATTGGTGAGAATTTTCCTTGTTTTTCAATTTCCCAATTTGATTGGGAATAGGATTGGTATTCGATACCAATTAGAAACAAAAGAAGGAAAGTCAATTTGAGTTCGATCAGGACCATGAACTGACCTGTTCAGGGCACCAACCGATCGGTTGGGGGTCCCAAACGACCGGTTCAGGTCCCAGCCGATCGGCTCAAGCTCCGAATTGGTTGCTTTTTGTGGAAAATCCCGAACCCTTCTACTCCTGCTTTTAGTCCCGCATTGCCTGGGATAGAGAACCCTATCCCATGACCCTCCTATATATATAGGGGTATTGGGGGCTTCTCAAAGAACAACAACTCAATGCAAGTTGATTGCTCTGCAAAGTTGTCATTCTCTCTGGTTTTGGTAACCGAGAGAGAGCCCGAGCAAGTGCTTCCTGCAAAAGGAGGTGCAGTAAGGGAAGGACAACTGCAGTTGCAATTGACAGCAGGAGAGTGTGTTGACGACTAGTACGTCAACAGGAGGGTGTGACTCCTTCCACTTCCTTGTGGCACAAGGAGTGTGGAGTTCCAGGTGGTCCGTGAGGACTACTACAGAGGCGGGAGGTCACTTCCTCTTAGGAGGACAACTGTCATCCGACAGTCCAGTTCGAGTAGGAGTTGTCAGTCCCGGTGGCGAACTTCAAGACGACTGCTCAGACGATCGGTTGAAGGCGTGAACCGATCGGTTGACGATCCAGATGGTCGGTTCAAGGAGTGAACTGATCGGTTGATGACCGGTTCGAGGAGCGAGACGACCGGGTGGCGGACATGACGAGATGCACGACGACCAGGCAAACCGATCAGTTGGAGGAGCCAACCGATCGGCTGGTGACACGTAGACGACCGGCTGGAGAGAACAGATCATTCATGTGATGAGATGATCTACTCGGATGGCAAGGCACAGATGTTCATCTTGTACAAGTTGCATGTGATGTAGACCTAGATGATCGTGATTCCTCTTGGCTCGAGGAATCACATTAGGATGGCCATAATCATCGCTTTTTATCGTTTGTGCATGTTTTCTGTGGGATATAGCATGTATATGATACGTACTATGTATTGTGGTGATTGGATATGTATATGTATATAAAACCAAATCCCTCATTAAAATATTAAGTTTTAGATGCCTTCCAAATGTGACACACGTGAAAAGCTTGATCGAACAAGTGTGGGCACGCCCAAGCATGGTGCACCGTCTATCTCATGGAAGTGTGAAGGATGAATGTGTGGGTCTGCCCAAGCAAGGTGCATATTCATCGTGTTTGCTTTGGGTCGGACTTAACAAGGTGACCTAGATAGGATCTAGCGCCTTGAGGCATGGAGATGATCATTGCAAGGAGTTGTATATGACATCTTATCAAGAGTTGCATATGATGCAATTGGCAAGTGTTGCCTACCTGAGAGATCTATGTTGTGGGTGACAGCCCAAGTTGGTCCATGACTTAGAGGATTTCAGGATCTTGCCCACTAGAAGGTTGTACGCTGCAATCTTCCGAATTGATGGTGAGGGCTATCAATTTGAACTAAAATAGTGGGAGCGATAATTAATTAAAGGCCTAATTTTTGTCGTCAACTTTTCAAACCAATCAAATAAGTCAAAAGAGTTTTGGACTAAAATTGCATATATTTCCTTTTGTTAAAATAAATGGTTAATCAACAAATCACTTTATTTGCGATCGGTATTTGAAACCAACAAATTAAATGGGAATAATTCCATGATTGGTTAGGACGTTGAGAAGTGTTCTCATTTGTAGAGTGAAAGCTTTAAGTCCTAGTTATACCAGAACCAGATGAACTCGATCCCACCACATCAATGGTTGAAAGTGTTCTTATGGAAGCATACCGAGGATGACATTGATGAGGAGTGCTTGATGTTGTAGAGACAACATGAGACATATGATGTCTCCAAGATTCTGTCATAGCATGTCATGACAGAAGGAGATCCAGTAAGGTATTCACACACTCAATGTGATTGGGAATGTGGAAAACCTGACTAAGAAGGATTCCCTCTGAGCCAAGAGTTGGCTATTGGTATGACACTGCAAATGTTGCGAGAATCATACAATTCATGATAAGCTACAACATGAACAACTTTGACAAGCGTTGACAGAGTTGTTGGACATGTTGAGGATAGTAGAGGCAAAGATGAATAAAGACAAACCATAATCTTTGATGTGATCAAAGAAAGGGTAAGTCTTAAAGGCAAGGACAAAGATAAAGCAAAGAAGTGTTCTGATGCTAGCCAGCAATCCAAGCCGTCTTCAGCCTCAAGGCACATGGGGAAAGGGTGTATGAGGGAATTTCCCTCTATATCTGGAAGAACAAAAGAAGATGAAGGAGGGGATGGAGATCTCCACCTAAGGTATCATGAAATGAACCGCTTCTTTATCTGAGGTATATGATACCAAGATATGGATCTATCATATATAATATGCAAGATCCACAAAGAAGTGATGGCCTTTGTGAAAGGACCAAGAAAGAAGTACCCATCATTGGAGCAAGTGTTGCTGCCATAGATAGGAGTATCTTTCAGTTTATTTCAGCCTAAAGGGCACGAAATAGAGTTAAGAACTTCTATTTCATATATTGCCAATAGATAGAAACACTTTATTTTTGCATATTGTATGACAATGATGGCAATTAATAAAGTTGATGTTTCAATCTTAAAGATATGATCTTTGTGGCAATGCCTTGTTTATTTTGCGATACATGGTATGCATAACATAAAATGATACCTAAATTCATTGATAACTCAAACAATCAAATTAGCATCAATAATGAGAAATTCATTTCTAGTTTCCATGTGATGGATAAATCTAGACTCTTTTGGTCTGAGAACCAATAAGAGACATGAATCTCTTGTACATGATTAATCAATCTTCACTAATGGTAGTGGGAGAATGATTATCCAATTAGGTATAATACATGTGATGTATTTACATACCTATTGGAGTAAATGCTAATACTTCAAAAGGTGTTTAGAGAAATACCAATATGAATATCTTGAAGTGTTCAAGAATATCATAGATGAAGTACAAATTTGGTAGTGTTAATTCTTGATGAGATCAATGAATGAAATACTTGGACCAAATGTTTGAGATCCTTATAAGTGATTATGATAGTGTATCATAGTGAACTCATGATTAAGGCATGGTGATGTCTAAATCAAGAAGGAATCATACTCTAAGGAGTTAGAGAATGATTATCAAATAACTGAATTCTTCTTAAATAAAGAATACCCCACACTAATAAAGGACATTAAGAATCACAAGGGTTGTGAGTTCTTATATTCTTAACAGACACACCTCAATTATCTATGTGATTAGTTGTTCATATGATGAGTCAACCATCTAGATGAATATGAGGAACCAAATTTTGAGTTATGGTTTATGACCATTACATCCTAAATGACTTCCATGTGAACCATAAGGTATGACCTTGATGGTAGCACTCATTGGATGAAATCCATAAGTGCAAATGAGTCTTAAGTGTTAAGATACATGGATGACATTATGAGAAGGATGATGCTTGTTGATTGCAACTTAAGGACTAAGACATTTGGCATATGGATACTAAAACTGCATTC
This sequence comes from Alisma plantago-aquatica, assembly GCA_963693085.1. Lineage (NCBI taxonomy): Eukaryota > Viridiplantae > Streptophyta > Magnoliopsida > Alismatales > Alismataceae > Alisma > Alisma plantago-aquatica. The sequence goes on from OY856415.1 coordinate 146,440,296, forward strand.
CTATGAGGAATAAAACAAGGATGTGTATGTGACACAACCTATAAGGTTTATGAATCCACTAATGCAAATGAAGTCTATAAGTTACAATGGACTAATCAATAAGATTGATTGAGTACAAGCAACTCAGAATTGGATCTTTACTTTGATGATATAGTCAAAGGGTTTGACTAATATATCAAAGATAAAGAGGGATCTGTGATTTAGTGGGAGCGTGTTCACATTCCACATGTTGATGTGAAATGGAAATGTTCTAGATTGGAAATCCAAAAGTGGAAATTATCTTTAAGGAAGATAGAGAAGTTTCCTATATGATAGGAATAGAGATCTATAGAGATAGTTCTCGAAAAACCTCTTGACCTGAAAAGAGAAAGCATACATTGGCAATTTGTACTGAAATGTTCAGTATGCACAGATTCAGTGGGAGAAAACTAGTCCATGTCACATGGAGTTAGTATCCCAAGGCCAAGTGTCCAATTCTTATGAAGAATGGGAACACTAAGAATAGATATGGATCTATCATGTATGTAATCATCCCATTATCTTGCATGTATGGACATGGCAAGAACAAAGTGCATTCATCATATTGTATGTAGGACATGACAATATGATGTGCTCATCCTGGTAACTCGTATGTGGGACATGACGAGTGGATGTATGTCTACTTCCAGTAAAGGTTACTGGAACATCATGAGAAATTGATAAGTACTTGTGAAGTACTAGTTCTGTGGTGAGGAGGAAGAGTTCGATGTAAAGAGTTACATTGATGCGAACTTCCGAAAGGACAGAAAATTGATCGCAAAATATATAAGATATATAAAAGTGAAAGTTTGTTGATAATTGGAAGTGTTCCAATGAAACCATTTAAAAGGAAATGTCGAGTATCCGTGTGTTAGAAAATAGCAGTGGATACTATATGGATCTAGAAGTTTATGAGATGAACTTATATATATTCCGCTCATTGATGACAAGTTTGGAATCCTTGATCATGCAATGTGGCTAAAGGTTAGGTAAAGGAATACTAGGTCGCATATTACGGCAACTCCATCTCATACGTATGACGTACAGTGAAGAGATGAGAGACATGCAATTAAAACTGACTTTGGCAAGGTGTTGCCATTACTCACTATGTTGGCACTAGAGCACAGTGACATGTCGGACATGTTTGAAGATCACTATGAATATGATTCAAGGGTGATTGGCTCGCAGTGCAAGTGGGAGTCTGTTGGTATGTATGCACTGAGAGCCAATCATGAGATGATTGGTGGGATACATTAAGATTGATTTGATAAACATCAAAGGCAAGCTTCCGATTCATTCTGGTTCAGTCATATGAGATAGTAATAGAACAGATTGAATGTCTAGAGAATGACAGTACTCAATGACGTATGACTTCAGGTTCATGACCTGAACGATGAGATCATACAGATGCTAAGAGTTTGCACATTCTTGTTATGTCCCTAGTCGGATGTCATTGTGGAAGGTAGATAGACATCAATGACACACAAGACTAGATTGTGGTGTTGGTTGATGACAAAATCTCATTAGTCATGATATAGAGATATCAAACCAAACACATAGGTACTTGTTAGAGAACAAGTGTACCGGACAGACCCACTGTGAGTTTGACACATGGAACCATGACAAGGTAGTCACAGTCAGTACTCACAGTGATGGTGGTGAGTGTGATTCTTAGACCTAAAATCACTGCACTCAACACATGTCGTTGGGCACACTTTGACATCATCAAATGCAGTCCTGAAACATGGGTTGTTATAAAGGTGATGATTGGGTGGCTTTGACACATGGGGCTTTTGAGGGGTGAGTGATAGATATGGGATTTGTCCCTCCTGAGGGAGTTTGATATCCAAGTCCACTTGATGAGTAGGATTGAGATTGGCGTACGCACGCATGTGTAAATCAGTATGTGATATTGATGTCATACATATCTCGTTCAATCTGCTCTGAGATCAAGAAAGTGAATGAACGTTGACAGGATGACTATTCCATGCCTCGAGTTCAATCGGGATATCAGCGACAAAGGAATTATACATTCACTGTAACACCATTCACGGATTGTAGGATGAAAGTTGTTCTCCAACTTTCTACTTTCACTTGGGTAGCACTGATGTGTGACTAGGCACCACTCTTTGCTTGTGAAGTCATAAGTGTTATGGACTTTCACTGCCAACGTGAAATGGACCTGCAGGCCTTTCATTTTTACATTTGTTGACTGTAATATAGTAATATCATATCATATTACTATGTTAAATTTCATTTTGCATTTCTAGACTTTAATACAAAATATCATATCATATTACTAAGTTGTATTTTACCTACTATGTCTAGTATTTTGTTGTTACTTGACATTACTCTCGAATATCCAAAGTATTTCGAATTTTACTATGATTTTTTATATTGTTCTTTGATACTATTATTTTTTTGTTTATTATTTAATATTATGTTAAAGGAATATAGATGTATATGTACTAGGATAAGAGATGGCTCATCTAAAAGTGAGAGGAGTGAAAGAGGCAAAGAGGAGGGAGATGGGGGTTCTTTTTCTGATGACAATCCCCATGACATGCCTACAAATGATGGAGGCTAAATATAGCCAATTTCCATGTCCAAAATCCCTAGAGCCTGTATCCATAAGGCCAATTCTGACATGTTTACTTAGAGAAGCAAAGAGTATACCTTGTGGCTGCCAAACAAAGAAATCAGGGTTGTTAGTGGGAAGTTGAAACCTTAATAGATGGAGCAGATCTACCATGTGCAAGATAATAGGTTTGAAGACTCACTGGCCCTCACTGGCGGAGCACCTATGTCAACTATGGAAAATCAAAGGGATAATTGATGTAAAATTGAGAGGCAAGGGTTTTTTCATTGTCAATTTCAAATGGAATGAATCTATGAAGTTTTCATTAAAAGGAGGACCATGGTTCATTATTGGTAAACAAAATTATAGTCAAGAAATGTGAATAGGGAATTCATTATATAAGTTGAGTTTGGCAGTGTTTCCATTGTAGATTAAAATCTTGAATTTTCTATTGGAATTTTGGGATCATGAGACGTTCTCTTGATTGGTTCCTACCTAGGTTGACAAGAGAGGATAGACTTTGCTACCAAAGCCTTAATCAGGCTATTAGAACAAATAAAATGTTTTCTATATTTATAATATTTACATTCTAAAGTATGTCTTGGTAATATTAACTTTTTGCAATTTGTTTTTTGTGGTGTGCTTTCTGAAAAGTCATTATTAACTTGAAGTTTCTATATTTCTTTAATGAAGGTTGGACCTGATGCGTGTTCATTAGTCATCTTTTATAACATCATTTAGATCTTTTCAGCTTGGATTTTTCTTCCTTTTTCCTTGTTTTTGAATAAAATGCAAATTATTGGCTTCACATATATTAATAGTGATTCTTACCAATTTTAATACAAAATTTGCATATTCTACTTCAAACTCAAGTTCATGCCACCATAGTGAGTGAGCTGACCGGTTCATCATACCAAATGGTCATCTCACATGTTCAAGTAAAGATAGACAACCATAAAAAATGTTAGAGTCAACTTTTTTGCACTGGTCAATCAGTAGCCAAGACGAGTTGATCATGCTTCCCAAATGATTGTCCCATAGACCCAAACCAAGTGTCTTAGCCTTCTATACAGTCAACATGTTCCCCGTAGCACTTGAAAAAGCACGTCGCCACCATTGTTATGGATTCTCCTTGCTTCCATGCCTCTTTGATATTGAGCCAACTGATCATGTCCCAATATTTTGGTTATAGTAGATCAAGAGATGATCAAACATAGTGACGCCTCCCAATAACCTTGCTCCCCTTTGACGCCACCCGACAAACGTGCATTTCGGTTCACACCGCATCAATGGCCCTTTTCAACAGCCAGCAATCCTTAGTTTTTAGGACAACTTGCCCCCAGATTCTCCTTTAAGAAGTAGGTGGTCTTCTTTTGTATTCATCGTTCAATTTTTAGTATTGTTATTTTCTAGATTTAGCAATCTTGTTTCAATTTCATGCTTTTGTATTTTTTCTTGATTCTTTAATAAAACTGGAGTTTATTCAAGAGTTAGTTCTTTTCTTATTCTATTCTCAATCTTTTTTTAGCAAGGAATTAAGAGAGATAACCATTGTCTTGTTACTAGCAAATATCCCTCTAGGATTCTTCTTCTTCTGCTACTCTATTGCTTGCTTCCTTTCTTCCTTCATTCTCCTTTTAGATATCATGAAGCGTGAGTTGTTCCTTCACTGAGGCATGGGAAGTAGCCCCATATCTGTGATGAATTAGATTTTTTTCTCCATGTGGTTTTACTCATTGAACAACAATTAGTTTAGATAATTCCGTAATCGAAACCACTTGATCTATTGCTTCATTAAATGTTAGTTTTGGAGGATGCGGTTGTGGAACCCAAAACTTTGGATGACTAAGCCTATGCATCATGATTTGGATGAAACCTCAGAAGGATCTTTACTGGGATGAACGATCTATGATCTGAAAACACCAGATTAATGGCTTTGCAAGGAGTTTGTCTTTTGTGATGCATTCGTAAATTTTTTGCTTGCCTGCTTTCAATTTATTTCATCGCATGGATTGTATCGATCTAGTTTCACATGGCTATGGTGGTCCATAACTTTGATATATTTGTCATCGATTCATTCTTATTTTCTCAATTCAGTTGTTTTCAATTTCTTTCTTCTTACTTGTAATTTAAATTTCTTCTCATAGATAATCTCTCTTTTATTGTGCTAACCATATTTATATTTCTATTTGTTCTTAGGAAAATCCTTTCTTTAATTTGTATTTTGTGTAATTTCCATTCTATTGTAATTTACTTCATTGTTCTAGTGTAATCAACACTCCATCAATGAATTTTATTTTTAATTCAAATAAATGACAACCTTTCAAAGAGAAATAATGTTCAAAGTAAATTGGGTTTAAAGGAAAAGTAACCTTGGAAAATTTGTCTTGTGGGATCGACCCTTGTAAACTAATAAACAACCTTAAATTGTAGTTTTTTCGTAAAATATGTTAAGCTTTAGCACAAAAATCCCTAGTGAATTGGTGTGCTAAATGACATATATCAATTTTGGTGTCGTTGCCCAGGACAACAAATCATTTTTTAAACCCCAAAAACCTTTTGAACAAAACTTTTTATCCTTTTGAGTCCATTTCCAAAAGTGATACTCCTCCTTCTACTACATTTCTGTTCTGGCAGTCTATTTTTCCTTCCATCGATTATTCAACTATAATTGTACATGTGATGCTTAGAACACATTGATTTTATGCTACTAGAATTTGATCTAGAAATAGAAAGGACATTCCATCATTTCAACCGACATAACCACCTTAGGATGGATGAGGAGGAGGTAGCCCATAGGATTAATTAGGCCCTTGCTTCGTAAAGGGCTTCCATGAAGGCCGACCATGTGGCTCAAGAAGCTTCCATGTGAGCAGCCTACATAGATGAACAAGAGGGCCTAGAAGTCACTCAAAGAGAAAATAGAAGACAGAAACAATCAAAAGATTTTTCCATCCCAAAAACTCCCTATGCACAACATCCTATTGTGCCACGCAACAACACTTATCCCCAATTCAAGATCTGTACCCAATGGATCACCATGATTTAAGCCAATCCATTTTTTGACAAAAAGGGAGAATGTTGTGAAGACCATCTTCAACGATTTTCAGACTTATGCATAAAAATCACCATTGTTTTTTGGACACCATTCGATTTATATTGTTCAAATACTCTTAGTCCAGACAAGCCAGTAGCTTGTATAATTCCATGGAGAGTGAATGGCATGTTACCACTTGGGAGGGATCAGAAACCAAGTTTTTAGAGAAATACTACCCTCCTTCCCTCACCTGCAAAATTAGGAGACAAATCACTCTTTTCTCTATGGTCCCATGTGAAACACTAGGAGAATCTTAAGAGAGATTGAAGGACCTTCTCTAACGAGGCCCCCACCATGATATTTCCCAAGACCAACTCATTCAAATTTTCTACCGTGGAGTTGACAATGACTCCATGATTTTCCTTGAATCCTCATATGGGGGAAATTATATGTTTCAAAGCCTAGTGAGTGCTTGGGAAGTTTTTAAATGCTCTTCTAAACCCAAGCACAATGGGGAACAAGTTAGGTCCTTAATGTACCTAAAGCATCGGTGAATCCCAAAATCCAAAATAATGTTGAAAGTCTTAAGCTTACTGTCTTGAATTAAGTTCGCCTAGAGTCTTTATTTTTTTCCTATGAGAGGGGCGAACAACCTCAACAAATAAAAGTTGCATAATCTCTCTATGGAATTTTCCAAGGGTGTGATCACTCTACGCTACAATGTCAATATATTAACAATGTTCCCAAGAAGCCAGAAGTAGGACAAAAAATGGAGGACCTCAACTCCATTCATAGTATATTGGGCCAGGGATATTACATTATGAACCAAACCAGAAATCACCCTGGGTTCTAATATGGAAACCCTTCAGGAGCTGACAATTCTTCCCAACTTTCTTCACAACAAAGACCCCCTTATCCACAAGCCAAAAACCATCTACCACCAGACTTCACATATAACAACAGTTAGAGGAACTTTGGGAATCAAGGGAATTATAGGGATAATTTTCAAAACCAAGGGCCCTATCAAGGGCAACAATATCAAATTCTAAACCAGACACCACCTATAGTGAAACAAAATGTCCCCAACCCTTAGACAGAAGATAGAGTAGTTTCCTTAAAGAAAATCATTCATTACAACAAGCCCATCAGAAGGCAACTATGTTCAATTAGCTAACCACTTTGCCAACCAAAAACCTCCTAATGGAATTTTTGTCATCCAGCCTGAAAACAACCCCAATCACCCTGAACAACTTACGGTTGTATCTACCCATTCAGGGAAGGTACATTCCCTTCCCACTCCTCTAGAGAAACCACCTGTAGTACCCTTAGATTTTGAAGATGATGAGACAATGGCCATCAAAAACCAACCTTTACAAGACTGAACTATCCCTGTCTTTGAAGCCCCACAGTGGAGGCAAAGGAACCTAAATTTCCCATTTTCAAGCCTCACCGACCATATGAAGACCATCTAATACAAAGTAGGCTTGATACACATTTCATAAAGTTTAGGGAGGTGATGAAAAAATAACATGCACACATCCCTTTTCTAGACACTCTTGCTAACCTGCTATCTAGTCCAAGTACATGAAATCCCTTTTGACTAGGAAGTATGACAGTGAAGAGTATGAGATGGCAAAACTCACTAGGACCACTTCAGACATCATTCAAAGAAAAATTCCGAAAAATAGAAGGATCCATGTTCCTTAGGGATTGGGTGTTATTTAGGTGACAATGCATGTAGGAAGGGCCTAGCTGACTTAGGTATTGACATTTCAATTATGCCTATAGCCTTTGTAACTGATTGGGATTTGTTGATATGCATCCTACTACCATGACCATTCAATTGGAATATGCATCCATGACAAAACCTATGGGAATTATTGAATACATACTTGTAAGGGTTGGGACACATGCCTTCGTTCCATGTGATTGCATGATCATGGACATCAAGGAAGATTTACATTACCCACTCATTTTTAGCCTCCCATTCTTAGCCACTGCACGAGCCTTGATTGATGTTGAGGTCGGAAGCATTCTTTTGAGATTGGAAAACAAACCCTAGATTTTAGGGTGTTTGAGAGAATGAGAGGCCCTAGCATTTAGGAGGATGTCTATATGCTTGAATGTGTTTACAAGTTGTCCCAATAAAGGCAAGAATGTTAGTTTCGTGAAAATATGTTACACATTACTCTCATGGCTCCTTTTAAATGTGACCTTGACGATGAGCAAATAGACCAACGTTGGTATCACCTAGATAACTTTGAAGAGGTTCTTGACGCTAATCGAAGACCTTAAGATGGTCTCTCTTCTTGAAGAGAAACCTAAACCCTCTAAGACCCCAGATATGAAACCCCTTCCAGAAGGACTAAAATATATTTTCCTTCATGAGCAACAAATATGCCCTATTATCATTAGTTTTGACCTTACTCATGAATAGGAAGCCAAACTCTTTACTGAACGTAGGAAAAGGAAAGATGCCCTACAATATACAATGACAAATTTGACTAGGATCGATCAATCCATTTGCATACACAAAATCCCCTACGATGGAAGAGTACAAACCTTCCTGAGGCCCTTAATGGAAGCTTTACCCAAACAAGAAGGAAGTTGTATGATTAGAGGTGATTAAATTCTTGAATTTAGGAGTTATCTATCCCATATCTAGCTCACCTTGGGCCAGTCATGTTCAAGTGGTTCCCAAGAAAGGGGGAACGACTATTGTTATGAACGATAAGAATGAGCTCTTCCCCATCCATATTGTCACATGGTGGAGGATGTACATCAAATATAAAAAAAACTGAATAAGGCCACTAGGAAAGACAACTTCCCTCATCAGTTTCTAGATCAAGTACTAGAACACCTAGCCCATCAAAAATATTTTTGTTATTTAGATGGTTATTCATGTTTCTATCAGATTTCCATTCATCTTAAAGATCAGGAGAAGACAACATTCATTTGCCCCATTGGCACCTACACATTTAGGAGAATGCCTTTTGATTTGTGTAATACCCCAACCACTTTTAAGCGGTGTATGTCTACTATTTTTTAGGGTTAACTGTAACCATCATGGAAGTATTCATGGATGACTTATCTATCTATAGAGATAGTTTTAATCCATGCCTAAGGCATCCGGGCCTTGTCCTAGAAATATGTGTGGAGTCACACTGATTTCTCAACTGGGTGAAGTGTCACTTCATGGCCAAAGAAGGGATTGTCTTAGGAAATCGAGTGAGTACTTGTGGTATAGATACAGACAAAGCTAAGATTGGTATCATCACTAAACTACCACCCTCGACATCCATCAAGAATATGTGTTTCCCTTAGGAAAGTTGGATTTTATCAACAATTCATTTATGACTTTTCTAAAATTGCCAATGCCTTTTACCAACCTCCTTCAGAAGGAAGTTCCCATTGTTTTGACAAGGCTTGCATGGATAGTTTTCTTTGCCTAAAGAATGCTCTAAATTTGCAGTCGCATTATCTGTGCACCTGAATAAACCTTACCCTTTTAAATCATGTGTGATTCTAGTGACTTTTCCATAGGTGACATCCTAGGTAAGCGTGTTGACAAGAAACATCATGTCATTTACTATGCATCCAAAACATTAGATGACACATAGGAAATCACATTGTTACTAAAAAAGAGATGCTAGCTATCGTCTATGCCTTTGATAAATTATGCATGTACTTAGTTGGATCTAAGGTCATTGTCTGTACAGATCATGCAGCCATATTCTACCTCATGAACAAATAATATGCCAAGCGTATGCTCATTAGATGCATTATCTTGCTATAAGAGTTTGACTTGGAGATCCTAAGAAAAAGGGGTCTAAAAATATTGTTGTTGACCACCTTAGCAGATTAAGCATATGTCAAGATGATGGTGTTTTATTAGACGACTCTTTACCTGATGACCAACTACTTAAGGTTGATTCTCAATTCTTGATTTGTCAATTATGTTAACTATTTAGTGTTGGGTTTTGTGGGAAAGAACAGGAAACCGAAACAAAATTTTTATCTAACCACAAACCCATAACCAACAGATCGCATCAACAACTATGAAATAGAAAGGATGGTTTAGCGAGATATACCTGGTCTTGAGGCTTGCTCAATGAAAATACCTCACAGCTAGTGCCACCTTCAACCACATAGTCTTCAATGACGTTTGTACAACACCTGGTTACGACCTGGATTGCGATTGAATGTCATCCTCCTATACAACAAAAATCTCTTGCCTCTATAGATAGTCCACACAGACCACCAGGAAATCTAGTCATTCTAGTTGAACAGACTAGAAGGAGTCATTCCCTTCTATCAGTGTACTAGTCACCGACACACTCTCCCACAACTAGTTATTATTCTACAATTTTCTTTCCCTCATTGTTCCTCCCTAGTTGGGTAGAACTTGCTTGGGCTCTCTGAGTTACCAGAACCAGAGAAGACAACAATTTTGTAGAGAAATTGATGTTCTGAGTTTTGTGTTCTGAGAAGTCCCCTGTACCCCTCTATTTATAGTAGAAGGTAGGGTCAGGGTTTCCAGTCTATGCAGGAGTAGAAGGGTCCAAATTTTCCATGGACCGATTGCACTGCGACAGGCGAATCGGTCAGTTCACAACTGCACTAGTCATTTGTCCAGGTGAGTCGATTGGTGCCACTACTACAGAAATAGCGATCAATGTTGCTTTTAGAGGTGTCAGTTATTTACAGAAACTAACGGTGGACACCTTCAACGTAGGCGATTTAAGAAATCCGACATCTATGTTTGAAGACCATCCAGACACGGGTATCGCTTTTAATTCAGTGTCGGCTGAAGAAAAGAAATCGATGTCTAAAATAGCCACCGAAATCCAATTTTTTGAGCGAAACAAATTGCCCCCAAAGTGTCACATAAAGCGTCGGTGTTTTACCTAATAACCGATGCCTAAAGATGCCAAAAATTGCATGCAAAGTTCCAAAATGGGTGTCAGTTTTCTTGGTGTAACTGACGCTGATAATGGTTCCCGCCAAAAATTTTAGGGTAAAGTTTGTCCAATTGAACGTCAGTTTTTAGTAGAAATCGATGCTTATTCCATTTAGGTGTCGGTTTTTTAAATAACTGACGCCCATTGTTAACTAAACACCACCCGCTCAAGCCAGACTCTCCCTTGTCTCTCTATTGCATTGCCGAGAACATAGGGTTGGTGATTTGTGATTCTCCTGTCGCCGTCGTCGTCACCTGCTTGTTGTGCTCCTGCCATAGTCACCTCCTACCGCGTGCACTGCCGCCACTTTCTACCACTGCCGCCTGCTAGCACCGCTGCTCCTGCACCTACTCCTGCTCCCGGCACCATCCTTCTCCTGCTCCTGCTCCCGGCGCCCTTTCCCGCCGGTCCTGCTCCTGCCTTGCTCCCGCATACCGCACGGCCGTGGTCAAGACACCGCCGCCCGATCAAGCCTCCGCCCCTGCTCCTCACACCGTTAGAGCTCGAGTCTGAGGTCGCCAGAGGAGTTGTTGCACCGTCGGAGCTTGAGCCTGAGGTCACCAGAGCTAGCTTCTACTTCCCCTACTGCTAGGTAGGTTACATATCTTGATTTTACTGATTTCCATCAACTGATTAGTATTTACTTATCTATTGATTTGTATCTACTCATTTGTATTAACTTATCTATTAATTTGTATTTATTATCTACTAGTTTTTATTCATTTATCTACTGATTAGTAATAATGTAGTGTTTTAACTTGTCTAATTCTCATGCTTGACCTGATTCAATAATTTTTGATGCATGTTGAAATAAGATTCAAACTTGTTCATCATAACATCCTAATTTGATTTGATTATGTGCTTTGAACCCTTGAAACATGCGTGTTTAATATACATTGATGTTGAATGTCAAAATTAACTCACATGTGGGTCTTCTAAATGATTATGTGAACTCCTAAATCACTAATATATATTATTCTTTGTGCACCCCCAATACCTTGTGAATCATGTATGTTCCATAAGGTGATTAAATGCCTAAATCTTAACTTGAAATATGACCTAGTATGTATGTTGATATATGAAGCTCTAGTTAAAACTTCAAGATTGACCCCTGATTCAAATCTTTGATATATGGAATCAAGGTTTATTTACTGTTTAGTATTTACTAACAAGCTTGATTAATGATGTTACACAAAACTTAGGATATGAATGATGAAATTAGGTTTGTAGGTATAAGATGACAACATACATGTATTTGTTGGCCTAGAAACCCATCCAAGATTTACTCATTAGGAGTAAATCTTGGATAGTCCCCGGTTTGGGACTATTCTTGAACACCTAATCTCACTTAGGATGTAAGTGTATAATGTGTAATGAGTTTTCAAAAACATTTCGGTAACATTTCCTAGTTTGTTCTCTAAATACGTATGTACTTGGAGAACAATGGGGAAATGATACCAAAATTTTCTTGAAAACCCAATACACATTATACACTTACTAGTGAGATTAGGTGTTCAAGAATGGGATAGGTGGTACACATTTATTATATATAAGAATGACAACACATGTATTTGTTGGCCTAGAAACCCATCCCATATTTCCTCATTAGGAGTAAATCTTGGATAGTCCCCAGTTTGGGACTGTTCTTGAACACCTAATCTCACTTAGGATGTAAGTGTATAATATGTATTGGTTTTTCAAGAAAATTTTGGTAGCATTTCCCCGTTTGTTCTTTAAGTACATCTGTACTTGGAGAACAACGGGGAAATGTTGCTGAAATTTTCTTGAAAACCCAATACACATTATACACTTACTAGTGAGACTAGGTGTCCAAGAATGGGATAGGTGGTACACATTTATTATATATAAGAATGACAGCACATGTATTTGTTGGCCTAAAGTTTTAACCATGCATAAACTCTAATTTGTTAACCCTAGACCCTAATCTTGTTGTAATATATACTTGTTCTCTCTTTGATCATAGAATGGATAGATCATGGATGTCCATTCGCAATCGCTGCACCCCAAAGTTTATTTCTGGTCTTGACCAGTTTATTAGATTTGCCAAGGAACATAGGAAACAACCTGGAGATAGGTTCTACTGTCCATGTTGGCATTGCGGTAACAACTTAAAAGTCAGCATTGGTGACGAAATCAAAAGTCATGTCATGTGCAGCGGGCTTGTACAAGGCTATACAGAATGGCACTAGCATGGAGAGATTTCAAACTTGAAACCAGTGGATGTCAATAGCAGTGCTTGTGTGGAAGAAGAAATTGCCTCTAATGACGTAGATGTGAATGAACTAGTTCCAGTAGACATCGTTGATGCGATGCTGGATAGTTGTGGGGTAGAGCACACCGATCCACCTCCCATGTTTAGAAACATTGTGCATGATGTTGAGATACCGTTATACACAGGTTGTACTAAGTTTACGAAGCTTAGCGCTGTGTTGAGATTGTATAAGCTGAAAGCTAACAATAGATGGAGCGACAAAAGCTTCACGTCATTGTTGTCTTTGTTGAAAGAAATGCTTCTTGAAGGAAACGAGCTGCCAATCTCAACATACCAAGTAAAGAAATTGTTGTGCCCAATGGGAATGGAGGCCAAGAAGATACACGCATGCCCGAATGATTGTGTATTATTTCAAAAGGACTATGCAGATTTCAAAAATTGTCCTACGTCACGGTCTAAATTGATGACTTCAGGGGAGTCCAAAACTGGTTCTCCTACCAAGATGATGTGGTATCTACCTATAATATTATGGTTTCAACACTTGTTTGCCAATCCGATACATGCAAAGAATTTGAGATGGCATGCAAATGTTAAGAAAAATAATGATGGGATCCTACGACATGCGTCTGATTCCCCATAGTGGAAGAAGATTGATCTATTGTACCCTAAATTTGGTGAAGAAGTCAGGAATATAAGACTTGGGCTTTGTACAGATGGGATGAATCCTTACAGGACATTGAGCAGCCAACATAGCACTTGGCCAGTCATGCTTAATATATACAATCTTCCTCCCTGGCTGTGTATGAAAAATAAGTACGTAATGTTGTCTCTATTAATATCGGGCCCTAACAACCTGGAAATGATATCGATGTTTATCTTGAACCTCGGATTGATGACTTAAAGAAACTCTGGGGTGAAGGTGTGATGACCTATGATGCTTCACGAAGAGAGACATTTCGTTTGCATGCTATGTTGTTTTGCACTATTGATGACTTTCCAGCATATGGGAATTTGTCTGGATATAGTGTCAAAGGAGCTAAAGTGTGTCCTATATGTGAAGAGAACATTGATTCAATAAGACTAAAACATGGTGGTAAGACTGTATATCTCAGTCATCGAAGGTTTCTTACAAAATACCATTCGTATCGTAGGAAGCACAAAGCATTCAATGGATTGAATGAGGAACGAAGTGCACCTAAACCTATACCAGGGGAGGTTGTTTATGAAAGAGTAAAAGACTTTATCAATGAATTTGGTAAGAGATCACAATGTTCTATGGCCACACGGAGTGACAAATCTTTATTCAAGAAGAAGTCAATATTTTGGGATCTTCCTTATTGGAGTTCTTTGACAGTCAGGCATTGTATCGATGTCATGCTTGTTGAGAAAAATGTATGTGATAGTGTCATTGATACTTTGTTGAATATACTAGGTAAGACTAATGATGGGATAAAATCCAGATTGGACCTACATGAAATGGGAATAAGGTCAGAATTAACAGAATTAGGTGAAATTGGAAATCAGAGAACATACTTACCTCCCGCTTGTTACACATTGTCTAGAAAGGAGAAGAAAGCTTTTTGTGAATGTTTGGTAAATGTTAACGTGCCATAGGGTTACTCATCCAACATTCATAGATTGGTATCAATGAAAGATCTGAAGTTGATAGGTCTTAAATCTCATGATTGTCACACTCTAATGCAACAAATATTGCCTGTGGCAATTCGATCTATATTGCCGAAGCATGTAAGGTTTGCAATCACCAGACTTTGTTTCTTTTTCAACAGTCCGTGCAGCAATGTTATTGACCCTTATACTCTCGATAATTTTCAAAGAGAAGTGGTTGTTACCCTATGTCAGCTTGAGATGTATTTCCTTCCTTCGTTCTTTGATATCATGGTACATCTTATTGTCCACTTGACTAGGGAAGTGAAAATGTTGGGACCAGTTTTCTTGCATTGGATGTATCCCTTTGAACGATACATGAGCATTTTTAAAAGTGATGTTTGAAACCGTTATCGGCCAGAAGGGAGTATTATTGATGGTTATGTGGAGAGAGAGGTTATGGATTTTCGCAATGACTTTCTCAGTGGTAATGACAAGAATATTGAGGAGCAATTTGGCAATGGAATTTTGGGATCACGGGTGAAAGTAATCAGTCGTGAGAAGTTGGAACAAGGTCACTTGTATATTTCACACAACATGGACGAAGTGAGTGTTTATATCGAGGAACATACTAATTTCATAAAGAGACAATATCCTCGAGCCAATACAATGTGGCTTGCTAGACAACATAACAAGACATTTATTAAGTGGTTTGAAGATAAAGTCTTACATCAACTATCTCAAACACCAGATGATATTACTGAAACTATCAAATGACTCACCTTTAAACCAAAATGGAATGTTATGTCTTATGAAGGGTATGACATTAATGGATTCACATATTACACAAAGTGCCAAGATGATAAGAGTGTTGTCCAAAATAGTGGGGTCACCCTTCAAGCGTTGACTATGTTTTTTGCAAGTGCAAAGGATAAGAGTCCACGTGAAGCTAAAATGTCATATTACGAGGTCATTGAAGACATATGGGAGTTTGACTACATAGATTTTAGAATTCTGCTCTTCAAATGTAATTGGGTTGATAACACCAAAGGAGTTATAGTGGATGAATTGGGTTTTACTTAAGTGAACTTTGAAAAGATTGGCGAGAAGGGTGAACCATTCATATTGGCATCACAGGCGAAACAAGTATTTTACATCGATGATCCTGCAAATGATAAATGGTCGGTTGTTCTTCATGGCAAAAGATAGTTCATTGAATATCCTATAGATGAAGAAGAGTACTATGATAAGTATGATGACTCCAGTCCATTCTCAGTTGGGTTGCCAACACCAGCAAATATTGAAGCTAATGATGACTTGTATGTGCACGGAGATCACAATGAAGGATTGTTAATTGATACAAAATCACAATATTAGAGGCATGTTTATATTTTTTTATATGTTTTATTTTTCTGAATGTGAACTTTACAATGTGAATTACTTTATAATGTGAATGTGAACTTTACAATTTGAATTACTTTACAATGTGAACTTTACAATGTGAATTACTGTACAACATGAATGTGAACTTTACAATGTGAACTTTACAATGTGAATGTGAACTTTTAGATGGCTGAGCATTCTCCTGATGACCGTGCTGATGATTACCGTGAGGGTGAGGACATCAATGCGCCACCTCAAAATGTAAGTTTTAAAAATATATCATATATTTATATCTATATGTCCATTTATAGTTATATCTTGTAAGTGTGTTTATTTTGTCAAATTTTAGGTTGATGATGCACATGTACCCTTTGAAGCACTTGAGGCACTTGATGAGCAGTACCAAAAAGTTGACAAGAGAAGGGGCATCACTATGATGAAGAATTCAATAATGCTAAGGGGCAATGGACCCAAACTTGTTGTGGATTTTGATAATGCAGGAAATGCAATTGGAGTGAATCGCAATTCATTTGTTTCATATCTTGGGTATGTTACTCGTAGCCATTATGATTGTAAGATAGATTCTTGGCATAAAGTTCCTAAGGGGAAGAAAGACTTAATATGGAGGGATTTATGTGTGAGTTATTATTAATTTGCAATTCTATTTTGTAGATTACTAATTTTTTGGATACTAGTTAATAGCAATTCTATTTTGCAGAGTATATTTGCATTGGATGAAAAGCTACATCATAAATGTGTGATGCAACGTTGTGGAAGAGTCCTAAGGAACTATAGGACAAATCTCACCCGAGAATACATAAAAGAAGGTGACAATAGGAAGAAGACAACCAATGAACAGTGGAACTTCCTGGACCCAGAAGAATGGGACGTGTTTGTTGCTTCAAGAAAAACTGATGAATTCAAGGTATTAGGCATCACTCCCAATTTAATTAATATATGTTGCATTCACCTATTCAAGATTAACACTTAGTGTTACTAACCAAATCAATGTGCATACTAACTAGGCTCTCAGTGAGGCACAAAGAGCAAGGTGTGCACTGAATGTGCACGACCACACAATGGGTCCAAAGGGGTATGCAGGCATTCGCCAAAGACTATAGGCTGAGTCTGCTGCTCAGTCTGCTACTACTCAGGAGTCCTCTACTATAGGTACCACACCTCTGCCTCACCATGATGTCTGGATAGCTGGGAGGCAAAATAAGAAGGGAGAAATAAGGAAGCCCGCAACTGTTGAGGCGGCGGCAAAAATGGTAAAATACAACTCTTAGAGTAATCGTTCGAATATTGATTATTTGTGGTGTTTACTTAATTACAATTTTTTGTTTTTGCGATTAGCGGGAGCTGCACGAGCTGAGGAAACAAGGCAAGTTCATCCCTGAGGGCACAAGGTATGAATTGATAGTTGCTCTGGGTAACCCATAGCATCCTGGACGTGTTAGGGATGTAGGCGCTGGTGTGGACATCAAAGCGTTCTTTGGGCCATACCAGTGCAAACATGTCCTAAAAGTGGGAATTTAACAAGAAGAGGTAACCTATTCCTTCTTTAGAATGTTACTGTAAAAGAGAATTCAATAAACAGAAGATAACATTTGTTTTATCCATGTATAGGTAGATAAGATAGTTGACAGGAGAGTCTATGAAGTAGTTGATAAGAGAGTCAAGGAAGAAGTTGATAAGACACTCTATGAAGCAATGAGAAAGTGGCAGGCATCTCTGACTGCCACTCAGCAGACAGTACCTATGGCGTCCCGCTCTACTCCAACTGCAGAGGTTGGGAGTAGTAATCCTATAGACCCACCACCTAGCACATCCGCTGTAAGTATTTTTATGACATAGTAACTAGTCTTTTCAAGATGATATGTTTCCAAGATGATATGTATATATGTATATAACATTCTTTACACAAATTTGTAGGGGTTGAAGCCATGCCGTCTAAAACGTAAAGAATATGTCATTGCAGAGGTTTTGGCTTACCCATCCCTACCATGGGAAATGTTTCATGGGTCTCCATTACCATCTGGTTGGGTTCGTGTGAGCCCGCTACGTATATTCCCCAGTTGGATGGATCTTCCATTGCCATATGCACACCCAGATTGTGAAACTCTTGGTGAGGCAGAAGGCGGAGTGATATTGTGGCCAAAAGCGGATGTCGTCTATACTAAAATTGTATGGTAAATTTACATTATGTTAAATTGTTAGTGTGTGTATATGATGTCAATTGATCTAAAATTATATATATATAGGTTAAAAAGAAGACACCAAAAGCATCTAGGCCTCCACCACCACCTCCTACATTACCAAGTTGGGTTCCACAGGACCTACCTATCCCGTTAGGTCCTAATTATAGGGGTATGGCAATATGGTTAGGTGAACATGATATAAAGTTCCCTATAACTATTTCTATAGATGTGGATGATGCAAGTCAATCATACGAAAACAAACTATTTATACAAGATATTTTGGAGTTGTTTCGATATGATTGGCTGAATACATCTGTGATAGAGCTATGGATAAGGTGAGATCTTCTTTACACATTCATATACCTTGTGTAGGATCTGGTGTTCTGGTTTCTTATATATTAATGCATATGTAACACATGTTTTGTAGCTACTTGGACAAGATATGTGCAGATTTTTCATTCGAACATGTAGGATTTTTTATTCCATCTTTGATTAGTCTAGTAGCTAAAGACCCTTCGTCAGTTCAACAATACTGTTGTGATGCTTTTACAAATTTTGCTCAAAATAACAAGACGGTGATAATAGCTCCATTCAATGTGGAGTAAGTTTACTTTGCCTATAATTTGGACTTAAGAAAATTACATTTTTATTGTGGATTTTGAGTTATTAATTTTTAACTTTTTTACCTCTAGGGGTATGCATTGGGAGTTACTAGTTATTGTCCCCGATACGTTCACTATCTATTATCTAGATCCTAAGGGGACTAAATTGAATTCAAAATATGGACACAAAATGAAAATGGCATTATTCCAGTGAGAAATATTTCATTTGCATATATGTTAACATATGTTATTACATTACTATTTAATTATTCAATGTACTGTGTTACATTAACATGTAGGGGTTTAGATGAGTTCAAAAAGGCTATAGGAAAGGTCCCCAAGAAAAAGAACCAGCCAATAATTTGGAAGAACGTGGAATTAAGTTCCCGACTCCAATGTATATATTATTTATGTGAATAGTTCTTAATTAGTTGTATTTTTTAATATTTTGTATGTTTCAATTTATAGTGTGCTACACAAGACAACAGATGGGCATGTGCATACTATGTAATGCGATTTATACACATGATTATCAAATATGCCACAGTGGACATCGATACCATTCCTGAGGTATTATATATAGTCTCATTAGATAATATGAAATATATCAATCTTATTTATATATTATTAATTATATATATACATCATTCTCTTTGCAGGTGTTTAAAACTAACCCCATTATAGGAAAGGCCTTACTAGATGTACACGCTACCTATACGATGGAAGAATTAAATGATGTAAGAGAAGAATGGGGAAAAGCCATACAAGTAGTGGGGGTTTAAAAATATAATTGGGATGTTGATAGTGAATAATGACTTAAGAATGATATTTTGTAAATGAATTTCTGAATTGTAATATGTGTGAATGTTTCTACATGTCTGAATGTTTCTACATGTGTCTGAATGTTTATACATGTGTGAATGTGAAAATGAATGAAACTATTGGTTGCTATATGAATGTTTCTACATGTGTGAATGTAAAAATGAATGGAACTGTAGATTGCTACATGAATGTTTCTACATGTGTGAAAATCAAATGGAACTGCAGGTTGCTAAATGTGTGAAAATTAATGTTGTTAATTTTGCAGGTTTGTGGCATGTTGTTGGCTGATATCAATGGATGTCGTAAAACCTACAGTTCATAACTGAACTACAGGTTTCTCATCCTGCGACCAGCCATAGCAGGCCTGCAGACTGATAAAAAAAAATACAATAGGCATTGGTTATTTGAAAAAACAGACGACAAATACTTACAACATCGGATCATAGCTAAAATTGATGCCTAATGAGGCCAGACACCACAGTCGTGCTGGCCAGACACCACAACCGTGTTGGCCAGCACGGTCGTGGTAGCAGGTGATATGTCATCGGTTATCAATAATAAACTAACGTTAATGGTGGCGCCCTTTCTCTAGCGTGAATGTTTATAGCATCGGTTTTCGTAGTAATAACTGACGCATATATCACCCTGCTGGCATGTTTTCAGTAGCGCGCGAAGGTTTCTGGCATCGGTTTGGAAACTAACGCCTAACGGTTTGCCTTTTAGCGGCGCCCACATAGGAGTCGCATTGAAACCAACACTAAAGGACTTAAATAACTGACACTAAAGGTGGGTTATGTATGAAATGGTCAGTTCACTTCCCAGAGTTGCCTGCAATGGACTTTCCTATTTTGTTTCAAATTAATGCAAAGATTAATTCTTGTCCAAATCAAATTGGACTTGTGAAATGGGAAACTTTTCTCACAAACCGGGAAACCCAACACCTGCTCGGTTCACCAGACTAAACCAATCATCTCACTGATCATGAGCCAATTGGTTAACCCAGTGAACCAGTTGGTTATTGGTCCTCATTGTGTAGAACTCAGTCAATTCAGTTCTCAATCAATCTGACACTCTAATAAGTTGGTTCAACACTTGAGTCAAGTCAATTGATGGAATGTTTAATTGAGTACCTTAACACTTTAGTAATCAATCTAAACTACATTCATGGATAAACTCCTCTTCTAGGTTAATCCTATGTGTGTGACCTTATAGGTTTCATTTAACATTGCAGTGAATGCCCATAACTAGCTTATGACATCACAAGTAAAGAGCGGTACCTAGTCGCACATTAGTGCTACTCAAGTAAAAAGGAAAGTTGGAGAACAACTTTCAACCTACAATATGTGCTTGGTGTTAAAGTGAATGTATAGTCCCTTTGTCGTTGATATCCAGATTGAACTCGAGGCATGGACTTGTCATCCTCTACAAACTTCAATCCTTATTTCTTGAACTATAACAGACTGTCTGAGATATATGTAAGCTCAATATCATATATTGACTTACATGTACATGGCAATGTATTTCTCAGTCTCTCTTATCGGGTGGCCAGGATATCATACTTCCTTAGGAAGGACAAATTCCATATTTATCTGTCACAGTAAAAATCCCATGTGTCAAAGTCACCTAATCATCACCTTTATAACAACCCATGTTTTCAGGACTGCATTTGATGATGTAAAAGTATACCCAATGACATGTGATGAGCGCAGTTATTTTAGGTCTAAGAACTACACTCACCACCAATACTATAAGATTTGATCCTAACTAACCAAGTGTGGTTTCCATGCATCACTCTTATGGTGGGTTTGTCTGATACACTATTCTCTAACATGTATCTATGTTCTTGGTTTGATATGACATATCATGACTAATGAGATTATATCATCAACCAAAACACACTCTAGTCTTATGTATTATTGATGTCTATGGATATCTCCAAAATAATAACTGACTAGGGACATGGTCAAGAATGTATACTCTTAACATCTGTATGATCCCATTGTTCATGTCCTTAACCTGAAGACATACATCATTGAGTAATATGATTTTTAAGACATCTAACAATGTTATACTATTATCTCAAAATAGTTTAAACATATAGACATAAATTTCCTTTATTAATATTATTCAAATCATTTACAAAGTATGCCATTACAATCATCATATGACTGGCTCTATGGGCATACATACCAACAGACTCCCACTTGCACTTAGATCCAATCACCCATGAATCTTAATCCTTGTGATATAGCATGACCATCATGCTTCTATTGTGAAAGTGCTTTTGTCAAGGGATCATCTATATTGTCTTCAGTCAGTACTCTACAAATCATCACATCACCTCATTGTACGATCTCTCGTATGATATGGAAGTGCCTCTATATGTGCTTGGACAACTTATGTGATTTGGGTTCTTTAGCTTGTGCAATAGCTCCATTGTTGTCACAATAAATCTCAATTACATCACAGATGCTAGGAAGCACCTCAAGTTCATAGATGAACTTCTTGATCCACACAACCTCCTTTGTTGCGTTGGATGGAGCAATATACTCAACCTTTGTCATAGAATCCACAGCTGTCTCTTTCCTGGAACTCTTCCAACTCAGAGCTCCATCATTGTGGAAAAACACAAATCCTGAATGTGATCTGTAATCCTCTTTATCGATTTGGAAGCTTGCATCGGTGTAACCCTTTACCACCAACTCTTATTCACTGCCGTAGATGAGGAATTGGTCCTTAGTTCTTATCATGTACTTTAGGATGTTCTTCACGGCTGTCTAGTGAGCATCTCCAGGAACTGACTGGTATCTACTCATCATGCTAACTGCATATGATACATCGGGATGTGTGCACAACATTGCATACGTGATGGATCCAATTGCGGGTGCATATGGAATCTCACTCATGTGTTCCCTCTCATCTTAAGATCTAGGACATTGAGCTCTAGAGATATGAACTCCATGTACCATGGGTATGTTTCCTCTCTTTGAGTTCTCCATAATGAACCGCTTCAACACTTTGTCAATGTATGTGCTATGAATTAGTCCAAGAATCATTTTGTATCTATCTCTATAGATCTTGATTCCTAAGATATAGGATGCTTCTCCTAAGTCATTCATTGAGAATGTATTTCCAAGTCATGTCTTTACCTTTTGTAAAGTAGGAATGTCATTCTCCATCAAAATTATATCATCTACATTCAATATGAGGAATGTAGTCATGCTCCCACTAACCTTCTTGTACACACAAGGTTCATCTTCATTTTGATTAAAGCCAAACTCTTTGACAGTTACGTCAAATTGAAGATTCCAACTTGAGATGCTTGCTTCAATCCATAGATTTATCTTTGTAGCTTACAGACTTTATTTGCATCATTTGGATTTACACAACCTTCAAGATGTGTCATGTACACATCCTCAACAAGATTCGCTGTAAGGAATGTAGTTTTAACATCCATCTATCAAATCTCATAGTCATAGTAGGTTGTAATAGCAAGCATGATCCTGATGGACTTAATCATGGAAACTGGAGAAAAGGTTTCATCATAGTCAACACCTTGAACTTGTCTGAAACCCTTTACAACCAATCTACCTTTATAAGTTTGCACATTGTCATCCATGTCGGTCTTCTTCTTGAAGTCCCACTTGCACCCTATAGATTTTACCCCTATAGGTGGATTCACCAAGGTTCATACCTTGTTGGTATACATGGATTCCATCTCAGATATCATGGCCTCAAGTCATTTCACAGAATCAGGTCCCTCCGTAGCTTCTGGATAGGTAGTTGTCTCATCATCTATGACCAACTCACCACCTTCTTGAGTCACAAGATATCCAAATTTTTTAGGCTGAAGGTGTGTCCTACTAGATCTATGAGGTTCATGTATTACTTGAGGAATTTGAGATTCCACAATGACTTTTGATTCTCTATGTTCCTCTTGTAAATCTATCGGTTTGATGTTTTCTTGTTTGTCTCAAACTTCTTCGAGTTCCACTTGCCTCCCACTTATTCCTTTGGAAACGAATTGTTTTTCTTAGAATGTAACATCTCTGGCATCAAACACTTTGTTGTCAATTCGGTTATACAAGTAATATCCCTTAGTTTCCTTGGGATATCCAACATGGTAACATTTATCAGATCTAGGGCCAAGCTTTTCAGGAAACATTTTCTTGACATAAGCTTCACACCCCCAAATCCTCATACAAGACAATTTGGGACGCTTCCTAGTCCATATCTCATATGGTGTCTTTTGAACCGATTTTAAAAGTACACAGTTAAGTATAAATGCAGTGCTTGTTAGAGCACGTCCCAAGAAGGAAGTTGGAAGGTCGGAAAAACTCATCATAGATTGCACCATATCTAGTAATGTGTGATTCCGTCTTTCTAATACACCATTATGTTGTGGTGTTCCAAGTGGAGTCTATTGTAATACAATACCACAGGCTCTAAGAAGGTCCTCAAACTCTTGGCTTAAGTATTCTCCACCTCAATCCTATCAAAGTGCCTTTATATTTTTGCCAAGTTGGTTTTATACTTCATTCATGAAATCCGTGAACCTTTCAAGGGTCTCTGACTTATGTTTCATCAAGTAACCATAGCCATACCTACTGAAGTCGTCAGTAAAGGTAACAAAGCATTGATACCCACCACTAGCACTTGTTCTAAAAGTCCCACATACATCAATATGTATGAGTCCTAATAGATCACATTCTCTGTCACCTTTTCCAAAAAAGGGAGTCTTGGTCATCTTGTCCAACAAACAAGATTCACATGTCTCCATTGATTCAAAATTGAAGGAGTCTAGATAACCATCTTTATGGAGTCTACATATGCAATTCTCATTTATTTGCCCTAGATGACTATGCCAAAGGTATGTTTTGTTTGAGTCGTTGAGTTTTTGTCTTTTGGTGTTTAAGTTATTTACACTTGTCTATAGATCTATCAAGTATAGACCATAATACATCGAGGCACTACCATAAAACATCCCATCTTTAGAAATGGAACATTTTCCAATCTTAATAAGAAATTCAAATCCATTCTTGTCTAAACAAGATACAGAAATGATATTCCTATTAATGGATGGTACGTAATAGTAGTTCTATAACTCTATTATCAACCCACTTGGTAGAGATAACTCATAGGTTCCTACTACATTGGCAGCAACTCTTGCTCCATTAGTAACACGTAGTTCAACCTTACCTTTTGCTAAAGGCCTACTTCTTTTTAGATCCTTCACATTTGGACAAATGTTTAATCCACATCCGGTATCAAGTACCCATGATGAAGAAGTAGTAAAGTTAATCTCAATTATGTACACACCGAAAGTAGAGATCACTATCCCTTGCTTCGTCTTCTTAGGTTTCCTTAATCCTCTCCATGCTGATGATTTGGACCTTAGCTTGACCTGAGAACACTTCTCTACCTTGCCTATGTCCTTGGATTCCAATCCACTGATTGTCATCATGGAACTATCCTTCTTCATTTGTTCTTCAACATTTGTCAATATGTCGAGCAACTCTAATAGTGTTTTAGCCATGTTACACAAGTAGTAATACTTGATAAACATGTTATATGATTTAGACAGATTGCAAAATCATATTTGTGGCCAACTCTTGACCCAAAGGAAATCATAGTTTCTCTAGACGTTCAATATGCCCAATCATATTGAGCGCATGGGGTTTAACTAGATCTTCATCTTTCAGTTTACATTCAAACAATGCCTCAGAGACATTATCTCTTTCTTTCTTTTTGAGCGACTCACAATCCATACAGGCTAGTATAAGTTTCTTAATATCTATAGCATCATTGGCATGCTTCCAGTAAGCATCCATTTCAGCCATAGGCGTACATAGAGTGGATTCTACAGGCACTGTTATCTAAGGAATATGTAGAACACTTCTCATTGTACTTAACCAGTTATGGGAATATTTCTTAATTAAATTGTCCGGTTTTGATGATGATTTATTTGCCATTTGATTCTACAAGAGAAAACATTTGCATTTTCTCAAAACTCCTTTTGATTTGATTTAATTTGAATAAAATTGATTATATTTAATTATTTATTTAATTAATTATCTCTCCCACTATTTTATTCAAATTGATAGCCCTCAATATCAATTTGGAATATTGCACTGTACAATATTCTAGTGGGCCAAGATCCATATTTCATCAAGTCATGACTCAACTTTGGTTGATCACCCACAACTTGACTATTTAGGTAGGCCATCATGCTAATTGCATCATATGCAACTCTTGGATTGATGATATGTGCAAATCTTTACCATAATCATCTTCATACCTCTAGGCCTGGTCTCTCCAAGTCACTGGTTAAGTCTTGACCCAATAGCCAACATGATAGATATGCACCATGCTTTGTGTAAATCTACATATCAAGCATCACACTTCAATGATATGGACGGTGTACCATGCTTTGTGCAAATCTACGCTTGGTCGATCAAGTTTTTCATGTGTGTTACTAATCGAATGCATTTAAGGCTTAATATTGTATTTGAGGGAATTGGTATTTATATACATATATATATCCAATCACCACATATATAGTATGTATCATACACATGCTATATCCCATAAGAAAAAATGTGAAGTGATAAAAGCAATGATTATGGCCATCTTCTTGTACTTCCTTGAGTGACAAGGAATTACGGTCATCTAGGTCTGCATCATATGAAGCAACCTGTAGTTGATGAAGATTTGTGCTTTAGCTATTTCGGGTTGATCAACTCATCCTATGACTGATCAGCTCGCCTCCTGACTGATCATTTGGTTGCCTCCAGCCACTCGTCTGGCTCCTCCAAACGGTCAGCTCATATGGTCATTTTGGCTCCTTGTCACTCCACCAGCTTCTCGTCTCATACTGTCAACCGGTGGTCTCAATCTTTTAGCAGCTTGTATGGGCACGCACCACTCTTCGACATAATAGGAATTAAAACTATCCCTCAAGTTACATATTTCTATGGGAAACCTCGAGTTACATTTGTGGGGAGCAAAGGTAGAAAAGAAGGCTCGAGTTATCTTGAGTTACATTCGAAACAAAAGATAGAAGGATCAGTTTGCAGACCGAGAACAAACAACCAAAACCAACCATGTACACACATAGGGTATATAGGCCATAACCACACTACACATCCACCATCAATACCATTTTAGAGTGACACGTATCAATTGCATATATATACCATATCATATATGTATTTAGGGATCATGGTGTTTAATCGAATATGCACATTAGCCAATTAAAGTTTTTGCATCGCATGCAATAAATAAATGGTGAAAAACCAAAAAATGATGATATTGATTAATCCTAAAATATAGTATGTTCACGTGGCTCTGATATAACTGTTGGGTTTTGTGGGACAAAACAGGAAGCGAAAACAAAAAATTTATCTAACCACAAACCCATAACCAGCAAATCACATCAAAAACTATGAAATAGGAAGGATGGTTTAGAAAGATATACCTGATCATGAAGATTTCTCAGCAACAATACCTCAGAGCTAGTGCGGCCTTCAACCACCTATTCTTCGACAACATCTGTGCAGCACCTGGTTATGACCCGGATTGCAATTGAACGTCGTCCTCCTGAGCGGTAGAAATCTCCTGCCTCTATAGATAGTCCACACAGACCACTAGGAACTCTAGTCATTCTAGTTGAATAGATCAGGGTTCATCCCCTTCCTTCGGTGTACTAGTCACTAACACACTCTCCCACAACCAGTTGATGTTCTACAGTTGTCTTTCCCTCGTCGTTTCTCCCTATACGGGTAGAACTTGCTTGGGCTCTCTCAATTACCAGAACTCATTAAAATAATAAATTTGCAAAGCAACTGATGTTCTGAGTTGTGTGTTTTGAGAATCCCCCTGTACCCCTCTATCTATAGTAGAGGGTAGGGTCAGGGTTCCCTATCTATGCAGGAGTAGAAGGATCCGAATTTTCCAAGAACTATTTGTACTGCGACAGGTGAATCAGTCAATTCACAACTAAACTGGTTGTCTGGCCAGGTGAGACAATCTATACGCATCACCCTAAAATGGTTTTTGATGGTGTATGTGTAGCATGGTTATGGCCTATAAACCCTATGTGCATGTGTGTGGTTGGTTATGGTTGTTTGCATCTTGGTCTGCGTACCAAGCCCTCTTCTTCTATTCAAATGTAACTCAAGATAACTCGAGATTAGCTTCTACATTTGCTCCCCTTAAATGTAACTTGAGGTTTCACAAAGATTATGTAAAAGTAGGATTAGTTTTATTTCTTGTTATGATGAAGACCGAAGATGATCGCTTGATGGAATGAGATGACCAACTGAGGAGCAATTGGTGGACCGACGAGAAGCCCAGATGACCTGATGATCTGACCATTTGGAAGAGCCAGATGATCGATTGTAGGACACCAAGCGACTGGCCAAGAGGTGAGCCAAACGGTTCCAAGGTTGCATGTTATGTAGACCTTAGATGACCTTAGTTCCTTGTGGATCCAAGGACTATGATAGGATGGCCATAATCATTGCTTTATCATTATTACATGTTTTCATTTGTGGGATATAGCATGTATATAATACGTACTATATATGTGGTGATTGGATACATATATACATATATAAGCATATTAAAAACCCCTCAACAATCATATTAAGTTGAAGATGCCTTCCAAAAGTGGGCACACATGAAATGCTTGATCGACTAAGTGTGGGCATGCCTTCTCATGGTGCACTATCTATCTCATGGAAGTGTGATGGTGAATATGTGGGTTTGCCTTCATAGGGTGCATATTCATCATGTTGCCTTTTGGGCTAGACTTAACAAGGTGACCTTGATAGGATCAAGCACCTTGAGGCATAAAGATGAACATGGCAAGGAGTTTCACATGACATGTATCAAGATTTGCATATGATGCAATAGGCATAACTGCCTACCTGAAAGATTCTTGTTGTGGGTGACAACCCTTGCTAGTCCATGGTTGAGATGAAATCAGTATCATGCTCACTACAAGGTTGTACGCTACAGTCTTCCAAATTGATAATGAGGGTTATCAATTTGAGATAAAGTAGTGAGAAGCGAACATTAATTAAAGACATAATTAAATATCATCTAATTTCAAATCAAATCAATTCAAAAATTGTTTTGACTAAAATTGCAAATTTCATTTTGTAGAATAAATTGTTCAAACAACAATCACTTTTCATTTTGATTGGTCCTTGAGAAGTACAAACTAAATGGGAACAACTTCTACGACTGGTTTAGGACGTTGAGAATTGTTCTGACTCAAGAGAGAAAGCTCTATGTCCTAGAGATGCCAGAGCCAAAAGAACCAGCTCCCACCGCACCAAAGGCTGAAAGAGATGCTTACAAGAAGCATATGGATGATGCCATTGATGTGAAGTGACTGATGTTGTGCTCAATGAACTATGAGTTGCAGAGATAACATGAGAACATGTAGGTCGTTGAAATGGTTCAACATCTCAAGATCATGTATCAAGATTAGGCACGACAAGAGAGATATGATGTCTCCAAGGCACTATTCAAGTGTGTCATGATAGAAGTAGATCTAGTAGGTCCACACACACTCAAGATGATTGGGTATGTGGAAAACCTCACTTGACTAGGATTTCAACTGAGCCAAGAGTTTGCTACTTATGTGATACTGCAATTTTTGCCAGAATCCTACAATCAATTTGTGATGAAGTACAACATGAACAACTTTGATAGGCCACTGATAGAGTTGTTGGGCATGTTGAAGACAACCGAGGCACAAATAAAGAAGGACAAAACCCTAATCTATGATGATGATCAGCAAGAAGAAGCATAAGTCCAAAGGCAAAGGCAAATCTAAGAAGAGTTCCTAAGCTAGCCAGCAACCAAAGTCTTCTTCAACACTCAAAGCCAAGGGAGGGGTAAACAAGGGAGGCAAATGTCACCATTGTCAGGAGCCAGGACATTAGAAGAGGAATTGCCCTCTCTTCATAGAAGAACTACAAAAGAAGAAGGATGGAATGGAAATTTCCACCTCAGGTATTAGGAAATAAACTTAAAATACTTCTTTATCTTAGGTATGTGATACCAGGAGATAGATCTAACATATATGATGTGCAGGATCTGAAAAGAAGTGAAGGCCTTTGCGAAAGGACCAAGAAGGAACACTCAATGGAGCAAGTGTTGCTGCCATGGATAGTAGTACCTTTAGTTTATTTCAGCCCAAAGGTCATGTAATAGAGTTATGAACTACTATTTTATTTAGCCAATAGAAACAATCTTATTTCTGCATCTTGAAATGACAAGGATGTCTATCAATAAAAGTTTATGTTTCAATATTAAAGATATGATCTTTTGTGGCAATGCCATACTTATATTTTGGTACTTGGTTTGCATATGATAAGATATATATACCTAAAGTTATTAATGACTCAAACAACAATTTAACATTATAATCTAAATCTAATGAATAATCAACATTT
Organism: Alisma plantago-aquatica; assembly: GCA_963693085.1. Lineage (NCBI taxonomy): Eukaryota > Viridiplantae > Streptophyta > Magnoliopsida > Alismatales > Alismataceae > Alisma > Alisma plantago-aquatica. Next base: position 146,470,205 of record OY856415.1, read on the forward strand.
CCAGATTTCATATTGATGGATAAACTACACTCTTTTGGTTAATGAACCATTAAGAGATATGCATGTCTTGTTTATGAAGCATGATGACAAGTCAGTATTCACTAGATGTAGTGGGAGAGTGACTACTGTATAAGGTATAATACATATTGATGTATATACATACCTATTAGATTAAATGCTAATACTTCATTAATGTTATTTAATGAAATACCAATATGAATATCTTGAAGTGTTCAAGAGGATTATATATGAAGCACAAAATTGGTAAAAGTATTAGACTTTGATATGATCAAACTATGAGATACTTAAGCCAAAAGTTTTGAGGACCTTTTTGATTAATTGTGATAGTGTATCAAAAATAACTCATGATTAAAACATAATTATATCTAAATCAAGAAAGGAATCCTACTCCAAATGATTAGAGCATGATCATCAAAAATAACTAATTCTTCTTGACAACATACTTTACACTAAATGTAAGTACCATAGGAATAGAAGACACCATATGAGATGTGGTATTTGAAATGTTCCAATATATTTTTTAGTGATTAGAATAGAATTCTCATATAAGAAAACTATTTTCTTGGAAAAGCTTCATTCACAAATCACATGATGTTAGTTGAATACTAATCTCAATCCAATAACAAATTGTTTGTTATAACGATAACTGAATTCCAAAAGAATCAGTGGGACAGAAGTAGAACTCGAAAGGTTTGCGGTCAACATGATAACATTAAACATGATAAGGTACAAAAGGAGATTGAACATCACAAAGTGTTGTGGAATCTCAAATTCCTTTTGAAATAGATATGCCTCATCTATCTAGCAGTGATGACCTTGAGCTTGGTGGATTGTATTCTCCTACTAACTCACAAAGGTGATAAACTGGGCATATAATGATGAGCCAATGATATATCTAGAAGATATTGAGGAACCAGATTTTGAGTTATGGTTTGGAACCATAAAGATCCAAAATGACTTCCATGTGAACCAAATAAGGTATGACCTTAATGGTAGAACTTATAGGGATAAAACCCATAAGTACAATTGGGTCATAAGAGCTAAGACTGACATAGATGACATTTGTAAATCAGATTGGATGTGATGAATTCAAGTAAGTTCAAGGTGTTTAACTTAATGAAACCATTAAACCAATTGTTGTGGCTATATGCCATAAAGGATCCTGCTTGCTATTGGAACTTGAAGACAGTGAAATTGTCATATGGATATTAAAACTGCATTCCCTAAAGGAATAACATGAGGTTATGTGTGCAACACAACCTGAAGGGTTTTATAATTCAACTTATGCAAATAAAGTCTCTAAGTTACAAAGATAATCAATATGATTGATTAAAGACAAGAACCTCAAAACTTAAATCTTTAATTTGATTATATAGTCAAAAGGTTTGACTGATATATATCAAAATAAAGAAGGAATCTATGATTACAAAGATTGAGTGGTAGCATATTCATATTCCACATGATGATGAGGAATAAAAGTACTAATATTAATTTGGTGTGGAAATACCTTTGTTAAAGGAATAAAGAGGAATGCCCTATGTGATAGAAATAGAGACCTATAGAGATAGTTCTCGAAAGTCTCTTAAAGAGCATACATTGGAAATCTATACTAAAGGGTTCAATATGTAAGATTCAGTGGGAGAAAACTTATCCATGTTGTATGGAGTTAGTCTCTCAGATGCCATGTGTCCCAAATTCTTCTGAAGAATTGGAACACATAGATAGATACCATATGCATTCCTAATTGGATCTATCATGTATGTACTCATCCCATTATCTTGTATGTATTAGACATGACAAGAAGAAAGTATATCATCATGTGTGTTGGACATGACAAGATGACATACTCATCCAGTTATCTCATATTTATTAGACATGATGAGTGGATGTATGTCTTCTTCCAGTAAGAGTCATTGGAATACCATAAAGAACATATTTAAATACTTATGAAGTATCAAAGGATTCTATAGTAATAAAAGGAAGAGTTGAGAGTAAATGGGTTATAGTGATGAAAGCTTCCATAATGACATAAAATGATTGCAAGATACAAAATATAAGAGTTATATTAAAACTGAAAAGTGAATATGTGTTGTTAAGAGGAAACGTTCCAAGTAAGAGCTATTTAAAAGGAAAGTCGAGTGTCCTAGTGTTATGAACACCATAAGATACTATATGAATCTAGAAGTTCATGTGATGAACTTATAGATATTCCAACCATTGATGACAAAGTAGAAATACTAAGTCACACAATGGAGCTAATTTTTAGGCAAGAAATATTAGATAGCATATTACAGTAACTCCATCTCATACGATATGTCATACACCAAGGAGATGTGAAACATGTAAGAAACTGACTAAAGAAAAGTTGCTAACTCACTAGTTTAGCACTAGAGAAACAGAAGCATGTTGGACATCTTTAGAAATATCTGTGAATATGATTCATAGGTTATTGGCTCTAAGTGCAAGTGGGAGTCTGTTGGTATGTATGCCCAGAGAGCCCATCATATGATGATTGTGATGGCATATATTATGATTTATTTGATAAAATTTCAAAGGCAAGCTTCTAATTCATTCGGGTTCAATCAGTTATGAGATAATGATGAATCAGAATGAATGTCTAAAGAATGACTATATACTTAATGACGTATGTCTTTAAGTGTGTGACTTGAACCATGAGATCATATGGATGATAAGAGTATGTACATTCTTGATATGTCCCTAGTCGGATGTCATTGTAGAAAGGTTGATAGACAACAATGACACATCAAGACTAGAGCGTGTGTTGGTTGATGACAGAGTCTTATTAGTCCTGATATTTGATGTCAAACCAAGAACATAGATACTTGTTAGAGAATAGTGTATTGGACAGACCCACTGTGAGAGTGACACATGGAACCATGACATTGTAGTCAGAATCATCTCTTACAGTGATGGTGGTGATTGTGATTCTTAGATCTGAAATCACTACACTCATCACATGTCATAGGGTACACTTTGACATCATCAAATGCAATCCTAAAACATGGGATGTTATAATGGTGATGATTGGGTGACTTTGAGACCAAAACATCACTGAGCCATGGTCCTGTTCACCATGCTCAAAATCGAGCCAAGATCATGTTCACCTACTCTGACATACACTTCCCATACACAGTTACCAGTATTTGGTGGCTCCATCTTGACTCAGCGGATAACCCTTTCCAACTTGCATGGGTTGCACAACTTAAGAATGTCATGCCATCGAGTCTACAATTGTAGTTGAACTCTTACCAAATTTTTAGAAATATTCACACTATCGCATATTCAACAATATGCCCTCCGGGTAATCCCGTGGGAAAACCTATTTCACCATCCACTAGCTTCTAACAATGAACGGATCTATGGCACAGGGCAACTACATGATAAGGTTTCACTTTGATTACTTAAGTCAATTAGAGTGGATTTTAGCATCAACCAAGTTATAACACATTAAGCATAATTAAAACTGTAAAGAAAGGAATACCATATTTCTCTAGAACATCAGATCTAGAAGGTATATGTACATCATCTCATCACTATAAAATTGCCACATATCATGATTCATCATAAACCCATTACAAGGGTCACATATTCTATGGTTACACCCCATTTTCTCATCATGAACATGTGTCACCTTTCACTAGGTGACAAATAGATTCTAGGTCATCGGACCCATCACATCACATTGTGATTCATGATATCTCATCAATAGAGAATATTACCATCATTCAGGTATTCACACATACTAGATACCATACAAGCCTCAACACATATAAACACCATAGCTCTTACCTATCTATGTTTTTCAACTGGTAACACCTGCATGGTTAGAATGCATAACAAGGGAGATATTTTGATCATTAGTACTTAAACATCAAAGAACATGTCATGAGTATCACCTCATTAGGGTTCACTTGGTTGGACAACAACCAACCTCATATTCTTTAACAATTAATCAAGAGTACATAAGGTACATCATTAAAGATGACATATTGCATTACATGTTACTTATGATCATACCAAGGCTATCTCACATACCCTACACCTCATGTTACCAACATGAGTACCATTCCTTAAGATCAATCACCCATGGTTCATTTCATAGTTATCATCTTAAAGAGCACATGAAGCATCTCACATGGATCAACACGCACTACCATACTCAATAAACCACACAAGGGTTCACATCATACCCATAAACCCCACATCATTCTCATGATGTGACATGTCCACTACAAAGCATCAAGGTACCCTAACAAAGTCATCTCCCCAAAAAACATACTAAGGATCAACCTTAGGAAGTTAAGTCGTCATCACAAAACATGCCCATAGGAACATCCCTCAAGGCATCTCAAGTTACAAATCCACACATGGATATCAGGATAGCATTCCCTCGGTATCAGGAAAGGGTGATGGTTAGGTTCTCATCACAATATATAGTCTACACTCCAACCCTCACCTAAAGATGTTACGGCTACAATTCTCAAGGGAGACCGAGTGAGAGACAACCAAGCAGGGTATCAAGGAGCTCAACTACCTTGCAGGTCATCTCAAGTTAAGACCCATGTCGGCTAGGAGAGGGTACTAGGTTGAGTTAGAGCATGTTGGGTTGCTCACAATCAAACTGTGTCGGGTTAGGATATAGTGGGAAGAGGTATCGCTCAAGGAGGCATCGGGTAGAGAACATGTCACATGCGAGAATTCCATGCAAGCTTGTGTCGGGTAGAGGGATGTTGTGAAGAGCTAGGAGGGTATCGGTCAGAACCCAATCTGGGTAGCACTCAACCCTTGATGTACCATGCAAGGAGGATATTGGGTTGCTCATCCTGGGCAGAAGGGTTTCATGCAGGGCTGGGTGTGTGTCAGGTAGCTAAGGTTAAGGTTAGGTGAGTGTGTCGGGTTATCAACACAGTCATCCACAAGGATCATAACATGCAAGCACACCCAAGGATACCACCCAACATTCTAAAACTAAGATAACAACCTATCCTCAATAAGGATATTGCCCAAAGCCCCATCAACAAAAGGATATCAGTTTGGGGGCCACCCATGTTAGGTTCAACACTCCTAAAACCTATATCATCCAAGATACCACCAAGGCCAAGGTATATCATCCTGTTCATCTTCAACCTAAAAACCCTCATAACATAGGAAGCATCACCACTCTCTAGAACACCAAGATCCAACTAGATCGGCCCACTAAAGAAAACTATCAACACTACAAAGATTTCTTATAAGCACTATATCCCACAAGATCCTTACATCATGAACAACAACTAGAGCGTGATCATCACTAGCATGATAAGGAAAAACCAAGGCAAGATATATCTAAGATGATATAAACATGCAAGATGATATAATGGGAAGGTTAGAAGTTATGTAACCCACCTCAAGGTCACTAAAAGCTCTAAAAGCAAGTTCAAGGTAGAAGAAGGAGAACCTAAAGCTCGGCCAACACCAACACACCCCCAAAAGAGAAAAGAGACTAAAGGTCAATAGAGCTCAGAAATGGAGTAGAACACATCACACATCCATGGCTGAGAAGAAGGAAAGATAGAGAAGAAAGAAACAAAACATAGGTTACCAAGGAGGTAGATGAAGAAGAGCAAGGAACACCACCAAAAGAGCTCGGCCACCAAGGTCTTACAACTTCTTTACTTTGGCCAATAGGGGGAAAGAGAGCAAGGAGAGATCAAAGAGCTTACTTGCATGGAGGAGGAAAGGAATATATACTAGAAGATGAGAGATAAAATGAAGCAAGGTGTCAACTACACAAGGAACACTTGTCCACGAGATGGATACATGCTACCACCAACCTACACTTGTCAACAAGGGGTGACACAAACAAGGAAAGGGTATCGACCAACATGGTCATGTCTTCCAAAACTGATAGGCCATAATCCAAGACACCTCTTGGCTGATACACATGCCTCCACAAGGGCCACAACCGAATACAGCTCAACAAGGTGCAAAGAACAACACTCCAAGGATCTCAAAAATGATACCCAAGGTATCACCACTCAACCAAGGCCCATGAAAGGCACCCAACACATCGTCTCTACTCTAGGGGATACCAAAAAAGAGAAGGAACACTCTAGAGGTGATAAACTTCCACATTAACCCCTCAACTGGGTAAATTGTAGTTTTCTCCCAAACCTCACCACAAAGCATAAACATCAACCAAACAAGCTCAAACTAGAAACTTAAACCTACAAAAAACCTTAATCACCTCTCGGATGATTAGAGAAAGCTCCTAAGCATCATACATAGGAAAAACAAATAGGGTAAGCTCAAAATGGAGGTCAGGGTCCTTACAAACCATAAACCCCTACAAAAGGATTTCTCCCCCAAAATCCTAAGAGAAAAGTGAGGGATACTTCCTCCTCATCTCTTCCTCAAGCTCCCACATGGCTTCCTCAACTCCAAAGTGATGCTAAAGAACCTTCACAAGAACCAGGTCCTTCTTCTTCAACTTCTTCACCCATCTGTCCAAGATCAACATGTGACCTTCCTCATAGGTCATATCTTCATCCAGCTCTACCTCCACTGGCTGCAACACTATCTCTGTATCAGGGTGACTTTTCTTCAACATATTGATAAAATACAGGGTGAACCTGTGGAACTCTGGCGGTAACTCCAACTTGTAAGTCACTTTTCCAACACGTGCTATCACCGGGTAAGGTCCCATGTACCTGGGATCCAACTTACCTTTCTTTCCATACCATAGCACACCCTTTTAAGGAGAGACCTTGAGATACACCTTGTGTCACACTTGGAACTCTAAAGGCATGTGATGATTGTCTGCATGCGACTTTTGTTTGTCTTGTACTGCTCTCAACTACGATTGTATCACCTTGATCTTTTCTGTTGTTTGTTGCACTAAGTCAGGACCTAGAAGTTGATACTCACCCGTCTCATACCAACACGAAGGAGATATGCATTGTCTGCCATACAACGCCTCATATGGTGCCATGCCAATGCTTCTCTGATAAATTTTGTTGTAGAAAACTCTACCAAACTGAGATGTATGTCCCAACTTCCTAAGAATTGAATAACACACACTCAAGACAGATCCTCTAGAGTCTGAATGGTCCTTTCAAACTGAACATCTGTCTCCAAGTGGAAGGTGGTATTAAACTTCAATTACGTGCCCAAAGTTGCATGCAACTGCTCCCAAAAATGACTTGTAAACTGCAGACCTATGTCAAACACTATTGTAGCTAGAACATCGTGCAACCGACCTATCTCATCAACATAAACTTGTGCAAGATTCTTTGTCATATATGTTGTCTTCACCGGAATGAACTGAGAAGACTTTGTCAATCTGTCAACAATCACCGAGATGGAATCATGATTCCTAGCTGTTCTAGGAAGACCAACTACAAAGTCTATAGTTACATGATCCCATTTCCATTGTGGTATAGGCATCAATTGTAATGTTCTCATAGGTTTTTGATGCTCATCCTTGACCGAGTGACACACAACACACTTTGCCATGAACTCAACTACGTCTTTCTTCAAACCGGGCCACCAATATATATCCATCAAATTGTGATACATTTTGGTGATACATGGATGTATAACATACATTCATGTGTGCTTCTTCTAGAACCATATTCCTTAGATTGTCCGCATCAGGGACCACCATCTTATTGTGGTAGCCAACTAGTCCATCCTCTGACTCGGGGAAGCCATGATGCTTCTTACATCCAAACTCTGACCTGATCAACTGTACTATAGCATTAGCCTGCTGTGATTCTTTGATCTGCTATCTCAGAGTAGGCTTCACTTGTAGTTGTGCCATCAAACCTGGTAACATAGATATTCCCAACTGGACATTCATCTGGGCTTTCTCTGTGGGAGGAGATGAAGACTTTCTACTAAGTACATCTACCATGGCATTTTCCGTTTCTAGTTGATAATCAATGGTGCAATCACAATCCTTGATTAACTCCATCTAGTTTAGCTATCTCATGTTCAACTCCTACTGTGAGAAGATGTACTTCAGGTTCTTGTAATATGTGAAAATCTGTCACATTTCTCCATAAAGATAGTGCCTCTAAATCTTCAAAGCATGGACCACTACAGCTAACTCTAGATCATGTGTCGGATAGTTCTCCTCATGTTTCTTAAGCTGACAGGAAGCAAACAAAACTGCATGATCTTCCAGCATCAACACACAACCTAGACCATTCTTGGATGCATCACAGAAAACTATGTAACCTTTCCCTTGCTCTGCCAGCACTAGCACTAGAGCATTGGTCGATGTTTCCTTTAAAGTCTAAAAAGCACGTTGACAACAATCATCCCAAATAAAAGGAACACCTTTCCTTTTCAACCTTGTTAAAGGCAAATCCACCATACTGAAGTTTTGATGAACCGTCGGTAGTATCCTACCAAATCCAGAAAATTGCAAACTTCCATCAATGTCTTCATCTATTCCCACTCTGTCACTGACCCAACCTTCTTGGGATCTATTTGTACGCCTTATGCAGAGATAACATGAACCAGAAAGGTTACCTCTTTCAGCTAAAACTCACACTTGCTCAACTTTGCGTATAGCTGATGTTGCCTCAGAAGAGTCAATGCCTGATAAAGATGCTCTTCATGATGTGGACTGTCACGGGTGTAGATCAAGATGTCATCTATGAAGACTACCACGAACTGATCCAGAAATAGATGGAACACCATGTTCATCAAGTCCATGAATGTTGTTGGTGCATTGGTTAGCCCGAATGGAATAACCACAAACTCATAGTGCCCATACCTTGTCCTGAAAGCTGACTTCAGTATATCATCCTCCTTGATTCTGAGCTTGTGATATCTTGACCGTAGATCAATCCTTGAGAACATTGTCGCACCACGCAACTGATCAAACATATCATCTATCCTTGGTAAAGGATACTTGTTCATTATCATGACCTTGTTCAACTGCCTATAATTTATGCATAGACGAATGGAACCATCCTTCTTTTTCACAAACAACACTGGAGCACCCCAAGATGATGTACTTGGTATGATCAAACCGTTGTCAAGCATCTATTGCAACTGTCTTTTCAATTCTACCATCTCTACTAGAGCCATCCTATACGACGTCTGTGCTACTGGTTGTGTGCCTGGGACTAGATTGATCTCAAAATCAATCTCTCTGGGTGGAGGAACACCTGGGAACTCATCATGAAACATGTCCTCAAACTCCCTAACAAGTGACACTTCCTGGATACTAGGACCCCTCACCTTAGTATCTACCACATGTGCCAAGAATGCTCTACAACCTTGTTGTATCAACTTTTCCGCCACCATCACTGACACAAAACATGTGGGAAGAATCTTCTTATTTCCTTGGAAGATCCACCTCTCACCACCGTCTACAAATGTTTCTTGCTTGGAACCACAATCCAAGACAACCATAAACTTCTCCATGGTATCCATCCCAAGGATCACATCGAATCCATGCATATCAAGTGGTATAAGGTCCACTTGTATGTCATGTCCCAAGAAAGAAAGAACATAGGATGGACACACCTCCCGCAACACAGTAGGACCAACCAAAGGGGTTTCTAACAACAAACTATCCTTCTTACAACTAATAGGAAAAAGACATCTATCAAGCATACTATCTATGACAAAAGAGTGTGTAGCACCCGGGTCAACCAGAATGGATATTGTGACGACCTCGATTTTAGGATTTTCATACCCAATATAGTTTTTGAAGTTCATGATTACTCTGATTGGTTAATTCTATGATGCGATGATATTTTTTCAAACATGACTACAAGGCCATTAGAGTGTTATGTACATATATATATGGTTAACATGAGTGTTTGTCCAATGATGATTAATTATGAAGTGAAGTGTCCAACTAAGTATACATTGATTCAAATTATTACATGATGAATTTCAAGGTGTGTTGTGGTCAAATGATGTAAGTTAGACTTATTTGATGAGAAGTAGATGGTTAGTCGAATTTAATCGAAGGTTTATAAACATGTATATATGGTGCTGAGTTTGAACTTTAGTCGTTTGGTTTTTCTTTCTAGTCAAATAGTTGTGACATTTTAATGCCACACAGGCTTTCTTGTTACTTGGCACGACCCTTTGGCTTGACAATGCAACGTGATATCTTCCCTCAGTAGAGAGGATCTAACGACCAGCAAGTCATCTTCCACCTCCGGGTTAAACGGAGCAAAATCATGACTTGGCCCTGATTCTTACTGGCCTTAAAGCATTGTACTTGCGGTTCTGTTGGATGGATTAGCAGAGAAAACGGATCTCGTTCACTACAGGCAGCATAATGACCACCTGCTTGGAAGTTTTGGTGTAGATTAGTGAAGGAATAAGCCCTATTCATCGCAGCTCTCCCCAACGGCTGTAGAAGGTGCAACCTTTCTCTCTCTCTCGCCTCTGCTGCCTATTCCAGGTATGTTCCTGAGATGAAGGAAAGGAGGAAAAGTAGAGGGAGGAGTTCAAAGAAGAAGCAGAGCTTAGGCTTTTCCCTTTCCCCTTCCCTTGGTTGCATCCGGTCTGCCCAAATGGGGGTAAACCTGGAGGACCGTAGCCCTTCAATCTAAGAAACTAGATCCTCACAGCATCACATAGGAGTCAAGAATGACGGCGAAGATAGGTCCGCCGGGTGTAGCGGTGACTTGACCAACCGCTGCACTCCTATTACCCACCTCGAAGGTGACGAAGCACCTAGAGGAGGTTCAGGTCGTCATTCACCTAGCTCTATCCTCGCAGCGGCACCTTGTGTCTCACACACAAAGAATAAAATAGACGGAACCTCCATCATCTAACCTTGCATCGGCGGTCGCCGAACATAGGAGCGCCTAACCCCAGATCTCTATCTAGCGGCAGAGGTGGTCGGAACCATGTGGAAGGTTTCTCTGAGCTTTGAAGGACCATCGTCGGCTAGAAAATAGGTCTGCTACCACCTCCTCACTGCTTCCTTCCCGTGCAGTGGCGCCCTAGATAGCCCTTAGAACCAACGATCGTGGAGCCGAGAACGCACGGCGGCGTCGGCTGCGCTTGCGTTCACATGAGAGAAGAGACAACAGGAGTTGGGTCTGGAGAAAGCCTGGTTGAACTGGCCAGCTCAGTCTTTCCCAGGCTGAGCACTGTGCCCCAGAGGAGCCATGTGGCAGATGGTGATTGGCCTATAAGGTAAACAATTTAGTAAGTGCTTAGAACTTTAATAATTCCTAGTAATTAGCATGTTTATCAGAAAAATACAAGCAAGGTACCAAAATTCTCAGGAAAATGAGTAGAACACAGTAGAACTATAATATCAGGCTTTTGATACACTAATATATGTGATATCTTGTTAGTTGTAAAATGCTTAGTTCATGAGTAATAAATATCAAATGATGATATTAAATTATGGAAAAATGTTAATAAGTCTATAATCATGTTTATAGTTCATATGATGTCAGATATGGTCATGTTGATGCATGAAAGCCTATAATTTGATTAATATGGCTAATTAGGGCTAATAACACTAAAGATGATGCAATTAATACATGCATGCCCAATAAATGATGAAATTCACAGAACATTCTCATATCTCTAACTAAAAGATAATATGTAAATATGAGACTAGTTTTGTACACGGAATTCATGTTATATGAAGATGAACCTTGATACACAGGTTGTAATCCTAACTTGAATAATGTATATAAACTAGGGTTTTATGTGCACAAAAAGGATATGGAACCTAATATTCAGATAATGAATCATAATCTAGAAAATGACATCAGAAAGATAAATATAAGAAAATAATGCAAGTAAACGTTGGAATATCCTAATGAGATAATATAAACCCTAATGAACACGACTAGGGTTAAGATGATGAGAATCTGATGATAGTATGTGGTCTTGTCTTAATCAGGTGATGACCAGACTTCTAGATGATCAAGGATAAGTTAGAAATCTCTGAACTCAGGTACGTGGATATAATTATATGACTAGATTTGCTGGATGTTAAATATATGTACTTGCTTGCTTGTATTTAAAATACATTTTTGGATGTAGATCTATACGCATTTTCATTTCCGCCTTGAACAATAAGAACACTAAAGAAAGAAAATGGAATGTAGTTACTGATGGTTCATTAATCTCCCTATTAGAGAGGGAAAGTATTAATGTTGACTAGCACCTCCCTAATGGTACAAGGTACGCGAGGAGATCCCTAATGGTACAAGATACGCAAGGATAGGGCCCAATAATATATGTTTGTGCTAAGTCCACCATAGTAATACATGTCCATTGAAATATGATTAATAACTTGGGTTTACCTGATTTTCTGCCATTAAATAATGTTTCTTTCTCTCTTTCTTCTTTTTCTAGTATTTTCAATATGCCAGCATAGTATAGCTCTTTAATTCCACGTACCAACTTTTATTGATGTTTTTGTTTATCGTATTTTCTAGGTCCAGAGTGAGAATGGGATAAAGGATTAGGATGTAAGCAAGTTGTACAGGTTGTACCTATTGTCTAAGATCCTAGATAGCATACATGTTCATAGACTTGTAAATTTTTCTTCAAATTATGTAATATAAGTTGCAAAATTTAATTCATGTTGTAATATAAATATGTTGAATGTTGAGAATGTTATGGTTGTATATTCATGTACGCGTATTATGCTTCCGCATCGCTTTCTGATATGATTGGATGATGTTTTCAGATTCTGACCTCTCATTCCCAATAGGGTATTGAGAAGGTGAAAATCTGGGGACGTCACAGTTCGTATCAGAGCATGAACAATAGCTACACCTGACAATAGCTCACCATGAAACATAAACTAAATTTCACCTTTCACTTTAAATACTAGAAACTTAGTGTGTTGTTGAACAAGGATTATGTTCAACTTAGCCTCTAGGTTAGAACCTAGATGTTTGAGAACTAGGTTTAGACAAGTGTCTGAAACCCTTTGCATATAGAGCTCATATGTATTGGGTAGCTACACTAGTATACACCATGTTCTTACCATTTCACTAGGTTACATGGCACCAGACTATCTACTGTGTGTTGGACACTCGAATTTGCTGGTTTGGTTTTGTTTCCCAATCGGCTCGCACCTCGACAGTTTTCTCTGACGTCTTCTTTCTCGGAGAAAAACTATATAATATTTTATTAGATATATGTAAATATAAAAATGTGTCCCTCACACAGGAGAGTAGTGGGTGTTCATGTAATATAAGTGAAAGGGGAGTGACATCAGTCTAGAAGAGAGAATAGATCTAGATTAGACGTCCAGAGTCTCATAAGATTATGTGATACATAGACAAACAAAAGAAAGATGAAGGAAATAAGCATATAGAATCTTATCTATCTTTAATCCATGATGGTATAAGTTTCCTTATTAAGATTTGCATTGTATATGAGCCGAATCCACTTTTAGAAGATTTATGCTAAGTCATGATGATGAAAGTACATTCCCTTTTTCTACTTAAGATAAGCTAAGTTAAGATAGATATGAGTGTGCATGAGCCTCAAGCTTCTATACAAGGAGGATGTCTAGTGGTAGGATGAGATATGTGGTGAACTCTAGAGAGAGTAAGACCCACAGGGAGAAGGTCATAGGACCTAGCCTCCAATATATGAGATATGTGTTAAAAAAAATGTCCTACACTAGATTACTCTTGAGTGTTGAGTTGAGTCCTTATGCATGATTCAAATCTATATGTGAATTGGGTAAAATAAAAGGATGGGTAGATGACCCATATGATAAAGTCAATCCTTTGTCTGAGTTAGGTCCTAGCTAGAGTGACATATTTTGAGAATTTCATCATTAGTTGCAAGTGAGGTAATATATGAACTCTAGTTATGAGAGTATGATGCTCTGTGCAAAAGATACTCAACATACATGTTCTCCCTTCTTCTTCTCCTTCTTAATATACGATGATAAAAGCCTCACTTGAGCTATATAAATGGTTTATACATGAGGAGTCACTCGTATAAGTTTGACCTATTCTATATTTTCCCCCCTATATCATACATGTAGTACCCAAGATTGAAATCATGATAAGTTTGACTTTAAAATATTCTCTTCCCCTTCATATGAAACATGAAAGATATGATGCTGAGATCATGGGATAAACTTAGTATATTCTCATTTTCCCTTATATAATACATGAAAGACATTAATAAAAATTTGAACTCATGAACTTGATATAAAGATATTATTTTTTGGATCATAGGATATATGATCAGAAATATAGTTCGTAACCTTGATCCTTCTCAATGTATGCTTCTAAGAGGAGTATGAATATCACACCGTAGGGTGAAACCCTAATGGTCAGGCATGTTACGTAAGGCCTTCTTATGTAGAAAAATCCTAATATCAAGGATGAAGATAAATCTCCTATAATGCTGAAATCATTGCAAAATGTTGATCATAAAACATATTAGTGATGTTAGATTTGAACGATCTGAATATCATGGCATATAAACAAATTCCTCCTGAACATTAAAAGTATGAATAGAACATGTACTCTTAGAGGTGAGGTAACCCTAAGATATCATCATGTCATGTTATGGCTAAGATTTTAAGTGATGCTTCCACATATATAAGGTGGGGTGGACACACCTTATATTATTTCACAGTCCCAATGAGAAACATAACTCCCCACCAAGCTATTATTTCACAGAAAGCTAAAGCAGATAAAACATAATATCTATCATAGGTTGAACAGATTCAACTAAATGTTATGAAGTAAGCACTAACAAGGAATGAAGTAGTGATGTGATCTTACCACATGATATATGAATCATTAACATTTTAAAAAGGAATACGAAGAACATGTATATGAAAACTAAATAATGAACTTATAAAAATACTGCAAGGCCTCATCCAATATTATCGTATTTATTCTAAACAAGTACACTAAACAACTAGATTATGAATTATTATGCCATGAGAAAGCGAGTCATACCACTAAAATCCAAACCGACCACTGCTTGGTTACAATCGGTTGCCATAGAAGGTCAATAGAAGAGCCAGAATCCACGACCTCATTCCCCTCATGGTCAGTGCACGAGAAACCACAGGACGACAGTCAACTGCAAAATGACCATAGTCACAGGGCTAGCTCTCACTGGCTACCCAAAACCCTATCCTGCCTTAGTACAAGTCATAATGCTAGTATTCCGAGCCACGATCTTGTTCACTGTGCTCAAAACATCATCAATCCATGGTCCTGTTCGCCATGCCCAAAACCGATCGACAATCCTATTCACCATGCTCTGACATACAGTTCCCATACACGGTTACCAGAGTTTGTTGGCTCCATCTCGACTTAGTGGATAGCCCTTTCCAACTTGCCTGGGCCGCATGGCTCAAGACTATCATGCCATCAATTCTACAACTATATTTGCACTCTTACCAAATTTCTAGATGTATTCATGCTGACACATATTCAACAATATGCCCATCAGGTAATCCCATGGGAAAATCCATTACACCATCCACCAGCTTCTAACGATGAATGGATCTATGGCATAGGGAAACTACATGATAAGGTTTCAGTTTGATTACTTAAGTCAATTAGAGTGGATTTTAGCATCAACCAATTTATAACGCATTAAGCATAATTAAAATTGTAAAGAAAGGGTATACCATATTTCTCAAGAACATAAGATCCAAAATGTATATGTACATCATCCCATCACTATAAAGTTGCCACATATCATGATTCATCATAAACCCATTACAAGGGTCACATATTCCAGGGTTACACCCCATTTCCTCATCATGAGCACATGTCACCTTTCATAAGGCGACAAACAGATTCCAAGTCATCAAACCCATCACATCTCATTGTGATTCATGATATCTCATCAACAAAGAATATTACCATCATTTAGGTATTCTATCATACCAGAGACCACATAAGGATCAACACATATAAACATCATAGCTCTTACCTGGCTATGTATTTCAACTGGTAATACCTGCATGGTTATAATGCAAAACAAGGGAGATATTTTGATCATCAGTACTTAACCATCAAAGAACATGTCATGAGTATCACCTCATTAGGGTTCACTTGGTTGGACAACAACCAACCTCATATTCTTTAACCATGAATCAAGAGTACATGGGGCATATCATTAAAGATGGCATATTGCATTACATCTTACTTATAATCATACCAAGGGTATCTCACATACCCTACACCTCAAGTTACCAACATGAGTACCATTCCTTAGGATCAACCACCCGTGGTTCATTTCATAGTTATCATCTTAAATAGCACATGAAGCATCTCACATGGATCAACACACACCACCATACTCAAGCAACCACACAAGGGTTCAAATCATACCCATAAACCCAACATCATTCTCATGACGTGACATGTCCACTACAAAGCATCAAGGTTCCCTAACAAAGACACATCCACAACAAACATACTAAGCATCAATCTTCAGAAAATAAGATGTCATCACAAAACATGCCCACAGGAACAACCCTCAAGGCATCTTAAGTTACAAAGACACACATGGATATCAGGCTAACATTCCCTTGGTATCGGGAAAGGGTGACAGTTAGACTCTCATCACAACTGTAGTCCACACTCCAACCCTCACCTAGAGCTGTTACAGCTACAGCTCTCAAGGGAGACCGGGTGAGAAGCAACCATGCAGGGTATTAGGTAGCTCAACTACCATGCATGTTATCCCCGGTTAAGGGCATACCGGGAAGGGGTAGTGTACCGCACAAGCATGCCATGCAAGACCAATGTCGGGTAGGAGAGGGTACCGGGTTGAAGGTGTGTCGCATGTAGGGTATATGCACATGCCAAGTTAGAGCATGTTGGGTTGCTCACCATCAAACTATGTCGGGTTAGCATCTAGTGGGCATGAGGTATCGCTCAAGGAGGCACCAGGCAGAGAGCATGTCGCACGTGGCGATGCCGTACAAGCTCGTGTCGGGCAAAGGGATGTCATGTAGAGCTAGGAGGGTATCGGTCAGAACCCAAACCAGGTAGCAATCAACCATGGACATTCCTTACAAGGAGGATATCAGGTTGCTCATCTTGGGAAGAAGTGTACAGTGCAGGGTTTGGTGTGTGTCGAGTAGCTAGGGTTAAGGTTAGGTGAGTGTGTCAGGTTCTCAACAAAACCATCCACAAGCATCATAACATGCAAGCACACCCAAGGATACTATCACGGAACTGTTCTTACCCTGGCCAATCCCAATCTCACTGCCTAGACAGTGGTAAAGGGATTGAAGTACCCGTCCCTGAGTGGCCCAGCAAGATCTATCACACTGGCATATACAATAAGAAATAAATAACTCAAAAACTAGATAATAAAATAACAAACTAACCCAATATGAAGATATATCTGATTTATCTTTGTCATCAGAGTGTATAAGTGCGGAAGCGATCTTATTCAGTATTCCATTTGTATTGCCTAAAATCAAGAAAATCGAGACACAATCATGCAATTGCATGGTACGCTATCAAAATCAAGTAAAACCGTTTATAAGAAATTAAGTATACTTGGCAGGACTTATATTCAAAAGAATAACAAGCCATTTGCAAAACCAACATTTATTCGACAAGTTTTTTAAACAATTAAACTTTTATTACGAATTCCCATTATGCTCCACGCGGATGCTAGGGTTTGGGAGCTCTGGGAGAGGCGGCAGATGGGGCGGCTGTGGAGGAGGAGGAGGTTGAGGAATCTAACCATAAGATGGGTGGGATCCTGGATGAGAAGCAGCGCACGATGTTAACGACATGGACACCAGTATGGACAACAAAGGAACCGCGACGGATAGAACGGACCCAGACAGAAACGGCAGACATCAGGAGGTGAGCGAGACTAGAGCGTCTGGAGTTCTACACAGAGTGGGCATCGATTTACAGTATGCCTCGTACGCGGCGAACCAAGTGCATCACAACCCACAAAACAATCCAGCGGGATTGCAGATGGAGTACGAGGGAGGTGTTCCTGGAGCAGAAGAGTTTCTGACCCTATTGGGAAACACGACCAGTACGGAACAGAGTCCAGTAATGTAGGCGCGACCAGAACGAAGGGTTCCTGTCTCCTACAGTGACATTGTAGGAGGATCTGTTAACTCTATTCTCGGCTTTGAGGATGCAGAAGTCGTCTTCAATGAAAAAGATATCAGGATTGCTCTGCAAGATGGAACGCCCCACATGGAGATCAACCCGGAGAAATATGATCAACTATTGAAACTGTGGTGCTACACTGTTATTGTGAAAGTCCTCAGAAAGGACATCAGTTTTATGGCGTTGCATACTCGAATCAAAGCTATGTGGAACCCCATCGGAAACATGCACCTGATTGACTTGGAAAACAACTATTATCTGGTCCAGTTGCTGAGGGAGGATGATTACATCAAGGCATTAACCGGGGGGCCTTGGTCAATGTTGGGATCGTACTTATCACTACAACCTTGGGACCCAAGATTTGTCCCTTCGGAAGCTAACCCTAGGTATGTGGTGGCCTGGGTTAGAGTTATAAAACTACCAATATTCTTATATCAACAAAGAATCCTGGAGGAGATAGGAAATAATGTAGGATCCACTGTCAAAGTTGATAATAACACCTTATTGAAGAGGTGAGGAAAATTTGCTAGAGTGGCCATCAAGCTCGACACCACCAAACTGGTTGTCCCGTCTATCATCATCCAAGATGAGCTGTATCAATTGGAGTATGAGAATATGCCCACAATATGCATGTTTTGTGGCAAAATCGGCCACAAAGAGGATACCTGCAAGGAGAAAATAGAAGCAGAGGTAACAACAATGAAGTTATCTACTGAGGGAAATACGGAGACACCTGTTATCCCCATACCAACAGGTGGATTTACCAGTGCATTGCACACAAAACCCATGCAACGACGCCCATGGAAGGCACCTGCAGCACCGCAAGATTGAACACCAAGCAGCAACAGGTTTGCATCACTTCCTAAGGAAGAGGAACAACATGAGCCCCATCCAAACCACTAGGAAGCAGTAGACAGGATAACCAAAATTGATTGGAGAGAAAGGAAGGAGACAACGAAAAGAAATACTCAATCACCGGAGACGCAGCCCAGAAGGAAACCAGTGAACCAAATACAGAAGCATGCAGGAAGCTCGGAACCAAGAAGAACAACGGCGCGGAAACAAGACGGGAAGGAAACCAATCACAAAGATATTAATATACCAGAGGAAGACATTGTCGTTGTCACTGGGGCTGGGGGGAAGGAGGCGCCAAGTCTCTCGTTCTGTTTCAGACAATCCAACCCGCCTACCGTCAACAGCAGGAAGAAGGGTGGCACAAAGAACCCTCCGCAAGGAGGGGGATCGGTGGGAATTCATTTAAGAAACTGGAAAATAAGCATCGGTGTGGACATTCTACGATCTGGATCAAGGAAGAGGGGGAAACAGTTTCATACCAAAGAGGACACCCAGGGAGAGGAGGATGAAGCCAACCCCTTTGCCTCCCAAACAAGTGCTCAATGATCTGTGCAACTTGGAATGTCCAAGGCATCGGCAAGAAGGACATTCAGAATGCTATCAGACATTTCAAGAATGAACTAAACATCGACATTCTGGATATTATTGAACCGCGCACAAGCGGTGCCATGGCTGACCGAATCATCAATACGCTTAACTTTGACGAATCTCACCGGGTGGAAGCGATTGTCTTCGCCGGTGGAATATGGATCTTGTGGAGAAGGAGCATAGGGAAAGTGGAAATTTTGGCGCTTCATCGTCAGTTCGTCCACTGCCTTGTAAACAACCAGTCGTTACTCACATTTGTCTACGCCAGCCCTCAACAACATCGACAGAGACTCTTATGGAATCATTTAAGTATGTTAGCGACAACTTCCTTGCTGCCGTGGTTGGTCCTCGGCGATTTCAACGCGACCCTTACACCAAAGGAGAAGAGCGGGAGCACACGGGTTAATCTTTCCAGCTGTCGCGAATTTGCCAAAGCTTTGGTGCAAGCCGGACTGGAAGATTTGGGAGCGGCGGGTCCTCGTATGACGTTCAAAAGGGGCTATCTCTAGGAACGCCTTGATCGAGCAGTAGCTAATAGAGAATGGATTGATGCATATCCCAACACCACAGTCGACGTGCTTCCTAGAGTAGCTTCAGATCATGCGCCTATCCTGGTTAAAACAAACCACCGCCAAGAGACCTATATACATCACCTTAAAACCAGTACGTCATGGACAACACAGCACACATTCCCATCATTCTTTTAGGATCATTGGAACAAGAACGTGGATTTCACCACTACGGAAAGTATCTTCATGCAAGCTGCAACTAAATGGGACAAAGAGGAATGTCACAAGGAAATGAAGCACAAGACCTTCCTACTTGTTGCATTAACCAAGAAGCAGGAAGAGTTAGCTAATAACTATTCAGCAGAGCTAGACATGCAGATAGGAACGATCCAATGTGAATACATGGACATTATAGCGAAAGAGGAAGCAGACTGGCGTCAAAAGGTGAGGTGCGACTGGTTGAAGCTTGGCGACTCAAACACGGCTTACTTTCAAGCTCTAGTGAAGGCGAAGAGAAGGAGGAATGTTATCTCAAAACTGAAGGACGAGAAAGAAAGTTGGGTGGAACAAGAAGAGGACCTTGTGAACCTTATCAACCACCACTTCGAGATGCTTTTTACTGATGAGAGGAATACCACCGTGCAGAATGGGCCTATTCAGTACCCTGGCGATTTTCAAGGATGGGCACCGGAAATAGATCAATACATGAGGAGCTTCCCAACAGATGAAGAGAATTGGAAGTGTTGAACCATATGAACCCGGTGAAGGCACCAGGCCCGGATGGGATTGACGTGGGGTTCTTGTAAAAGAACTAGAACCGAATCAAATCATCTTTACGACTAACAATCCATCAATGTTTTGAAGGTCACCCTATACCACTACAGATGGCGAGATCAACACTGGTTCTTATCCCAAAAACCATTACTCCGGAGCATTGCAACCATCTCTGACTGATAACTCTTAATAACGTTAGCTTGAAACTTCTACCTAAAAGTATCATGGAGCGCATCAAACAATTTCTGAGCAACTGGATCTCGCCAAACCAAACGAGCTTCGTCTTGGGTTGTCGAATATCAGACAACACCATTCTGTTGTAGGAGGTGGTCCATACCATGGGTACAAGAAGAACAGGGCAAAAATGCATGACCTTGAAGCTTGATCTAGCCAAGGCGTATGACCGAATGAGATGGGATTTCATCTATGACACCCTCCAGAGGACACCCATACCACAGTCCCTTATTATAGTGATTATGAATATCATCCCTAGTGGTGAGATTGCAATTTCTTAGAAAGGGAAACTACTGCCATCTTTTAAAGCATCACATGGAGTCCGACAGGGGGATCTGTTGTCTCCTTACATATTTGTAATATGTCTAGAACGTTTGAGCCAAGACATTGGAGATATGGTGAACGCAGGAAGCTGGAAGCCATTTCTCGTCACAAGGAGAGGACCCAGCTTGACACATCTTTGCTTTACAGATGATATCACTCTCTTCAGTGAAGCTTCTGTCAAACAAGCTGTTACCATTATGAGGGGTTTGAAGAGATTTGGGGAAGTCTCTGGCCAAATCTTATCGCCTGGCAAATCATCAATTTACTTCTCCAAGAAACGGAGCGACCTCTTAGAAGGAGGATATGCCAAGCTCTACAGATACAGGAGACGGAGGACCTTGGCAGATATCTTGGAGTTCCGATACTCCACAAAAGAGCGAGCAAAGCAGTGTACCTGAATCTCCTAAATTCCATAGACCAGCGCATCAGCTCATGGACCACACACACTCTTTCCATAGCCAGGAGAGCCACTCTGGCCAGATCGGTGCTCAATTCACTACCTACATATATAATGCAGACTAGTCATCTGCCAGTCTCTGTGTGCGACAACATTGACAAAAACATCCGGAATTTTATTTGGGGAGGACCAAATGCAAACAAGAGCGTCAGCCTGGTCTCCTGGAAGAAAGTGATAGCTCCAATGCATCTAGGCGGCCTGAATATCAAACCAGCACGACTCCAAAATGAGGCGCTTCTTGCCAGGAACATCTGGGATTTCGTAACAAATAAAGGGACCACATGGAAAGAGGTCATGACAAAGAAATACATGCATCGTTAGGACATTGGCAGACATACAGGCTCTCGGCTTTGGAAATACATAGTGGACAAGAAAGACACGGTGATGGCAAAAGCTTCCAGAGCCAATGTCAATGGCGAATCGACCTAAGCATGGCATGAAAAATGGGTGGAAGCGAAGTTTCGTCCATGCCTAAAGCAGGACCACATGATCCCCGAGGGGATTCAGGACCTGAAAGTTAGCTCCATGGCTTCTGAAGGAAAATGGGATGTTGATTTCATTAAGCACTGGTTCACGCCGGATTCTGCGAGCACTATTTTGCACATGTTACCCCCGATTCCAAAGGGAGGGGAGGACGTTTGGTGTCATATGGATGACATCCATGCTCGCTTTCGAACACAAAAATATTATAAACAGCTGATCCAGAGTACTTGTATCTACACCCCAGGAAACTGGTCCACTATATGGAAACATCCGATACCACAACGTACAAAGACCTTTCTGTGGAAAGCGCTACATGAAGGACTAATGACAAACCTGAACATATCTAAACGTGGGTTTACAGAGGATGATAGATGTTTTGTGTGTAACCTCAGTAGCGAATCAACACTTCATATCCTCCGTGATTGTCAAGCTGCACAACAAGTGTGGAACACGGTTTCCAGAAACAACAAGCTACAGTTTGAGACAGGAGATTCTATGATTGCATGGCTCTACCGGAACTTGAAGAAAAACAAAGATGGCAGGAACAGATCTATTTGGTTCGCCCACACTACCAAAACGTTGTGGTAGCACAGAAACGAGCTAATTTTTGCTGGAAAATGAACTACTTCTTTGTTGAGTGTTCAGACAGTAGCTCATAAAGTAAGGCAATCTTTGTATGTGTTTCAGGTACCGCCCAACTCACAACAGAACTCGCTAGTTGCCTCGTGGTCTCCCTTACCTATCAACTTTATCAAGGTAAATGTCGATGGCTCGGTTCGGACAAAAAACAATAGAGCAGCCACAAGCTATGTGGTCCGAAATGCTCAACAAAAGTGGATTACAGCAGGTGCTCATACTGGTAAAGGTCACTCTATCCTATATATTGAACTGTTGGCTATTTGCAGAGGCATTGAAGCTACGATTCAAAGACCAGAGGTCGTGATCATTGAATCAGACAGCAAGCTGGCATGCGATATTCTGAACTCAAAATTGTCTGGTATGCCTAAATATCAGATATATCAACAGAGGCTTGGTGAACTCATGGAAACAAAACCAAACATCTAGATTCAGTTCGTCAAGCACGAGGCAAATGTCTTGGCAGACCTTCTGGTCAAATGGGTTGTCAGGTACAACAATGACTCTATAGTGTGGAACAATTGTTCTGAGTTTATTCCATACGAGTATTGGAATGAACATGGGACGAACCATTCTGTAATAGGTTTAAATTGTCGACCTGTTACCCGGGAGCAGGATGAATAAATTGCCCCGGTGAACCCCCCCAAAAAAAAGAAGCATGCTTATATATTTTGTATGACTCTATTACCCCAATGCGATGGGGAAGGTCACTAGGCCCCTTTTCACCATAGGAACATAGGAAGCCAATGTTCAAGTCCCACCTCCAAATGAGGGGGTTGTTGTACTCAATTTCAACATGATCAACATTATCAATATCATCATCATTATCAATATACGGGCAGTCATAATGGGCATGCAATTTCTATTTCCATGTTTTTCAAAATATAGTATAGAAAAACAGAAGACTAATCATAGGGAACAGTAGTTCATCAAAGTAAATAGCCAAGTATACAGTCAAGAGATACATAAACGTATCTTCATACATCAAGCAGGAGTTATATAATAGCGTACCTTTCACAAAGATTTTGAGCATAGATCACGAGTAATAGGTTGACCCTTCGAGTTAGATCCTAAAATGCCATATTTGGATCAAGGGTTAATATCAAGATATTTGGAAATCTTATTTCAGTATTCAAGATTAGGGTTACATTTTTCCTAGGTCAACCTTAGGGTTGGGTCATTCACTTATAATCAATCAATATTTCAATATGTCCAACATTATTTCAATTATCAAGTATTTTGAGTGTGAATGGCCTACCTAGGTTTTCTAGGTACATGTGTTAACCTTAATTATCCTGGTCAATATGCAAGTCCAAAAATCAAGTCTTTAGATCAATATCAAGTTCTAACATCATTTGGGTTCAAGATTAGATCAAGTTCTAATTAGTATTATGAGTAAATCAGAGATCAACTTTTAGGTCAATAGATCAAGATATGCCATAAGATTTAGATCGATCATATTGTTAAGATGTCATCATCATATTCAAGATTGAATCAAGTCAACAAATATAGATCTAGATCATTAATGGGTCAATTATGATTTTCGATTCTCAATATGAACATTAGAGTCAAGAATTAGGGTTTCCAGTGGTTTAGTCAATATTAACCATCAACAGAGTCATGTAGATCAATTATATAAGCAATAGATCAAGATTAAGATATATCAGTGAGAAATGCTTCGAATCAGGTTTCCAAAGTATTTTTAATCGATTCACTGGGTTTTTCTAATCAAGATTGACTACTTGTTTGAATTATTTAGGATGCATTTTCTACAATTAAAACAAGATCTGAACATTTGTTGCAATTTCGAGTGGAGAGGAGGCAAAATACCTTAAAAGGAAAGCCGAGATGAAAAAAGTAGACCATTGATCTAGATCTGGATGTCTGCGATGGATCTCTTCATTAACAAGTGAGTAAGTCCCGATTTCCAAGCTCAGGTTGTTGGATCGTGATCAGAGGGTTGGGGCTCTACTCTAGCTCGAACCTTAGATCGAGATCTTGTGGCTCATGGACCAGCCGATCTAGGGACTCTTCCCCTTCGTCACAGACCCTTGCGCGAACCATGCAAGTAGTAGAGGATCTCACTAGAGTAGAGGAGGCCTCAAATCGGGAGAGGGTAGGAGAGAGCACGATCAAGCCGACCGAGCTTGCCTTGGCCTCGCGGACTTGATGGGGGTCATATATTGGGGAAAGTAGAAGAGGAGCATGGTCGCCCGATCTGGGCTTTGCGGCGGTGCCACAATGGCGTAGAAGGGGAAACAGAGAGAGAGAGAGCACACGATGGGAATAGAAGGTGCCGGTCAAGTTCTTGGGGGCAAGACGAAGCGGATGGTCGGGTCTTTATAGCTAGATGGGGCTAGGTTTAGGGTTTGCATGGAGGTGGCCATGGTGGTGGCTAGGAGCTGCAAACGACAGTTCAAAAGTTCTCGAAACAGGCTGGAAAAAGGGGTAGCTGAGTCCGAAATGGCAGGGCGAGCATTCTTGCGTGATTTGATTTTCAAAATGGGTCAAAACGAGCCAAAAGCATGTGTCTGTCACCTTAGCCTCCTCCCCGTTGATTGCGGGAGGTAGGGGATGACCTCCTGACTGCTGGATCGGGCTGCAATCCGCAGATGCCCAATCCAAGGGTCCATAATCGCTCCTCCACTGGAGGACAGGATCGCCGACTTGGAAATAGTCAGAAAAGAGCAAAATAAAAGGGTTTTTGAGCATTAAACTTCGAAAAATCATAGAAACTAGTAGGAATGTCCAATTGCAATGAAATTTGGACCATAGATTCACAAAAATCTGGGGAATATTTAGAAAATTTTAGGAACCAAATTATGAAGTTTTATGGATCAATTTGATTCTTTGGACAAAGTGATGATTTAATCTAATTTGAGGTGTGATAATGCATGTAAAAATTACATTGATCACCATATTTTGTATTTGGGTCTCAAAATTGATTATGAAGACAATAAAATTTATTTAAGACCATGTGAGGATAAAATGAGGTCAAAAGAGTAATTATCTCATTATTTTGCTAAAAATTTACTTTGTAACATCCTTCCCTCCTTAAAAAGGAATTTTGTCCCCAAAATTCAAGACAACCTCAAAATCGAGATCATTCAACCTAAGTCATATCCTCAAATACTAGAGTGTCCACAAAATTCAAAAACATCCTATTATCCAAATGCACATCATATACTCAATTATATTATCAAATCATGTCCTCAAAGTTAAAGTAATACAATCATCATAATTGGAATTCTATGTTCCATATTATAACCAACTTGGTATCAACACCACTTCATCATCAAGCAATTGAGTATCAAGGTCATTGCATATATTGTTCAAGGTCATCATATGAGTCACAAATATGGAAAGCTTCCTATTGTTCACAAGTTTGGACATATCATACTTTAGGTCAAACAAATAGAGTTCTTGAATCGAGTATATAAGGTGACTTTCAATCCCAAAATCTCAGGGTCTTAGACTCTACATTGGCCTAGGTGGGGTTATACACCCATTATTTGAGATTTCATATTTTAACATTTCAAAAAAACATCATACTTTTAGTATCATGATTTTTAAGCTCAAAATCAATGGGAGGTCCCACCCTAGTCCTAATGAGAGCGAAACCCTAAGTCATAAATCGAGAGAGTCAATATAATCATTACCTCAAAAAAAAATATTCAAGATTTGGGATTTTTGAAGTCATTAGTCATATATCTCAATGTCCAAATAGTGTGATCATATGATTTGTAGATTGATAATCATAAGTCACAAGTCCATTTATCAATATCAAGAGTCAAGATTTTAGACATCAAAAGTCATAAATCCTAAATTTTATCATATGTATAGATATTCCAAAGCTAGGGTTTATATTCCTATTTAGACCTTAGGGGAGATCACTCATCTATATTCAATTTTATCAACAATATTCAAGCAATATTTGATCAACATGTCAAAATTTCATTATCATGGTTTCCAAGGTTGATGAATGATCTAGACGTAGGTCTATCTAGGAAGTCAACCTCAAGCTATAGTCAATATTGCCATATGTCAAGGTCATTATCAGATCAATAGTTAAGATTGAGTATCAACCATGATTTTAACCTATTAGGCTTAGGTCAACCAATCCAAATAGGGTGAAAGGGAATACCTTCCCTACTCAATAATACAAAAATTTAGAGATAGTCAAAAATAAGGATGTGACCTAGTTTAGGGGAGTCATCAGTAAACTACTACCCTAATCTAGCACATTACTTACATTGGTCACGATCCACTGATCTTATTCAAATAGGAAGAGTATCAATGATTAAATCATATATATCAAATCATAAGATCAAAATTCAAGATAATAGGGCAATAATGTCAAATTTTGCAATTCTTTCCTTTCATGATCAAGGTAATGATATAATTTGGAAATCGAAGATTTGAATTTGGCATTCGAGGAATCAGAGCATAATAGTGCAAAATCGAAGTCCATCATCAAAATCTATATTGCAAAAGGCATCAATAGTCAATAGGAAACTGCTTTTTGCATCATAGTCTCACATCATGGTTTTGGGAGTCCTAGACTTAGTCAATTGATAGCCCAGTCATGATGAGCATCAAATAGGGCAAAAGTTTGCTTAACTATGTTTGAGGTTTAATCATTAATAGGGCAACATGGACATTAATCAAATAGGGGCCTTATCAAAAATAAGGTATAAGGTGTAAGTCATCCTTATTTCACCATATCATAATTCGTATCATTTACCTCAAACATAGACAGTATTTAGTCTAGTTTTGAGTAAATTAAGTTTTAGTGAAGGGTCAAGCATGAGTATTTGATTGTAAAAATTGAGTTTTCAAATTAAGGTCAGATCATGGTATCAACTTTCAAGATTTAGTGATATGTATTATTCCCATGCATAAGCTACCCATAATCGAGACATCATGTGGTAAAAAGTCATGGAAAGGACCACATGATGGGATGAGAAGACTACCTAATCTTCATCTACATGGGTTGCATGGGTAGTCCTTAAAGAAGAGATGAGATTCTAGAAGACTCTTTAGGTTTCACAAGAGTACCTTTAGGTCCAATTCTGGATCAATTAAGGCCAGGTAGAGCGGGGGATCTCAGCCACCGTGAAGACGGATAGGAGAAATTATGTCAGGACCCCGAGCCTAGACACCTCAATTTTCACCATTATGGACTTTAGGATTTCTTGGGTGTAAGAGACTTGATAAATTATTTACTTAAATTATATGGGAGTGTGTAAGCTCTGATACCAACTGTCACGGAACTGTTCTTACCCCAATCCTAATCTCACTGCCTAGATAGTGGTAAAGGGATTGAAGTGCCCATCCCTGAGTGACCTAGTAGGATCTATCACACTGGCATATACAATAAGAAATAAATAACTCAAAAACTAGATAATTAAATAACAAACTAACCCAATATGAAGATATATCTGATTTATCTTTGTCATCAGAGTGTATGAGTGTGGAAGCAATCTTATTCAGTATTCCATTTGTATTGCCTAAAATCAAGAAAATCGAGACACAATCATGTAATTTCACGGTACGCTATCAAAATCAAGTAAAATAGTTTCTAAGAAATTAAGTATACTTGGCAGGACTTATATTCAAAAGAATAACAAGCAATTTGCAAAACCAACATTTATTCGACAAGTTTCTCAAACAATTCAACTTTTATTACGAATTCCCATTATGCTGTAATTCAAGAAGCATGCTTATATATTTTGTATGACTCTATTACCCCAACGCGATGGGGAAGGTCACTAGGCCCCTTTTCACCATAGGAACATAGGAAGCCAATGTACAAGTCCCACCTCCAAATGAGGGGGTTGTTGTACTCAATTTCAACATGATCAACATTATCAATATCATCATCATTATCAATATACAGGTAGTCATAATGGGCATGCAATTTCTGTTTTCATGTTTTTCAAAATATAGTATAGAAAAATAGAAGACTAATCATAGGGAACAGTAGTTCATCAAAGTAAATAGCCAAGTATACAGTCAAGAGATACATAAAAGTATCTTCATACAATCAAGGAGGAGTAATATAATAGCGTACCTTTCACAAAGATTTCGAGCATAGATCACGAGTAATAGGTTGACATTTCGAGTTAGATCCTAAAATGCCATATTTGGATCAAGGGTCAATATCAAGATATTTGGAAATCTTATTTCAGTATTCAAGATTAGGGTTATATTTTTCCTAGGTCAACCTTTGGGTTGGGTCATTCACTTATAATCAATCAATATTTAAATATGCCCAGCATTATTTCAATTATCAAGTATTTTGAGTGTGAATGTCCTACCTAGGTTTTCTAGGTACATGTGTTAACCCTAATTATCCTGGTCAATATGCAAGTCCAAAAATCAAGTCTTTAGATCATTATCGAGTTCTAACATCATTTGGGTTCAAGATTAGATCAAGTTCTAATTAATATTATGAATAAATCAGAGATCAACTTTTAGGTCAATAGATCAAGATATGCCATAAGATTTAGATCGATCATATTGTTAAGATGTCATCATCATATTCAAGATTGAATCAAGTCAACAAATATAGATCTAGATCATTAATGGGTCAAGTATAATTTTAGATTCTCAATATGAACATTAGAGTCAAGAATTAGGGTTTCCAGTGGTTTAGTCAATATTAACCATCAACAGAGTCATGTAGATCAATTATATAAGCAATAGATCAAGATTAAGATATATCAATGAGAAAATCTTCGAATCAGGTTTCCAAAGTATTTTTAATCGATTCAATGGGTTTTTATGATCAAGATTGACTACTTGTTCGAATTATTTGGAGTTAGGATGCATTTTCTACAATTAAAACAAGATTTGAACATTTGTTGCATTTTTTAGCAGAGAGGAGGCAAAATACCTTAAAAGGAAAGCCGAGATGAAAAAAGTAGACCGTTGATCTAGATATAGACGTCCGCGATGTATCTCTTCATTAACAAGTGATGAAGTCCCGATTTCCAAGCTCAGGTCGTTGGATCATGATCAGAGGGTTGTGGCTCTTCTGTAGCTCGACCCTTAGATCGAGATCTTGTAGCTCATGGACCAGCCGGTCTAGGGACTCTTCCCCTTCGTCACAGACCCTTGCGTGAACCATGCAAGTAGTAGAGGAGCTCGCCAGAGTTGAGGAGGCCTCAGATCGGGAGAGGGTAGGAGAGAGCACGATCAAGCAGTCTGAGCTTGCCTTGGCCTCATAGACTTGATGGGGGTCATATATTGGGGAAAGGAGAAGAGGAGCATGGACGCCTGATCTGGGCTTTGCGGCGGCGCCACGACGGCGTAGAAGGGGAAACAGAGAGAGAGAGAGCATGCAACAGGAAGAGAAGGTGTTGGTCAAGTTCTTGGGGGCAAGCCGAAGTGGATGGTGGGGTCTTTATAGCTAGATGGGGCTAGGTTTAGGGTTTGCATGGAGGTGGCCATGGTGGTGGCTAGGAGCTGCAAACGACAGTTCAACAGTTCTCGAAACATGCTGGAAAAAGGGGTAGCTGAGTCTGAAATGGCGGGGCGAGCATTCTTGCGTGATTTGATTTTCAAAACGGGTCAAAACGAGCCAAAAGCATGTGTTTGTCACTTTAGCGTCCTCCCTGTTGATTGCGGGAGGTAGGGGATGACCTCCCGACTGCTGGATCGGGCTACAATCCGAGGATGCCCAATCCAAGGGTCTAGAATTGCTCCTCCACTGGAGGATAGGATCGCTGACTTGGAAATAGTCAAAAAAGAGCAAAGTAAAAGGGTTTTTGAGCATTAAACTTTGAAAAATAAAAAAAACTAGTAGGAATGTCCAATTGCAATGCAATTTGGACCATACATTCACAAAAATCTGGGGAATATTTAGAAAATTTTAGGAACCAAATTATGAAGTTTGATGGATCAATTTGATTCTTTGGACAAAGTGATGATTTAATCTAATTTGAGGTGTGATAATGCATGTAAAAAACTACATTGATCACCATATTTCATATTTGGGTCTCGAAATTGATTATGAAGATAATAAAATTTATTTGAGACCATGAGAGGATAAAATGGGGTCAAAAGAGTAATTATCTCATTATTTTGCTAAAATATACTTTGCAACAGATACCATCCAACATTCTAAGACTAAGATAACAACCTATCCTCAAGAAGGATATCGCCCAAAGCCCCATCAACAAAAGGATATTAGTTTGGGGGCCACCCATGTCGGGTTCAACACTCCTAAAACTTATATCATCCAAGATACCACCAAGGAAAAGGGATATTGGCTAGGTCATCTTCAACCTCAAAACCCTCATCACATAGGAAACATCACCACTCTCTAGAACACCAAGATCCAACTAGATCAACCCACCAAAGAAAAATATCAACACTACAGAGATTTCTTATAAGCATTATATCCCACAAGATCCTTAGATCATGAACAACAACTACAACATGATCATCACTAGCATGATAAGGAAAAACCAAGGCAAGATATATCTACCAAGATCTAAACATGCAAGACGATATAATAGGAAGGTTAGAAGTTATGTAACCCACCTCAAGGTCACCACAAGCTCCAAGCTCCAAAAGTAAGCTCAAGGTAGAAGAAGGAGATCCTCAAGCTCGGCCACCACCAACACACCTCCAAAAGAGAAAAGAAACTCAAGGTCAAGAGATCTCAGAAATGGAGTAGAACACATAACAAATCCATGGCTGAGAAGAAGGAGAGATAGAGAATAAAGCAACAAAACGTAGCTTACCAAGGAGGAAGATGAAGAAGATCATGGAACACCACCAAAAGAGCTCGACCACCAAGATCTTTCAACTTCTCTACTTTGGCCAACAGGGGAAAGAGAGAAATGAGAGATCAAATAGATTACTTTCATGGAGGATGAAAGGGATATATACTAGTAGATGGGAGAGAATATGAAACAAGTTGTCAACTACACAAAGAACACTTATCCACGAGATGGACACATTCTACAACCAACTCCACTTGTCAACAAGGGGTGACACATACAAAGGCAAGGGTATCGACCACCATGTTCATGCCTTCTAAAACCAATAGGCCATAACCCAAGACACCTCTTGGCGGGTACACATGCCTCCACAAGGGCCAAAACTTGATACAGCTCAACAAGGTGCAAAGAACAACACTCCAAGGAGCTCAAAATGATACCCAAGGTATCACCACTCAACCAAGGCCCAAACAAGGCATCCAACACATCCTCTATCCTCTAGGGGATGCCAAGATAGAGAAGGAACACTCTAGAGGTGACAAACTTGCACATTAACCCCTCAACTAGGTAAATTGCAGTTTTCTCCAAAACCTCACTACAAAGCACAAACATCAGCCAAATAAGCTCTAACTAGAAACTTAAACCTACCAGAAACCTTAATAACCTCTCAGATGATTAGATAAAGATCCTAAGCATCATACTTAGGCAAAACAAATAGGGTAAGCTCAAAACAAAGGTCACGGTCCTTACATTACAGGTTGGTTTTGGTTGTTTAGACTAGGTTTCAAGCAAAGAAAGAGAATAAATCAATTAAACCTAAGTTATCATAAGATATCAGTGCTATGAGAATTAAGACTAAAGATTAAGTAAGAGTAAGAAATATATTATTCAATTAGGCTAAACGACACTAGATTAGCAAAAGAGCAATTCTAATAAGAGACTTACACTAACAAAGCAAGCCTAGATTAGCAACTAAACAATCAAGATCTAAATTAACAACTACAGAAGAGCTAGCACTACACTAATCAAGAACCTAAGTAAAAAATAAGACAAACTAGAGCATTTAACTAAAGAGAGAAACTAACAAATCATGCAATAGTTAGCATAGCAAGATGGGTTTTAAGGAGTAATTAGGGTGGGTGGGCCTTTTGGGGATTGGATACTAGACAAATGTTGGGGGAAACATATCATGCAACTTAATCACTCACTCTAGATTGCTAAACCAAACAAAGAGTCATGTGTAATTGAATTGCTCTACACTATTAATTGGCCATTAATAACATAGTGTGTGAAGGGGAACTACACCCTTACACCCCCTATCTAGCCTTAAGAGGATAAATTGGATCAAGGTGTTGGTGGAATTGCAATTGGATTGACTCATCTAGGTTTCTAGAGTAAGATGTATTAGTGCAATTGAGGGACAAAGGTAGGATTAGAGAGAGGAGATGAGGTTATTTTACCTCATGTCAATACCTAACTAGCTTTTAGTAAACCCTAGGAAATTGTCCTAATCACTCTTACCCTAGATACTTAGATCTCACCATTAGGAGTAGAGAGAAGGAAATGAGTATGGTAAGATATAGGGCTAGCTAGGGATTCACTAATTGGACCTAGGAGACACATCTAAGATAGCCATACAAATTTGTTTTTCTCTAGAGCCTATGAGTTTTCAACAATACAAAAGCATACAAAACATGACATGCATCACAATTCATAGGCAATCAAATATGGGAAACAAGATAGAAGTAGAAGGCAATGATCATAGAGTGAAACCATAAAGTTTACAACATACATTCCCCCAACATGGTATCAAAGTAACATTTTATGCCCAAACAGCCCACCACAAAGGGGATTACCTAGTCATAATGAAAGAAATAAGAAAAGAGGAGGTTGAGGAGGAAATAGACATGGAAGCTTGATGTAGACGTCCTCCTTTCACCTCCTAGTTGTAGAGCAAGCTCCTTCACCCTCCAAGGACACCAATTGCATGGGATGATGTGGTTTGATGGCAAAAACCCTAGGAAACTAGGGTTTTTGGGTGAAAATGAGGTGAAAATGGGTGGAGGTAGGTGGCAGCACTTGGATGCTCTTAGAGTAGGTAGGAGGGAGCTATGGAGACTGGGGAGAGCTAACCTTTGTGCCCCAGCCGCCACTAATGTATATATAGGTGGTGGGGAAGCACTAGGGTAAGTAGGGGTAGACTAGGAAAAGTAATGTAGAAAAATGGTAGGGTTGGATGATCACCACGGTTGTGGTGGGTCACCAAAGTCGTGGTGGGGGTTAGGTGGAACGGTAGTGGGCTATGGGCATGGTCATGGTAGAGGAGGTTTTAGGTGTATATTGGCTAAGTGAGGAGGCATGGCCGTGGTAGGGTGCCACAGCCGGGGTGAAGGGTAGGTGGCACGACTGTGCTGGGTAGCACAATTGTGGTGGGTAGGTTGAGTAACATTCATAGTGTCCTTGGAGGCCATTTCATCTTAAACTCACCACGGTCATGGCGGGTGACCACGATCATGGTCATTCATTTGTAAAATGTCATTGATCCATGTGACTTTGTCAATTGGAGACATTAAATCTCACGGCCATGGCAGGAGGCCACAGCCGGGTAGAGGTAGCTTGGCCATGGCCTTGCTGATGGCCATGGTTGTGGTGTCTTTAATGGGCCACGTCTGTGATGATGGCCACAGCTGTGGTTCTTTCAGTGCAAACGTATTGAAGTCCCTGTAACTTCTTGATTTAATTCACACGGCCGTGGTGGATGCCCACGACCGTGGTAGGCTTCTTGCTGCTGATTTCAACTTCACAAATCTTCACTCTATCTCCTCTTGGTTTTGGTTGACTCTTGTGCATCCATGGATTGTTCAGGGAAGATTGGAAGATGCTTCTTGAGCATAGGAACCCAAAGAGCTCCTTCATCTCCTTCCATGCATCAAAACATGCATAAGTGCCCTGAAAAAAGCACAAGAGGATACATAAGCACATTTGGCATTGAATTCCAAATTAGGGGAATATAGATGCAATCTAACATGTTTGGATGTATATAAAGTGCAATATGAACCAAGATGAAGCCTTGAAATATGGCTACATCTCCAAACCAAACTTAAAACATACTTGTCCTCAAGTATGCTCCAACTCAATCTCAAATTCAGTTCATTCAAGGAAATCATGGGTAAAGCAAACATTATAAGATTATTGGCAAAGATGGATTCACATGGTGAATTAGGCATGTAGTTCACTACTCTCTACTTAACTTCAGTCTTCAAGTGTGAATCAAGCATTGTGTTCAAGAACTTAGAATATGTGTCATCATTCTCATATGCAAGTGATGAAATCTTCATAAAATTCTGGGTTAATCGTATCATGCATGAAATACATTCAAAAAGTTAGGATTACTATTTCACTTGCTTTTGATCCTTTGTACATGTCATTTCACTACTCATGACCCACTTGGCTTGTGTAGGGGGGTGGGGATTAGAGTTGATTTTGTTAAGTTTTATGGAGGAAACATGACGGCAGAAGCAACAAAACAAATTCCACACAACCCGCAATAGGATCTCATCGACAATAGTGTATTCAGAAAGAGTGTCTGTGGGATATACCTTATCGTGGAGAAAGTCTAGTGATGTCTCGTTATATGATGGTGTGCAACCCTCCTAGCGTAGACAGACGGTACTTCTCTCCCGACCACTAAATGCGTCACAAAAAGATCTGGCAGTGCGCCTTTTGTGTAGTGATGTATGCCGCTCATAGCACATATGGACGATCATTAACATCCTTTGATTGCAGCCATATCATCATTTGCATCTCTACTTCATCCGTGTGGATGGATTGGAACTCCATGTTGCACTTTCTAAGTCGACTAGAAGGAGTAACTTTTGTGAGATGTGACATTCTAGCATCCTGTTGCTCTCCTTTCTCTCCTGAGGATGGTGACAGCTAGGGTTTACATACGTGAGTGTAAACTGAAAAGCCTCTCTCAATATCGTGTAGACATCGGTCGTCAAGCCCCTTTAAATAGGAGATAGAAGGAAGTAGGGTTTCCTAAACCCTTAGGAAAATAGAAATGTTGCATTAATTAAAATTCTCATGGAATTAATTAGAATATTTTAGAATTAATTATTTAACCAATTAACCGTATTAATTGACTAATTAATATCCAACTCCATGCAATCACTTAGGATGGCTCTATGGGCATAGTACCAACAGACTCCCACTTGCAATTAGATAAGTCACTCCAATTAATCGGATCAAACATTTGTCTTATATTATTCTAATGGATTACATAAATATTTTAGTAATTAATGTGATTCAAAATAACTCCAATCAAGTCCACAATTATACTCCTATTCCAACACATCCTATGTGTGTGACCTGGTACGCTCCAAATTACATTGGAAGTGATATCCATAACCATATTATGATTTCACAAGCAATGATTGGTATCTAGCAAGACTTCATTGCCACCAAAGTAATTTAAGAAGTTGGAGAACAACTTAACCTATCATTTATGAGTGGTGTTATAGTGATTGTATAGTTCCTCTGTCACTGATATCCAAATTTAACTTGAGTCATGGAATTGTTATCCTCTTCAATGTTCAATCCATGTTCCTTGAACTAGATCAGATTGTCTTAGGTATATGTAAGCTTGATATCACATATTAACTCACATCATCATGGCCATGCATTTATCAGTCTCGCTTATCCAGTGGACGGAATGTCAAACTCCCGTACGGAGGACAAATTCCATCTACATCATTGACAATCATCCCCATGTGTCACAGTGCACCCAAGCACTATGTTTATGGCAATCCTTATTCAAGACCACAATGGATGATGTCAAAGTACACCGAATGACATGTGATAAGTGTAGTGATTTCAGGTCTAAGAACCACAATCACCACCATCACTATGAGATGTGACTCTAACTACCAATCATGGTATCCATGTGTCACTCTCAAGGTGGGTCTATCTGATACTCTGTTCTCTAACAAGTATCTATGTATTTGGTTTGATATCTCCATATCATGGATGATGAGATTCTTCCATCAACCAACATACATTCTAATCTTATGTGTTATTGATGTCTATGGATATTTCCACCATAACAAATGATTAGGGATAAAACAAGAATACATACCCTTAGCATACATATGATCTCATTGTTCAGGTCATCAACTGAAAGATATATGTTATTGAGTATATTATTCGATATACATCTATAAGTTTTTTGGTCATCTCACAATATAAAACACAAACATATAGATTGGAAACTTGCCTTTATTGATATGATCAATATAGTATTACAAATAGTTTACATAGTATCCCATTACAATCATTAAATGATAGTCTCTATAGCCATACATACCAATAGATTCCCACTTGCACTTATACCTAATCACTCATGAATCTCAATCCAAGTGATCGAACATGTCCGTCATGTTTCTGCTATGAAAGTGCTTTTGTGAGCGGGCCAGCCACATTGCTTTCTATAGGTACTCTACAATCTTCACATCTCCTCACTGTATGATCTCTCGTATGAGATGGAACCGTTGTAGAATATGTTTGGAACATTGGTGTGATCTTAGTTATTTAGCATATGCAATTTTTCCTTTGTTGTCACAAAACAACTCAATTGCATCACTAGCGCTTGAAACCACCCCAAGTTCAGAAATGAACTTCTTGATCCACACAACTTCCTTTGCAACATTAGATGCAGAAATTTAATCAACCTCTATTGTATAATCCACAACCGTCTCTTGCTTGGTTCTAGCTCACAACTCTATTATTTAGGCAAAATACAAGTCCAGATTGTGATCTATAGTCATCTTTGTCAGTTTAGAAGCTAGCATCAATGTAACACTTTACCACAAGCTCTTCCTCACCATCGTATACCATGAATTGATCCTTAGTCCTTCTCAAGTACTTTAGGATGTTCTTTATGGATGTCCAGTGACATTCACCTGGATCTGACTGATACCAGATCATCATGCTCAAAGCATACAACACATCAGGATGAGTACATAACATCAGATACATGATAGATCCAATTGCTGATGCATATGGAATCTTACTCATGCGCGCTCGTTCATCACATGAACTAGGACATTGAGCTTTAGAGATCATAACCCCATGGGACATGGGCAAGGTACCACTCTTAGAACCCTCCGTGCTAAAAATCTTTAGCACCTTGTCAATGTATGTGCTCTAGCTTAGGCCTAGAAGACTTCTAGATATATCTCTCTAGATCTTGATTACTAGTATATAGGATGCTTTGCCTAAATCCTTCATAGAGAAGATCTTCCGTATCCAAGCTTTTACTATCTGAAGAGTAGGGATGTCATTTCCCATCAATAGTATGTCATCCACATACAATATGAGAAATATGACTGTGCTCCCACTAACTTTCTTATATACACAAGGTTTATCTTTATTTTGACTAAAGCCAAACTTTTTGACTACTTCATCAAAATATAGATTCTAGCTCTGACACTACTACAGAAATAGCATTCAGTGACACTTTTCTGGGCGTCGGTTATTAAGGAAAACCGACGTCTATATTCGAAGACCAGCCAGACACGGGTACCGCTTTGTCTTCAGCGTCGGTTGTTTATAACAAACCGACGCTTAAAGTCGCCCGCGAAATCCATATTTCGATCAAAAAAAATAGTGTCATTAGCAGCGTCGGTTATATAGGTAGAAACTGACGCCTATGTGCGATGAAAATTTGCGCGAAAAGTGTCACCTTCAGCGTCGGTTATTAGAGTATAACCGACGCTGAAGGTGGTTCCCGCCAAACAATTTCATGAAAATATCGTCCAATTAGACGTCGGTTTTTTCAAACAACCGACGCTAAAGATGTTTAGGCGTCGGTTGTTTTAAACAACCGACGCTATTTGGGAACTTCATAACCCTCGATCGCCCGACTCTTCCCCTTTCTTCTGTTTCATTGCGAGCGATTTCCCTATTTCTTCTTCAGCTCCCCTTCTCCGGCGATTTCTTCTTCAGCTCCCCTTCTCCGGCGCCCCCTTCTCCGCCACCACTCCTGCTCGCCGCCGCTCCTGCCGCCGTTGGACACCAGCTCTGCGTCGCCGCCACCGCTGCCGCCTGCTCACCGCCGCTCCTGCTCCTGCTGCTGTGCTCTGAAGTCTCCTGCTCCGTCGCCTGCTCGCCACCGCCTGCTCGCCTGCACCACCGCCGCCTGCTCGCCGCCGCGCACTGCTGCTCTCCTCGCCGCGCACAGTTGCTCTCCTCTCCTCGCCGCCGGTGGCTTCTTTGGGGTAGGTCTCTGCTCAGGCCACGCCGCTGCTCTCTAGGCCAGGCATTCTTCCTATTCCCTCAAGGTACTGCTTTCTTCCACCTTCCTTCCTTCCTCCACGTATATGGGTTCCCTTTAGGTCTTCATAATGTATTTATATTCAGTTTATAGTTACCATTGCATACATTGTTGTTTGAGCCTTATGATGGACTTTTGGATTGCAAATGACTGGGATTTTCCTAGTGAATGTTCTAAATTTGTAGGCCCAATCTAGATTAAATTGAGAGCTCATTCTCTCCTTATATTGGCAAGGTGAGGCAAAAATAATTCCACAAGTGATTCAAATCTCCTATCCCACACTTTACCCATCTTTGTCATGCCTCATTACCAGGGTTAGTGTCATGCTAATCCATTGATATTCATATACGGAGTGACCCTGAGTTTATTGAAATATATCACGAGATTGTGGGTCATCTATGAAGATACCCTTGTGGTGCCTTATGTGTGATTTTATAGCAAACAATTATATAAGATTTTATTCTAGATTTAATCAAACCCATTGTGCAATAATCATTCCCCGCAAGCATACATGTCTTATTGCAATATATTTTATGTGATCCCAACATATTAAATTGAATTAGAATGATTTCATGAATTATAGGGTTTTAAAGTTGATAAACATGTACATGCGGAAATAGGGTTATTAAACCAATGGTTATAACATAGTA
Source organism: Alisma plantago-aquatica (assembly GCA_963693085.1). NCBI lineage: Eukaryota > Viridiplantae > Streptophyta > Magnoliopsida > Alismatales > Alismataceae > Alisma > Alisma plantago-aquatica. Next base: position 146,509,902 of record OY856415.1, read on the forward strand.
TGATCTTAATCTGATCTGGATGTTCATAATAATGTAGTATGTTAAATATGATGATTAGGGATACATATAATGTCTAGTAAAGATTCCTAGACCTTTTGTTTGAAACTATTGATTTCTTGATTTATTATTTAATAATGCTCTGTTGATTAGGATTAACCATGTTGCATGTAGTTTATAGACAATTATTATATATAAGAATGCAACACATGTATTTGTTGGCCTAGAAACCCGTCCAAGATTTACTCATTAGGAGTAAATCTTGGATAGTCCCCGGTTTGGGACTGTTCTTGAACACCTAATCTCACTTAGGATGTAAGTGTATAATGTGTATTGGGTTTTTGAGAAACTTTCAGTAGCATTTCCCCGTTTGTTCTCTAAGTACATATGTACTTAGAGAACAGCGGGGAAATGCTGCCGAAATTTTCTTGAAAACCAATTACGCATTATACACTTACTAGTGAGATTAGGTGTTCAAGGATGGGATAGGTGGTACACATTTATTATATATAAGAATGACATCAAATGTGTTTGTTGGCCTAGAAACCCGTCCAAGATTGACTCATTAGGAGTAAATCTTTGATAGTCCCCGGTTTGGGACTGTTCTTGAACACCTAATCTCACTTAGGATGTAAGTGTATAATGTGTATTGGGTTTTCGAGAAAATTTTGGTAGCATTTCCCCGTTTGTTCTCTAAGTACATATGTACTTAGAGAACAGCGGGGAAATGCTGCCGAAATTTTCTCGAAAACCCAATACACATTATACACTTACTAGTGAGATTAGGTGTTCAAGGATGGGATAGGTGGTACACATTTATTATATATAAGAATGACATCACATGTGTTTGTTGGCCTAGAATGTGAACAATCATTGTTTTTTATATTACTTGTACATTGGTATAAATTAGAATGAACAATCACTAAATTATATACTGTTTGTATGGAATCCGGCTTCATTGTAGATATCTATTATTGTTGGCCTAGAAACCCATCCAAGATTGACTCATTAGGAGTAAATCTTGGATAGTCCCCGGTTTGGGACTGTTCTTGAACACCTAATCTCACTTAGGATGTAAGTGTATAATGTGTATTGGGTTTTCGAGAAAATTTTGGTAGCATTTCCTCGTTTGTTCTCTAAGTACATATGTACTTAGAGAATAGCGGGGAAATGCTGCCGAAATTTTCTCGAAAACCCAATACACATTATACACTTACTAATGAGATTAGGTGTTCAAGGATGGGATAGGTGGTACACATTTATTATATACTAGGGAAATGTTGCCTAATCTTTTCCTAATATATACTTGTTTCCTAATATATACTTGTTTTCTCTGATCATAGAATGGATAGATCATGGATGTCCATTCGTAATCGTTGCACCCCAGAGTTTATATCTGGTCTTGATCAGTTTATTAGATTTGCCGAGGAACATAGGAAAAAACCTACAGATAGGTTCTACTGTCCATGTAGGCATTGCGGTAACAACTTGAAAGTCAACACTGGTGAGGAAATCAAAAGTCATGTCATGTGCAACGGGATTGTACAAGGCTATACAGAATGGCACTGGCATGGAGAGATTTCAAAATCGAAACCAGTAGATGTCGATAGCAGTGCTTGGGTGGAAGAAGAAATTGCCTCTGATGACGTAAATGTGAACGAACCAGTTCCAGCAGACATCGTTGATGCGATGCTGGATAGTTATAGGGTAGAGCACACCGATCCACCTCCTATCTTTACAAACATTGTGCATGATGCTGAGATACCGTTATACACAGGTTGTGCTAAGTTTACGAAGCTTAGCGTTGTCTTGAGATTGTATAAGTTGAAAGCTAACAATAGATGGAGCGACAAAAGCTTCACTTCATTGTTGACTTTGTTGAAAGAAATGCTTCCTGAAGGAAACGAGCTTCCAATCTCAACATACCAGGTAAAGAAAATGTTGTGCCCAATGGGAATGGAGGCCAAGAAGATACACGCATGCCCGAATGATTGTGTATTATTTCAAAAGGACTATGTAGATTTGAAAGATTGTCCAAAATGTGGTGCGTCACGGTATAAATTGACGACTTCGGGGGAGTCCAAAACTGGTTCTCCTGCCAAGGTGTTGTGGTATCTACCTATAATATCACGGTTTCAACGCTTGTTTGCAAATCCGAAAGATGCGAAGAATTTGAGGTGGCATGTAGATGTTAAGAAAAATAATGATGGGATCCTACGACATGCGTCTGATTCCCCACAGTGGAAGAAGATTGATCTATTGTACCCTAAATTTGGTGAAGAAGATAGGAATCTAAGACTTGGGCTTTGTACAGATGGGATGAATCCGTACGGGACATTGAGCAGCCAACATAGCACTTGGCCAGTCATGCTTGTTATATACAATCTTCCTCCCTGGATGTGTATGAAAAATAAGTACGTTATGTTGTCATTGTTGATATCGGGTCCTAAACAACCCGGAAATGATATCGATGTTTATCTTGAACCTTTGATTGATGACTTAAAGAAACTTTGGGCTGAAGGTGTGATGACCTATGATGCTTCAGCAAGAGAGACATTTCGTTTGCACGCTATGTTGTTTTGCACTATTAATGACTTTCCAGCATATGGGAATTTGTCTGGATATAGTGTCAAAGGAGCTAAAGCGTGTCCTATATGTGAAGAAAACACTGATTCAATAAGACTAAAACATGGCGGCAAGACTATATATCTTGGTCATCGAAGGTTTCTTTCAAAATTCCATCCGTATCGTAGGAAGCGCAAAGCATTCAATGGATGGAATGATGAACGAAGTGCACCTAAACCTATACCAGGGGATGTTGTTTATGAAAGAGTAAAAGACATTGTCAATGAATTTGGTAAGAAATCACAATGTAGTATGGCCACACGGAGTGACAATTCTTCATTCAAGTAGAAGTCAATATTTTGGGATCTTCCTTATTGGAGTTCTTTGACAGTCAGGCATTGTATCAATGTAATGCACGTTGAGAAAAATGTATGTGATAGCATCATTGGTACTCTATTAAATATACCAGGTAAGACTAAAGATGGGATAAAATCCAGACTGGACCTACGTGAAATGGGAATAAGGTCAGAATTAACAGAATTACGTGAAATGGGTAATAAAAGAACATACTTACCTCCTGCTTGTTACACGTTGTCTAGAAAGAAGAAGAAAACTTTTTGTGAATGCTTGGTAAATGTTAAGGTGCCACATGGTTACTCATCCAACATCCGTAGATTGGTATCAATGAAAGATTTGAAGTTGATAGGTCTTAAATCTCATGATTGTCACACTCTAATGCAACAAATATTGCCCGTGGCAATTCGATCTATATTGCCGAAGCATGTAAGGTTTGCAATTACCAGACTTTGTTTCTTTTTCAACAGTCTATGCAGCAAAGTTATTGACCCTGATACTCTCGATAATTTGCAAAGAGAAGTGGTTGTTACCCTATGTCAGCTTGAGATGTATTTCCCTCCTTCGTTCTTTGATATCATGGTACATCTTGTTGTCCACTTGACTAGGGAAGTGAAAATGTTGGGACCAGTTTTCTTGCATTGGATGTATCCCTTTGAACGATACATGAGAGTTTTTAAAGGTGATGTTCGAAACCGTTATCGGCCTGAAGGGAGTATTATTGAAGGTTATGTGGCGAGAGAGGTTATGGATTTTTGCAATGACTTTCTCAGTGGTAATGACACTCCTGATAATGACAAGAATATTGAGGAGGGCAAAGGAATTTTGGGATCACGGGTGAAAGTAATCAGCCGTGAGCAGTTGGAACAAGCTCACTTGTATATTTTACACAATATGGATGAAGTGAGTGTTTATATCGAGGAACATACCAATTTAATAAAGAGACAACATCCTCGAGCAAGTTCAATGTGGCTTGCTAGAGAGCATAATAAGACTTTTACTAAGTGGTTTGAAGATAAAGTCTTACATCAACTATCTCAAACACCAAATGATATTACAGAAACTATCAAATGCCTCTCCTTTAAACCAAAACCGAATGTTATGTCTTATGAAGGGTTTGACATTAATGGATTCACATATTACACAAAGCGCCAAGATGATAAGAGTGTCGTCCAAAATAGTGGGGTCACTCTTCAAGCGTCGACTATGTACTTTGCAAGTGTAAAGGATAAGAGTCCACGTGAAGCTAAAATGTCATATTACGGTGTCATTGAGGACATTTGGGAGTTTGACTACATAGATTTCAAAATTCCGCTCTTTAAATGTAATTGGGTTGATAACACCAAAGGAGTTATAGTGGATGAATTGGGTTTCACTTTGGTGAACTTTGAAAAGATTGGCGAGAAGGGTGAACCATTCATATTGGCATCACAGGCGAAACAAATATTCTATATCGATGATCCTGCAAATGATAAATGGTCGGTTGTTCTTCATGGTAAAAGACAGTTCATTGAAGATCCTATAGATGAAGAAGAGTACTATGATAAGTATGATGACTCCAGTCCATTCTCAGTTGGGTTGCCAACTCCACAAAATATTTAAGCTAATGATGACTTATATGTGCGCGGAGATCACAATGAAGGATTGTTAATTGATAAAAGATCACAATTTTAGAGACATGTATGTTTATACAAATGCTAAATGTTTGCCTTTTTCTAGTTAATACAAATGCTAAATGTTTGCCTTTTTCTAGTTAATACAAATGCTAAATGTTTGCCTTTTTCTAGTTAATACAAATGCTAAATGTTTGTCTTTTTCTAGTTAATAGAAATGCTAAATGTTTGCCTTTTTAATGACATTTTCAGATGGATGACCATGATGAGCATGATGTCCATGATGAGCATGAAGTCCATGATGAGCATGCTGTCCATGACGAGCATGGCGAGGATACTAATGTAAGTTCTAAAAACATATCCTGTATTTCTATGAAATTCATTATCTTCTAGTTATGTCATATATCCTATATTTCTATATTGGGCTAAGTTAGTGTGTTTTATTTTTGTCAAATTTTAGGTTGATGCACCTGTACCCACTGAAGCACTGGAGCAACTTGATGCGCAACACCAGACACTTAACAAGAAAAGGGGCATCACTCTGTTGAAGAAGTTATTAGCGCTAAGTGGTAGTGGATCTAAATTGGTGGTGGAGTTTGATAATGGAGGAAATCCAATTGGAGTGAACCGCAATAATTTTGTGAACTATCTTGGGTGTACCACTCGGAGCCATTGTGGTGTTAAGTATGACAATTGGCATAAAGTTCCTCAAGGGAAAAAAGACTTGATATGGAAGGATTTATGCGTGAGTTATTATTATTTGCAATTCTATTTTGTAGATTACAAATTCTATTATTTGCAATTCTATTTTGGATACTAGTTAATAACATTTCTATTTTACAGAATCTGTTTGCATTGGATGAGAAGTTGCATTGTAAAAATGTGATGCAACGCGCTGGAAAGATGCTTAGGAATTATAGGACAAATCTGAACAGAGAATACATAAAAGAGGGTGATAAGAAGAAGAAGTCAGCCCTTGAACAATGGAACTTCTTGGACAAAGAAGATTGGGACAATTTTGTTGCTTCAAGAAAATCTGAAGAATTCAAGGTATTAGGTGTCACTCCTAATTTAATTAATATACATTGTATTCACCTATTCAAGATTAGCATTTAGTGCTACTAACCAAATCATTAATGTGCATACTAACTAGGCCCTCAGTGACGCACAAAAAGCAAGGCGTGCACTGAATGTGCATGACCACACTATGGGTCCAAAAGGCTATGCAAGCGTTCGCCAAAGACTACAGGCGGAGTCTGCGGCTACTCAGGAGTCTGCTCCTACTCAGGAGTCTGCCACACCCATGCCTCGCCATGATATCTGGATAGCTGGCAGGCAAAACAAGAAGGGTGAAATAAAGAAGCCTGTAACTGCTGAGGCGGCTGCAAAAATGGTAAAATACAACTCTTAGAGAAATCGTTTGAATATTGCTTATTTGTGGTGTTAACTTACCAATTTCTGTTTATGGTGATTAGCGGGAGATGCACGAGCAGAGGAAACAAGGCACGTTCATCCCTCAGGGCACAAGGGATGAATTGACAGTTGCTCTGGGTAACCTAGAGCATCCTCGACGTGTTAGAGGTGCCGGCGTTGGTGTTGGCATCAAAGAATTCTTTGGGCCATCCCAGCGCAAACCCAGAGCGGGACTTTCTCAAGAAGAGGTAACCTATTCTTTTTTTAGAATGTTACTGCAAAAGGAAATTCATTAATAAGAAGCTAATGTTTCTTTTATCCATGTATAGGAGAATAAGAGAGTTGAGGATTTAGTTGCTAAGAAGATCAACGATGTAGTTGTTGAGAAGGTCAAGGAAGAATTGCTGCGGTGGCAGGCATCTCAGGCTTCCAATACGCCTATGGCGACCCACTCTTCTCCTGATGCACAGACTGTGAGTAATCCTGGAGACCCATCGCCTAGCACGTCTGCTGTAAGTATTGTTTATGACATTGTAGTTAGTCTTTTCAAGTTGTTATGTTTTCAAGATGATATGTATATATGTATAATATTCTTTACGTAAATTTGTAGGCATTGAAGCCATGCCGCTTAAGAATGCAAGACTACGTTGTTGCAGAGGCGCAGGCTTACCCGTCCCTTCCTGGGGCAATGTTTCACGGGACTCCAATGCCACAGGGCTACGTTCGTGTGAGCCCGATACGTGTGTTACCTGATTGGAGAGAAGCTACATTGCCATATCCCCACCCGGATATTGATAGACTTGCTGATGCAGAAGGCGGGGTGATATTGTGGCCCAAAGCAGATGTCGTCTACACGACTAAAATTGTAAGATAAATTTACATTGATTTAGACTGTTAATGTGTATATATGATGTCAACTGATCTGAAATTATATGTACAGGTTAAAAAGAAGACACCAGGAGCACCTAGGCCTCCACTTCCACTTCCCGCATTACCCGATTGGGTTCCAACTGACCTAACATACCCGTTAGGTCCTGCTTGTAGGGGAATGGCATGTTGGCTACGGGCATATAATGTACATTGCCCTATAATTATTTCTTTAGATGCAGATTATGCAGGTCAATCATACGATAGCTCTTTATTTATACAAGATATTATTGAGCTGTTTATGTATGATTGGCTGAATACATCAATGATAGAGACATGGATAAGGTGAGATCTTGTTTATACATCCATATACCTTGTGTAAGATCCGGTGATCTGGTTTCTTATATATTAATGCATACGCCTATATGTTTTGCAGCTACCTAGTCGAAGATCATTGCAAACAATTTGCATTTGATCATGTGGGATTTTTGATTCCATCATTGATTAGTTTGGTAGCTAAAGACCCTGATAATGTTCAACAATACTGTATAGATGCTTTTACAATTTTTGGTCAGCAAAAGAAGACGATAATAATAGCTCCATTCAATGTCAAGTAAGTTTACTTTATTTATAATTTGGACTTAAGAAAATTCCATTTTTATTTTGCATTTTGAGTTATTAATTGTTAACTTCTTACTTCTAGCGGTAGACATTGGGAGTTACTAGTTATTGTCCCCGGGACATTCACTGTTTATTATCTAGATCCTGCGGGGAGTACATTGAACACTAAAATTGGACACGTAATGAGAATGCCATTATTCTGGTGAGAAATATTTCATTTTTATATTCGTTAACATCTTTTATTACATTACTATTTACTTATGCAATTTATTGTGTTATATTAACATGTAGGGGTTTAGATGCATTCAAAAAGGCTGGAGGAATGGTCCCAAGGAAAAAGAACCAGCCAATAAATTGGCAGAACGTACAAGTAAGTTCCCGACTCGAATATATATATTATTGATGTGAATTGTGCTTAGTTGTAATATTTTGTATGTTTCAATTTATAGTGTGCTACACAAGACAATGGCTGGGCATGCGCATACTATGTGATGCGATTTATGTAGATGATTATCAAATATGCCGCATTGGACATCGATACCATACATGAGGTATTATATATAGTCTCATTAGTTAGTATGCAATATATCAATCTTATATTATTTTTATATTATTACTTATATATATACATCATTCTCTTTGCAGGTGTTTAAAACTGACAACACTACAGGTAAACGTTTAAAAAATATACATGCTCCATATACGATGGAAGCATTAAATGAAGTAAGAGAAGAATGGGCAAAAGCCATACAAGCAGTGGCAACTGTAAGATATAATTGGGATGTTGATAGCGATAATGAATGATACTATGTAAATGAATATTTCTGAATGTTAATACATGTATTTGAATGTTTCTATATGTGTGAATGTGAGAATTGAATTGATGTCTGAATGTATGTACTTGTGTAGAATTTTGCTTGTGACTTTTGCAGGTTTGCGGCCTGTTTGTAGGCTGATATCAATGGATGTCGTAAACCTGCAGTTCAGAAAACTGAATTGCAGGTTCTCATCCTGCTGACCAGCCACAGCAGGCCTGCAAACTGATATGAAAAAAAAAAATATAAATAGGCGTCGGTTATTTATCGAAAACCGTCAGCAAAGACATACAGCGTCAGTTATTTGATAAAACCGCCGCCTAATAGTACAAACCACCCAACCGTGCAGGATAGCACGGCCGTGGTGTAAATGGCGTCGGTTATTCATATAAAACCGACGCCTATAGTAATAACACGGCCGTGCAGGGAAGCACGGCCGTGCAGGGAAGCACGGCCGTGCAGGGAAGCACGGCCATATAGGCGTCGGTTGTGTAGTAAATAACCGACGCACAAAGTGCCCTAGATGACGCCATTTTCTGTGGCGCGAACACTTTTGGCGGCGGTTATTTACTAAACAACCGACGCCAATAGGACAAATAGGCGTCGGTTAAAAAACCGACGCCGAAGTGTTCAACCTTTAGCGGCGCCCACATAGGCGTCGGTCGGAAACCGACGCCAAATGGGGTTAAACGACCGACGCCAAAGGCCGTTTCTGTAGTAGTGTGAGATGCTTTCTTCAATCCATAGATTGACCTTTGTAGCTTACATATTTTATTGGCTTCCTTCGGATTGATAAACTCCTCAAGTTGTGTCATGTAAACATCCTTGAGTAAATTCCCTTTAAGGAATGTTGTTTTAACATCCATTTGCCAAATCTCATAGTCATGATAAGTTGAAATGGCAAGAATGATCTTGATGGATTTAACCATGGCAACTAGTGAAAAGGTCTCGTCATAATCAACACCTTTAATTTGATGAAATCCTTTCACAACCAATCCTACCTTTATAGGTTTGAACATTTCCATCCATGTCGGTCTTCTTCTTGAAGATCCACTTGCACCCTATGCATTTTACCCCTTCGAGTGGACCCACCAAGGTCCATACCTTGTTGGTGTACATGGATTCCATCTCAGATCTCATGGCTTTGAGCCATTTCTCAGATTCTGGTCCCTTAGTAGCTTCTAGATAGGAAGTTGGATCATCTGCTATACCCAACTCGTCGCTGTCTTGAGTCACGACAAATCCAAATCTCTCAGGCTCAAGTCATATCCTACTAGACTTACAAGGTTCATGTGTTACATTTGGAACTTGAGATTCTACAAAATTTTGTGAGTCTTCATGTTCCTTATGTACCTCCTCGGGTTCTCTACTTTTTCGTTGATCTCTAACTTCTTCGAGCTCTACATTCCTCCCACTAATTCCATTAGAAATAAATTCCTTTTCAAGAAATACAATAGTCCTAGCAAAAAACACTTTGTTGTCAGTTGGTGTTTAGAAGTAGTATCCCCGAGTTTCCTTAGGGTATCCAACAAAATAGCATGTTCAGATTTGGGTCCAAGCTTTTTAGGAAGTTGTTTCCTAACATAAGCTTCAACATCCCCAAATTTTTAACATAGACAAATTGGGACGATTCCCATTCCATATCTCATATGATGTCTTTTGAATTGATCTGGAAGGTACATGGTTAAGTGTAAATGCTACGGTTTCAAGAGCATATCCCCAGAACAATATTGGAAGTTTGGCTGAACTCATCATTGATCATACCATATAGGGCTATAAATGGGTACGGGTATACCCGTGTACCCGCAAAACCATACCCGCCAAAACCCGTCATGGGTCCAGTTTTCTAGACACGCGTACCCACGTACCCGCATACCCGTATTGTCACGGTTCCCATAATGGGTATAGTTGTACCCATACCTGCTAACCCGTGTACCCACAAAAAAAATACATATATATATATAAATTATTTGTTAGGGTTTAGGGCTATTAGTTACTAAACTCTACAGGCTCCCCGCTCCCCCTCTTGCCTCTCAGCTCCCCTCATTCCGCTAGCCCTATCCACAAAGCGAGCGGACCACTAGGGCTAAGGGCAGCCGCCAGCCTGAAGCCACCATCCAGATCCACGCTCCGCCGCTCCAGCCAGATCCACCGCGGCACTGCCTCCCAAGGCTCATCTGAGCAGTGAGCACGCTGGTTAGTCCGCGGATCCTCTCCGCGCAAGCCGCCGCTGCCCCCCTCAACGCGGCGTCGTCCCTCGGTCCCTATACGCCCTCTGTGTCGAGTGGCAGCTAGCCCTGGTCCGTCCACCACTTCACTCAACCGTCCTTGCGCTCCACTTCAGCTCAATCTAGACAGGCAAGCACATTCTCCTCGCCTTTCTTTGTCAACACCATGCCTTCTCATCTGTTAATTTTAAAAAATTAACCTCCCTCCGGTGCCCAACATGTTGCTTTTTCAGGCGGCGCGTGCAGCTACGACAACCTTTACAGCCAGGGTTATGGCACATCCACGGCCGCTCTGAGCACGACGTTGTTCAACAACGGCCTAAGCTGTGGAGCATGCTACCAGCTGAGGTGTGTTCAGGACTCCAAGTGGTGCCTCCCTGGTTCCATTCACCTGACGGCCACCAATTTCTGCCCTCGCAACAACGCGCTCCCGAACGATGCCGGAGGCTGGTGCAACCCGCCGCTGCACCACTTCAACCTGGTTGTGCCTGTGTTCCAGCAAATCACACAGTACAAAGCAGGGATAGTGCCGGTGGCGTACAGGAGGTAGTAAAGCTGCTTGCTTTTCTTCACTTAACAACAAAATCGTCTACAGTGAAGAATAATTTTACAAAAAAAAATTGTTTTTGGTCGGTTCCTGGAAGCAAATCATAACAAGATACCATTTTTTTTTCTTCTATTAATTTAACACAGGGTTGCGTTTATGAAGCGCGGCGGCATCCGCTTCACCATCAACGGCCACTCCTACTTCAACCTTGTCCTCATCACTAACTTCGGAGGCGCATGAGAAATCCACTCCGTCGCCATCAAGGGGAGTCGGACGGGGTGGCAGTCCATGTCCTTTTTCTGCCGTTCCCTTACGACTAAGCTTTGTAGTTGTTAGTGTAAGTCTGATTATCATAGGATGATCTATACCTTAGCTGATCATTCGACTAAATGTAATTAGTTGAAAGCCCTAGGTGTTTGTGTAACAGACATCGTGGAACTCTTTATATTATGATTGCCTCAATTATATGTTCACGTGAAACTGTGTGAGATTGCCAACTTTTGTTTACCCGCTTCTACTACTTTTCACTATTTGTCCCCATACTTCTCTGGGATACAACACTGACGTCGTTTATACGGAATTAGTAATAACATTAACTGTGGATACCATCCCCACATGGATGCAGTGGTTCGTTGTCCTGCCATCCAAACTTTTCTGACAGTTGCAGCCGTTGCCACATCCAAAAATTTCAAACGTCGTTCTAGTGATTAAACCATATACGTGTATGATATGGTTTTTTTAATAAAGATTTTGGCCCAAAAGTAGGTACTTGAATTATTTTAAGTCCACAAAGCCCCCCAAAACAGTAGCTTTGTGTTACTCTAGCAGCTTATATGCTAAAAATTTCAAACTTCAGTAAATGTATACATTAATTTGGGCTTAAAAACAGGTGCAGCCATCAATTTTAATGCTTAAATTTTTTTTTGCACAGAACCGTATACCCTTGGAACCGCACTGTGTACCCGCATTATATGCGGTTCTGGGTATGGTGCGGGTCTGGTTACTGAGAAATGCGGGTCTGGACTCGTACCCGTACCCACAAAAACAATTGGGTACGGTTCTGGGTATGGTCATACCAGCACCGTACCCGCACCGTTTACACCCCGAATACCATATCTAATAATGTACAATTCCTTCTTTCTGACACGTCATTATGTTGTGGTGTACTAGGTGGAGTCCATTGTGATAAAATACCACGGTCTCTTAGATGGTCCTCAAACTCTTGGCTTAAGTATTTGCCACCTCAATCTGAACAAAGTGCTTTACCCAAGTTGCTTCTCTAATTCATTCATGAAAGTCTTGAACATTTCAAGAGTTTCTGACTTGTGTTTTATAAGATATACATAGCCATATGTACTAAGGTCATCAGTGAAGGTAATGAAGTATTGATAGCCTCCTCTAGAACTTGATCTAAAAGGTCCACATATATAAGTATGTATGAGCCCTAGCAGATCACTGGCTCTCTCACTATGTCGAGTAAAAGAAGTCTTGGTCATCTTGCCTAATAAACATGCCTCACATGTCTCTAATGATTCAAAATCAAAAGAGTCTAGATAACCATCCTTATGGAGTTTAGATATGTACTGGTCATTTATGTGCCCAAGACGACAATGCCATAAGTATGTTTTGTTTGAGTTGTCAAGTTTTATCCTTTTAGTATTTATGTTGTATATGCCAGTCTCATGTTCTATCAACTAGATACCGCAAGACATAGGAGAACTACCATAAAAGATCTCATCTTTAGAAATAGAAATCATTCCATTCTTAATGTAAAATTCAAATCCACTCTTGTCCATACAAGATAAAACAAATAATATTTCTATTAATGGCAGGTACATAATAACAAAGCTCTAATTCTATTACAAGGCTCGTAGGAAAACATAAACTAATAACTCTATTTGCAGTGGTAGCAACTCTTACTCCATTAATAACCCACAACTCAACTTGGCCCTTTTGTAAAGGCTTACTTCTTATTAGATCTTGCATATTTGAACATATGTGAGATCCTCATACGGTATCTAGTACCCATGATGAAGAAGTATTTAAGTTTATCTCAATAATGTATATAGCTAAAGTGGAGATCTGTATCCCCTGCTTCTTCTTCCTCATTTCCTCCAGGTAGAGAGGATAGTTTCTTTTCCAATGTCCAACCTAGGGACAATGGTGACAACTGCCTTCTTTGGATATCCCACCTTTGGCTTCCCCTTTGTGATGTTGATCATCATCATAGACTTCGGCTTGTCATTCTTCATTTGTGCTTCTGCTATCCTCAACATGCCCAACAATTCTAACAACGGCATGTCAAGATTGTTCATGTTGTAGTTCATGACAAAATGACTATATGATTCAGGAAACGACTGGAGAATCACGTCAGTGGCCAACTCTTGACCTAGAGGAAATCCCATCTTGGATAGGCTTTGAACATACCCAATCAAGATGAGCATGTGGGTGTTAACTGAGTCTCCCTCTTTCATCTTGCTTCTAAACAAAGCCTTGGAGATTATCATATCTCTCTTGTCTTGATTGATGCTGATACATTTTCTTGAGATGTGTTACCATCTTCATGACATTCATGTTCTCATGCTTCTCTTACAACTCATAGTCATTGAGCACAACATCAAGCACTTGAAATCCATAATGTCAACAAGGTACTTCTTGTAAGCATCCTTATTAGCCTTGGGCACATTTGAGGTGGGTTCTGTTGGCTCTGGTCCTAAACTAGTTTTGAAAGTTGGTTCCAATAAGTTTGTCCTTCTCAAGGACCGATTGCAATGAGAAAGTGTGAGTGTTGTTTGCCATTTGATTTCTACAAAATAAAAAGTTTGCATTTAGTCCAAAACATTTTTTACTTGTAAAGATTTGATAAACGAGATTAATTAGGCCTTTAATTAATTACACTCCCACTATTTTGTTCAAATTGATAGCCCTCGCTATCAACTCGTAAGATGCAGTGTACAACCTTCTAGTGAGCCAAGATCCAAAATAATTGGATCAAAGCCCAGCCAACACCGGCGTCAAAGACCAAATACTGAGGTAGGCAACTTTTGCCAATTGCATCATATGCAACTCTTAGATAGATGATCAAGCACAACTCCTTGCCATGATACATATGTGTGCCTCTAGGTACTTGATCCTATCAAGGCTCCCTAGTTAAGTTCAACCCATAAGCAAACATAATGAGTGTGCACCCTAGGGAGGCAGAGCCACACACTGACCATCACACTTCCACGAGATAGACAGTGTACCATGTAGAGGCATGCCCACACATAGTCGATCAAAATTTCATGTGTGTTTCTTTATGGAAGGCAACTAATACTTAATATTATTAATTGAGGGGTTTTAATAATACATATATATATCCAAACATCACATACTATAGTATTTATCGTATACTAATATATCCACAACCACAAATGATAGACATGCAATCACAAACACATCAGTTATGGCCATACTATTGTAATCCTTTGGAGCCATAAAGGATTATGGTCCACCTAAGGTCTTATGCATCTCATGCAACCACACCTATGAATCAACCTGTGAGGATCAGCATTACAATGAAAAACTTTGTGGATGCTCCGTGAGGTTGGGACTTCAAGTTTCTTCTCCGTGGATGCTCCTTGGAGTTGGATTTTTAGGTTGCTTCTTGGAATTAGATCTTCAAGTTGCTTCTCCATGGATGCTCCTTGGAGTCGGATCTTCAAGTGGCCTCCTTACATCAAGTTTACAAAGACTAAAACTAATGATATCTCTATTACATCATACGAGTACAACTTTAAAGAGAAAGAATTAATTACACTTTGAAATAAGATATGAGGATCGACATGCAAGCCAAATACTTTATACAAAAGATCCACGTACAACCGATATACATCCATAGCATTCACAAACAAACATATCCACAACATTCACAACCACATTCATTCACAACATTCACAAAAGGGGATTATAGGCCATAATCGTGCATCCATTCACCACATAAAATAGATTTTAAAGGTGTTGTGTATGATATTATAGTTATATCTACATATACATATATACATTCTAACATTCAGTCCTTTTAATGCGGAACATTCCCCATTAAATGAATTTTCGACTCCCACACAGACTATGCGGGGTATATAGGGGCATTGCCCCTGTGTCGAGGGGAGGCCGCCCCTCGCTGGGTCTCAGGGGTAGATCCACTAAAAGGTCTACAAAATTTTACTTTTGTGCACTTTGGAAAATCAGTATTTTCCATAGTCGACCCCGTCCGAAATGTCAAAAACAAAGCATGCGGCATATGTTCAATTAGGTTTAGATGTGCACATTAGCAGTTTTAAATTCACATCGTATGCAACCACAAAAAATAGTGATTTGATCATATCAAAATGAATCTAAATACGCCGTAGATTGATGTTACTCTGGTACCACTGTCGGGTTTTGTGGAGGAAATATGTGCGGCGGAAGCAACAAAAACAATTCCACACAACCCTCAACAGGATCCCGTTGACAACCACGTATTCAGAAAGAGTGTTAATGGTATATACCTTATCACAGAGCAAGTCTGGTGATGTCCCACTGCATGATGGCGTGGAACACACCTAACGTACACAGACGATACTTCTCTCTCAACCACCGAATGTGTTGTAGGAAGATCTGGTGGCGCTCCTTTCGTGTAGTGATTAATGCCTCTCATAGCACATATGGATGATCATTAACATCCTTCGAACGCAGGCGTCTCAGCGTCTATGTCTCTACTTCATCTATGGGGATGGACTGGAACTCCACATCACTCTTCCTAAGATGGCTGCATGGAGTAGCTTCTATGAGATGACGTTC
This sequence comes from Alisma plantago-aquatica, assembly GCA_963693085.1. NCBI lineage: Eukaryota > Viridiplantae > Streptophyta > Magnoliopsida > Alismatales > Alismataceae > Alisma > Alisma plantago-aquatica. The sequence goes on from OY856415.1 coordinate 146,525,743, forward strand.
TAGCATCGTGTTGCTCTCCTTTCTATCATGAGGGTGGTGACGGCTAGGGTTTACATACATGAGCGTAAACTGAAAAGACTCTCTTAATATCGTGTATACATCATTTGTCAATCCCCTTTAATAGGATATGGAAGGAAGCATGGTTTCCTAACGCCTTCGAAAAACAGAAAGGCTACGTTAATTAAAATGCTCGTGGAATAATTATAATATTTTGGAATTAAAAAATTAATTATAATATTGAACTCCAAGCAATTGTTTGGGATGGCTCTATGGGCATAATACCAACAGATTTACCCTATCCCCATTAGGAAAGAAAGTAGATGAAAGGGTTGTGGAAAGGCTTGGAGTGCTATTACATAGAGCATTCATCTTCTTTTTCATTTCTTTCATGGCCCTTACATATAGCCATTATTTTTATTCCCTTTTCTTCTTTTCTTTTTATTTGCCCCATGTGTAGCTAGTGATTGAGATGACAAGAGTGAAGTGGAGAGATGAAGGTGTGGAAACCCCAAACTTTTAAAGGAGGCTACAACTCATTTGTGCACTTTGGCATCTTTTCATGAAGTGGAGAGGTAAGAAGATGGTGGTAGAAGTGTCGGGTCAAAGAGTGGTTCAAAGCAGTGACTTTCATGTACAATCTCACTCAAACAAGCTAATCCATTGAACATTCACCAATTGAACAAATCATGGATAAAGTGAGAAAATTGACAATTAACATTCTTTCCATAAGGAAAGATTAAACCCAAGCATTCAAGACTTGCAAGATTCACGCTTTTTGTGAAAACATTCAATCATTTCAAGAGTTGTGGAGTACATGCAAAATTCATTCATAGACTCCATTCCAGCCAAAATCATCAATACCAAGTTGCTCTACCCAAGATTTAAGCATTTTTATCACATAATAGAGAGTTTTAAGCTAAAATATGCTATTGGGAAAGAATATCTAAGTTTGGGCAAAAAATGGCCAAAATGGTGTCAACAAGCATTTACATATATCCAAACCTACTTTAGGGAAATTGAAAGCATAAACTAGTAAATTCTAACTAAAAAATAGCAAAACTACATGAAAATGTAATGCATGTAATGGAGTGGCAAAAAGAGTGAAAATTTTGAAAAAATACGTAAAAATGCATGAAAGTAACTACATTCTATGCATGGATGCAAGAAAAATTAAAGACAAGAAAAACTAAGCTAGATAACTCATGACATTGTAGAGGTGGAACAAAAATCACATAGAGATAGAGATAGCGTGGTGAATACCACCCTACTCACCCCAAACTTTTGAATCATGTTGTCCTCATCATGAAACTATAGCTTAGGGTACATAGGGGGAGTTTCATGGTTGTTGTGGCGGCTGGTCAAATGAATGAGTATGATCCTGATTTGTTGGATGACCCGGTTCCTCCCCTCCTCACCATGGTAGTGGCAGCATGTCACGGTCTTGGTCATCTCCTTTCATCACGACCCTGGTGGGGTGCCACGATCGTGGTCATTCATGTGCAAATTTTGTCAAGTTACTGTGTTTCTCAAATCTTTGATGATTAAATCATACGACCATGGCAAGAGGCCACGGCCGTTATGAAGCATCTTTTCCATGTTTGTGGTGATGTTCCACGGATGTGGAGAATGGCTTCTGTGAAGTTTCTTGGTTCATATCTCAATAATTTTTCTCTTCTTACATTCCTTTGAAAGTTACCACATTTTTATCTGAATGTCTATGCTTTACCTCTATTCTCTTTCTCGTTTTTGCTTACACCTGCCATTGTCAAAACTAACACAAAACTATTATGCAAAAGTGAGTGTGTGTTCTTTTGGGAATGTAAAAATAAAAAGAAAAGTATAGAAAAGAGAAAGGGATTTGAGAAACTCAAACCATGTGGGTTGCCTCCCATTAGTGCTAAATTTTAAGCCTTCAGCCGGGCTTGGTGTTATATCATTGATGCTAAGATTTGTCATTCGAGGAGCTTCCCTCACCTTCAATGTTGATTTCTCTAAAGATTTGAGTGTCATTTCCTCTTCCTAGTGAATGTTCATTGTTTGATCATTTCTACGCAGCCATTACCTTTCTTCTAGAGTGAACATAAAGACATCCATCGATCTATTTTCATAGGCCATCATGAGGGTGCTCATGCGCATGTTTATCTCTGCACCCGCTGTGACCAAGAATGGTCTACCCAGGATGATGTAATGTCCCACATCAGGTGTAACGTCTAAGACTAAGATGTTGTTGGGAAACATGAAATCCACCCTAGGGTCCAAAACTACCATCTCATCACATAACATCCCTCATAACACTTTTGTTGATCCATCTACCATCCTAATACAAGAATGGACTTGATCCATTTCACCAAATCCGATTTCTAAATACAGGTGATAGGGTATGAGGTTCACCCCCGCACTTGTCTCTGTGACAGCTTTCACTGGGGGTTTCATGTTGAGATGGCAATCTATAAGAGGGGTTCCGAGGTCCAGCTTCCTCTTTGGTAGGCTACCTCCAGAAATAATGTTTACTTGTTCGGAAACAATGATTTCTTCAAATGGTATCATCATCATTCTTCTTTTTCCCGTCCAAACCTCCTTTAGTTGAGATAGAAAGATTTCCATATTTGTTACCCTTTGCTTCAAAATATTGATATAGTGTCTAGCCCTTGTGCACACTCTTCTTGCGCCATTGGAGATAGCTTGTTTTCCTTTGTCTATAGCTCCTCCTTTATCCAATAGGTTGTTGGTAGTCAGTAAAAATGTTACCCTTCTTATTGATTGAGGTTGTGGTATAATCAACTCTTGGGTTGATGACCCTTCACTTGTTACCAACTCATTAATTCTTGGGGCAGCATGTACAACCTCCTCATAGCATGGAGAGATGGCATCCTTGGTTCCTTCATTATCTACAGCCACTTTATCTACTCTTGACTCCTTGTCATAATTATTTGTCACAACCACATGCTCTTTGTCAACCTCAACAACAGCTCCTTCTCCCCATGTAACTGACTATATGTTCACTTGTTCGTGAGAGGGAGGGGGAGCCCATGATGAAGATGGTGGAGGCCTTTCATTAGGTGAGTTTGGGTTTTCGAGGATGAATTGAGGGTGTTGTTGGCCTTTCTGTGGTGGTTGATGGGATGGTTGTTGTGGAGGTGGTTGTTGCTAGGTGAAAGGCTTTTGTGGTGGAGGAGGAGCATAAGGATTTTTGGAGCCTTGGTATTGACTCAAAGTAGAAACTTGGACTTCAGATGGAGCATATGCTCCTTGGGAAGCATTTATGGCTCCTCCCATGTTGTTGGGATTCATCATAGTTTGAGAGGGTAACCTCCCCTCTTCCCTCCTTGCAAGAGACATGGAAATTTGGTTTAGTGTTTTCTCTAGGAAACTTATATTCTTCCCATGAGTTGTTACATCTTTCTTCACGTCATCAAGGCCTATTAGCCTGCCAAGCTCTTCCTCCTCGAACTTTGAGTTGTACCTTTGATTATGGGTTTGTCTTGGTTGTCCTTGGCTTTCATCATTTTGTTGCCACCAAGAGAAGTTTGGATGGTTTCTCTACTCCAGGTTGTATGATTGGTACATATGGCCTTGATTACCCCGATTTCCAAAAGACTAGATTACTTTCACTTCTTCCTCAAGAGATTCAATTGCTAAAGAAGCTTGGCTAGAGGGGCTTCCCACTTGGATTCTCATCAAATTCATCATTTCTGATAGGATCTTCATCATTTGAGGATTTGAATCCTCCTTTGTCCTTATAGGAGACAAGGGCCTTCTCCTATCATAAGATGTGTCCTTTCTTGAAGCTCAGTGGTGAGAATTTTTATCCAAGTGCTTGAAGAGAGGTCATGATTCCTCTGGTGCCTTGGCCATGAAAGTGCCTCCACATGAAGAATCCACCACTAATTTTTCCATTTCGGATAGCCCTGTGTAGAATGGTTGCACCAACTACCAAATGGGGACCTCATGGTGTGGAAAGTCTTGAAGTAGCTTTTAGAACCTCTCCCAAGTCTTATGGAAGGGTTCTCCTTCTTTCTGGCTGAATGACATGATGCATCTTCTTAGGTGTGTGAGCTTGGCAATAGGATAAAATTTCTTCAAGAATTCATTCTTGACGACATCCCATGTGACCAATGTTGATTTCAATAAATATCAATCTTTAGCCTTTTCCTTGATGGAGAACGAGAAGAGAGTTCTCCTTATAGAGCCATCAGTGGAAACCAGAGTGTGAAAGGTGGAGCATGTCTCCAAGGATTGATCCAAGTGGTGATAGGGATTCTCATTCTCCATGCCGTAGAAGGTTGGAAAAAATCCAAGAAAAGTCGGTGGAATCAAGAATTGTTGACCCGACATAGCATCGACTCAGGTGGCAATGGGAGAGATTTGGTTACCCTACATGAAGTAGTCATGTAAGAGCATTGACGGAATGGGATCAGCCTTGGGTGGTGGTTGTCCGGATATTTTAGCATGTCGGTGATGTTGTTGCTACCTTTGATATCATTGGCATCTACCTATCTCAAGATCCCAAATAACAATCTCCCTATATTTGGAACGACGACCCTACTTGCACATCTGTCACTTGCACAATGTCAAAAACAAGCAAACAAGAACCACAATAGCAATGATATGGAAAAAAGAGAGCAAAGAATAACAAATAGCAATGGTGAGGGAAAAAGGAAAAGCTAAGGTAAACTAATCATACTAGGCCTAGAGCCTCCTTCCCAGACAAGGGTGCTAGAAATCTTGTCGTGGCTTGCTTAGGATCTTGTGGTATACACACTATCCAACTAAGGTGACTAGATGCAACCCTAAGGCAAAGCAACACGATCTCTCAAATTTATAATTGATGTCCCTACTTTTCAACCACGTATAGTCATATATGTTACCTGCAATCACATGAGTTTGTATAGTAGTATAGGCTATTGGCAAGTGAGGGGTCAATCCATGGAGAAGGAGGGGGCTCTAGAGTTCAACTAGTTTAACTATGTTCCTAGTCCGAAGCTTAGGGTTGTTAGGGTTTAAAGGTTGGTTTTGTTTGTTTAGACTAGGTTTCAACAAAAGAAAGAGAACAAACCAATTAAACCTAACTTATCCTAAGCTAGTAGTGCTATGTGAATTAAGACTAAATATTAAGTAAGAGCAAGAACTACACTATTCAATTAGGATAAACTACACTACATTAGCAAAAAATCAATTCTAAGAAGAGACTTACACTAACAAAGCAAGGACCTAGATTAGAAACTAAACAAGCAAAATCTAAATTAACAACTAGAGAAGAGATATCACTACACTAAACAAGAACCTAAGGAAAAAATGAGACAAACTAGAGAAATCAACTAAAGAGAGAAACTAACAAAGAATGCTAGATCTAGCAAAGCAAGATGGGTTGTATGCAGTGAATAAGGTGGGTGGGTTGTTTGGGGAACTGGATATTAGATAAATGTTGGGGGAAACATATCATGCAACTTAATCACTCACTCTAGATTGATAAACCAAACAAACATTCATGTTCAATTGAACTTCCCTACACTATTGATTGTCCATGGATATAATAAAGTGTGTGAAGGGGAACTACACCCTAACACCCCCTATCTAGCCTGACTAGGCTCAATTGGATCAAGGTGTAGGTAGAATTGGAATTGGATTGACTCATCTAGGTTTCTATAGTAAGAGGTATTAGTAAAACTGAGGTTCAAAGGTAGGATTAGAGAGAGGAGATGAGGGTATTTCACCTCATGTCAATCCCTAACTAGCTATTAGTAAACCCTAGGCAATTGTACTAATCAATCTTACCCTAGCTACTTAGATCTCATCCTAAGGAGTAGAGAAAAGGAAATGAGTACGGAAAGATAGAGGGCCAACTAGGGGTTCAATAATTAGACCTAGGAGCAACATCCAAGATAGCCACACAAATTCGTTTTTCTCTAGAGCCTATGGGTTTTCAAGCATACAAAAGTATACAAAACATGACATGCATCACAATTCATAGGAAGATAAATATGGGAAACAAGATAGAACTAGAAGGAAATCATCATAGAGTGAAACTATAAAGTTTACAACATATATTCCCCCAACATGGTATCAAAGTAACATTTTACACCCAAACATCCCACCACAAAGGGGCTTAGTTACTCTTAATGCAAGAAATAAGAAAAGAGGAGGTTGAGAAGGAGGAAATAGTCATGGAAGCTTTATGTAGACGTCCTCCTTTCACCTACTAGTTGTATCTTGAGCTCCTTCAACCTCCAAGGGCACCAATGCCATAGAATGATGTGGTTTGGTAACAAAAACCCTAGGAAAGTAGGGTTTTTGGGTGGAAATGAGGTGGAAATGGGTGGAGGTAGGTGAGAGCACATGGATGCTCTTGAATTAGGTAGGAGGGAGCTATGGAGGATGGGGGTAGATAACCTTCATGCTCCAACCACCACCTATGTATATATAGGTGGTAGGAAGCACTAGGGTAAGTAGGGGTAGAATAGGAAAAACAGTGTAGTAAAATGGTAGGGTTGGGTGATCACCACGGTCGTGGTGGGGGTTAGGTGGAACGGCCGTGGGCCATGGGCATGGTCATGGTAGAGGAGGTTTTAGGTGTAGATTGGCTAAGTGAGGTGGCACGGCCGTGGTGGGGTGCCATGGTCGTGATGAAGGGTAGGTGGAACGACCGGCTGGGTAGCACGGCCGTGCTGGGTAGGTTGAGCCACAGTCGTAGTGTCCTTGGAGGTCGTTTTGTCTTTAGATCGCCACGGTCATGTGATGTGATGATTTTGAGTCGCATTTATAGACCTTTTTCATATGTGTTTTGTGCTCTAATTACTCATTTTTATGGATAATATTGCATAATTCACTCATTTCGGTCTTTGCCATCATTCTATGTCAAATCCCCTTTGTTTTACCATTTTGAGCATTATTTATCATATTATCATAATTTGTGTGGATTTACTTGGTCTTATTGTGAAATTTCAGGAAAAACAAGTATTTGCTTCCGTCGATACCATCGACCAAGCCACAGGTTGCCAGCCGAGAGGAGCAACACAGAGTCGATACCATCGACGCAAGTCGATGCCATCGACACATGGAGAGCTACAGCGTCGCTAAACGACAACAACAGACGCTAAAGAGAGTCGATACCATCGACCCTAGTCGATGGTATCGAGATGACCATAGGCGCTCAGACGAAAAGAAAAGAAAGCTGTCGCTAATACGCTGGGTCGATACCATCGACCCGCGTCGATGGTATCGACGCCGGCAGATATGTGTTGGATTCGTTTTGATCACAATCGGACGGTTGGAGTTATTTGACGACCTAATTAGGGACTTATACCTAATGACGGCCGCCCACACGAGGGGATCATCTGATTTTTGCATTGCACGAGTGCCGAGGAAGGAGAAAAAGGAGAACGGAGGCCAGAAGCTCATCCCGGGTGATTCGGACGCTGTCGAAGATGAATTCCACCACCGACAGGCGGGGAAGCTCGTATTCTATGCCAAGGATCTACCGGTTCTTCTCCGTTCAGGGGTTTTCCACTTGTTTCACGTTTTTCTTATGAATTCCCCTATTTCTACCATGTATTCGTGCGAGATGAACATGAGAGGCTAAAACCCTCCATCTTTAGGATCGGGAGTAGCCCGGGAATGCATTGTATGACAATTTTATATAGATAATTCATATTTTCTCTCTCAAATCCGTGGTATAGTTTCGTTTTCTCCATATATATTGTTATGCTTGATCACCATAATATTGGCTTAATGCCTTTAATCACTTCGACAGAAGGATTAACGGTTGCAAAGAGACGAAACCTACATTTATCAATAAAACCCTTGAAAAAGGAGTTGTAAAATTAATGGTGGGAACTGAGAGATCGTTTATAATGCGCTTAGTTTAGGGGAATGATTACTACGACGGTGGAATCAACCTAAACCTAAGTAGTGAGTTACACCACGACAGTGGGTAATTCTATTTTCAGACCACTACCTGGATAGAGAGAGAAGAGTGAGGAATTATATAAAATCTAATACAATGTTGACCCGCGATGAAACCGCAATCCTAAAGATACTCTTTTGAATTGATTAAATTAACCTTTAATAGATTTTTTTCTTTGTTTCATTTTATTTTCTTTTAATTTCGACAACAAACCTTACTTTGTTATTCGGCCTAGCTGATTGCGATTAGTTAGTAGAAGTCTCCAATAATTCACGTATCCCTGAGTTCGACTCGGGCCTCACAAAGGCCTATATTACTCAACGCGTATACTTGCGTTTAAGCGCGTAGTAAAATATACGTCAAGTTTTTGGCTCCGTTGTCGGGGATACGGAGAATTATTGGCACTTTGAGTGCTAAGAGCGGCCACTCTAGGCCACATTTTTTTTTGTTTTGAGACAACTTTAAATATTTTTAAATTTCTCTATAATTGTGTTTACTCGTTCAAAGCATAATACTGAACCCCGATTTTCTTATTTCAGGTACTTTGCATGGTGCATACACGTAGCGCAGACTATGTGAATCGCACACCTGAGGTTCCACCTCCGGGACCAGAGGACGAGGATTACTACGAGAAAGATCACCAAAGCGACATAGATTCTGAATCTGAGCAAGAGCAAGCAGAAGAAATGGCCGAACCACAGACAATATGGGAGAAGATCAAAGCGTCTTCTTCATCAGCTTCAAAGGGGCCTATCAAGAAACAGGCGGTCAACATACCAACATATAAGATCGATCCAGCATTGATCAACTTGGTAAAATCAAATGCATTTCATGGATTGAAGAATGAGGACCCAGTGGCACACATCAGTCAGTTTGTTGAAAACTGCGATATGGTGAAGATAGACAGGTTCCCACAGGATGGTCTGTACCTCAAGTTGTTCCCAAGCTCCCTGGCAGGAGTTGCGAGAGAGTGGCTACATAACCTCGACGATGAGTTTGTTGAATCATGGGATCATATGGTGGAGGTTTTCTTCGAGAGGTTTTTCTCTCCTGAGAAGACCAACGACATGATTAGGAAAATTCACAATTTCACCCAACAGGCGGGTGAAACATATTCTGAGACCTGGGAGCGATTCCAGGTCATGTTGAGGAGATGTCCACATCATGGATTGGACAAGGAGACACAGGTGAAGATCTTCTATTTTTCTCTCTCCGAGCATGATAGAAGCAACTTGGACTCGGCCGGTTCAGGATTTTTCTTGAACAACACTGATACGAGATGCTGGGAAATACTGAAGAACATGGCACGAAAGCAATCCTGGGGAGAAAGAGAGAGAGGCCCAATTGAGCAAGCAAGAGTTGCCAGTGAGTCCAAGGCAATGAGAGAGTTAAATGAGAAGATGGATCTTCTCGCAAAGAAGCTACTGCAGAAGGAAGACAATGAGTCCGAGGAGGAGGCTCAAGTCAAGTACATGAGGCAACAGCAAGGGTACAGGAACAATGACTATTCATGGCGAAAGGACAAAAAGTTCTCATGGAAGGACCCGAACAATTTTCTGCAGGATCCGAACGCCAAGCCTGCACCAGCCACAGAGGACAAGAGCACGGAGTTGCTCAATCAGGTCATCAAACAAAACCAGGAGTTAATGAACACGTTTGGTAAGCAATTACAATCTCAAGGTGATATTCTAACCAAGTTTGGGCAGACGCTGCAAAGCCATGGAGCACAAATGCGGGCATTGGAAACCACCGTGGCACAGATTTCGATTGAAGTGGTGGCCATCAAGCATGCCAATCAACAGAAACCAGCCGAGAATGCAAATGTGGCCCAAGCACACCATCATGTCAAGTATATGTCTGTGGTAAATAGTGAGGAGGAATCTCAGGTGCAAGAAGCTGTAGAAGAAAGAAAAATGACTTTCAATGTGCATGCGACACCGGCAATACCGTATCCACGCACTTACTATGGATTTCCGGGCGGAAACCCTTTCTTTAGAAAATCACAAAGAGTTGTGAATATTGTATCTCCACCTAGGCAGGAAGAACAAGTGCAAGTTGTTTGTGCACATGTGGAGACATCTAAGGCGAGAGAGGAACCACAACAAGCTGTTACTATTGAGGATGCCTTGCCAAAGCCCACGTCGGAGGGAGTGATTGAAGCAAGCTTAGGGGAGGTACCCCCGAAAAGCACTTATGTGCCACCTCACAGGCGTGTTGATGCAGCTGATGTTTCGGATCCGGTCAATCCGAAGTCAAAGAAAGAGCATCGTCATTTTAAGAAATTTCTGGAGATATTCCGAAAACTCCACATCAACGTTCCATTAGTGGAGATGATCGAGAAAGTACCCGCCTATGGGAGGTTCATTAAAGAAATCATAAATAAGAAGAGGCCAATAAAAGACAATGATATTTGTCGGATGAATGAGACGGTGAGCTCTATGATTCATGGGAGGTCACCAAACAAGAGAAAAGACCCAGGAGGTTTTTACATTCCGTGCTCAATAGGTGGTCAACATTTTCCAAAAGCGCAATGTGATTCTGGCGCTAGCATAAATCTCATGCCTTTGGCGACATTTCAAAAGCTGGGGTTAAAAGAGATAAAGAAGTTGGCCGCAACAATTGAATTGGCGGATGGGTCTACCGTGAGACCCTATGGAGTATGTGAAGATGTCCTCGTCAAAGTGGATAGATTCATATTTCCGATGGACTTTTTCGTCATGGATATGCCACCACTCCAAAGCTGTGAAATTCTTCTAGGAAGGCCGTTTCAAGCAACAGCGGACGTCGTGACTGCCTTAGGGAGAGGGACTTTGTCCTTGGGTATTGGAGGAGATCGAGTCGAATTCAAATTACCGAATGATCCTCTAAGCCCAGCTCCCAAGGTGAAAAGATGATGATTGTCAAGCCGTCTAGCCTAAGACGTTAAAGAAGGGCGCTTGTTGGGAGGCAACCCAACCATTGGTACATTAGGATAGGTTAATTTTAGTCATAGATTGCTTTTACTTCGTTTAATTTTAGTGTAAAGAAGATACCTTGATCCATTTGTTCAATGTGTAGGCACAGGTAGGGTCGATACCATCGACGCCACCATCGATGGTATCGACATGGGTTCAGGTTGACAGCTGCAAAAATCACACTGAGTCGATACTATCGATGCCACCGTCGATGGTATCGACATACCTACAGGAAGGTCGCAATAAAAATGTCGATAGTATCGACATTCCAGTCGATACCATCGAGATCTCTGGAGAAGTTCAGAAGATTTTTGCTCAGTCAACTCGATACCATCGACGGCCTCGTCGATGGTATCGACATGATCACAGGTTAAATTGAAGAAGTGGCAGTGTCGCAATAAAAGCAAGTCAATACCATCGACCCTCGTCGATGGTATCGACATCCATGTCACCGATCCGCGCCAAGACATCGACGACGATCGCGAGTCCACTTCAGTGATCCGGGTGCTGCGTCGATACTATCGACTTGCGTCGATGGTATCGACAGGTCAGCAATCCAGATTTCCCGATCCAGCAAACGTCAGCCGTCGATACTCGCGAGGGAGGCGGATAGCATCGAGACATGTCGATACCATCGACCCGAGTCGATGGTATCGACGGGTCGACAGTAGCGTCGGCCAAGTCTATTTAAGGAGACTTGCAACGTCATTTGACGTCACACCTTCAGAGCAAATGTCCTCCTTTGTGCCGAGCACTCCCCCGAGCCATCCAAGACTGAAGAGAAGCGACATCGAGCAGGGATCTTCACCTAGCGGAGAATCACTTCTCCATCTTCCCCGAGCTCTCTTCTTCTAAACCCATCTTTCTTGCAACAATGGTGCACGCCGCCGGATCATCATCCTCGCACGAGATTGTGGAGTTTGTTCCACCCCCTACTGCTTCAGTCTCACGTCCGCGCCTGGCTCACCCTTCCGCGGAGGTGAAGAAGGTCTATGAGGAGATCATGAAGCAGAAGATCGAGCCAACCCGGTATGTAGACCGGGGAATGATCCGTGATCTGGGATTCGAGGCCAACTTGGCCTATGTGCTGAAGGGTCAAGCACGCCACACCAGCATAAGGCCAGGCGAGCTGGAGCGCCATGCGGATGGGCAGCCGTTCTTCGGCGAATGGCCCACCTACAAGGAATTGGTGGCGGAGTTTATGGCATCCCTCGACATCTGCGTCGTACCCAACGACGTGGTGGCGTCAGACCGTGAGTGGATCAAGGGGAGGGTGTCCTTCCGGCTGTTCAACATCAACTACAACATCACTCTTAAGCAGTTCAACAACATCTTTAACTGGAACCACTCCCAACATGATCACCGGTGCCCAGATTCCCGCACCGAGTACGACAAGATCTTCTCCGAGCTAGTCACAGTGCCGGCGGGAAAGACAGTGAGCTACCACAATGCTGCGGTAGCGGACTTTGAGCATCCCTTCGTCCGGGTCTTACACTGGATGTTGAGCCTTACGTTCTTTGCTCGGAGCGATTTAGCATTGAGCAAGTTTCAGGAGAGCGATCTTTTCTTCCTGTACATGCTCCTTAAGCGACAAGAATGCAACTGGGGTGCGTTCTTTCTGCAGCGCGTCCTAGTGGTGAAGAGGAGTACAAGGAAGGCTCTGATCCATTTTGGTGGGCTCATCACCAAATTGGCAATGTACCTGGGGCTGAATTTCCAGTCCATGACTCCGATTTCCACGAGGAGTAAGGTGAACGTGCAACATCTGCACCGTTCAAACCTTATCCTTCTCTGGGATGGGTTGGCGTACGCACACTGCCACATCAACCACGCTTACCAGGAATGTGCACTGCCGGACGCTATCTTCCACATCGAGGGAGCCCAGCACTTCTGGTGGCCGATCATAGCTGTCGAGTCCGATGAAGAAGAAGGCGGTGATGACGATCAAGAAGGCGAGGCTGAGGAGGAAGAGGAGGCTTTCACACCTTTTCGCACACAAGTAGCACCACGGAAGCGTCCTAGGATGCATTCGGGTGTGTCTTCATCATCACAGCCCCAGCCGCCATCACCACAGCCCTCGCAGCCAGGCGAGGATGTCTACTCAATGCAGGGAATGTACACGATGTTGCAGGACATACATCAGACACAGCAGCAACATCTAGAAATGTATACCGGTATTCAAGATACTACGAACCGGTTACTTGACAACCAAAGGGCGATGTTCGAGAATGAACGTCTCCTCCTCGACAACCAACAGCAGATACACAATCGGTTGCAAAGGATGGAGATGCAACAGGAGCCCTTTTACGACCATTACTGGAGTCAGAGCTACTTTGGAGGCTATCCACAGCCTCCGCCGAGGACCCATTACGATCCGAGCTTCCAGGGGGAGTATCCTTCTTGGGATCCTACGGCCCCACAGTACCCGCCTCCGCCTCCACAAGATTGATCAGGGTATCGCTGTTCCACTCTTAAGATTGTTTTTGACTATGAGGCCATAGTCAAATTCAAGCTTAGGGGGGTAGCTGGAACAGCTCTATCTTTTCTTTTGTTTGTTTTTTAGTTTTTGCTTTGCTATTTGTTCTTGCATTTTTTTAGTTTTTGTTTAGGATCCACATCTATCTAGTGTAACTGTGGATGTCGTAAAAGTTGTCATCTCGCTGTGTATTCATGGGAAATTTAAGGGAATTTTAAAATTTTTGTGTCTTTTGGATAGCTTGACTTGGTTGTCTTTGGGGAACTTGTCCGATGAAAATGATTGATTATGTCAACTTTAAAACAATATGTCACTCCTATACTCCCTTTGACTCATGAAAAGTGGATAGTAACGGTTGTTTGAGCCTAACCTACCCAAATGGTAATGAGACCTTAATTGGATATAAGAGAGAGAACCCTTTGAATCACTACACATGTCAGTAGGGAGAGACACATAATACCCTTCTAAGGTTCAGTCATCTAATCTTGTGATCATTCCACTTCATTTTTCCATAATCCACCTAAGAATTGGAAGTAAAGTACAGTTTTAATTCTTTCTTGTGTGCATAGCATTTAGATAGGAATTGCATTGATATTTTCCATACTTTTGCATAAAAAGAGAAAAATATAGGGATTCATGCACATTACCTTTAGGTGCATGCCATGTAGTTGCACTCATGACTTTCATGATTATCATGCATAAAGTACACCATTATCTCAATTTTTCCTCAAAAGTGATCTAAACTGTTCCATACCTTCGAAATATTGCAAAGATTTCCAATCATGAAGAAAACAGCCCAATACATGTATCTCTAAGAAATTATGGATATGTGGGCTAAAAGTAAAAAAAAAGAGAAATTTTTTTTTCTGAAAATCTGAAAAAAATGGAGAAAAGGAAAAAAAAAAGAGAATTTAGAAGGAAATGGAATAAGAGGGAGAAAGGAACATGATATCACTCGCATTACAGGAAAACTGAGTACATGATGTGGCTTCAGTAGATTTCCATCTCATTTTGAGGTGGAAGGTTAGGACATGCATCATTTCACCCAAATTAGGCATTAGGGCATTTTTATTGTGCATTTGCATCACGTAGGACATTTTGTTTTATGCATATTGAAACTGTGCAATACTTCCAAGTTCTTCCATGAACCACCCATTCCATCCACCCGTTGCTCAGATTGGTAGGCCACCGTGCATTTCTCCTCACTAATGATTATCAGGATAACTGCTTCCATGTAGATGGTAGTTAGGGCGAGCAATGTAGTGTAGGCGATCACAAGATGCACCAATGCTGAATCGGTGAATTTTATTATGTTAACTGCCTTATGTGATAGTGTTCATCGGTTTTAAGGATAATTTCTCTTATTGATGATTATTGTCACCTTTAGGGTAATTACTGTTCTGTGGTTAGAGAAGGCCGGTTTGAGAACGTTCAGTGGGAGTCACATGGGATGTGGGTTGGTGTGTTGATTTTCAGTTGACATCTGCAATTCTATTCTAAGGACTAGTTGCTCGAGGGTGAGCAATGTTCAAGCTTAGGGGAGTTTGATGCGATGATTTTGAGTCGCATTTATAGACCTTTTTCATATGTGTTTTGTTCTCTAATTACTCATTTTTATGGATAATATTGCATAATTCACTCATTTCGGTCTTTGCCATCATTCTATGTCAAATCCCCTTTGTTTTACCATTTTGAGCATTATTTATCATATTATCATAATTTGTGTGGATTTACTTGGTCTTATTGTGAAATTTCAGGAAAAACAAGTATTTGCTTCCGTCGATACCATCGACGGAAGTCGATACCATCGACCAAGCCACAGGTTGCCAGCCGAGAGGAGCAGCACAGAGTCGATACCATCGACGCAAGTCGATGCCATCGACACATGGAGAGCTACAGCGTTGCTAAACGACAACAACCGATGCTAAAGAGAGTCGATACCATCGACCCTAGTCGATGGTATCGAAATGACCACAGGCGCTCAGACGAAAAGAAAAGAAAGTTGCCGCTAATACGCTGGGTCGATACCATCGACCCGCGTCGATGGTATCGACGCCGGCAGATATGCGTTGGATTCGTTTTGATCTCGATCAGACGGCTGGAGTTATTTGACGACCTAATTAGGGACTTATACCTAATGAAGGCCGCCCACACGAGGGGATCATCTGATTTTTGCATTGCACGAGAGCCGAGGAAGGAGAAAAAGGAGAACGGAGGCCAGAAGCTCATCCCGGGTGATTCGGATGCTGCCGAAGACGAATTCCACCACCAACAGGCGGGGAAGCTCGTATTCTACGCCAAGGATCTACCGGTTCTTCTCCGTTCAGGGGTTTTCCCACTTGTTTCACGTTTTTCTTATGAATTCCCCTATTTCTACCATGTATTCGTGCGAGATGAACATGAGAGGCTAAAACCCTCCATCTTTAGGACTGGGAGTAGCCCGGGAATGCATTGTATGACAATTTTATATAGATAATTCATATTTTCTCTCTCAAATCCGTGGTATAGTTTCGTTTTCTCCATATATATTGTTATGCTTGATCACCATAATAATGGCTTAATGCCTTTAATCACTTCGACAGAAGGATTAACGGTTGAAAAGAGATGAAACCTACATTAATCAATAAAACCCTTGACAAAGGAGTTGTAAAATTAATGGTGGGAACTGAGAGATCGTTTATAATGCGCTTAGTTTAGGGGAATGATTACTACGACGGTGGAATCAACCTAAACCTAAGTAGTGAGTTACACCACGATAGTGGGTAATTATGTTTTCAGGCCACTACCCGGATAGAGAGAGAAGAGTGAGGAATTATATAAAATCTAATATAATGTTGACCCGCGGTGAAACCGCAATCCTAAAGATACTCTTTTGAATTGATTAAATTAACCTTTAATCGATTGTTTTCTTTATTTCATTATATTTTCTTTTAATTTCGATAACAAACCTTACTTTGTTATTCGGCCTAGCTGATTGCGATTAGTTAGTAGAAGTCTCCAATAATTCATGTATCCCTGAGTTTGACTCGGGCCTCACAAAGGCCTATATTACTCGACGCGTATACTTGTGTTTAAGCGCGTAGTAAAATATACGTCATCATGGAGGGTGGCCATGACTGTGGCCATTCATGTGTAAAATGGCATTGATCCCTGTGACTTTGGCTAATTGGAGCCATTAAATCTCATGGTCGTGGCAGGAGGCCATGATCGATTTGAGGCATCTTGGCCATAGCCATGGTGCTTTCAGTGGGTCATAGATGTGCTGATGGCTACGGCCATGGTGCTTTCAGTGCAAAAGTATTGAAGACACTATAACTTCTTGATTTAATTCACACGACCTTAGTGGATGACCACAACCATGGTGGGCTTCGTGCTGTTGATTTCAACTTCAAAAATCTTCAGTTCCTCTCCTCTTGGTTTGTGTTGACTCTTGTGCATCCATGGATGGCTCGGGGAAGATTGGGAGATGCTCCTTGAGCTTAGGAACCCAAAGAGCTCCTTCATCTCCTTCCTTGCATCAAAACAAGCATAAGTGCCCTGAAAAATGCATAAGAGGATACATAAGCACAATTGGCATTGAATTCCAAATTAGGGGAATATAGATGCAATCTAACATGTTCAGATGTATATAAAGTGCAATATAACACAGGATGTAGCCCTAAAATAGTGATACATCAGTCACCTTTGTGTTGAAATGAGAAAGGTGAGTATCTGTTGTTGGGTCATGAGATAGTAAAATAGACTACAGAGAAGATCAAAGTGATATAGTAACAGTTGAAAGAAGCTCATGATAGATAGAAGTCCTATGTTGATAACTAGCATAGGCCCGTGTGTACCTTAAAGTTTCTCTGTGGAAAGGTGTATTGAGGTTTGGAAGGAAGGGTAAGTTGGTTCCCAAGTTTATGGGACCATACCCTATGGTGACATGTGTTGGGAATGTAGATTATAGGTTGGATCTACCACCTAATTTGCACAGCTTGCATCTTGTCCTTCATGTTTCCATGTTGAGGAAGTGTCACCCTGACACGCAGTAAGAGTTGCATCCAGTAGAGGTTGAGTCGGACGAAGATGTGTCGTATGTAAAAGTTAATGTGTTGATCTTGGATAGGAGGGTGAAGAAGTTGAAGAAGAAGGACCTAGTATTAGTTAAGGTTTTGTGGAACCACGGTGTTGTAAAGGAAACCATGTGGGAGTTAGAGTATGAGATTTGAAGGAAGTACCCATGTTTGCATAGGATTTCGGGTGCAAAATCCTTATTAGGGGTTTATGGTTGTAAGACCCCTGACCTTGGTTTGTGGCTAAACATGTTTTATTATCATAATAAGATGATTAGAACCTTAATTTAATATTGTGATGTGCTTTAACATCTTTTTATAAGGTTATGTTTTAAGTTTGGTCCAATTTGGACAATGTTTGAGCTAGTTATGTAATTTTGTTCATGTTTTGGACCTAACTACAATTTAACCACATTCAAGGTTGTTCTTGAAATTTGTCACATGTTTGGTGTACCTTACATGTTTTCATGTCTTATATATGATTGTTGAGATTAGGGGTGCTTTGTTTTACCTTGGTTGAAGGTGGTAACATCTTGTATAATTAGGGTTTGCATGGAATGCATGGATGTCCTAGATGGTGTTGATCATGTAATTCTTAACCATGGAATAGAGACTGACATATTTTCTTTTAGGTTGTGTTTTCTAGTGGTCAATATGTGAACTGTCATGATCATCTCTACCATCATCCCTTCTTGAATCATCTTGATTTCTATGATTGAATGACCATTTTGATGCTTAGCAGTCGATATAGTTCATGGACCAAAAGTGGTTGTTACCTTGGTTAGATATTTATGATGGTGAATTTGGTGTTAATAGTATGAGAGGTTAGTGATTGGATGTACGAGCTTTGTGGACACATGGCATGAGTTATATGAAACCTAACCCCTCTTTTCTCTCTCTCACCCTTGAATATATACATCCCTCTCACTGCATGCAACTAAACCCTTTGCATAATCTCTCTCTCCTCTCTTGGTTGGATATTGTTCCCTTTGGTGCAAGGTGGAGAAGGAGGTCCTTGTGTTGAAGAAGGCGATCATTCCCTCTTGCTTGTGGATCTTGGGTTCGGAGCACCCATCCTTAAAGGTTTTTTGGTGATCCTTGCTCACTCTTGGATTGGGTAAGTGATCTAACCTTTCTTTTTTGTTTTCCTTACCCTATCTCCATCTTCTTCTTTCTCCTCAACTTGGCCAAATCCACAGGTCACCATGGTGTGTTGAGGTTGACTTCTTCTTTCTTCTCTCCTTGGCTACATACATGGTTTTCATGGTGAGCTAAGGTTGAGTTCTTCTTTCTTCTCTATTTGGCCACATGCATGGTTCATGATGGAGAGCCAAGGTTGAGGTTGGAAGACTCTTCCCCTTGACCTTCATGTTTTAAGCTTTGCTCTTTTTTTCCTTGCTCTTATTCTTTCACTTTAACCTAGGTTTTTCTTTTCTTCTTGGAGGTGAAGCTTGTTTGGTTGAGTTTTTTGATCAAGCTAAGGTTTTTTCTCTCTCCATGGAGTTCTGTTGTTGTTTGGAGTCCCTCCATCTGATCTAAGGTGAGTTATAGAACTTTATTCCGGATTAATACCTACTCTAATAAGCATGCACCTATTTGTGCTCTATAAATGGTTTCTAAGTCTAAAGGATGGTAACCTCTTTCTATGGTTTTTGTTAGGGATGATCGATTATGATCTGAGTATTCTCTTAGTGCACTCAAGACCTCAGTTTATATGGTATATGTTGGATTATGACAATGTTGATACTTGTATGTTGTTATAATCATGGTTTTTCTCTCTATCCTAGACTATGGGATATTAAGTTTGGATGATACATAGCGTCTAGGATTGATCCATGGTGTTTTCTTGGACTTTGTTGATGTCTTGAAGTTTTAAGTCACTATCATATTCTCTCTCTTCCTTGTGGTCATTATGTATCTCTCACTTCTGCCATAAGATGTTTAAACCCTAACCCTAAATCTTTGGGTTGCCATGTGTTGGATGTGTTTTCAATCACTATCATCATCACATGTGTGAATGGTCTCTATGCTCTGAGTTCTGGTCATTATAGTTTTGGCAACAACCATAGCGGTTGCCACTGGTCCCCTCACCTTAACAGTCATTGCAGGTGTCCCTCACCATAACGATCGCTACCCCTCACTAGTGCATAGTCACCAATAAGCTGACCATATTGGTCTCTACATAGGCTAGACATGCATGGTGGCTATGCATGAAAACCCCAGTGGTCATTATGTGGCTCTTTGTTCTCCAATAATGTTGGAGGTGATGGTCTTGAGTTCTAATAATGTGGGAATAGTGATAATTAGGGTTTGGTGTATATGGTTGTTTGCAGTGGCGAAGCCAGGATTGTTCACTAGGGGGGCACCACATAATTATGAGTCCAGAGTATATGCAATGTAGTAGAGTAAAAAATGATATAAGAAGACAATTGTTGATGTAGATTTATAGTGTTTACAAATCATAGAAGAAATATAAGAAAATTATACTAGGTGCACTAGAGTTTAGAGTTGACCACGACGACTAGACATTCCCTAAAACTGCAAATGTTGCTTGAGAACTGTCTTTCGCAACCTGTTTGAGAATGGACTTCTGAAACTGTAAGAAAAAATCACTTCTAATATCTCCCGTTGGCTTTTACTAAAATAATGGATATTTATTTATGCAATTATCTACTCACTATTGGAGAATACAAATCGTTGGTGGAGACTGCGGGCTGCACCAGAAACGATCGGACTGGGGGCAGATGAGAACGTGCGGCTCGAGCCGGTAGATGAAAATGTGCGGTTGAGAATAAAAATGAACAGAATGGGGGCTACACTAGAAACGAAGTGTTTCCTATAGACATTACATAATTGAAATAGGGGGGCACTGTTGCGGAAGTCTCGCCAACAGTTATTAGGATTAAAAATTTTACATGCAGATTTGATTTTACTTGGCATCGGGTTGGGAACGTGCCTTCCTGTGCCCACATGTGGCTACGCCACTGGTTGTTTGGAAACCCTAATGTGGATGCTAGATAGAACATAACTCTAATCCAAGCAATTAATGATGAAGCTTGCTTCGTTGAGTATGGAGATAATATTCCAATCGATTTTATTTTACCCTCTTGTGATGTGTGGTTGATTAATGTTAACTGTGTTTTGGGTTTTGAGTCATTTCAGTTTGGTGTGATGAGGTGTCACACATGGTTGGTATCACATATTTAGGTTTGTTGAGTCTACAGGAACATAGGACACAGGGTTTTGTGTATGTTCTTGTATAACCCAACATATATGATACAACTTATTCTTATGCATATATGGATGGAGAACATGAAGAACATGTTGAGAGTAATTTTATTGTGTCAGTTGACGATAGTAGGAGACCAACACATTATGGTGTATAGATTGTGATAGGGCTAGAGCAGCCCGTACCATCTCTATTCGACCTAGTAGCCCTGAATAACCCAGCCTTCCCATCCTTGGAAGGGCAATTTATGGATACGATCATGCACATCGAAGATAGGGTGCCTATACGTCAAGCTAGAGCACCTATTCCTAGTACCATATCCCAGTGTTCTGGGAAGATGTTTTAGTACTTGAAGCATGTAGGAGTGGTGGAGTATGTGGGGATGGCAAACTTGAGAGATGTTGATTTGTGGCTCACAGATATGGAAAGGCATTTAGGATCCTTAGCATCCCCTAGGAGGATAAGGTGAAGCATGTTGTCTCCTTCTACAGGGTAGTGTTGGCCACTGGTGGGCCATAGAGGAGAAGAAGAGACCTGAAGTGGAGGTCAGTTGGGAAGAGTTTTGGTGTGAGTTTATGAGCCGATACTTCCCAGAGACATATCTGGATGAGAAGGTAGCACAGTTTGAGCTATTGAGACAAGTTATGATGTCTGTCAATGAATATGAAGCCAATTTTATAGATTTTATGAGGTTTTGTCCTCACTTGGAAACAAAAGATAAGGAGAAGATCTCGAGAAGGGATTGAACTCTGAGTTGTCCATATGAAATCAAATTTGGAGAACAAGAAGAGGTTCTCTACCTTCATGGACTCTGTACGGAGGATTGAGAGGTCTGCTCAGAAGAAGCATGAGGCTAATGCAAAGAAGAGACTGACACATTTCTAGGGGTAGTCTACTAGTGGTTTCAAGAAACCAAGGTACTCATCACTGCAGTCATAGCAGAGGTTTACCTTTTCTGAATGGAGGTTGCGGATGCAGTCACAGTGGTCACCAAGGAAGGTCAGAGATCATAGTCTTCCTCTAGCTAGAGCACGTAGTGAAATGTGAGTATCAATGACAAAGCCATCTAGGCCACAATATGATGCCAGGACCTATTATGAAAATGGACAAGTTGGACATCTGATGTGGGCATGTCCTATGAATAATGAGGAGGTGATACATTAGTCGAGGCAGAGTCAGCATGGTTCACAGTAGTAGCATTTCAGAAATGGTGGAGGTAGAGGACATGGTCAGGCATCACAGGCAAGATCCTTCCGGCAAGCTATTTGGGTGACAACTCGATTCTATGCTATGAGTTAGCTGGAGGGCGTGGTCAATCAACGGGTCATAACTGGTCAGATGGAACTTTTTCATTTTGACTTATATGCATCTTCTTTTGTATCTGTCTTAGTTGACCAGGGTGTGCACATTCGTTCATCACCAGAGAGGTAATAGATAGTTGTAATATGCTTGTCTATAGTATATCTAATAGTCTCCTTCTAGATACCCCTCTTGTTGGTTTTGTAGAGTTGTGGGAGGTGTGTCCATCTTGTGTTCTCTCTTTCTCAAGATGCATCATTCAAGTGGATCTAATGCCACTTGACATGCACAAGTTTGATGTCATCCTAGTGATGGATACCTTAGAGAAGTATAAAGTCATTCCAGACTATAGTTCCAAGGTTGCAACGTTCTGTGATGGGAGTGTTTCGTGGATCTTTCAAGTTGATAGGAAGATTCTTCTTATGTGTTTGCTGT
Organism: Alisma plantago-aquatica; assembly: GCA_963693085.1. Taxonomy (NCBI): domain Eukaryota; kingdom Viridiplantae; phylum Streptophyta; class Magnoliopsida; order Alismatales; family Alismataceae; genus Alisma; species Alisma plantago-aquatica. The sequence continues at coordinate 146,548,094 of OY856415.1, forward strand.
CAGTTATGATGGTAGAAAGGATGATGAGACAAGGGTGTGAGGCTTTCTTGGCTCATATTGTGGCTACTAAGGTAAGAATCTGAGTATTTAGGAGGTACATGTGGTCAATGAGTTTGAGGATGTGTTTCTCAATGAGTTTCCCGATGTTCCCCCACCTAGAGAGACTAAATTTGAAATCAATTTGGTTCCTGGTACGCAACTCATAACACAAACACCCTATAGAATGGTGCTAGTCGAGATGCATGAATTGAAAAAATAGTTATAGGAGTTGTTGGAGAGAGGCTTTATCAGACCGAGCACTTCTCCTTGGGGTGCCCTTGTGTTGTTTGTGAAGAAGAAGGAAGGTTCTATGAGGTTGTGTATATATAACTGTCAGTTGAACAAAGTCACCATGAAGAACAAGTACCGATTGTCAAGGATCGATGATCTATTTGATCAATTGAGAGGTTCTAAATTTTTCTCCAAGATAGATATGTGATCATGCTATCATCAATTTTGGATTAGGTCAGATAACATACCTAAGTCAGCTTTACGACTAGGTATGGTCATTATGAGTTTGTGGTTATTCCGTTTGGGCTAACCAATGCACCAAAAACCTTCATGGACTTAATGCATTGGGTGTTCATGATGTATCTTGATTAGTTTGTGGTGGTGTTCATAGATGAGATCTAGATATACTCGAAGTACAATCACCAACATGAGCAACATATACACATGGCGTTGGAGTTGCTGAGACAACATTGTTTGTATGCCAAGTTTAACAAGTGTGAGTTCTGGTTAACTGAGGTCTTTCCTTGGTCATGATATCTCACCATGTGAGGTTTGTGTAGACCCTAAAAAGGTGGAGTCCATAATAGAGTGGGAACAACCTAAGACACTAACAGAGGTTCGCAGTTTCCATGGTCTGGTAGGGTATACATGAGATTCATGAAGAACATCAGTGTTATTACTCTACCCTTGGCTAGACTAACTAGGAAGGATGTTCCTTTTGTTTGGGATGACAAGTGATAATGTTCTTTCTAGTAGCTGAAGCAAAAGTTGACCAGTGCACTAGTGTTACTATTGAAAGAACATGGGAAAGTTTATATCACCTTCTATGATGCTTTGAAGAATGGTTTGGGGTGTGTGCTGATGTAGGATATGAAAGTGGTATCTTTTACCTCATGATAGCTCAAGAAACATGAAGAGAATTACCTGACTTGTGATCTGGAGTCAGCAGTTGTGGTTCATTCCTTGAAGATTTATAGGCACTATTTGTATGGGAAGAAGTGTCAGATCTTCACAGACCACAAGAACCTTTGATATGTCTTCTCTTAGTAGGAGATGAACATGTGACAGAGATGTTGGATGGAGTTGATCAAGGACTATGATTGCACCATAGGCTACCATCCAAGGAAGGTTAATGTGGTGGCTGACATGCTGAGCAAGAAGTCTTCTTCATCTTCATTTATGTATAAGGCACAATTGTGTTCCATAACGTGACCCAAGTGGGACATGTTAGTGTTGCTTTGCCAGATGAATGTCTTGTTAGAAGTATCTTTGTTGGAAGGTTTGCTGGTACAGTTGCAAGTCAGCCTGATGTTGATATAACAGATTAGAGATGTGTAGTAGAGTGATACCATGATACAATATATCTTATCAAAGTTTGGTAGAGAAATGATTGATGGGATCCATGAGTCAAAGGATGGAGTAGTTTCCTTCAACAATAGGATAGTGGTTCCTGATGCAGATGGCTTGAGAAAGATGTTACTAGATGAGGCTCACTCCTCGATGTACATGATGAATCCTGGTAGTACCGATGTACCATAATGTAAAAGATTTTTCTTGGTGGCCATGTATGAAATGTGATGTTGATTATTTTGTTTCTAAGTGTTCCATTTGTCAATAATTTACCCTCTTTTCTGTGATTTGTGGTTGACTAATGTTAAATGTGTTTTCGGTTTTGAGTAATCTTGGTATGGTGTGACGAGATCTCACAATAGTGATGTTGGATCCATCCTCTGATGCATAAAAGATCTTATTCAGTGATAATTCGGTGAGGATGTGATCAACATTGTTGATGTGGACTTTTAGATACTGGTGTCTGCTGGTTCAATCATCAGATTTCTTGGAAATGACTTCTTGGATGGAAGACATCAATTTATTTTTTATACAGTGTTCGCCCTGGTTTCATCCAGACATAGTCGATAAAATTTGGACTTCTCGAGCATAGCTGACACGCGCACACATATTCCCAGTTCTTTAAGTGCTGGCTTATGGACAAACTGGGTGGGTTTGAATGGGAGGTACTTGATTCCTTTGTATGTTTCCAGTTGGGTGGTATCACGAGGTCTGAAAGTTCCATCATACAAGACCTAAAATTGCATGCCCTGGTTTGTGTCCAATTTGGCTGCTTTAGTAGGAACCCTCTTCTGACCGCGGGATAATGATTCTGGCATTGGGCATTCTTGCCCCTCATGGATGTGAAATCATTTTTGGTGTGGGTCATTCCTGTAAAATAAAATCTATGAATATTGTAACTAAGGTCAAGAAGGTTGTCGACCTAAAGCTTGAAAGCAGAAAATTGTCAGTTGTAGTCCTATTGAGAGAATACAAAATGATGGGGTCGATAGTCTTGTCAACCAAACTTGTTAGTGTGATGAAATTTTGATCGAGAGATCGACAACATTATGTAAAGAACTGATGTTGATAGAGTTATCGACCATGTTTCAAAAGTTGGTAGTTGAAACTTCAAAAAACGCTTGATATTTTGATTGAGAAAGGTAATGACGATACATTAGAAGTGTGAGTCGACAGTCTTGTCGAACACACCTATCGACTAGAGCAAAAACACTATATATCAAAAGTGACTTGTATAAGGAAATAGGTCGACAGAGTTATTGAGGTGTCGTAGATGAATACCTATTGACAGAATGTTAGAAAAGAAAATTATTGAGCAGAGTTGTCTAGGTACACATATAGGTATCGATCACTTGGTATATAGTAGGAGTCTTTGGAGAAATTTCAATGAGGAAGAAGACAAATTAATAGAGCTTTGTTGAGGTAAAGGGTTTGGTGAAAATAATTAATAGAGTCTTATATTTATACCTAAGGGTTAAGGGTGGTGAGTTGTAATCGGGTAAATAGATTTTCTATCTATTCCTATGAATGAGTTGTCGATGAGAAAGGTCGACAGGCTCAATATCTTCCTAAAGAGGTTGATAGAATTGTCAACCCATCTTGTCGGCAACATTTTTCTATATTGACAAACCCATCGAAGGATTCAAAAATTGAGTTCTCATTTGGAAAAGCTTGGTCGATAGGTCAAACTGTCAATGCATCGTCGATGGGGCATATCAAAAGGCAAGAAACAAAATAATAATGAAAAGTGGTTAGATTTAGTTCGATGGGTTTCTGTTAGGAAACCATCGACCAATCATCATATTGAGTACAAAACTTTATCCATACAAAATGAAGAGAGAGATTAATTATTAGATTTTTTTCTGATGGAAAAATAAAATGAAAATATAGAAGGTAAAATTCTTGGGTTTCCTCCTAAGTAGAGATTTGTTTATAATCATTTATCTTGACTCTTAGAATGTCTTTATTTGGATTTGGGAGTTTTTGGAAGTTCCAGTCCGATTTTCTTTGTAAACACCTCATCTTTGTAGTAGCATTTTAAATGATGTCCATTGATCGAGAATGTCCTTGTCTTCGTACTATGGATATCCATCGAACTAGAAGAGTGGATGGTGATGATTGTAAATGGATTAGGCTAGATATAATGTAATTTCCCAAGAAAGAGACAAAGACCTTAATTGAATAAAAGGACTTTATCACCCTTTGAAATGTCTTTGCACTTGATGTGGGAATCATGCCAATTTTTGTGTGTTCCTTATAGATTTTGGTGTTCTCATATTATTGCAGGAGGATTTCCTCCAGTTCTTGCAGTTCAAGGAAGCATTTATCCCTTGAAAGAATAGCAGTCATGTTGAGAAGTTAAAGCCAATAATCTTATTTTCCAATTCAAGAGGGGGATGGAAGATTTGCCATAAATGAGATGATAAGAGGTCATTCCAATGGGAGTTTCATAAGTAGTCTGATATTCCCAGATGGCATCGTCTAGTTTTGTACACAAACTCGTCCTTGATTTTCCTACAATTTTATCTCAAATTTGTTTGATCTAACTATTTGGTACTTCAGCTTGTCTTGTCGTGTGAGGGTGGTACGGGTTGGAGATCTTATGTTTGACACCATACTTTTTAACACTGCTTCAAATTGTTTTTTAATAAAATGTGAACTTCTATCGTTGATGATCATTCTCAAGACACTAAAACTTGCGAAAATGATCTTTTTGAATAGATGCATTACTGTCTTATAGTCGCAGTTTGGTGAAGGAATAGCTTCCACCCATTTGGAAACATAGTCAATTGACTAATATGTATTTGTTTCCAAATGATGGTGGGAAGGGTCCAACAAAATCGATCCCCCAAACATTGAATATCTCAACTTCTATCCATTCAATAAGGGGCATTTCATTGCATTTGCTAATATTTCCAGTTCTTTGGCAATGGTCATTAACATGGGAGGATGAATATTTGAAAATTGTCAGCTAGTAAAAACCAGAATTTAGTATATTTAAGCGGTCTTCTTGGCACATAGGTGACCCCCATATGGAGAAGCATGACATTATCCCAGAATGATGCGAGCTTCCTTATGAGTGATGCATTTGTGGTATACACCATCCACACACTTTCAAAATAGAAGTGGATCATCCCAATAATAATTTTTGATATCAGAGAGGAACTTTTACTTCTGGTTATAGATCTTATCTAGTGGAAATTGCTGGAAAACTAAATAGTTGCAAAATTTGGCATACCATGGCGTGACCTGAATAAGAGACTGAATTACCAGTATGGCTTCATCTTGGTAAGACTCATTTATTGGGAGAGAGTTGTCATCCTCGACCCTTATGTGCAATAGGTGATCCTCCACCACATTCTTGGATCCTTTCTTGTCAATGATCTCATGATCAAATGCTTGAAGTAGGAGTGCCCATCTGAGAAAGCAAGGCTTTGTGCCCATTTTCTGCATGAGGTATTTGATTTCCTCATGATCGGTGTACATGGTCACTTTACCTCCCAACAAGTATGACCTAAATTTATTAAATGCATAAATTATATCTAACATCTTCTTCTCAGTAGTGGTGTAATTTACATGTGCCTCGTCTAGTATTTTTCTAGCATAATGAATTTTGTAATGTTTCTTGTCCTTTTTCTATCCCAGAACTACCCGGATAGCATAATTATTGGCATGTCACATAATCTGGAAAGGAAAATTTCAGTTTGGAACTTGAATAATAGGTATGTATGTTAGGGCATTCTTGAGAGTATGAAATGCCTTAATACAATGGTCATCCATAATTAATGGTGTATCTTTCACCAAGAGATCAGACAGCATTTTGCTATCTTTGAAAATACTTTAATGAATCTACAATAATATCTTGTGTGTCCCAAGAAACTATGGATAGATGAGACATATGAGGATGTAAGTAGTTTGGAAATAGCTTCAATCTTTCTTTTATCTACTTCAATACCAGCTTTTGATACTTTATGTCTGAGAACAATCCCTTTTTGAACCATAAAGTGACATTTCTCCTAGTTGAGGACTAATTGCCTCTTCTCACACCTCCGGGGCACAAGAGATAGGTTCTTCAGACATCATCAAAGGAGAATATGTAGACAAAAAATTCATCCATAAATACCTCCATGATTGCTTCTATGAGATCGCAAAATATGATAGACATACACCTTTAAAAGGTGGTCGAATCATTGCATATTTTGAAATGCATGCAATGAAATGCATACCTTCCATAAAGACAAGTGAAAGAAGTCTTCTCTTGATCATCTGGATGTATAGATACTTGGTAGAACCCGGAATAACCATCCAGGAAATAGAAATGAGAATGGTGGCCAAGTCTTTCAAGCACCTGGTCAATGAAAGAATGGGGAAAGTAATACTCATGAGTTATAAAATTCAGAAGTCTATAGTCAATGCACATTTGCCACCCAGTTACTATACGTGTGGCCAATTCTTTCTCATCATTTTCCTTTATTACTATCATTCCTCCCTTCTTAGGAAATACATATACTAGACTAACCCAGTTGATGTCGCTAATGGCATATGTGATTCCCACATCATATAATTTGATTACTTCCTTTCGTCCAACTTCACGCATCTACTCATTGAGTTTTGTTTGTCCTTGCACACAAGGTTTTGTCATTTCTTCCAAATTGATTTGATGCATACACACCATCGGGCTGTGACCTTTTATGTCATATATGCAATATCCTAGCGCTTTCCTTCAAGTCTTTAATTCTGTCAAGAGATGATGTGTTGATGAGGGGATAACTGGGCATTGATTATCACCGGATTCCTCTTCTCATCATTGAGGAATTCATACTTCAAACTTTCTGGAAGATGTTTTAATTCTGGTGTTGGTCATAGTGCATCAACGTTCGTTCTATGTGGAGCAAGACATATTTGGATGTCTCGATAGATCCTTATTGCTTAGATTCTTCTTTTTTTATAGCTTCTAAGTATTCCAAGATCTCCTCTACTTATGGATCAGTGATTCCCGAATTTGGGTTGATGAGTGCTGTCAGAAAAGGGTCGATGATGGCATTATGTTCTTGTATTTCAGCACATATTTGATTACAACAATCGGAAAAATAGGTAGTCTACCTCTTGGAAGGTCCCTTCATATGGTCTAGCATGTTGAAGTTAATAGATTCATTACCACCCCTTATGGTGATAAGCCCATCTGAAACATCAATTAATGCACAGGCTATGGAGAGAAAAGTTCTCCCTAAAAACATCGAACACATAGGATCTTCCACCACATTAATAATGACAATGTCACATGGAATGAATAGATATCCAATCCGGATGGGGACGTCTTCCACTACCACCAACGGATTTGTATAAGAGTTTTCTGCCAACTGGATTCTCATATTGTGACTGGTAATGTCTGTCATCCCCAATATGATGGCTAGGTTGTGCGGCATGAGGATTATGCTAGGCCCCAGATTGGCTAAGCCATATCTTGGCAAAGTGTCTCCTATATGAAAGGGAATAGTGAAAGCTCCAGGGTCCTTTTGTTTAGTTGGTATATTGGATTGGTAAAAAGAAAACACCATCCTTGTTAGGAGTATTGTTTCTAAATATCCTCACTTTCATTTTTTGGTGATGAGATCTTTCAAGAACTTTGCATATGTCGACTCTCTCCGATGACATCTAGTATAGGGATGTTCTAGATATATTTTCTTGATTGTGTCTAAGAATATGATATACCTTTTCTCTAGTTGAGATTTGATGAAGCGATGTGGTAAGGGTTCTTCTGATGGAATGTTTGGTGTCCTGGTGGTTGAAATAGATTTAGAAACTCCTTTTGATTTCTTAACAATCAAAACATCTTCTTATAGTGTATTATCTTCTATGGGTTGGATGGTAGGTGTCAAATAGGTGGCTCCAGACCTCAGCTTAGCCATTCTTGCACTTTCATTCTTCAAGTTTTTCTCGGTGCTGGATGGAAAGTGCCCACTTGGTCCTTTTATAAAAGCACCTATGGAGTCCAGTTGTTGGTCGATCATTATGTTGTACTGTTGCAATTCACTAATTTGAGTATTTATATTCCCTAACTGTGCTTGCATGCTTGACATGAGATTGTTGTTTCTAACCATACATTCCCTCCAATCTTTCCATTAGATTGGATGAATTAGTTATGGATTTCTACTTTTTTTAAAATAAACTTCCGCTTTACTGCCTGTTGGAGTTTCCTTGTTGCTGGAAAGGCTTGTTCTACTAAAACCCAGGTGGAGCTCCTCTCCCTTGACTGATAGTTTGAGATGTCTGATTAAGTTGTAAGCAGTTTTCTGTGGAAGATGAGTTTCCATTTGAAAACATTGGATGATCAGGTCTTTTGTAGTTTTCATAAGACACATTCTCCACCGTAGCCATCTGAGCATCTTCTGCTTCATGAGTGTAGATACAATGATCAATTTTGTGAGCCATTTTCTCTGCAAGTAATGTATTTTACTTTTGCTTCAGTAAAACGTCTTATGTTTTCCTCCTATACATTTTGCACATCATTAGCCATCTTGTCGAGTTTTTCAAGCATCTTGGATTTTGAAGTTCCTATTGAAGAAATTTTTGCAAAGCCAGTTCTATCATACTCTCTTCCTACATGCAGCGCAACCATGTTGTTGATGATTTCCTTTGTTGTTTTAGCATCATGTTTCATGAAATTTCCTCCCACCACCACATAGAGTGTTTTTCTTTCTTCAGAGGTGAGGCCTTCATAAATGGTGGTGATGAGAAATACTTCATCATACCTATGATGTGGATAGTCCCGTTGATTCTCCTGATAGCGCTCCCATGCCTCGTATAGACTTTCAGAAGGGTTTCTTTTGAATCTAATGATTTTTTGATTACACTTGAGAGTCTTATCAAGGGGAAAGAACTTGTTCACAAGGGAATGAGATAATATTTGCCATGTGGTATTACCCTTATTGGACAGGAACCATTGCAGAACTTTATCCCTAAGAAAAAGTAGAAGCCAGAAAATAAATGACTTCCTATAGGACCCTATTGACTTTGAGAGTGTCACACATATTTTTGTAGGCATCTATGTGATGACATGGGTTTTAATCAACAGATTTGCCCCCAAAAGTGCTATGTTGAATGAGGTTTATGAAGCTCAGCTTTAATTTGAAGTTCTCCACCAATATGAGAGGCATAATAATGGGTTCTATGTTGTCATTAGATCGATTGTGGTCAAAGACTTGAGTGACAACCTATTCACAGGAGCCCCCCTCCTACTAGTGGTGCAGCCATAGGGTTGTCAAAGAGGTTTTCAACTTTTGGAAAGTCAGCTAGAAACTCCAGCATTGGTAATAAGAAGATTTGATTTGATTACCTGAAAGAGGGAAGGAAAAATGAATCAAAGTGTAGGAACTGGAAACCTAATTGACACCCTTGCAGGTAAAATTGAAAAATGTAAAGCTAAATCAGATCAACAACCTTTGTCAATCAATAAACATATGTTGATTGTGGTATTATCGACAGATAGTTTGTCGAAAAGTGATTGTTGTCGACCTAGAAAGATATCGACCTAGAGTGTCGACTGATGAATTGTTGATTGGAGATGTCGAAAGTTACCCATCGATCAGAATCATAAAGGTTTTCTAATTAACCTTTTGCAAGATTTAGAAGTAATGACTGATGCTAAGTAGACAATAAGTTCTTAAAGGTTATTTGTGGCCTTATCCCCACCAACGGCTGTTGGGTTTTATGGCCTCAAAGTAGGCAGTGAAAACAAAAAATTTATGAGCCATTGCCCATAACAGGAGATCGCACCAACAACTATGTAATGGGAAGGATGGTTTTAGCGAGATATGCCATGTCCTGGGGCTTGCCCAGCGACAATACCTTGTAGCCATGTGTTGTCTTCAATGCCATGTCTTGGACGGTGTATGTGGAGCTTGGTCTTTGCCAGGGATTTTGGCCTCCACCACATATTGCCGCTGACGTATCCTCCTGAGTGGAAGAAATCTCCCACCTCTGCAGATAGTCCACACGGACCACATGGAACTTGTGCCATTCTAGTAGAACTGGTAGGAAGGAGACAACTCTCCTATCAGTGTACTAGCACCAACTTACTCTCCCAAACTCAGACTACTTTTCTATAGTTTTTTTTCCCTCATGTGCCTCCCTAGACAAGTAGCACTTGTTCGGGATCTCTCGGTTACTAGAACTAGAGAGAAAAACAACTTTACAAAGTAACTGATGTTCTGAGAAGCCCCATGTACCCCTCTATTTATAGTAGAGGGCAGGGTCAGGGTTCCCAATCTACTCAGGAGTAGAAGGATCCAAAAATTCTATGAATTGATTATACTACGATAGGCAAACCGGTCAGTTCACTAAGTGAACCGTCGGTTGGCATAGTGAACCGGTCAGTTCACTTAGTGAACCGGTCAGTTCACTTAGTGAACCTAGTGGTTTGTAAGCCAGACCTTCTATAAATTCACTTTCCTAAATCATTTCCAATTAATGCAAAGATTAATCCTTGTTCCAATCAAATTGAACAAGTGGAATGGGAAAGTTTTCCTCCAACTGGGAAAATCCCAATTTCCTCAGTTGGCAGGATTGTGAGCTGCCCGATTCACCAAGTGAACCAGTCGGTTGGCTCACACCAGCCGATTGGCTCACAAGGGTAAACCAATCGATTGGAAGTCCTAATGTTTCCACTGTTGTTTCCAATCAACCTGACACTCTAACCAGCTAGTTCAACACTTGAACTTGACAATTCTAAGTCCAATCAGTCAATTATATGTTTAATTGAGTACCTAAACACCTTTAGTCTCAATCTAAACAACATTCATGAACAATCTCCTCTTCCAGAGGTATCCTATGTGGGTGACCCTATAGGTTCCAATTTACATAGGCAGTGAATGTTCATAACAACTTATGACATCACAAGCAATGAGCAGAATCTAGTAACTCATCATTGCTACCCAAGAAACATGGAAAGTTGGAGAACAACTTCAAGATACAATCTGTGATTAGTGTTGCAGTGATTGTATAGTTCCTTTTTCTGTGATATCCAGATTGAACTCCATGCATGGAACATCATCCTCTTCAACATTCAATCCATGTTCCTTGAACTAGAGAAGACTTTCTAAGATACATGTGAATTCACATATCATATATTGAATCACATGAGAAATCCCATACAATTCTCAGTTTCCCTTATCACGGGGCCCTAGATATCACATTCCTTATAGGAGGGACAAATCCCATCTCTATCACTCACAATATATCCCCATGTGTCAAAGTCACCCATTCATCATCTTTATAACACCCATGTTTCATGAATGTGTTTGATGATGTCAAAGTTTACCCAATGACATGTGATGAGTGCAGTGATTTCTGGTCTATTAACCACTATCACAACTATCACTATGAGAGATGATTGTGACTTCCATTCCATGGTATCCATGTATCACTCTCATGGTGGGTCTGTGTGCTTGACTAGATATCATAGGTCATAACCAATGAGACTCTGTCATCAGTCAACACACACTCTAGTCTTATGTATTATTGTTGTCTATTTTGCTTCCACAGTAATATCCGACTAGGGACATAATAAGAATGTATGTACTCTTATCATATATATGATATCAACTTTCAAGTCATGTACTTGAAATCATATGTCATCGAGTCTCATCATTCTTTAGACATCTATCATGTATGTATCATCATGTCATTAATGAGACAAACATAATAGATGGAATTACCTTTGTTATTATCAAATCAGTTAACTAATGCCTCATCGCAATCATCATCTGATTGTCTCTTTGGGCATACTATACCAACAAACTCCCACTTGCACTTAGAGCCAATCACCCACGAATCATATTCCAAGTGAACTTAACATGTCCATCATGTTTCTTCTACACAAGCGCTTTCATGGTGGATGAGCAACATTTACTTTTAGTCTCAATATTTGCAAGTTTCACATACCCTCACTGTATGACAGCTCGTATGAGATGGAAGTGTTGTAGTATACTATCTGAGATTCCTTTGCCAAACCAGTAGCTCTATTGTTATCACAGTATTACTATTGAGTTACCAATAGTTAGAACCTATCATAAGTTCATCCATATGAACTTCTAGATCCATACAATATCCTTTATAGTGTTTATAACACTAAGGTTCTCGGCTTCTTATTGTAGAATTAAGCAATTGATTTATGTTGAAACCATTCCAACTAACAATTCTTGTTCCAAGGTCAAACACAAATTTGTCATTTCGGAATCTTGCATCGGTGTTACTTTTACACCCAACTCTTCCTTATTACCATAACTAAAGAACCAATCCTTTTAGTACTTTATAAGTACTTAAAGATGTCCTTCATAGTATTCTAGTGACACTCACTGGAATCTGACATATATCCACTCATCATGTCCAATACATATGAGATAACTAGATATTTATATATATCATCTTGTCATACAAGATGATCATTTCATATATTCTTGTCATGTCCAATACATACAAGATGATTAGTTTGTATATTCTTGTCATATCCAATATATATAAGATAATTAGTTCATGTTTTCTTGTCATGTCCAATACATACAAGATAACGGGATGAGTACATACTTGTTAGATCCATCTGTGAATGGATATGGCATCTATCCATGTGTTCCTTATTCTTCATAAGAATTGGGACAATCAGCTCTTAAGATATTAACTCCATGTAACCTGGACAAGTTTTCTCTCATCATGCAGAATCCTTTCAGCATCTAGCCAATGTATGTTCTCTTTCTTAGGTCAATAATCCCCCTTGATCTATCTATAAAGATATGGATTCCTATCACATAGGATGCTTCTCTAAAACCTTTTAGAATTTACATATATATTAGAATTTGCTAGATTTTAATATTTTAGTATAAGGATGTTATTCTCTATCAATATGTGGAATATACATATGATCCCACTAAATTCTTATAATCGCACACTACATCTTCATTCTAACTCAACTCAAACTCTTTGACTATCTTGTCAAATAGAAGATCCCAGCTTTGATATGCTTGCTTCAATCCAATGATTGACCTATGCAGCTTTATGGACTTTTTTCATTAATGGATTTTAAAACCTTTAGGATGTGTCACGTACACATCCTGATCACTGTTCCATTTAAGGAATGCGGTTTTAAAATCCATATGCCAAATCTCATAGTCTTATAAAGCTACAATAGCAAGCATTATCCTGATGGATTTATCCATGGTAACTGTTGAAAGGGTTTCACTATGTTCAACACCTAAAACTTGTTAGAAACTCTTTCTAACTAACTTACCCTCCATGTCAGTGTTCTTCCTAAAGCCCAAAAGTACCCTATGGGTTTTACCCCTTCAGGTGGATCAACCAAGGTCATACCTTTTTTATATACATGGAGTCCATCTTGGATCTCATGGCTTCAAGCCATTTCTCAGTCTCCAGCCCTCAATATCTTCTAGGTAGATTTGTTGACTCATCATATGATCAATTCACCTCCTTCTTGTCCATAAAATATCATATATCATTCAAGCTCTTGGCGTGTTCTACTAGAATTATGAGTTATATGTGTTACATAAGAAACTTTGAGATTCCACAACATCTTGTGATTCTCTTTGATCCCATTATACCTCTTTAAGTTCAATGTTTTTGTGTTTGTCTCAAACATTCAAGTTCTACTTTTCTCTCCCACTCATTCCTTTGGAACAGCTATCCAAAACTTCTTTGTTATGGGATTGGGATATAAAGTAGTATTCAACAAAATAACATTTATGTGATTCGAAAAAACCTTTTAAGAAACATTTTCTTATTTAAGTCTTCAATCCTAATCATTATAAAAAGACATATCGGGACACTTCCCGTTCCATATATCATATGGCATCTTTCGAACTAATTTAGATGGTACATTGTTTTAGTGTTAAGCATGTGCCCAAAAGGAAATCTAGAGATTTATCTAGTGATCACACTCTGACTCAACAAGGTGTGGTACCTTCTTTCTGATACACATCTCATGATATACTATCATTGTGTTTCAGATGGAGTCCATCATGATACACTATCATGATCTCCAAAAGGTTCTCAAACTCTTAGCTCAAAGTATTTCCATATCGATCATATCAAAATTTTATACTTATACCGAGCTTGTTATGTACTTAATTCATGATCTCCTTGAACACTTTAAGAGATTCATGTTTGTTTTTCATTAAATAGAAACTACAATATCTACTGAGGTCATCAATAAATATATTGAAGTACTATGGATTACCTTTCAACATTTTTCTAAAAGGTCTATATTCATCAGTATGTATAATCCTTAGTAGAATAATTGTTCTCCCACTACATCTAGTGAAGAACCTTTGTCATATTGCACATTAAATGAAATAAGCATGTCTCTATTGGTTCAACAACCAAAAGAGTCTAGATAACCATCATATGGATTCTAGAAATGCTTTTCTCATTTATGTGCTCCAGATGACAATGCTATAGGTATACAAGTTTGAGTTATTATGGCATTCATTACATGTGTCACACACATTTGTCTCTTTAACTATCAAGTATAGTTAATGATACATAGGCATTGCCATCAAAGATCATATCTTTGAAATGAAACATCAGTCCCTTACTCATGCCCATACAAAATGGATGATGTTTTCATTGATGTTAGATATATAATAGCAATTCACTAATTCTATTATATGCCCATGAATGTCATATTACAACTGTAGTGGAAGAAACTATAGCTCTGCACAGTTTCTAGCTTACTTCCTTTCAGGTCCTGAAGTAGAGATATGTATCTCCTACTTCTTCTTGAGATCCTCTATTAAGAGGTCAATTCACTTTCCAATGTCCTAAATAGGGGACATTGGTGGCACTTTATTTCCTTATCCTTATAAGTGAAAAGGGCATATTTCCTTTTGCACTTATCCCCTCTCCATATCTTGAGTGATGAAGACTTGGACTTTACCTTGGCTTTAGAACACTTATTAACCTTGCTTTAGTCCATGGACTTTACTCTACCGATCATTATCACATATGTGTCTTTTCTTAATTCATGCTTTGCCATCATCATGCTAAACCCTTCAGACGGTGGTTTGGCCAAGTTATTCAACAATTTGATAAATTGGCAATATGATTCAAAACAAAATGTGTAGAATCATATGTTTGGTCAAATCTTGACCTTCATGAAATCTTAGTAAATCCTCGTGCACAATCATATTAAGCATATGATGTTGTACAAGATCTCCTACTGTCTGTTTGTACTCAAACATCGCTTTGAAGGCATTATACCTATCATGATTCACATGATTATTAAGATATGTTACCATATCAAGAATGTCCATGCTTCAAGTTGTTTGTGCAACTCATAGTGCATACAGCTCAGCATAAGGTTCTTGATGTCTTAGGCATCACATGCAAGCTTTAAGTAAGCATCCATTTGAGCCTTAGGCGCATTTGGAGTGGGTTCTACTGGCTCTAATCTTTCAAGGACATAGAGCCTTTGCTCACTTGTGAGAACACTTCTCAAAGGTCCTAAATCAGTTTCAAAGTTTATCTCATTTATGAACATATCGCAAGGATATTGTATTTGTGTTTTTCATTTGGATTCTACAAAAGAATTTTGCAACTTTTCAAAACATTTTTTATTTGTTTGATTTGATAATTTGATGATACTAATTAGGACTTTAATTAATTATCGTTCCTACTATTTTGTTCAAATTGATAACCCTAATGTATCAATTTAGAAGATTGCATCACACAATCTTCTAGTGAGCAAGATCCTGATTTCCTGTAAGACATGGAGCAGCTAGGACTGTCACCCAACACTAGAATCTTCTAGGTAGGAAACTTTTTCCAATTGCATCATATGCAACTCTTGATAGAAGTCATGCATAACTCCTTGTCATGAACATCTACATGCCTCAAGGTGCTTGTTCCGATCAAGGTCACCTAGTTAAGTCTGACCCAACAGCCAACATAATGAATATGCACCCTGCAAAGGTAGACCCACATACCCACTATCACACTTCCACAAGATAGACAGTGCACAACGTGAAGGCGTGCCCATACTTAGTCGATCAAGCTTTTCATGTTTTCTACTTTTGGAAGGCATCTTCAACTTAATATTGTATATGAGGGATTTTTTATAAGTACATATACATATCCAATCACCACATATTTATAGTATGTATCATATACATGCTATAACCACAATGAGAAACATGCAATCGATGAAAGCAATGATTATGGCCATCCTATTGTAATTCCTTGGAGCTACAAGCAATTACATTCATCTAAGGTCTACATCATATGCAACCTATTGTTGATGAAGATCTTTGTACCTGAACCATTAAGTGTTGATCGGCTCATCCTATGACTCAATCATCTTGCCTCCTAGATGGTTTGTTGGTTGGCCTTGCCTCCAATGTTTGGACACCTCCAACAAGCGGTTAGGCCACTAGCTGGTCGGTCTGGCCCATCCTTCACAATCCTCCTCGGTCCTCCAGGCAATTGGCTCGTCTGGTGTTGAATGTCTTCTTCTTCGATGTAACAGAAAAGTAAACTATCCTACTTTTACATAATCTTTGGGAAAACCCCGAGTTACATTCGGGGAGAGAAAAGGTAGAAGAGAAAGGCTCGAGTTATCTTGAGTTACATTTGGAAGATAAGATAGAGGCTCAGTATGCAAACCGAGATGCAAGCAACCATAACCAACCAAGCACACATAGGGTTTGTAGGCGATAACCATGCTACACATCCACCATCAAAACCGTTTTAGGGCGACGTGTATCAATTGCATATATACCATATCATATATGTATATTAATTTGTGGTCACATGTAGTATTTAGTTGTATATGCACATTAGTCAGTTTAAGTATTCACATCATATGCAATAATTAAATGATGATAAAACCAAAATATGATCATATAGATTATCCCAAAACATAGTATGTTGACGTGGCTCTGATACCACTATTGGGTTTTATGGCCTTAGAGTAGGTAGTAGAAACAAAAATTTTATGAGCCATTAACCCATAACAGGAGATTGCATCAATGACTATGTAATGGGAAAGATGGTTTTAGTGTGATATACCTGGTTTTGGGGCTTGTCTAGGTGACAATACCTTATATCCATGTGCGGTCTTCAACGAAATTCCTTGGACAGTGTCTATGCAGCTCCTGGTCTTCATCATAGACTCTAGCATCCACCACGAATTGTGGCTGACGTATTAGCCTGATCGGAAAAAATCTCCCGCCTCCGTAGAGAGTCCACACGGACCACCTAGAACTCCTACCGTTCTAGTAGAATTGGCAGGAAGTTGATGACCCACCTATCAGTGTACTACCACCAACCTGCTCTCCCAAACTCAAACTGCTTTTCTATAGTTTTCTTTCCCTCATTGTGCCTCCCTATATGGGTAGCACTTGCTTGGGATCTCTTACTTACTAGAACCAGAGAGGACAAAAACTTTACAGAGCAACTGATATTTTGATTTGTGTGTTTTAAGAAGCCCCCTTTACCCCTCTATTCATAGTAGAGGGTAGTGTCAGGGTTCCTAGTCTATTCCAGAGTAGAAGGATTCAAAAAACTGATGAATTGATTATACTGCGACAGGAGAACTGGTCAGTTCACTAAGTGAACTGATTGGTTGGCATAGTCAACTCATCGGTTCACTTAGTGAACCTAGCAGTTTGCAAGCCAGACTTGCTTGTAATTGACTTTCCTAAATCATTTCCAATTAATGCAAAGATTAATCTTTATTCTAGTCGAATTGAACAAGTGAAACGGGAAAGTTTTCCTCCAACTAGGAAAATCCCGATTTCCTTGGTTGGCAGGACTGTGAGCCACCCAGTTCACCAAGTGAACTGGTTGGTTGGTTCACAACACCCAATCGGCTCACAAGGGTGAACGGGTCAGTTGGCAGTCCTGATGCTGCCACCACACTTTAACCTGACATTGTAACCAGCTAGTTCAACACTTGAACTTGACGATTCTGAGTCCAGTCAGTCAATTGTATGTTTAATTGAGTACCTAAATACCTTTAGTCTCAATCTAAACAACATTCATGTAAAATCTCATCCTCCAGGGGTATCTTATGTGTGTGACCATGTAGGTTCCAATTTACATTGGCAATGAATGTTCATAACAACTTATGACATCACAAGCAATGAGCGGAATCTAGTAACTCATCATTGCTACCCACGTAACTCAAAAATTTGAAGAACTTCCACCTACAATATGTGATTAGTGTTGTAGTGATCATATACTTCCTTTGTCTCTGCTATCCGGATTGAACTCGAGGAATGAAACATCATCCTCTTCAACATTCAATCCATGTTCCTTGAACAAGAGAAGACTATCTGAGATGGATGTGAGTTCACATATCATATATTGAATCACATGAGTATGGCCATACAATTCTCAGTCTCTCTTATCAAGGGGCCTTGGATATCATATTCCTTATAGGAGGGACAAATCCCATCTCTACCACTCACAATCTATCCCCATGTGTCAATGCCACCCATTCCTCATCTTTATAATAGCCATGTTTTAGGAATGTGTTTGATGATGTCAAAGTGTACCCAATGACATGTGATGAGTACAATGATTTCAAGTCTAAGAACCACTATAACTATGAGAGATGATTGTGACTACCATTCCATGGTATCCATGTATCACTCTCATGGTGGGTCTGTCCAATATATTGTTCTCTAACATATATTTGTGTGCTTGACTTGATATCATATATCATGACTAATGAGACTCTGCCATCATTCAGCACACACTCTGGTTTTATGTATTAGTGTTATATATTTTGCTTCCATAGTAATATCTGAATATGGACATAATAAGAATGTATGTACTCTTATCATACATATGATCTCATCATTCAAGTCACGTACTTGAAAAGCATATGTTATCGAGTCTCATCATTCTTTAGACATCTATCATGTATGTGTCATCATCTCATGAATGAGACAAACATAATAGATGGAATTACCTTTGTTATTATCCAATCATGTATCTAATGCCGCTTTACATGGTTTGGGATGCTTTACATGGTTTGGGATTCAACGACAAATGGATTTCCATGATCCAGCAATGTGTTCAAATGCCATCTTTTCTCTTTTACTGAATGGTAGCTCGGTTGGTCTATTCATAAACTCCAATGGTCTTTGCCAAGGGGATCCTTTGTCCCCCTTGCTTTTTTCTATTGCTATGGAAGGGTTGAGTAGAAGAATTGACAAAGCACATCAGTTGGGACCACTCAAATATTTTACTGTCAGACGTACTAGAGTCATGAGCCACCTTCTATTCATTGATGATGTTCTAATCTTCACTCAAGGTCATGCTCATAGCCTGAAGAACCTGAAGCAATTTCTTCTGGACTTTGGCAAGATCTCAGGCATGAAATATAATCCAAGTAAAACACACTTATATATGTCAAAATCTTGCAGAGATAAAGACATGTTAATCTCCATCCTTGGCATTCGGAAGGGTGAGTGGCCCACAAAGTATCTCAGATTCCCTTTAGCAGGTGGCAATCTCAGGCGTAGACACTTCCATGGTTGCCTAGATAAACTAAGGGATATGATTGCTAGATGACCATGTTCGAAGATATCTATGGTAGGAAGATTAGTCCTCATCAACCATTATGCTATGTGGTTGATTAATTATTGGCTTCATCAAGGTGAGGTCTCTTCTACAGCTCTACATAGAATGGAGATCATGATGAATGACTTTATTTGGTGTGATCCTATCCATGCAACCTCATGGTCCAAGCTCTCTTCCCTAAGGATTGAAGGTGGTCTCAATCTAAAGAATCTAAATGAACTAGCTGATTTCCACACACTCAAGAGGATCACAAAATTGATGCGTAGTGACTCAGTATGGAGCACCTGGATGAGGAGTAGATATGGGTCCAATCTTGGTGTTAATCCTTCTCATACATGGGTTTATTCTACTACTTGGAGAAGAATGGTGAAGTTGTGGCCACATGCAGTTCACCAATGTTGATGATGATCTCATTTGGGAAAGATGTCGTCAAAAGAACAACATTGATAATGCATTCAAAAATTTCTGGTTTAAGTCCCATCGACCAAAGTGGAGTTTAACCTATTTTAGAGCTATTAAAAATCTACTGCCAACCATGGATTGAATCAAAACTTGGCATCCTAATGTGAATGACACTTGTTGTCTATTCCTATCATCAAATGAAAGTTCTGATCATCTCTTTGGTAGCTGCTCTTATTGGAGATATATTTGGGGACGGGCTCAGCTCAATCTCAATGTCAAACTTCCCTATAATCTATATGAATGTCTTAAGGCCACAAACTCAAGAGGAAGAGGAAATGCTCTGGAAACAATGATCTTATGGACGATCATTGGATGTGTCCAAATCATTTGGCAAGAGAGGAATAATAGAAAACATGGGTCTCAAAGCAAAGACTTTCTTTTGTTATTCAATAATATTGAAAGAGAAATTAAATTTCTCTACAATATGCATAAATATAAGTTAGTCAATATATCTCCTATTATAATTAGGAATTGGGATTTATAACCAATTCCTTTTTTGCAATCTCATGTAAGGTATAAGCTATAGCTTGTACCTTTGTCCCTCTTGTAGGGTTGGAAATATATTTACCTAAATTTCCACAGAAAAAGGTATCTAATGCCTCATCGCAGTCATCATATGATTGGCTCTCTGGGTATACTATACCAACAACGGCACCAAAAGTTCATCGCCCTTTTTCGTGAGTCAAAAACGTAAGCAATTTTTCACTCAATAGATATCGTGCTTGAAATTTATACCCCAATAAAAAGAGATGTCTGCAACTCAATGTACAATCTATTATAGTAGTGTGGGGTCGAACACAAGGATAAGGAGAATAACACAATAAAAATCAACAGTCTTAGCTTAGTTTAGTCTAACCAAATAGTGAATTTGATGTCCCTATTAGGAAATAAATTATCAAAAAAAGTAATAAATCTAATTTAGAAAAGTTAAAAGAAAAAGAAAACAAAACTAGAATAAATTAATAAATTTAAAAAAGAAAAAAAAATGTACTTGGATTGGGTTTCACCAATCATACCATCTCAACTATGTATAAATATTCACTTCAATATTCATATATATATGTGCATACATATAAATACATATATAAATTTTCCTAGCTTATTTTGCAAACGGTCATAGAAAATATCCACACCCTTCTTCTCTCAAAATTAGGGTACATTTTTATCCTAAATTATCTCTCTTTTGAGATGCTAACAAAGGAACCAAAAATTATAGTATGACTTATGTCAAAGTAACTCCTCATTTTTGTGCCTCGATGCTATTTATACTCCAGATATATTTAGAAACATTATCTCAAATAAGTCTATATCAAATACCCAAAGAAGGTAGTTAATCTTCAAGGAACACATTAATACAAGAGTATAATAATAAAATAATAGAAATATATGCCAAAAACCTTGAAGAATGAATGATTACATGGTTTGGAGGACCTGGCAGCTAATCCAAGCCAAGATAAATGGTTTATCCACTCATGGCAATGAAAATAGATGGATTACAACTTGAATATGACATGATAAAGAAAGAAGAGTAAAGAGGTTGTTACAAGGAAGATCGTGTGACCGATTTACCTACCTTTTAGCTGGATCAAGTATCGAGGTCGGCAGTTGTAGATAGGTCGATAGATAGAAATGGACAACTCTTCACCTCCTTACAATCTGAACACATCACAATCCGATCTGTTGATTCGTCGGTAGAAGGTTTGAACCTCAGGGCTAGAGGTCGATGGGCTGAGACGGGTCAAAAACTTTAGTCCTTGGGCTCTAGACTCAGTGGAAGCCTTTCAGCTTGTTCTATGAATGTGTGAATCCAATGAAGTGACAATTGGGGGCCTGCATATAGTGCTATAGCTATCGATCTCCATCGATGTTGACCTTGTTGTCAAATATATGCTTGAGGGGTCAATTGTCGACAACTATTATGATGACAGTCATAGGCTGATGGTTTGATGATCGATGATAGTATCAGTAGGTGCAAGGTCGATGGATCTTCGATGTGACTAATTGTCAGTTCTTCTATCTCATAGATGGGAGCATCGAGGGTTGTTTTGTCGATAAGACTGTCGACTACTTGGTAAACAAGGAAATCCATCAATGTTGGTGCTGAGGAATTGTGTTGTCTATGCAAGCTTGATGGTCCTGGCCATCAAAGTGAACTTCGATGGCTTATACTATAGATGAAAATGTCAACCTTCAGTGAAGACTGTCAATCTTTGGTGTGTATTTTTGTCTATTGATGGTCAACCATATATCTTGATGATTTTGTACTGGATACCTTCAATTTTCAAGAAACTTAACCAAAGCCCTTTTATTGCATATTTGCTAATAAAATGAACGAAAATATTTGTCTAACTACTAAAATTGATGTGTTTATTTATGGAAAAGACCAAGAAATATGCACTAAAATTGATGTTATATTAGGCTCCCCCAAGTAACACCTATCTTATAGACACCTTAAAAGTATGTTGGCCCATCATAGACGTGTCTAACTTAGTAAATACGGGACCCATCTTTGCACCCAAGGCTCTGGGCACGGTGCTTAAATAGGTTTCCTGGCCCCTAAGATGACTTATATAGCTGCCTAAGGACTTGTAGGCTCAAATTAAGCCACTCAAAGGCCAATTTAGCATACTTCCGGTCTAGACTTGGTCAAATTGGATCAAGTTGAGCAACTTTATGGTTGAAATATGTCTAATTGAGCATAGATGATGTCACATATGGGTTAAACAAGGTTTAATTTTGGGAAAAGAATCCTAATTTGAGGAATATATGTCATATTTGGGAGAATTAGGTCTAATTATGCGACAACGAGTCTCTTTAGATCAATAGAGGGAAAAGTAGGAGTAATTCAGTTTGATGAAGCCATGCTTTCTTAAAAAAAGGGCTGAATTAGGCCTATTCATGTCAAACTTTGTCATATTAGGTCTAATTTGGGTAAAACATGATTAATGTAGGAGAAATAGGTCTGATTAGGGGACATTAGGTCCCATTTGGCCAATTTAGTCATGAGAACCTACCACATATCCACCTTATCAACTATGCCTATTGGTTCATGTAATTGGTTGATAATTAGGAATAAGTATACCAATTCTCATTACACACAATTATGCACCAAGAGGCACAAATATTTTCAAGAAATTGTTTTTTGTTTAGTTAAACCATTTATTTAATATTTTCAGTCATAAATAATTTTGATCTTGTCTTAAACACAAATTAAATTGTCTTTTTCACATTTAAACTTCAATTTAATGGACACTTGAAAGTTATCTATGGTGTAACATACAAATTTATAATGACATGTTAATAAACAAAAGTAATATAGAATATATAATTTGAGCCTTAATGTTTTTGGAATCAGACCTAGGGTTGAAGAAAAGTGTAGGGACTCACCTCTACCTTCAAATATCTCTATGAAAAGTTAAGAATCACATTTATCCAACCAAAGAAGAGCAGAATACAACCTGCCACCACTAGTACATTTGTGGCCTCTAATGTCACTTTTCCTGACATCGGTTACATTAAAAAATCGACACTATATACCATACAACACCAATTTTTAGAAAAACAAATGTCACCATAAATGAAGTCTGCCCAATTAAGAAAAGTCACAAATATCACGTTTTCATTAACGTCGCTTACCTTCCAAAAAAATTGATGTCTAAAGTAACCCATTAAATATAATTTTTTGGGGAACAATATTTGCCTCCAAAAACATTAATATGAGTGTCTGTTTTGTTGGAACCGATAATAGACATCATCGTACAAAATAAATTTTGCCTATAAAATACTTCTGGTGTCAGTTTCTTCCCCATAAAACCAACATTAATTCACATGAAAATCGTGAAATTTTGCATAATTTGTGTCATTTTTACTTCAAGAAACTAACGTCATAGTGTTCCCGTCACATCCTCACAAAAAAATTATTCCCCTCAGATTGCACTCTAGGGTTTATTTACTTACTAGAAACTGACGCCCCAGACCCAACTGGAGCTAATTTTGTTTCATCCAGATTATGGTCTCTTGCATCGATTTTTTAGTGAAACTGACATTTAACTCACTATGTGTGGTGTCAATTGTTTGAAATGTAACCATCGACTGTGGTCTTTACTAAGCCAATTTTTTTTGTTTGAGTAAAGGCCTCTTGCATCAGTTTTTTGTAATAAACTAACAATAAGTTACTATGTGTGGTGTCGGTTTTACTCATCCAAATCGACAAATGACTTAGTTGTCGGTTACTTTTAACAACTGACGACTATATCCCACTTAAGACCCATGAAATTTATTTCCCCTTCCCATTCTCTGTTTCAATGCTCACCTGAAACCTAGCTTTGGAGATTTGTTCTCCAACTGTTGTGCTCCGCCACAGTTGCTTTTGGAGATTGCCATCAGGTGATCTCACCACCACTGCTTCATGAGGAGTTGGTCTGCTCACCGTTGCTACTAGACGCCTCCGCCGCCGGAGCTTGTTGTGCTTCCCGTTGTAGCTGCTGGACGTTGCCACCGCTAGAGCTTTTTGTGCTCACCATTACTACTACTAGATGCCACCTCCGTCGAAGCTTGATGTGCCAGCCTCTTGCAGCTTTTTGTGGTTGTCGCTAGTGTCGATGATGTTGTTGGATGTCGTCGCCGCTGCCTAGACGCCTGTTGGAGCTTGAATGTTGTCGCTACTTGGACCCTCCTGAGGAGCTGTTGTGCTTCTCCACTCACTACCTTTGCTTTCCCGAGTCCTAGGTAATAGAGATAACTAGGTATTCTCTTTGTTATCTTGGACGCCACTTTCAGCCTCTGCTTCCCCTATTAATGACTATCCTATATGAAAATGATTGAAAGTGACTTAATATGACAAAGTTGATGACGAAGTCATTTATCTTTCTCAAATCTTATGATTTCTTCCTTTATATCATTGTTGAAAATATCTGATCTTGAAAGAACCCTAGGTCATAAAAAATTCATGCGTAATGATTATCTTGATGATGAACATGCAGGTTCATGTATTAATACAATTGAACATATTTGTCTTTATACAATTGTTTGAGTTACATGTTGCCTATGATTACATTTTATATTGATTCTCACAAGTTGAACAAACTTTTTGATGTGTGCATTTCATATTTACTTTTTGCACACATTCACACACAAATATAGTTCATTTTGCTTTCCATGTAGCCCCTTATTTTACTAAATTTGTCATCTTTTAGCTATTTTACTTGTTGCATGATGTTGATTATAGGTACACATCAAAAATGAAAAAATGAAGATAATCCAACCCAAATTCGATCCCACTTGGACCCCCCTTTGATTTGCAGCTGATTTGGAGTTAATCTTGAAAAAATAACAAAAGACACATTGTGTCTTTATAAGGACATGATGTGTAAATTTCCATAAAAGGCATTCTGCACGCAAAGTGAAGTACACATCATATGTTATTTAATACACAACGTGTATTCTTCCAGAGAAAACAAACATGACGGGCCATCATCAGGGTACGGCATGTCTACAAGTTCAGAAGCCAAAGTTGAGACTCCAGTAGCATCTACATGGTGTTTCTTTATTGGAACACGTTATGTACTTATCACAAACTATCACTTCAAGCATCAGTTACACTGTGGACCACAACGTGTCTTCTATAGTGCATGACGTGTCTTTATCCTTTTTTTTTAGAATTCAAAAGCAAAAGCCCCTCATTTTAAATATGAAGGGAGTCACTTGGGTTGTTTATCATTCATAATTTTGAGACACTTACGAAAAGGAAGAAGATCCATAGCAAAGGAAGGCGAATTTGGGTAAGAAGGAGAGGTTTCTTGGGAAAGAACCTCCATTCTTCACCATTTCTTCTCCAAAAGGTGCAACTGAGCTTTCTCTTCTCACTCAATCTTCTAGGGAGATAGGATTTTCCGAGTTGCAGCAGCTCCCAGGGTGGAATTTCATCCTTTGACTGGACTTTTACCTACCTTCACTTCACCTTTGTTTTCTCTTGTTCTTTCTTCTCCTTAACTATGCAAAACTCTAAAAAGTCTAAAATGTACTTGTATTTCTCCATCATGTGTGAGTATAGCCCTTCTTCTTGGATATGGGAGAGTATATGCCCTGCTAATACTCATGTGAACTCATAATTTTTATCTAATGCTAATTAATTTGCTTCTCCATGAGTTTCTATGGTGATTTTCCTGCTTGTATGCTTGGCTAGCCACCAAATGTGCATGACTTATGCTTCTTTGTACTATTTGGGAGAATCTATAAAGGAGTAGGGAGTAGATCTCATGCAAACAAACTCTTGACCATGGGAGTGGCTAGATAATGTTGGGGATCCAAGGTTGCGTTCGAATCTATGCACAACAATGCTATGTAAAGATGAGAGCCATCTCATGTCATTGGGAGGTGTTTGATGATGGCAACCTCCTTGCAAGTTCACTAGTGTAACTAATTTCATAGTTACACATGAAATGATAGTATTGTGGTGAAATATTATGTCCATGATCTTTTAAAATCTAATCTCAATCTTTAGTTTTAATCCTTTGTTATTCGCTTGTGATTTTGTTAATTGTAACCAAACTCAACTGATGTAAACTGACTTAGATTGTTGAAAATTAGTTCTTTTGCACCTAAATCGCCTAGCTCTCAATGGTTTGACCTCAACTACAATTGATCCCATATACTTGTGGGTGATTGAGATTTGAGACATATAAGATTTTAAAACTCGCTTGCCTTAGGCAATCAACACTTGTTACAAAATAGAGATGACTAGGTAAGAGAGCTAGATTAGGTGTGCTCTCATAGGCACAACCGAGGATTATTTTCAGGGGTCTTTCTTAGTTTCTTAATTTAGGTTTGTTTAGTTAGTGTCTTACTTTATTTCTTACTTGTTTCTTTAGTTTAATTTCTAGTTTATCTTAATTAATTAATATTACTTGCTTTCTCTCTTGATTAACTAACCCATTTGGAAGAATGAATTGAATTAAATGATGTTACATAAAACGTAAGATATGAATGATGAAACTATGATCGTAGTTATAGGAATGAAAACATATATACATATATTTTGTTGTCATTGAAACCCATCCAAGATTTACTCATTAGGAGTAAATCTTGGATATCCCCTGGTTTGTTACTATTCTTGAACAATTAATCTCACTTAGAATGTAAGTGTATAATGTATATTCCGTTATCAAGATGTTCCGTCAGCACTTCCCCATTTGTTCTCTAAGTACATATGTTGGTGGACATTTTCCCATCTACATCGGTGTACTTGGAAAACTACGGGGAAATGTTGTCAAAATTTTCATGAGAACCAATTACACATTATACACTTACTAGTGATATTAAATGTTCAAGAATGGGATAGGTGGTATACATGTTCATTACTTGACCCTAAACCTTAATCTATAAACCATAAATCCTGATCTATAAACCCTTATCCATAAATCCAAAATAATAAACCCTAATCATTTAAAAATCCCAAACCTAATTCATAAACCGTAAACCCTAATAATTGTTTTCTCTTTGATCATAGAATTGATAGATCATGGATGTCCATTCCAAATCTCTGCACCTCAGAGTTTATTACTGATCTTGAACATTGTGTTGAGATTTTATAATATGAAGGCTAATAATAGATGGAGCGAAAAAAGAATCACATCATTGTTGTTTTTGTTGAATGAAATTCTTCCTAAGGAAATGAGCTTCCAATCTCAACATACAAATTAAAGAAAATGTTATGCCCAATGGAAATGAAGGCTAAGAAGATGCATGCATGCCCAAATGACTTTTTTATTTCAAAAGGACTAGTTGATTTGAAAGATTGTCCAAAATGTGAGGTGTCAAGGTACAAAATGTTGACTTCATAGCAGTCCAAAACTAAATCAACTACCAATGTGATGTGGCATCTACCTATAATAACATATTTTCAATGCTTGTTTTTTAATCTGATGGATGTGGAGAATATAAGATGGCATGTAGAGGTTAAGAAAAATAATGATGGGATCCTATGACATGCGCCTGATTCCCCACAGTGGAAGAAGATTGATTTGTTGTACCCTAAATTTGGTGAAGAAGTCACAAAAATCTAAGACTTGGGATTTGTCCCAATGGAATGAATCCATACGGCACATTGAGCAACCAACATCTCACTTGGCATGTTCTGCTCTTTATATACAATCTTCCTTCATTGTTGTGTATGAAAAACAAGTATGTTATGTTGTCATTGTTGATATTGGGCCCTAAAAAACCTAGAAATGATATTGTTGTTTATCTAAAACCTCTAATTAATTACTTAAAGAAACTCTAGGGTGAAGGTAAGATGATCTATGATGCTTCACGTAGAGAGACATTTCATCTGTGTGCTATGTTGTTTTGCACTATTTAATGGCTTTCTATCATATGGTAATTTGTCTAGATATAGTGTAAAAGGATCCAAATCATGGCCTATATGTGAAAAGAATATTGATTCAATACGACTAAAACATAGTGGAAAGACTGTATATCTTGGTCATCAATGGTTTCTTCCAAAAGTCCATACTTATCAAAGGGTGTGCAAAGGGATCAATGAATCAAAGGAGGATTGGATCCCTAAACCTATACGAGGGGAGATTTTGTTTAAAAGAGTAAAACACTTTGTAAATGAATTCGGTAAGAGATCACAATGTACCATTCCCACACAGAAAGACAAATCTTTATTCAAGAAGAGGTCAATATTTTGGGATCTTCCTTATTGTAATTATTTAGCATTTAGGCTTTGTATTAATGCCATGCATGTTGAGAAAAATTTTTGTGATAGCGTCATTGGTACACTATTGAATATACCAGGTAAGACTAAAGATTGCATCAAATCTAGAATGGACCTACATGGAATGGGAATAAGGAAAACATTAATAGAAGTAGTTAGGGGTGATAGAAAAACATATTTACCTCCTTCTTGTTACACATTGTCTAGAAAGGAGAAGAAAACTTTTTGTAAGTTCTTGCTTAATGTTAAGGTACCACAGGGGTACTCTTCCAATATCTATAGAATGGTATCAATGAAAGATTTGAATATGATAGGTCTTAAATCTCATTATTTTCACACTCTAATGCCACAAGTATTTTCCATGCCATTTCAATCTATGTTTCTAAAACATGTAAGGTTTGCAATCACCTGACTTTGTTTCTTCTACAACACTCTATGTAGCAAAGTTATTGATTATGAGGATCTTGATAAGTTTCAAAGAGAAGTGGTTGTTATCCTATTCCATCTTGAGATGTATTTTCCTTCTTCATTCTTTGACATCATGGTGCATCTTGTTGTCTATTTGACTAGGAAAGTGGAAATGTTGGGACTAGTTTTCTTGCATTGGATGTATCCTCTTGAACGGTACATGAGTGTTTTTAAAGGTGATGTTTGAAATTGTTCTCGGCCTAATGGGAATATTATTGAAGGTTATGTGGTGAGGGAGGTTATGGAATTTTGTAATGACTTTCTGAGTGGTAATGAAGCTCATGTAAATGACAAGAATATTGAGGATTGTTCCGACAAAGGGACTTTAGGAGCACAAGTAAAAGTAATCAGTCGTGAGTTGTGGGAGCAAGCTCATTTTTATATTTTACTCAACATTGATCAAGTGAGTGTTTATATCACCGGACATACCAATTTCATTAAGAAATATCCTCGAGCCAATTCAATGTGGCTTTCTAGAGAGCATAACAAGACATTTATTAGGTGATATAAAGATAATTCTTATGTAAACTATCTCATGCACCAAATAATGTTGCTGAAAAATATCAAATCCCTCGCCTTAAAACCAAAAATGAATGTTATGTCTTATAAAGGTTTTCACATAAATGGGTTTTCATATTACATAAAGAGTCAAGATGAAAAGAGTGTCGTCCAAACCAGTGGGTTCACCCTTCAAGTGTCTTCATTGTTTTTCTCTAGTGCAAGGGATAAGAGTCCACGTGAAGCTAAAATGTCAAATTATGGTGTCATTGAAGACATATGGGAGTTGGGCTACGTAGATTTCAGAATTCCGGTCTTTAAGAGAAATTGGGTTGGTAACACCAAAGTTTTAGTGGATGAATTGAGTTTCACATTAGTGAATTATGAAAAGATTGCCGAGAAGGGTGAACCATTCATAATGGCATCACCAGAGAAGAAAGTATTTTATATTGATGATCTTGCAAATGAAAAATTGTCGATTGTTCTTCATAGTAATAAGAAATTTATTGAAGATCCTACATATAAAAAGAGTACTATGAAAAGTATGATGACTCCACTCCGTTATCAGTTACCAATACCAAATATTGAAACTAACGATGACTTATATTTGCGTGGAGATCACACTGAGGGAATGTTAATTGATAAAAGATCTCAATATTAGATGCAAGCTTTTATTTTTTAAATGTTAGATGTGCACTTTACAATCTTATATTTCATTGTTAAATGTTAAGTGTTTTATTGTTTTTATAGGAAATTTTTTCATATGGCGTCTGACCATGAGTATGATGATTGTGATGATGATTACCATGAGGATGAGATGCATCACGATGTGAACCATGACATTGGTATAAGTTGTATTGTTTTATTATCGAGATGTGCATTTTACAATATGTCTAGCTTTATCACGTTTATAAGTTATATCCTTTTATGTGTGTTTTTTTTGTCAATTTTAGGTTGACAATGTACAACTTCGGGATCTTGTTCATCTTGATGAGTAGCATTAAAATTCATAAAAAAATAAGGGGCATCACCATGATGAACAGGTTAGTACAACAAAGGGGTAATTGAACAAAGTTGGTCATTGAGTTTGATGATGCATGAAATTCAATTGCAACTGTTTTGTGTCATTTCTAGGGGATCTTACTCATAGCCATTATAGTGTAGAAGTAGAATCTTGGAATAAAATTGATAAAAGCAAGAAAGACTTCATATGAAAAGAACTGTGTGAGATATCATCATTTGCAATTATGTTTTTAAAGTTGTTTACAATTTTACTTTTAAGAATATTCCATTATATATATGAACTTTTGCATAGTATATTTGACCTGGATGAAAAATTGTATTGTAAAAAGGTGTTGCAATGTTGTGGGAGGGTACTAAGGAACTATAGGACAACTCTGACCATACTATTCATATGGAAAGATGAGAAGAGGAAGAAGTTATCCACTGAGCAATGGAGCTATCTTGACCCCAAGATGTGCGAGGAGTTTCTTGCTTAGATAAAAACTGATGAATTCAAGGTATTAAGTGTCACTCCCTATTTTGAATAGATTCCTATGAATTCCTTGTTTGACCTTGACCTTGATTATTATATTTTACCTACCAATTACTATTGATGATTGTTACTAACCAGGCT
The DNA here is from genome assembly GCA_963693085.1 of Alisma plantago-aquatica. Classification (NCBI taxonomy): domain Eukaryota; kingdom Viridiplantae; phylum Streptophyta; class Magnoliopsida; order Alismatales; family Alismataceae; genus Alisma; species Alisma plantago-aquatica. The sequence continues at coordinate 146,579,092 of OY856415.1, forward strand.
GTAAGTGATGGTCAAAGAGAAAGGTGGGAAAAGAATAGGAACAACCATACAATGGGTCTAGGTTGCTATGCAAAGCTTCGCCAAAAATTACTATGGGCATCTTCTTCCCACCAACCTACTCCTAGGACTACTAAGTCCTCTACTTCTGATCCTGGACCTCTACCTAGCCATGATATGTGGATAGCCGGGAGGCAAAAAAAAATGGAGATATACCCAACCCTGCAACGGCTAAGGCGGCTACAAAATCGTAGCGTTCAACTCTCAAAGCAATTAGTATTGATTATTGTTATGTTTTACTTACCAATTACTACTGATGATGATTAGAAAGAGCTCCACGAGAAAAGGAAACACGGCAAGTTCATCCATGAGAGCACAAGGGATGAATTGACAGTTGCTCTAGGTAACCTAGATCATTCTAGATGTTTTAGGAATGCAGATACCGGTATCATTATAAGAGCATTCTTTGGGCCATCAAAGCATAAGTGCAAATTTATCCGAAAAGGGGGATTCTCAAAAGAGGAGGTATAAGGTGTAATTGTAAAGGGAATTCATGAAGCAATGAGAAAGTATCATGCTTTTTAGTCAGCTAATCAGATAGTACTTGTGTCACCCCACACTTTATACGAGGTGGATCCCCCCTATGATAGAAGTGGTTGGGAGTAATCATGTGGACCCAACACCTAGTACGTCTGTTGTAAGTATTTTTATGGCACATTAGTCTTAATAACGATTTATATAATATATATAACACTCTATATGAATTTGTAGGGGTTGAGGCCATGCCATCTAAAATTACAAGAATATGGCATTGTTGTGGGTACGACTTACCCACACCTTGAAGGTTACATGATTCATGGTGCTGCAATGCCCCCCAATGTGCTTCATGTAGAGACACATCCCGCTATCACACAGACAACGAGGTGCCACGTGAAAACATGCGAAAAACACCATAAACCACCTATTACCAAAAATGCGGGTTAATTAAAACTGATTTTGGAAAGCAGATAAACCAAGAAACTATTACATCCAGATCCTCATCCTGGAAGAAGATAGGTTATATAAACATTTACAAGTCTTGATACGTGTCCACAACTTATAAGATCAGTTGTCCTGTCAACACATGAGTTCATCACTTGTTCATACATACATAATGGGCCACATCCGGCCAGTAGTAGGATATACAAAGTTTCATTAGCTACACATTGTAAAACAATGTCAAAACACCTCCGACGACCTGAGAGTACAGGGATGACTCTAGGACTCTACTATAAAACAACCAAAATAGCAGTGTATCCATCTCTTGCCTTCTACTACTCTTCTTGCTGCTCAGCCGCAACCTCGCGACCACCACCACGTCTAGCGTGATCACCTAAAAAGGTTGTAAACCAATAGGGTGAGACGCACAGTCCCAGCGAGAAACATAACTCCCCGCCAAAACTATAAAACCTCAAAAAGGGTTACAGCAACAACAGTAGATAATTGATAAAGCGTATGATAAGAGCAACATATTGATCAAGGTTGTTATTACCATCAATCTTACCAAGATATCCGGGAGGCATATAACCAAAATCATTTCTTTATGGAACATGATTGACAAGATAAGCTTTATAAGAACTTACCACAAGATATAAGGATCGTACACACAAGTGCATAGTTCAACTAGATCAGCTGTATAAGCAAGGCCTCAAACAATGTTCCGTATTTTGCTCTAAGCAAGGTATACTATTCGGTTGGATTACGTTTTATTATGCCCTGAGGAAGTGAGTTGTACCGCTCAAATCCAACCTTCAGTTATGAAACCCAAGCCGGTGCCATAAAAGGTTGATGGAAGAGTTGGACTTCACGACCTCCCCACCTCGTGGTCAGTGCACGAGTGCAACACAAGTAGGATCACAGTCTCATGCTTAAGTGGCCTCAGCCACAGGGTCAGGCTACCCTCTGCCTAGCCCACCTTGGTACAAGTATCGGCGCTAGTGAAACTGAGCCACTGGCATGTTCACCGTGCTCTGAGCCATGAACGCATTCATGCTCTCACATCACACATCCCGAGTCATGGGCATGTTCACCATGCTCCAACATATCGAGCTACGGGCCTGAAACCACACTCTCGAGTCTACAACCGAAGTTGCACTCTAACCTCCTCATTTTCAGCTAGGAGAAACCACACATATTCAATAATATGAGCTTCCAGGTTAACCCGCAGGAGAACCTGTTTCACCATCACCAACTACTGACGATAATGGATCTATGGCCAGGGCAAACTACATAATATGTTCCACTATAATTAGTTAGTATATTTTAAGTGGATTGTTGAGGCAACCAGGTTGTAACACATACATAACATTAAGTTACATTATTATTACCACCCTCACATTATCATGGGATCTCAATCCCTTACCATAGGAAACCACTGCCTCTTAAGGCATTCTCATCATCTTACATCATCACTTGGGATAACAATCCCAGATCTCATCATCAGAGGATAACACCTCAACTAGGCACTTAGACTTTATCAGGTCCTCAGACCTAATCACATTATACTGGTGATGCATGTTATCTCATCAACAAGAGTGATCATCACAATGCAGTGTTATTCAAACATATATACCTCATAGCCCTTACCTGGCTATGAATCTTGCATGAAATACCTACATGGTTAGTATACACATTCATAGAGATAACTGAAGCCATCATGGATTAACATAATGATCATGCTATCAAATATAGACAACAACGATGATTATAAGCTTTATAATTCATGGTATTATTATCAATCAAGAGCATATATTATGCCTCGTACCTGTGACTATAGGCATGGGTCACATCATCATGTGAAGCAACTTCATATGCTTACAAGCTTCCTGGTTCACACCCTATCATTTTAACTCATCATCATATATACAAGATTCAAGGTGATCATAGCACATGCAATATCATCTTTAATATGGAACTATCATCTATATACATCCCGGGTTGTCAGAACCCTTACCAAAACTTCCACAGCACTCCCTAAAAGGGGTGGCGGGTAGCGTGTCCATCACCACAACTTGTAACGGGTAGGGTAGCATCCCTTACTAAAAGCATATCGGCCTAACTATATGTGTAATCACATATTGGACAACCCTAGAAGGTATTGACCACCACCCAAGGGTTTCGTACAACTAGAGATCAAGACATTATCGTGCAACCCTAATGTACATACCAGATGCACAAGGTGCCATTGTGCAGCTAGGTTAAGAGAGTGTATCACGCATGAGGCTAATCATGTATCATCTATCTATTTGCATCGACTAAGCCCTATCACCCATCTAGGGTTAGGGATCCTATCAGGCAGCTACACCACTCAAACGCCCAAGGCTCGTACTGTCAAAAACATAGTGCCCCAACACAGCATGGTATCGCCCAACATACTCACAACTCAGGCGACACTAAAGTGCTTCATGGAAGCCTATCGGTCAAGAGCACCAAGCCAACTACCTTAGCTAGGTGTATCGTGCATGGCACTCGACAAGGCATATCGCCCAAGAACACATGGGTATCGGCCACCAACCAAACTCCAACTAGGCACATCGGCCAAGGGTACAACTCAAGACTAAACAATCAGGCAGCACTACTCCAAGGTCATCTTCACCCAAGAGCTCACCTCTCAAGTCCATGGTAAGAGGAGGGTGTTTCCCAAGAAACTAGGATGTAGACTCACCTCTCAACTTAAATGAGAGAGGGGTATTGCCCACATCACTAGAGCTCAAACTCACTTCTCATAACCAAGGAGAGAAAGGAGTATTGCTACCAAAGGAAAACTCCAAACTATAGGTACGGTCAACTAAAACCAAGACATATAAACCATCAACAACATGTACTAGGGCATGAAACATAACATGCAATGGTCGTTCATCCACATATATGAAACATGAAACATATAGAGAAGGTAGTATAGCTAGGGTTAGAAGTTATGTAACCCACCTTAAGCAAGTTCCAAGCTCCTAGCACCAAGCTTCCAAGCTCAAGCACCACCACAAGAAGAAGAACAAGCCACTCTAGGGTTCATGCACCACTAGAGGAAGAAGAAGACTCCAAGGAGAAGGAGGAGGATTGTCCACTAAGCTTGCAAAGGAGAGGTGTCGTGCACCAAGGGAGAGGGGAAACTAAGGAACTAAAGGGATCCTTAGCAAGAGAAAGGGGATACATATATAGAAGAGGATGGAGGAGAAACCAAGGTAAAACAAGGCAATGTGTCGCCCACCTAGGGACACTTGTCCATGGGCAACGCCACCCTCTCATCTTGCCTCATACACATGTCCAACGCAATTGCCACATGCAAGCATCATGCACCAAGTGTCCACTAGAGTGGTGACACAAACGAAGCTAGGAGTCAAAGGTGGTCCAAGGCCGATACACCCACACCTTGCCCAATACAGCCCCATGGGCGACACACCCATGGCCGACACAACCATGGTCGACACACCTATGGCCGACACAAGGTCCAACAAGGCTCATCCAGGCCCAAAGCAACCCAAGCAACGGGCCCAACCCTTCCTCTCAACACTAGAGGAAGCAAGGAGAGAGAGGAATACCTCTCAAGGTGACAAACTTGCTCATCAACCTTAGACTTGGGTTATTTGCAAGTAGCACCTCCAACACTCAACAAGCATAAACAAACCCTAATCACCACTAAAGGTGATTAGTAAGCAACTAAACACTAGGGTTAGGAAAAGCGAACAGGATAAGCCCAAAATGGGGGTCAGGGTCCTTACAAGCATAAACCTCTACAAAGGGATTTCGTCCCTGAAATTCGAAGAGAAAAGCGGGGAATACTTCCTCCTTATCTCTTTCTCAAGCTCCCACGTGGCTTCCTCAACACCACGATGATGCCAAAGAACCTTCACCAGAACTAGGTCCTTCCTCTTCAGCTTCTTCACTCTTTTGTCAAGGATCATCACTGGACCTTCCTCACAGGTCACATCTTCGTCAAGATCAACCTCAACTGGCTGTATCATTGTCCCTGTATCTGGATGACTTTTCTTCAGGATGCTGACATGGAACACCAGATGTAACCTATGCAGCTCTGGCAGAAGCTCTAACTTGTAAGCTACCTTGCCAATATGTGCTATGACCGGGTATGGCCCCATATACTTGGGTGCTAGCTTACCTTTCCTACCAAACCTTAGCACGCCTTTCCAAGGCGAGACTTAAAGATACACCTTGTCTCCCACCTGGAACTCTATTTGTCGTCGGTGATTGTCTGCATAAGACGTTTGTCTATCATGTGCCGCTTTCAACTGTTGTTGTATCACTTTGATCTTTTCTATTGTATGTTGTACTAACTCAGGACCCAAAAGTTGATACTCACCAGACTCATACCAACATAAAGGAGATCTGCACTTCTTGCCATATAAGGCCTCATAAGGAGCCATGTCAATGCTCCGCTGGTAACTATTGTTGTAGGCGAACTCTATCAAACTGAGATGTATGTCCCAACTACCTAGGAACTGCAACACACAAGCTTAGAGAAGATCCTCCAAGGTCTAAATAGTCCTTTCAGACTGTCCATCTGTCTGCGGGTGGAAAGCGGTGTTGAACCTTAACTGCATTCCCAAAGCTTTGTGCAACTGTTCCCAGAAACGACTCATGAACTGAGGACCTCTGTCGGAAACTATCATTGTTGCTACGTCGTGCAAGCGTACTATCTCATCTACATACACCTAAGCGAGCTTCTCTGTTGTATATGTTGTCTTCACAGGTATGAAATGGGCAGACTTCATCAATCTGTCCACTATCACCCAAATGGAATCATGATTCTTAGCTGTCCTTGGCAGACCAACCACAAAATCCATGGTTATATGGTCCCATTTCCACTGTGGTATTGGTAGGGGTTGCAACGTACATGCTGGCTTCTGATGCTCAGCCTTAACTTACTGGCATACCACACACCTAGCCACAAACTCAGCTACATCTCTCTTCAAGCCAGGCCACCAATATAGGTCCTTCAGATTGTCATACATCTTGGTGACTCCTGGAGGCATAGCATACATCGATGTGTGTGCTTCCTCGAGCACTAGCTTCCTTATATTATCATCATCGGGGACCACCATCCAACCATGATAGCAAACTAGTCCATCCTCAGACTCATGGAACCCATCACGCCTTTCGCTTCCGAGCTCTGACCTGATCAACCGCATTATATCATATGTTTGTTGTGCATCTTTGATTTGCTATCTCAGCGTAGGCTTGACTTGCATATGTGCCAAAAGTCCTGCTAAAAAGGAAACTTCCATCTACACATTCATCTGCCGTAAGGAGACAAACATATCCCGTCTATGGCATACCAAGGAACTCAATTGTGCCTTCTTCATAGGAAGAGAAGAAGACTTTCGGCTAAGCGCATCAGCTACCACGTTCACCTTACCAGGGTGATACTCAATGGTGCAGTCATAATCATTGATTAGCTCCATCCAACAACGTTGTCACATGTTCAGCTCATTCTGCGAGAATATTACTTTAGATTCTTATGATCTGTAAAGATTTGACACACTTCCCCATAAAGATTGTGTCTCCAAATCTTTTACGCATGAACCACCACTGCCAACTCCAAATCATGAGTCAGATAGTTCTCCTCATATTTCTTAAGTTGTCGCGAAGCAAAATAAACCACATGGTCTTCATGCATCAGCACGCATCCTAAGCCCTTCTTGGAAGCATCGTAGAAAACAACATAGCCCTTCCCAGGCTCTGGCAGTACTAACACTGGAGCACTAGTCAACTTCTCCTTCAAACTTTGGAAAGCTTGCTGGCAACGATCATCCCAAACAAAAGGTACATCCTTCCTAGTCAACTTTCTCATCGGCAACGCGATCACAATGAAGTCCTTTATAAACCATCGGTAGTATCCTGCTAATCCCAAGAAACTGCAAACTTCAGTCGGCGTCTTTGGCTGCTCCCATTATGCAACTAACTCCACCTTCTTGGGGTCCACTTTGAATCCTACTGC